>JBAIZL010000001.1:278545924-278775924 GCA_036971475.1 Prosapia bicincta
TATTAAAAGTTAATTATTTTTTTATTATGCATTTCTTTGAACAGGCATGAAAACGGATTCATATGGGGAAAAATTAAAAGCATTATATTACGTTGGGACGTTTCCAATAAATTCGCGAACTGGACGCAAAGGGGCGGCCGGCCGAATTGTGCCTAGGGACGGCAACATGCAAAGTCCGCCACTGGGTTCTTCAGGTTTAACTCAATACAATTTTCAAATGCTTGTTCGTATTTGTAAACATCTAGCTAATTAATTTCGACTAGTACACAATTGAATTAGTATTTTTAATATAGTATTTTACGTATGTGTTTAAACGTATATGTATGTTTACTATACGTAGTATAGTATGTGTTTGTTTACTTTCGTCTATCTTTAATCCTTATTTAAGGCCTTTCAACACCCAATCAAATTAATTTGCTCTCTCTCTCCTCTCTCTCTCTCTCTCTCTCTCTCTCTCTCTCTCTCTCTCTCTCTCTCTCTCTCTCTCTTTCTCTCCGAGGTTAAGCCTCCTATATGAAAGCTTGTAAAAGTGATACAGTAATTTTCCTTTATTGTCTTTACTTTTAATAAGGGGTAATTATAAAATATACTGAGCTCCGTGAATCAATATGTTTGAAAGAGTTTATTTTGTATATTGCATAGTCGGAATATATTCTGCAGGGAAGGTTGTATTTTGCGTGGTTGGGTTGTATTTTGTATAGCCGGGTTATACTTTACATGGTCGGGTTGTATTTCGCAAAATTGGGTTGTAACCTAATTTGCATAATCAGTTGTATTCTATTTTACATAATTGGATGTAGTCTATTTTGCATAATCGGGTTGTAGCCTATTTTGCATAGTCAAATTGTATTTCGCAAAATCGGGTTGTAACCCATTTTGCATACTCGTTTGTCCTATTTTGCACAATTGGATGAAGCCCTTTTTTCGAGGTCAAGTTGTACTTTGCATAATCGGGTGTAGCCTATTTTGCATGGACGGGTTTTATCTTGAACGGTCGGGTTGTATTTTTTAAACTCATATATTTATCTAGCCTGTTCTAAACAAAAATATTTCCAATGCTTCCGACCTCTGTAACACTCCTTACAAACGACTCACCTTGAACGCTTCGCATAGTTCGTCTTGCGTGAGAACACCGCAGCACGTTCAAGGACCGCAAACCATTGCCCAACGATATAATTACCCACGGCTGGAGCACATTTCCTCCGTTTGTCCACTTTGCCAGCCTATCATCTGCCTAAATTGTCTCTTATTTTATTAGTCAGAGCATAAGTTCGAGTTGGGAACGGGATTTAGTTTGGATCGGGTCAAATGGAGTTTGGCTTAATGTTATCCTGATCGAAAACTGCAACGAAAACGTTCTAAAGAGTGCTGAGCAAAACTAAAGAAATTTTCTTTTCCTTCGGATTAGCATTCTTGCAAATTTTTTAAAACCAATTTGGTATTATACTATATTTAAAAAGTAGTTAACTAAGTGAATACGTAATTGCTTACTTGCTAACGCTTTTCAAAACATTCGTTCCTTTTACGAAGCTACTCTCTACTGGTGGCATCTGTTAGGTATAAAGGCTGTAACGGGATGGATTTATGACTGTGGAATGAGGTGGTTATTTTGGTTGTGTGTCATGTAATGGAAAACGCTGTTGGCTTGTCCAAGTAAACAATTACGTATTCACTTAGTTAAGTACTTTTTAAATATAGTTTAATCAGTGTACTCAAGATGACTACATCAAGCAACTTCAACTTTAATTTTGTATGATAAAAGTCAATTAAATTTTAAGTGTTCGCCTGTTTTCTTATACGCCTCATGTTGAGTTTTTAAAAATTAAACACTTTAATTTTGTTACATGTATTTACTTATGGATTGTTGATAAATTTCATTTCCCTAAGTTTAAAATCTAGGTATTGGGCATAAAGCAAACAAATAAAAAATTTCATTTTATTTGCTAATAGAGTTGAAGTTTATTCTGAAAAAATCACTCTTTGCTAAATCATTCTGAGCTATAAAATACATTTTGTAAAAATAAGATAATTCAGTAATCCGTTCATCAACAATCAATAACTCTTACTCACAAAACAAATAACTTTAAATCAAAGAAAAGAATAATGGAATATAAATAAATCACTCTTAAATTATAAAAGCTGTATTACAGTATAGTACTGTTTGGAGGTAGCTAACAGGTATAACACCTGCTCCCCCCCCCCCGGCTACGCCCCTGCCTAACATACAAGAAAATCTTCGTCAAAATCAATCAAAACAGTTACATAGAACAGTAAAATGAAATTGTAAAGAGATACTAAAAAGCCATTGGGGAAGGTAACATCAGTTAAGTAATGGCATTTGTCTACTTGTCATCTTTTAAAGTTTTAAGGGAAAAAAAATTACGTAAAGTTAGCACGTACATAAGGCGCATTATTAGTATATATATGAATATCCAAGGGCAGTGTGGGATGAGAGAGTATCAGACTCTTGTTTGGTCGATTCCCCCTGTACAGCATTCAGCGAGAGTTTAGAGTTGAGGGGGCGTCATAACGTAGAGTAACGCTGGTTCACGGATACTTGTCACTTGATATTACACAACAGTGACAGCACGTTGAAAATGACTGGTGACGCGCTTGTCGGATTGCAGACACGGTCACGTTCATACCACGTGACCAAATATTTGATTGATCGGCAAAACGATTACCTCCGAACACTTACCGAACTGAATCATGCTCCTCTCGTTATTTCCTGCTTGCAATGCGGTCTGAAACGAAGGAGACGTACGTAGGTAGGAGACGAGTATCTTTTATTGGATTACCGAATGTTTGCACGATTAATATAAATCCCACTTGTTTGAAGTTTGGTAAAAATGTATGAGTAGGCCTTAATTCTAATGGAGTCATGCTCCTCTCGTTATTTCCTGCTTGCAATGCGGTCTGAAACGAAGGAGACGTACGTAGGTAGGAGACGAGTATCTTTTATTGGATTACCGAATGTTTGCACGATTAATATAAATCCCACTTGTTTGAAGTTTGGTAAAAATGTATGAGTAGGCCTTAATTCTAATGGAGTCATGCTCCTCTCGTTATTTCCTGCTTGCAATGCGGTCTGAAACGAAGGAGACGTACGTAGGTAGAAGGCGAGTATCTTTTATTGGATTACCGAATGTTTGCACGATTAATATAAATCCCACTTGTTTGAAGTTTGGTAAAAATGTATGAGTAGGCCTTAATTCTAATGGAGTCATGCTCCTCTCGTTATTTCCTGCTTGCAATGCGGTCTGAAACGAAGGAGACGTACGTAGGTAGGAGACGAGTATCTTTTATTGGATTACCGAATGTTTGCACGATTAATATAAATCCCACTTGTTTGAAGTTTGGTAAAAATGTATGAGTAGGCCTTAATTCTAATGGAGTCATGCTCCTCTCGTTATTTCCTGCTTGCAATGCGGTCTGAAACGAAGGAGACGTACGTAGGTAGAAGGCGAGTATCTTTTATTGGATTACCGAATGTTTGCACGATTAATATAAATCCCACTTGTTTGAAGTTTGGTAAAAATGTATGAGTAGGCCTTAATTCTAATGGAGTCATGCTCCTCTCGTTATTTCCTGCTTGCAATGCGGTCTGAAACGAAGGAGACGTACGTAGGTAGAAGGCGAGTATCTTTTATTGGATTACCGAATGTTTGCACGATTAATATAAATCCCACTTGTTTGAAGTTTGGTAAAAATGTATGAGTAGGCCTTAATTCTAATGGAGTCATGCTCCTCTCGTTATTTCCTGCTTGCAATGAGGTCTGAAACGAAGGAGACGTACGTAGGTAGGAGGCGAGTATCTTTTATTGGATTACCGAATGTTTACACGATTAATATAAATCCCACTTGTTTGAAGTTTGGTAAAAATGTATGAGTAGGCCTTAATTCTAATGGAGTCATGCTCCTCTCGTTATTTCCTGCTTGCAATGCGGTCTGAAACGAAGGAGACGTACGTAGGTAGGAGGCGAGTATCTTTTATTGGATTACCGAATGTTTGCACGATTAATATAAATCCCACTTGTTTGAAGTTTGGTAAAAATGTATGAGTAGGCCTTAATTCTAATGGAGTCATGCTCCTCTCGTTATTTCCTGCTTGCGATGCGGTCTGAAACGAAGGAGACGTACGTAGGTAGGAGGCGAGTATCTTTTATTGGATTACCGAATGTTTGCACGATTAATATAAATCCCACTTGTTTGAAGTTTGGTAAAAATGTATGAGTAGGCCTTAATTCTAATGGAGTCATGCTCCTCTCGTTATTTCCTGCTTGCGATGCGGTCTGAAACGAAGGAGACGTACGTAGGTAGGAGGCGAGTATCTTTTATTGGATTACCGAATGTTTGCACGATTAATATAAATCCCACTTGTTTGAAGTTTGGTAAAAATGTATGAGTAGGCCTTAATTCTAATGGAGTCATGCTCCTCTCGTTATTTCCTGCTTGCAATGCGGTCTGAAACGAAGGAGACGTACGTAGGTAGGAGGCGAGTATCTTTTATTGGATTACCGAATGTTTGCACGATTAATATAAATCCCACTTGTTTGAAGTTTGGTAAAAATGTATGAGTAGGCCTTAATTCTAATGGAGTCATGCTCCTCTCGTTATTTCCTGCTTGCGATGCGGTCTGAAACGAAGGAGACGTACGTAGGTAGGAGGCGAGTATCTTTTATTGGATTACCGAATGTTTGCACGATTAATATAAATCCCACTTGTTTGAAGTTTGGTAAAAATGTATGAGTAGGCCTTAATTCTAATGGAGTCATGCTCCTCTCGTTATTTCCTGCTTGCAATGCGGTCTGAAACGAAGGAGACGTACGTAGGTAGAAGGCGAGTATCTTTTATTGGATTACCGAATGTTTGCACGATTAATATAAATCCCACTTGTTTGAAGTTTGGTAAAAATGTATGAGTAGGCCTTAATTCTAATGGAGTCATGCTCCTCTCGTTATTTCCTGCTTGCAATGCGGTCTGAAACGAAGGAGACGTACGTAGGTAGAAGGCGAGTATCTTTTATTGGATTACCGAATGTTTGCACGATTAATATAAATCCCACTTGTTTGAAGTTTGGTAAAAATGTATGAGTAGGCCTTAATTCTAATGGAGTCATGCTCCTCTCGTTATTTCCTGCTTGCAATGAGGTCTGAAACGAAGGAGACGTACGTAGGTAGGAGGCGAGTATCTTTTATTGGATTACCGAATGTTTACACGATTAATATAAATCCCACTTGTTTGAAGTTTGGTAAAAATGTATGAGTAGGCCTTAATTCTAATGGAGTCATGCTCCTCTCGTTATTTCCTGCTTGCAATGCGGTCTGAAACGAAGGAGACGTACGTAGGTAGGAGGCGAGTATCTTTTATTGGATTACCGAATGTTTGCACGATTAATATAAATCCCACTTGTTTGAAGTTTGGTAAAAATGTATGAGTAGGCCTTAATTCTAATGGAGTCATGCTCCTCTCGTTATTTCCTGCTTGCGATGCGGTCTGAAACGAAGGAGACGTACGTAGGTAGGAGGCGAGTATCTTTTATTGGATTACCGAATGTTTGCACGATTAATATAAATCCCACTTGTTTGAAGTTTGGTAAAAATGTATGAGTAGGCCTTAATTCTAATGGAGTCATGCTCCTCTCGTTATTTCCTGCTTGCGATGCGGTCTGAAACGAAGGAGACGTACGTAGGTAGGAGGCGAGTATCTTTTATTGGATTACCGAATGTTTGCACGATTAATATAAATCCCACTTGTTTGAAGTTTGGTAAAAATGTATGAGTAGGCCTTAATTCTAATGGAGTCATGCTCCTCTCGTTATTTCCTGCTTGCAATGCGGTCTGAAACGAAGGAGACGTACGTAGGTAGGAGGCGAGTATCTTTTATTGGATTACCGAATGTTTGCACGATTAATATAAATCCCACTTGTTTGAAGTTTGGTAAAAATGTATGAGTAGGCCTTAATTCTAATGGAGTCATGCTCCTCTCGTTATTTCCTGCTTGCGATGCGGTCTGAAACGAAGGAGACGTACGTAGGTAGGAGGCGAGTATCTTTTATTGGATTACCGAATGTTTGCACGATTAATATAAATCCCACTTGTTTGAAGTTTGGTAAAAATGTATGAGTAGGCCTTAATTCTAATGGAGTCATGCTCCTCTCGTTATTTCCTGCTTGCGATGCGGTCTGAAACGAAGGAGACGTACGTAGGTAGGAGGCGAGTATCTTTTATTGGATTACCGAATGTTTGCACGATTAATATAAATCCCACTTGTTTGAAGTTTGGTAAAAATGTATGAGTAGGCCTTAATTCTAATGGAGTCATGCTCCTCTCGTTATTTCCTGCTTGCAATGCGGTCTGAAACGAAGGAGACGTACGTAGGTAGGAGGCGAGTATCTTTTATTGGATTACCGAATGTTTGCACGATTAATATAAATCCCACTTGTTTGAAGTTTGGTAAAAATGTATGAGTAGGCCTTAATTCTAATGGAGTCATGCTCCTCTCGTTATTTCCTGCTTGCAATGCGGTCTGAAACGAAGGAGACGTACGTAGGTAGGAGGCGAGTATCTTTTATTGGATTACCGAATGTTTACACGATTAATATAAATCCCACTTGTTTGAAGTTTGGTAAAAATGTATGAGTAGGCCTTAATTCTAATGGAGTCATGCTCCTCTCGTTATTTCCTGCTTGCAATGCGGTCTGAAACGAAGGAGACGTACGTAGGTAGGAGGCGAGTATCTTTTATTGGATTACCGAATGTTTACACGATTAATATAAATCCCACTTGTTTGAAGTTTGGTAAAAATGTATGAGTAGGCCTTAATTCTAATGGAGTCATGCTCCTCTCGTTATTTCCTGCTTGCAATGCGGTCTGAAACGAAGGAGACGTACGTAGGTAGGAGGCGAGTATCTTTTATTGGATTACCGAATGTTTGCACGATTAATATAAATCCCACTTGTTTGAAGTTTGGTAAAAATGTATGAGTAGGCCTTAATTCTAATGGAGTCATGCTCCTCTCGTTATTTCCTGCTTGCGATGCGGTCTGAAACGAAGGAGACGTACGTAGGTAGGAGGCGAGTATCTTTTATTGGATTACCGAATGTTTGCACGATTAATATAAATCCCACTTGTTTGAAGTTTGGTAAAAATGTATGAGTAGGCCTTAATTCTAATGGAGTCATGCTCCTCTCGTTATTTCCTGCTTGCGATGCGGTCTGAAACGAAGGAGACGTACGTAGGTAGGAGGCGAGTATCTTTTATTGGATTACCGAATGTTTGCACGATTAATATAAATCCCACTTGTTTGAAGTTTGGTAAAAATGTATGAGTAGGCCTTAATTCTAATGGAGTCATGCTCCTCTCGTTATTTCCTGCTTGCAATGCGGTCTGAAACGAAGGAGACGTACGTAGGTAGGAGGCGAGTATCTTTTATTGGATTACCGAATGTTTGCACGATTAATATAAATCCCACTTGTTTGAAGTTTGGTAAAAATGTATGAGTAGGCCTTAATTCTAATGGAGTCATGCTCCTCTCGTTATTTCCTGCTTGCAATGCGGTCTGAAACGAAGGAGACGTACGTAGGTAGGAGGCGAGTATCTTTTATTGGATTACCGAATGTTTGCACGATTAATATAAATCCCACTTGTTTGAAGTTTGGTAAAAATGTATGAGTAGGCCTTAATTCTAATGGAGTCATGCTCCTCTCGTTATTTCCTGCTTGCGATGCGGTCTGAAACGAAGGAGACGTACGTAGGTAGAAGGCGAGTATCTTTTATTGGATTACCGAATGTTTGCACGATTAATATAAATCCCACTTGTTTGAAGTTTGGTAAAAATGTATACTAAAATTATCAAACCGACTAACTTTAAACTTCCGTTTAAAGACTTAATGTATATCCACTGTAATATTATTCATTAATAAAGTAATAAGAATAACAGATTCTACTAAATTACCAAACAGATGGAAAGAAGAAACAAGATACCTCAACCATCCAACAAAATAATAGTTTTAGCCATCGTGCACGCAAAATAGAAGCTGTTATTATCTTTCTCCATTAGAACAAGCGACCAATCGTACCTATAACCGGTTCGGTTACACGGAACTAGCTACGCCAAGTGGGTATCCGTTCCTTATTTATTATAACTACCGTTTTAGTATTTTAACATTCCAAGTGATAATGATATGTTACATAGTTACAAATCTTTTTAGTGTGAAGGACGTGATTGTTTTGATAGGCAAAACGTTTTTTTAAAAAATACTCAATTTAAATTGTACCTCATCTTATAATAAACATAGATAATGTAGTGAAAATTTTTATAATACAATAAAATATAAGAACAGAAGAGAAAAATAAAATCAATTTGGCAGAAACATTGTCTAAGAAGAACTTATTGCAGATATAGGTTTAATGTAGGCAACGATACCATATTACAGAGATGTTACGGAAAAATGTGTCGAAAACAAGTAATATAAGCGAAATTCTTGTAAAGTCAGTTTCTACTTGGATCAACAAAAAGAAATGTCAGTTTAGTTACATTTTATTAAATAATTACAACTATTATAAATAAAGTAATATAGCCTATGCATTAAAACAGCTACTCTACGACATAACCTATAACATAAAATCAGCTGTTTTATGAAATCATATGCTGTCGCTTATTTGAGCCAAAAGGGACGAAGTAACAATATTGCATACCTTGCCTCTTTTATGAAAAGTGTTTTTATCTAAATAGAACTAAAATTAATTAATTAAATTGAATCAATGAATTAATATTGTAAAAACTGTATTAACATCAAGTGCCATGTACTACAAGTTTTAAAAAAATGTATTTGAACTGAGTGAAGAAATGAAAAATATATTAATAACGATTTAAAATTTGAACAATATATGTATACGAAATTTAACTTTTGTATATGTATTATACAGTATATATATATATATATATATATATATATATATATATATATATATATATATATATATATATATATATATAGAGAGAGAGAGAGAGAGAGAGAGAGAGAGAGAGATAATAGAATAGAAGGAAGTGAAAAAACGTTTGTAGCAAAAACAAAATAAAATTGGATTTTATGACGCTTTTATTTCGAAGGGTGTAAAAGAGTCCAGGACACTCCTTAAAATCTAACCAATAACAAACCGGAAGCAGCAGTGTTGGAAGCGACTTCGCTGTATAGATCCCTGTTGCGGGCTCCGGCCATAGTCTACCTCTCTGTCCAACAATAAGACCCGCTTTCAAGCGTGTGAAAGCCATTTACCTCGCCCCTCACACTCCGCGACGCTTTAATTTATAGGTTAACTTTGATGTGTACTTAGTTTGGACCAGAGAAAGTGTCCCGTACGGGAATTCGGCATCCGGTGCTAAATGGACGAATCCGTTTCGAGGCCACACTAACGCTTGTAGGATCTTTAATTATATGGATTGAATACTTCCAGCCGTGAGATATAATTGAAAGAGGTAAGTGTAGTTGATGAAATGACTATTGGTGGAGAGGTTTTGTAAATTTAATTGAAGCTACGTTGTACGATCTATCTACGAAACGAGGTTCTTGACGGAGCAAATCTTTTTAAATTGGTGAACTCCTGAATACAAAGAATTTGACCTCAATTTGAAGAATATGGTGTTCAATATTATTTCAAGACAAATTAAAACTATGAATCTTGTAATTGTAATTTTACAAAAACCTTTTAATCCGTTATCCCGACGTTACTGACATTCGCACAAACATTTTACCCAGCGATGTAGAAAGTCGTAAAGAATAACATAACCTCACTTTAGAATAAACACGAAAATTTTCCTAAAAACCAAATTAATTTGCAAACTTAAACTCACACTTTCCATCGGAGCCATAAATAGTTGACTACCCTTTACACCCTCTTGCAAAACGAAGGACATGGAAGTGTTGATGGAATTAGGTAAAAGTAAGAAAAGACCATAATGATCCTGAGGTACTGCAGACAGGAAAAACTTACAGCACAATAGGGACACGGCCTTGGCACTTTCAGGAGTAATGACGTCACCAACGACAGTCCTCACAGGAGTAGGATCATATGTACTGAAGGATTACTTTCAGGAGTAAAAAAACTTCAAATATTTATAAAAGTATATGTATTTAGTTACAAAATGAATACCTTATTACATAGTAGGTTATTTTTGTTTAAAATTGCAGAAAACGTAAAATATATAAGTTTTACAAAAGGTTTGCTTACGAAAAAACGTTCCTTGTTAAACATTTATCGGAACTGAAGTATAAAAGAAAGAATATGTTTACATTTTAGTTCTATCAACATATTTACAAACTCACATCTGATACGTTTACATGTAATCGTTTTAAGCGACAAAACACTTTTCTCGCCAATCAGCTTATTGTGTAGGCAACTGTGTTTTTGTTGTTTATTGTTTACACACATTAGACAAAAATAGGAAATATATAAAGAAGAACGCTAGCAAATTAATAAACAAAGATTAAAAGCTCACAAGTTTCTCAAAAAATCCCGACAGCAAACAAATATTAACACTTCACGTTAAACAGAAATCTAGCAGTAGCTGTATGTACACTAGATACAAACCACCCTCATTAAGAGCCAAGCTCGTAATGAATATTGTGTTTCCCATTGAATTATGGATCGGGAAGAAGTATCGGATCAAATACTTCTGCACGCAATGTGTTAGTAGGAATAAAACAACAGTATCACCTATATAAACCTAATATAACCTATACCAGTGGCGGATCTAAGGGGGGACTTTGAGGCTCAAGCCCCACCCAAAATATGGAAAAGTGAAAATTTTTAAACTCTAAAATAACATTTTAAATGTAAACTCAAATGTCTTTTCCGATGTCTGCGTTCGTCCCCGATTTAAATCTACTTAATAATCAGTAGAATATGTTTACAAACCCATATTATTCACTATAATCCTATACTATAATTATTAATAAATAGGGCCAACCACAATGTAATAAACATGTGGTTTACATTGTAAATATACGGTAAATGGGGCTTAATAATTCGTGTGTAATATTACATAGAAGGCCTATAACTATTTCCCTCGGATAGAAGACCCTTAGAGTTTACACTATATCTATTATATCTCCTAAATATTTTCCAGACCCTTTCCTCCCTCACACCAGCCCTCCCCAAAATATTTTTCTAGATCCGATCCTGACCTTTATAAAACTTCATATCCCATAACCAAAATGTGCCTGTATGACGTCACCCCTTTGAGCCAAACTATTAAATGACTAAATGACCAAACAATACGTCATTAATCCTCTCCCGGTAAAACTCTCCCACTTCAAAGGGTTAAAACACTACATAAAAGCCTTTTGTAATCTTCTGAAATACTTTCCCTGTATCGGCTGTGGTATTACTATTTCCAATCGGTCTCGTCGGGGGGGGGGGGGGGGAGTTGTATTGGATTAGAATTTACTTATGTAAAGTAATACTAAATAATTTATTATTTTTTTAAAAAATATGATGAAACTGAAACTAAAATCGACAACTAATACAGCGCTATTACTGTCTGCAAAGTTTCAGTGTTTACCTGACCTCAGTATTGTTGAAGGCGTGTCACAAAATAATACCTGGGTTTGAAGTAAAGAGTTTCAGAAGCGAACTAAAAACCCTTGATAGAAACATTAATTGTAGAAAACTGTTTTACAAATACGTTTGTCTCAGGTTCATACATGTGTTCTGACGTTTCATAAAAACATGAAAATAAAATAGAACTTTCTATCAATTATCCTAACCTCAGAAGCACAAATCAAATGTGAAATAATATTCAACACACACAAAATTATCAGCCAAGGGAAACATTGGCACAAACAGAATTACCTTATTGAGTGGGGGGTATTGACAATCCGGGGGGACTATAAGTTAATTTGTACCTCATTAAATGAAAACCTTATGTCGGTCTTGGGTTTAATATTACATTAAGGTTTGTAATATGAAATTCGCTACAAATGTGATCAATATATAGTATTTATACAATTAACATAAATAAATGAAACCTCTCAACCACAAATAACTCTCTTCTTTTTTTTAAAACCTTATGTACATTTCGATTGCATAGCAATCATCCTCAGAGGTAATTTACAATGACAATACCTCTGAGGATGATTGCTGTACAATCGAAATGTACTTGAGGTTTTAAATAAAAGAAGAAAGTTATTTGCGGTTTCATTTATTTATGTTAAACATTACGCCACAGTTGTTTTATACAGTTATATTTATATAATTGTTAAACATTTTTACAAACCTTATAACCTTCGTGTTGAGAAGGTTTAACCCCAAAAGCTCCTATTTTTGTGCCCTTGAACTAACATGTATAAAAAGCAAGACTAATAAGAGCTGGGCCCGAGAAGTAAACATTTTCGACTGAAAACTTCACAACATCTGGGAATTTCAAATTTATAAACACTTTTTTTCATTCACCGAGAATGTAAAATAAAACAACCGCATATAGGCTACACCGAAGCACAAACTTCTACAACGAGAAATACAACTGTTTGAAAGCAATTATAAAATTCGTATGTCGCTTTAGCATAACGGTTACCCCTTCACGCCCATGGTTCCTACAGCTAATTTGCATGTCTTTGAACTATGTCGCCAGTCAATGGTAATATAGGTATTGACCTTTCATTTACTTCAGACAAACAAGCCACTTTCGAAATTGTTTGTCTTCCGTGCACTTTGTGATCCGTACACAATACAGGTGTCAACAAAACCTATTCAGAATACAAAGTAATTTAGTCAAACCCTTCCAAACTTTACATTTTAAAACACAGATCTAACCTCCAGCACAGATACGAGGTACAGAAGTGTAACTTCAATCAATTTGATTAATAAACAAGTAATATAAATAAAAACGTAAATTCCTTCTTAGGTTAATAAAAAAAATTGTTATAAAAATTACTTTCTATTAAATAATTACAATTAATATAATAAAGTAACATATCATATGTGTTAAAACAGCTGTTCTATCACATATCCTACTGCTAATATAAAATCTAATGTTAAAGAAATAATGTTTTCACTTATTTTAAGCCAAATTTGACTAAATAACTATTTTGTGTACAATGCTCCTTTCGTGAAAACATTTTCTCCCGTATAAAACTAAAACTAATTCATTACATAACCTACAAACAACCACTAAATGAAGACGATAACCCCTGATGATGTTAATCTATTGCTACTTTGACTTTTGAGAAACTTCTAGACAAATAGTTGATATCCGGAATTTTACTAGTTCTCGTTAGAATCCTTAAGAGATGACGTTACGTTCTATTGATTCACACACATGTATCTTTATATATTGAACCATTCGAGATTTTACTTAAGGCAAAATTTAGTGACCATAATTATAATATATATATATATATATATATATATATATATATATATATATATATATATATATATATATGATGAAATGTTACTATCTGGAGTACATCCGTTCATTCTGCAGTCCATAAATTCACAGTTCCGACGTTTCGCTAGAATCTCATCCAGCATTGACGAGGTGAACCCAACAACAGTAGAAGAGGCTCTTCTACTGTTGTTGGGTTCACCTCGTCAATGCTGGATGAGATTCTAGCGAAACGTCGGAACTGTGAATTTATGGACTGCAGAATGAACGGATGTACTCCAGATAGTAACATTTCATCATATTTTTCTATCCGTGAAGGAATACGTATCAGCATGTATATATACATATATATATATATATATATATATATATATATATATATATATATATATATATATATATATATTATGTTATATATACTGTATATATATATATATATATATATATATATGTGTGTGTGTGTGTGTGTGTGTGTGTCTGTGTGTGTGTGTGTGTGTATGTGTGTGTGTGTAATTGATATAAAAGAAAGATCGAAATGAAAAGATTTTTACTAAAGTTATTTTTCATTTTACAAAAACATTTTAGACTTCCAATTTTTTTAAAATGCTTTTTCATTTTTAAATACTTTTTAAAAGTCTAACAACTACTTTCAATAGCTTACTAATGTCGTGTATTAATCTTCATGTATAGAGCCTTATTCGTTTCGGATACAGGTGATCATCAAGGCAGTTTGTACCTAATCCTCATTCACAATGTTATTAGACGTGAATTGAGAAAGAAGGTTTTGTACGCACTGTCATGAAATAGAAATACTTGTTAGCTCCGTGAGGTTTATAATGACAGCACATTCAGATTGATTGCATCTGCCAGCATCCAACACTCAGCAAGTTTTACAGTCTCTATTTCTTTAGTTATACTTTTACCGGAAACTGCAGCATTAGTCAACTAATTGCAGACAATCACCAGACTCTAAAACACAAAAGGCTGTAAAATATAGCTTTTACTTCGAACAATACTGAATGCTATAAAATGTTGTTGATTTACAACTTGTTTGTCAAAGAAAACTTTAGCAATCGAAATTACTTTATCACACGACTTGCAATCCTTCAACCTTGCATAAAGAAAATTACAGAGGCCATTGTGAAAAGGAAAAATGTGCGTGGGTCTGGAACACGGCCAGAGTATAGATTTCATATGGGAAAAATTTAATTAAAATCACTTGAGTTACTATGTAGTGGATAGGAACGTAATGTAACCTTTTACAAATCTTTAATACTTTTATTTCCTTTAAATATTTATTCTATTTCCTATAGAAAGGTACCCAATTCAGATAAAAGCATAACCTTAATTATCATAAGTTTATACTCTTCACACTTCAATATTCAATATAATTACCTAACTCTTACGTTAATATTTATAGGTCAACTTCTACCAAAGTTTAAAATATTCGTCATTTTATAATAACATAATTCTACGCTGCAAATAAGTATAATTTGCTAAATGTTACTTTTATGGTGAAAAACCACCTACAAGTAATAAACACTCCTGACGCATAAGCTATTACATAATTTAAATATAAGATTTCTGAATATATAGGATATTGATAATTATGTAAACATAACCTAGAAATTATCTCAGTAGGCGGTAGGAGGGGGAAACAAGAAGAGCAGAATTAGCGCCTCAGGGGTGTTAACTCCATTATTGCCAGACAAGGTGTATTTTAGGCGAGCAACTCAGCCACAATTATGTATTATCAAAGTTTCAAATCTATTACTGATCCCAGCGCTGCACCCAGAGTATCATTAAGGGGGGGGGGCAGGGATATCAATAAAAAGGGGGGCATCAACTCGGTTGTAATATTCTCCCAAATCAGTCAAGTTACTTCAATGCGTACTTTATTTTACTTTAGGGTGCAAACTCAACAACTGTGTTTTTTAAAGCATATTCCTGAAGCTTTTATTATTGATGCATTTAAATATGATTAACATTTCAATTTGCTAATTAACTAATGCTTCTAATACTTCAGGCACAAATGAAACTAAAAAATTATTAATTACACTTATTTATTGATAAATCTTGTTAGTTAAATATATTTCATGCGCACTATACGTTTTCCAATGAAGGACGACGCATGTATTTATTTCTCTTTATACTTATGGCCAAGGGGTGCTCAGGCTCCCTTGGCCACTCCCTTCGGTCCGAAACTGACAGATCCAAACTTATTTTAATCGTAAGTATATGACTCTAGTTCAAAGTGAATAAAAGTTGTAGCTTTTTACATTTTTAAAATTTAATATAATTTAAAATTTAATTCGGTTCTTTACGGGTATTATCTATAACAACCGAAAATGAAACAATCGGAATAATCCAACAATCAATGTTCTGGGATAATTTTAGGACAGTAATCCTTGTAAGTAAGCTCAATAATAATTATAAAAATTCTAATCAATAAATAATTAATTATTCATAAATAAATATAAATTAAATAAAGAAAAACTTACGTGCCCATGGTGAAAATAAAAAACCATCTAGGAACTTCCTTGCAAGTTGATCATGTTGAAAATCCGTCGTCCTTCGAGTCCTCTTCTTTCGGCCCAAGATGTGCTTCTTTCAAACTATGATGTTGAAAAACCAGTACCATATCATTTGAATAAATTGTAGATTTACTAATTATTTTTCCATTAAAATACAAAAAAACACGTGACCTTGTTGGCCTATAAATGTTCTTTATTGTTACTAAAGTTTAAAAACTTGTAAAGAATTACGATAAGTATAATGTTTACATCGACAACAAATCGTAACTTTAATTACATACTTTCAAAATACCAGTCATCACTATTTTTCTGTTTGTGACACTTTCAGAAATTTCTGTCTAAGTAAAATCCGTGTTGAAACTCTTTTTCACAATATCACCTTCTCTTACAATAAGTGTTATTTTTTTTTCAAAGATCAAAGCAATTTAAACTCTATATTCAGTGCCTAAATACTAATTTTATTGTTTTAAATTTAATATGAAACTTGGAGATAGTGACTGAAGCAATAAAGTGTACATAGCTTGTATTATTGTCTCTGAATCCGATTTTAAATATTTTAAAATTATTTCTCGAAATAAGTAAGTGTAGTGTTGTCAGCTTCAAATTATTTCACTTTCCATAAATTAAAATATATTATGAACGATATTACTGTTGAAAAAGCGAAGTTTTTATGAATAATAGAAAAATATCTCCTACGATACCAAGTAAAACTGCCAAATAATTATACAAATACAAATTTATTCTATTTTCATTTCCACAAGAAAGTATTTTTAATTAAAGTTAAACATCCCCACTACGATTAGGTTTCTGTATATTAACTACTTTAGGTTGACTCAATAAATCAGATTTGATTAAACAGTATATTTTAACACTATTTCTATTGCAGGCGAAAAATAACTGGCGAAATGTTAACAATTATTATTTTAAAACGTTTTTTATACAAATATTTTTTATTAATTTTAAACAACACTTTCTAAAATTTTAATACAGATAAATTGAATAAAAATTATGTATGCACGTAAAAAATCCAGTATCAGTTACACTTTTCCAACAATGGAACAGTTCTATTAGAAAATATTTCGAACGGTGCAACACCGTCTCGCACATAAAAACAGATCTTTGTGTTGACAGAACTCGCGCACTGTCCCAAGCACAATAACTAACACAGACCTCTGTGCTCTCGTTTCATTCCACTGCGTCCGTGCCGGAGTCGACGCCAAGTGGGGACCATCTTCGCGAATGACGCTGCGAAAAGCAAACAAGAGAGACGCCGAAAAAATATCCAAGTGTATTTAGTGCAGCTTTCTACGCTGCAATTAAACGCTCGCTGATATAATGACAGATGCACATAGGTGGACGGCCTGAGGCCGTGAAATTAGGCTCAGTTAGAAAAACCGATCCCAAGAAAGTATTACTTTTAAAAACTCTCAAATTGCGACCGGAAAACCTTGAATATAGGTTAATTATTAAATCATGTTTTGTTCTAAACGCGTGGTGGAAACTAATCGATTTATCGAGTTAAAGAAGCTCAACGTTGTATGGAATTATTAAATTATTTTAAAAGCGATAAACTACTTTTAAACTAGTAATATAAACAACAACAAAAACTTTAAATTCAATTCCTACTATAATCTACAATAAAAGATTTATTTTTTATTTCTTTCTATTAAATAATTACAAGTAATATAAATAAGGTAACGTAACCTATGAGTTAAAACAGTAGTTCTACCACATAACCTACAAAACAGAATAAGCTGTTTTATAAAACCATATGTTATCACTTATTTTAAGGCAAATGGTAGAAATCACTATATTGCGTACCTTGCTCGTTTTGTGGAAAGTTTTTCTCCCATTTAAAACTAAAATTATTTCATTATTAAATTTAATTGTTGAATGTTTAAAAAAACTTTTATAACGTCTAGTGTGATCCACTACAAGTTTTAAAAATACATTTGAACATTATTGGATGAATAAAAGGTATTTTATAAACTATTGAAAATTTTAACAAGATATATACAAGGACAATGTGAACTAATAGAAATAATTGAAAAACAAGTAATATAAATAAAAACTTTTAAAGTAAATTCCTACTTTAAACAAAGAAAAATGTTATTTTAGTTACTTTTTTATTAAATAATTACAGTTAATATAAATAAAGTAACAACCATTGTTTTCAAACAGCTGTTCTACCACATAACCTATAACATAAAATCAGCTGCTTCATGAAATCATATGTTATCACTTGTTTTAAGCCAAACGAAATAACGATATTGCATAACTTGCTCCTTTTGTGAAATATTTATCTCCTACATAAAACTAAGATGAATTCATTATTAAATTTAATTAATAAATTATTATTTGAAAAAAATATATTAACATCAAGAGTCATCCACTACAATTTTAAAAAAATGTATTTGAATTTTGGTGGATGAATAAAAAGTATTTTATTAACAATTGAAAATTTGGACAATATATAAAAAATGAGAATGTGAACTAATAGAAGGAATTGAAAAATAATCCTTTTAAGTTGAAACTTTAAACCTAACTTATACATTTGCCTCCACTGAGGAATGGTCTTACTTCTTTCGCTTTAAAATTATATGTACTTTGAAACCTGTTTACTGATTAAACCTATTACTTAAAATAATAATACATTATTACAATAAACCTAAAATCATAAAAGAAGAACTTTCTATGACTATTTAATAGTAACATAGATCGTTATAAATCTCAAAAGCATTGTATCATTACAATCGTTCATTGTCACAGGCATGATATTTTATCAGACATTCAATGTCACAGGTACCTATATTCAGCAAAATTTTAAAAATACCTAAACTAAAAGCTTGTTTACTTAAAATAAATATACGCTAATTAGGCATACTTTATAAAATCTTTATGAAATACTTCAGAAACTATTCTTCAGTATATTTCTAATGTATTTTTCCGAATACTATTTTTCCTGAATAGTATTTTCTGAATAGTATTTTTCCTGAATAGTATTTTTCCTTCTATTAGTTCACACTCTTCTTATATATATTTTGTTCATATTTTCAATAGTTTATAAAATACTTTTTATTACCGAGGGTAAATACATTTTTTTAAAATTAAAGTAGATGACAATTGATGTAAATGCCGCTTTTTTCAAATTTTAATTCATTAATTAAATGTAACGAATTAATTTTAGTTTTATAAGGGAAAAGACTTTTCACAAATGGGGCAAGGCATACAATATAGTTATTTCGTCCTATTTGGCTTAAAATAAGTGATAACACATAATTGCATAAAACAGCTAATTTCATGTTATAGGTTATTCTTGCATTGTCTCCGTTTGGCTTGGGTTCTCAGCCAACTCTGCTGGTCATTTAGCACCACCAAGGGGACACGTGCAACTTAAAGTATGCTGCGGACGCGACCAGCTCTGTCCCCCATTGGAGTTGTGTTAGTGGATTCACAAACTGCCATAATTGCACTAACTAGTAATACCTCTACTGACTATGCAAACAATGAACGGACGAAACCCCTGACGGGCATGATTAGAGAAGGGCGGTACATTGTACTCCAAAGGCTCCCTAGCCATGTCGGCATTGAGGGAATAAACGCGCAGACCAGCTAGCGAAGAAAGGTAACATCTTGCCACAGCCTGACAATCCTACTATTAATGAAAAAACAAGGAAAATCTTAAAGGGAATGAGTGCTGGAAAGATATGGAGAGCCCTGCCGCAAACAGTGCTAACACCACATAGCCTACCTATAGTGGAAGCTTTTGCCAGATTCAGAATGCTTACGTGCCATGACTATCTGCAAGCCCACCTATATAAAATAGGATTAGCGGCATCAGATATTTGCCCTCTGTGCAACTGTCAAAAGATGGACGCTCTACATCTTCAGAACTGGACAGCTTTGCAAGACGTGGAAGAAAGAAGCCACCATTGTCTCTACTGGGAGGCTAGACGAAGAATGGCAGAGATGCCTAGATCTGGCATTGGCTAAGGTAAAGTAAGTAAGTAGGCTATGTCATAGATTATGTGGCTGAACAGCTGTTTTAACGCGTTGGTTTTGTTACTTTATTTATATTCATTGTAATTATTTAATCAAAAACATCTTAATTAAAATTTGTCTTTGTTGTCTTGGGGAAGAATTTACTTCGAATAAGTGTCTGTTTATATTACTTGTTAAATTTTAATTTAAATAAAAAGACTTAAATCCATGAGTTTTCAAGACTATGGACAGTTTATTTGCTTATTATGAAATTAATTGTAGGTTTTCTACAGTTTCGCTAAAAATAAAACACTTGTAAATATTTTACAACTAGGCCTATAGTAGCACTTACTTATATTGAGGACGGCCGTTACGGGAGATGTGTCCCATTGTCAACTAAGACCGTCACTCAATTGACTTACTATAGGCAAGTTGTTTAAAAAGGTATTTGAAGCTTTATAATAAAATTTTAAACTTTTTCTTTAAAGACCAAAATCTGATTAAATTACTTCTATTTTAAATTAAACATGTCTAAGTAAGTTTTTCACATATAACTTGTTTTGCTTTTTAATCTCTGGTTGCTGACATCCGGCTTCGATTCCATAGAAATACAATTTTGTTCCGAAAGAATAACTTTATTAATTTTAAAATTAATCAGTTTCCAAAGTTACACTCAGACGAAAGTTTTAATTTAGGTTTTAAATGTATTTCCAAATTTCAATAGGAAATTGTTTGTAATGTTACTAAAATCTACATTCATAACTGTGACATACTCATAAATAAAAAAAATAGTCTAAAATAACGCACACAGAATGCGCTAATGTCTGCTTATAGACTAACATTTTTTTGAAAACTGTATACAATTTTAATCAACGCTTTAAAATCCATTGCCTGAAATCTGAAAAAGACAACTTCTCGAATCCAGGTGATGAAATCTTTCTTTGTAATGGAGTCCCGTTTGTTCCCGTTAATTTATGAGAAAATGCGGTGCGTGAGATTCCCATTGATTGGCCGATTAACCATTGTAGGCCGCGTGACGGGTCGTCTGTCACCAAACAACCATCGATATTTGTCATCAAATCGGTATTGGTCGGAAGCAGCATGTGAGGAAAATTAAATTATTTTTTCCACGTAGTTTCATAGGTTTAATATAAAATGATTCTTTGGGAAAACTTCAAATGGTTTTTCACTTATACAAATTCGACTTTACTTACGCTGAGCTCAGCTAGATATCGATTCTGATGGAGTTTAATATAGGTATTCCGAGGTGCTGCTAGTTAATTTATACTTCAAGCGAAACTTTCAAAATTGAATATCATTTTATATAATTCTAGAAAATTATACACAAGTTGACAACTTGAGTGAATTGAATTTGTTCCTAATTTAAAGGCTTTCCCATATTTAAAGACTAAAGTTTAACACACATTAAAATTAAATGAATTTACAGAGTAGATTTATTTCAGATTAAAGCCTGCAAAAAATAACAACGCTATAAAAATCAAACGTAAAATATTCATTTTCACAAATTATAACTTTGCAAAGAGTTTTCAGTCTACGAAATTTCTTTGAAAGTTCGTTTAGCAATTCAAGTTTTGTTATACATCCTCTTAATATTTGGTGTACACTACTTGCCATAACTAGTCTCTTTAGGCCTTCTTAGTAAGTTCTATTTCATAATAATAATACAATTAATCCGGTTTAGTAATATATAGCAAGATTAGAGTGAACAGCATTAAACATTATAAAGCATTATAATATAAACATTATAATATCAAGTGTAATAAACATTACAAAGCTTCAATTATTCAATTTAATTCAAACGTTTTATTAAAGTTTCGGCCCTTATGGGGAAAGCAATACTAAATAACAAGTTATATAGTGTGTTGTACTATGAACCAGGGTCCTGTTTTAATAGATTATATTTCCCAAACATGCTGACCTCCTTAAACGAATTATCACACATTAATGTGTTTAAATACATGTCAGCCTACGCATAGTCGTTGTAGATGCACATAACTCTCCATATTATTGCAACAAATGCGTCCTTATGCACTTTTATTCGGAAAAACTTGAGTAAGCGTATTGACGGTCAAATGTGGAATCTAAATTTCGAATAATCAAACATCAGTCACCCCTCTAGAAGCCAGGTGCGGAATATTGCATGAACCTCACCCATTTAGAAATATATTAAATATTTTGAACGGGTCATTTCAGAAACACCATAAGTCATTTTTTGGACTAAATGAGTTAAACACAGAATAGTGTTCTTTGAGAAATCCCATTAGTCAGGCCTCTCATTGTGGGTTAGATGACGAGAAGGAATTGCATTTGAATTCAGAAACACCTTAAGTCACTGACTTGTGGTGTTTCTGTATGAAACCGTTGACGCGTCGCGAACTGTCCATGTTCATGCAACAGCTGAGTATTTTGTTTCTTTGGAGGTTATGTTTGTATCTTTTTGTTGAAATAATGATCGTTGAAGCTACAGTGAGTATTTTTGTGTTTGAAAAAATAGTTTATTGATTAAATAATGGAGTCTGAACTCACCAATATTCCAAAGAAAAGGAAAATAGGCATAGTGAACAGATCTAACTACAAGAGTGAAATTATAAAGAAAGCTCGTGTAAGGTATGTAAACTGGCTTTTATGAATATCCACTCTGTGACAAGTAACAGAGTAAAAAGACTGGGCAATCTTTTAAAGATAGGAAAACTCCCTCATGATGAATGTGGACGAAGTGTTTCAGGCAATGTTAAACATGAAAGTGTCATTAGCATGGTGAAAGAGCACATATCTTCTTATCCAACAAAGATAACTCACTATGGTAATAGTGAAAAGCGCTTTCTCAATGAAAAACTTTCCGTATTTGATATGCACAAGGTGTTTTAACAAAGGTACCCTGAAATCTATGTAAACTATAAATTTTATTTGAAGATCTTCAAGGAACAATTTGTATTACCTCAAATTGACACATGCTGCACATGTGATGAGTTGCAGGTTAAAGTCAAAAGTAAATACCTAAGCGACAATGTTAAGATTGCTGCAGCTGGTGAAAAAACTTACAACTTCCTTGTATACCACTTCAAGAGACGTTTAATCTCAGGCAGCTCACCGTTAGTGTTTTCTGTATATATAACTTGCGAGATAATAGTGTCACGTTCTTTTTATATCATGAAGGAGTTGGTGCAAAGGGACCTGATGAAGTTTGCTTCTTTCTACTAAAATATGTAGAATCTTCTTTCAGTGATGTAGAAAATTAACATGTATTTTCAACAATGTATTTCAGAACAATGTTGTCTGATGAAACATCTAGCCGTAGTGTACCCAGAAATGAAAAAGTGTCTTTAAAAATCAGCAAGTTTATGCATATGAGCCACAAAGCTGAAACAAAAGGGAAAGTAGTTTGCAGAACCTATATTGATGCTTCAGTTTCAGACATTTTCATTACGAAACTCCAACCCTACAGTACTCTCTCTTCCTAAAGCAAAAGCCTATCCAGACGGTGTGATCCCAATCAACACTAAGAAAATTGCTGATTTCAAGAAACTCATGCCTTACATTCCTGATGATGAAGACATCAAACAGTTTTATGAACATATTTTGACTTGGCCCACTGTAGACAAAGACAGCGCAGAAGTAGAGTCATTGTAGATTGAACAGGACTGTTCGTATTTTATAATACGTATTACCACAAAATGGACACTATATTGTATGTAATAAGGTTCCTTCATACTACAGAATATTACAATGAATATAAATTTGTGTTTTTAAACTGAAATATGAAATTTAAATTGTGTTACTTACTTTTCACAAATCTCAACCTAAAATCAACCTGTCCTTGGTTCTCATGTCTGTTCATTTCAGAAACACCATAAGTCAGTCAAATTGAAAATCAATAAAAGCATGTAAAATTAATAAAAAAGTTTTTTCAACACTACTTAGTTTTAGCTAGTATAAAGTACTTTTATTAATTTTTTAAAAACTATTGATATTTTGAATGAAAAATTAGATCTTTTTTTTTAATTTTCCAAAAGTGTGTTTTTTGACTTATGGTGTTTCTGAAATGACCCGTTCATTTGAAATATAACAGTGTAACGTGCAATATAGCCGTTTAAAATACATTTGTAATGCTGCTTATTGAAGTTCTAGAAATATAGGTTTACCTAATAACCATTGATTATTTTAATTACATAAAATAATTTAAAAACATGCAATAATTATGTCCGATTCTTGAATTTTGTAGTCCATTACGTTCGTCGAAACTTAATTAATCACTTAAACAATAGTTTATGACTATCCGAACTTTAAATTTTGTAAATTTGTTAAAACTTACTGTGACAGAACGTTTTCGATCGCTATGTGGCGATCTTCATCAGCGTCGTTTGCTTGGAGATGTCGGGTCAAGCGAAAACTATTGAAAATCTGCCTTTAAAACCGTCACCGCTTGTCCCGACATCTCCAAGCAGAAGACACTGATGAAGATCACCACATTGCGATCGAAAACGTCTCAATAAGTTTTAACAAATGTACAAAACTTAACGTTCGGATAGTCATAAACTATTGTTAAAGTGATTAAATAATCATGTAAACTATTGTTAAAGTGATTAAATAATTATGTAAACTACTGTTATTGATGTGTAAGTAGTATGCACCGGTCTTGCAAAGAAGAATCAAACTGTGTTAAGAAAATGAAATTAGTTGCTTTATGTTTGGTCATCAGCTATTAAAGCTGGCCTAGAGGGTAATTTCACTATTGATTCAACAAAATATGACTGGAGGTCAGCTTTATTTTACTCATTGCAAGGCCTTCTTGATTATACCTGTATAGGCTTTAATAAAGGTCTGTTTAATTGATCGCATTTGTCACACACTTTGTATAAAATGTGTTTCTTATAATTAGTTCTATGTATTTCCTTTAAGGCATGGTTACAATTAGGCTGTCTTAACAAAACAAATTATTTGACAATGAAAGTCCTTTTTGAACTGCTTTTCGTCAAAGGAATAATGGCATCTATTATAATACACTGTTACAATAATTTGTTTTTATATTTTTACATATCTGGGATTTTTTTACAGAATTAGATTTGCGATAAGTAGTGAAAATGGTTTTATAGACTAGGTTTTGACCATTGGTTGTTTTTATGATCAAAGCCGTCATCAGCAAATGCGAGGCCTTGAGCAAACCATTTTTGTGCAAAAGCGTGTGTTTAAAACTATTTTGATGAAGTCATTTCGTCTAAAAACAAGCCAATTATTTACGTTATTTTTTTCCATTTGCCAGGGTTGAAACCTGACGCTATCAAACGACGTTTTACATTCTTTTGCTTGCGTTCTTTTACAATCTTTTGCATTCTTTTGCCGATGTCTCGTTAGCAGGTTTTCTCATTAATTATTATTTTAACATATTGCATGGGTAATCAGACAGATATTTAGACCAATATCTGTATACTATTTTCATTTAACCAAACCTTTTTACTTACTTTTTAATGCGAGTAAAGCCTTACGGTGCGAGACGTGGATGGGCCGTTCCACTTGCTCCACCCTAAGGGCAGCTCTGGATATGCCATTTGAAGTAGTATTTATTGATATATTTGTATATATGACTTCTTGCTATAAGTTTTGTGTTCATAACTAGCTATTAACTATTTGAAGTATTATCTATTGATATATTTTTATGTATGACATCTTGGTATAAGTTTTGTCTTCATAACTAACTATTAACAATTTGAAGTCTTATCTATTGATATATTTTTATATATGACTTCCTGCTATACGTTTTGTCTTCATAATTAACTATGAACTATTTGAAGTCTTATCTATTGATATATTTTTATATATGACTTCCTGCTATAAGTTTTGTGTTCATAACTAGCTATTAACTATTTGAAGTATTATCTATTGATATATTTTTATATATGACTTCTTGCTATAAGTTTTGTCTTCATAACTAACTATTAACTGTTTGCAATATTATCTATTGATATATTTGTATATATGACTTCTTGCTATAAGTTTTGTCTTCATAACTAACTATTAACTATTTGAAGTCTTATCTATTGATATATTTTTATATATGACTTCTTGCTATAAGTTTTGTCTTCATAACTAACTATTAACTATTTGCAATATTATCTATTGATATATTTTTATATATGACTTCTTGCTATAAGTTTTGTCTTCATAACTAACTATTAACTGTTTGCAATATTATCTATTGATATATTTGTATATATGACTTCTTGCTATAAGTTTTGTCTTCATAACTAACTATTAACTATTTGAAGTCTTATCTATTGATATATTTTTATATACGACTTCATGCTATAAGTTTTGTCTTCATAACTAACTATTAACTATTTGAAGTATTATCTATTGATATATTTTTATATATGGCTTCTTGCTATAAGTTTTGTCTTCATAACTAACTATTAACTAATTTCAATATTATCTATTGATATATTTGTATATATGACTTCTTGCTATAAGTTTTGTCTTCATAACTAACTATTAACTAATTGCAATATTATCTATTGATATATTTGTATATATGACTTCTTGCTATAAGTTTTGTCTTCATAACTAACTATTAACTATTTGAAGTCTTATCTATTGATATATTTGTATATATGACTTCTTGCTATAAGTTTTGTCTTCATAACTAACTATTAAGTATTTGAAGTATTATCTATTGATATATTTTTATATATGACTTCTTGCTATAAGTTTTGTCTTCATAACTAACTATTAACTATTTGCAATATTATCTATTGATATATTTTTATATATGACTTCTTGCTATAAGTTTTGTCTTCATAACTAACTATTAACTATTTGCAATATTATCTATTGATATATTTGTATATATGACTTCTTGCTATAAGTTTTGTTTTCATAACTAACTATTAACTATTTGCAATATTACGTATTGATATATTTTTATATATGACTTCATGCTATAAGTTTTGTCTTCATAACTAACTATTAACTATTTGCAATATTATCTATTGATATATTTTTATATATGACTTCTTGCTATAAGTTTTGTCTTCATAACTAACTATTAACTATTTGAAGTATTATCTATTGATATATTTTTATATATGACTTCCTGCTACAAGTTTTGTCTTCTTAACTAAAAAATATTGTGAATTTGATCATAAATAATATATGTAAAGAATGATTTCAGATTTCTAGAGGCTATGGAACATGTATTAGGGCGTTCTAGGTGCTCGCAGAGAGATGCCCGGAACGTAGTAGTTGCTGTGTAACTGTAATTATTTCCTACTCCACCATGAACCGTCCGAGCAAGAAGGTTAGTTTCAAAAGTGCATTCAATTGAAGGGAGAGGGGATTCTTGGAAGAATTGATCCATAGCAGTTTTGAAGCAATGTTTATTTAGAAATTTTGTTATGTAAAATGTTTTTAAATGAGTTCATAAATTATTGTATTTATTTTTTGCTTTTAATTATCAAATTAATTACATCTCCCGATGCTGCGTCCAGACTAATCGGAACAAGAACATGGCGGAAGGCACAAACAGAAACTATCAACTCTACGTAAGTTTTCCAGCTAAGTGATAAAATTGGTACAATCTTTCACTTCAAAATTGAATTTATATAAATAAAGTTTAATGTTGTTAGACGTTTAGGCCGGTTAAATAGTGAAGATCCTAAATTTTGTGTCTATCCGAGTATTAAAAATAAGCGATCCATGTGTTGTTACAAATTATATATTCTTTAAAATAATAATTTTAAGATTCACAATATGTACAGTACTTAAAATTAATGAAACAATAAAAATATTGAAAAGAACCCCAATACCACAAAAATAATCAAAAATAACAAATAAAACAAGTTACTTAAGATTAAACCCTTATGTACATTTCGATGACCATGTCATCATCATCAGAGGGTCTTGTTACAAAATACAATCTAGCATACAAGAAGTTACAAACTAGAATGATGGTTTAATCTTAAGTAACTTGTTTTATTTGTTATTTTTGATTATTTTTGTGGTATTGGGGTTCTTTTCAATATTTTTATTGTAATATATTATACCACTGTGCTCTTGATATTGTGTATTAATGAAACAACTTTACAAGTAGATATCTCATATCTACACCACAAATTCATTAACTATACTGTTCTTCAAACTGGTTAACTTTATAATCAAAAAATATAATATTTTAAAACGACTGTAATTAGTATCTAATTTTCTTTTGTTCAATTTTTGCTTATATTTCGAACTCTTAAATAATCAATTTTTTATTTGTATTTTTTCTAAAAAGTGTCTTTCTTGAAACATATCACTTGTTAATCATATTAGAATACACAAAACTCTGCAGGTTAACTATTAATTATTTAAACTCAATATCCAACATTTATTATCATCATAAAAAGTGTTACAATGTGTGTACATTTAAAAAGCACATCGGGGAAGCTTAGAAAGAGTACTTGTATGTACTGTAAAGTTATTTTGTTTATATTACCGTCAAACGTGTCCCGATATTAAATAGTTCTAATTGTCGCCACGAGAGACCGACGACTGACCGATAGCAATACACAAAAAAAGCTGTGCTGGCAAAGCTAGATTTTTCCGGTATAGTTTTGAATTGAATAAAAGTGAGTCGTCGAGTAGAGTCTGATAGAGAGAATAGTCGCGAGAGAACACGTCTTCCTGGTGACCAAAGGAGTACATCCCGCGGCATGCTATCTTCCCAAGACGACTCACAACAGGTAAACGATTAATTTCATATTTCTTTTATAGTATTTAGTTCTAAAATTTGTTTGAACGCACTGTCCACGGCCCGTGGAGTATTATACGTCTCAATTAGTGGTCTAAATGGTATTACAAAATTAATATTAATGATTTCTTATTTTATCAAATCCTCCGACGGCAGTGCGATTTCACAATGGTAGCAGGTCGTAGTTTGTAAAATAATTTACAAATTGGTTTCTTAAAAGTTAATTACGAATAAAGACGACTATTTTTTGTAACTTGATTTTTATACGATAATTTCGAGAAATATTGCATTAGGGACTACGATAAGCAAATTCATAGTTTATTTCTTTCTGTTTGAAATAGACAAAACCATGGCTTATAACCATGAGGAAATAGCTGTAACAACAGATGCGTTATTAATGAAATTCTCATAAACTCGATATTTCTTTGCAGAATTGTAGTTTAAGAATATAATTTTTTTTATTTTGCTTATATAAAACTTTTTTTCATTTATATGCTATTTTACCTGATTTCATAAATAAAACTGCCTACTTAACTTGAGTAGTTTATAAATTTGGAAAGTATTTAAATTAAGAACCAATTTAATTCTTTCATTTTGCCAACTTTGACCAACTTAAACATCAGAAAAGCATAATATTCAACTCTGTAGGTTTATTAGAGGGGTGCATTAAAGATTCGAAAATATTTCATTCCCTACATCGGGACCTATAGATGTACACAAACATAAGTACCAACAAATGCCAGACTAAGAAAGTGAAAATAACTGTGTTAATAGAAATCGTTTCTAAGTAATAAAAATTTCTGTATCTAGATGTGTGCCTAATTAAAAGAATAAATTCCTGGTCTCCCAACAATTATTACAAGAACTAACGAAAATGTCTACTAGGGAATCAGTCAAATATAATAAAAAACTAAACTAAATCGAGAATTTATAGTTTGCGGTGCGAAATATGTCAGATGAAATATATTGGACAAACTAAAAGAAACATCCAAGTTAGAGGAAAAGAACATTTTTTCCATTTAAAATATAATAGGCCTGAAAAGTCAGCTGTGGCGAGCATTGTTTGGACGAGAAACACATGTTTAAAAATAAATGTGTTATCCTTTCAAAACATTTGATACATTTTAATGAATTAGATGCATGGGAAACTTTATTTATAAATAGAAATAAAATAAAATTGTTAATAATGAATTAAGACCAATTCAAAATTCAAATTATTGTAATTTAATAAAAAGTTAAATATCATTATAATATTTAAATATTTTTTTTTTTATTTTACGTTTTATTACTATTATAGGTTTATCAAAATTAAATATTTGTAGTTTTCATATGTTGTCCAATGTAAAATATTAGTAACCATGGTAGTAAATTTGACAATGCCCAGATCCGGTTCATACTTTTGTTAAAATATTATAGGTTATGTTCAATTTTTTTTAAATTTATGTTTCGATTATGTAGCATCACTGAGGATGATGACAATTTCATTGAAACCTGCCTGATATTAAAGTTTTTATAATTGTGAGTAGTAGCCTAATTATTCCTGTGTTTACAATTATTACTTGTTTATTTCATTAACATAGAGCAGTTATCGTCATAGAACACATAAATAGGAAAGGTTTCATTATTTTACAGATTCCCATTCCCAGAAATAAATTTTTCTGTAAATTACTTTACAAGTATTTTACATTTGACCTATAATTTCCCAATTGTTGTACGTCCAAGAGTAAATCCATGGGATAGAGTTTATTTACAAATCTGGATATTTGATAATTCCTTCGAAATTGTTTCAATACTTAAATATAAGTAATAGCTCGGATTTTGAGATTAAATATACAAGATAAAAAGTCTAAATTAGTCACTGATGAGGGCAGCATGGTTGCCGAAACATATTGTGATTAAATAATTGTATTGTGAGAAGTTACGAATTAGTGAATATTTCCTGTGTTCTTTAAATAGCTTTGAAACCACTTAAATATTTAAAAACTTATATAAAAATTGATAAAACTGTAAAAAAAATTAATGTCAGTTGTAAAAAATTAAGATTAATTCTCCTCCTAACACTTTTAAAAATTATCACTTTTACTAAGAGACATTATTTTTTTAAATTTTGTAAAGACATGTAAAAAATCGTTAAAACATATTTAACAGTTATTATTGTCTAAGATACCAATCTCATTATCCGCAGAAGCAGCAGTACCATCATGTTTATTGTTTAGCTGTTTGCATGAAATAAACTCACATAAATCTCTGTCACGTTTTCTTACTACCCTATTCACTTATATTGTTCTTAATTTTGCACTACACAAATACTATTAAATACTACTCTTTATTCAAAACTAAATTAATTAATTTAAAAGAAAACACACGTTAACACCCAGTCGCTTTTTGACTGAAAGTTATTTAAGATTATGTTGGCAAAATCGCTCAACTTGCATCACTGTCCCCAAAACGCCAGACAATTCCATTCTATTTTTTTCAAATTTGTGCTGCAGCTGGTGAAAGAGGCTTGACTCCACCGTTTTATGTTCATATAAAATATTATGTATATAAAAATATCCAATGTAAAATAAAAATAATTTTGGACTTACGTAGTTTGCTAAATAGCAGCTCAATTGAAAATGTGAGAAATAGATTTTGTAAAATAGAAATAATAAATAAGTTTGAGTGATAGTAATAATGGAACACAGTTTATGAATTCGAAGTGTAACACTGACTGAAAGCACAGATACCAAACTACGCATAAAAAAATGCTTATGGTATTTTTTTTAAATAAAGTTCAATGATGTTCAAAACGACCCATTACCTATCGTTAAAACGCTATTTCAAGTTTCAACGGAACGAAAGCTTTTAAGGTGTCCATGGTGGCAACAGGTTTCAAGTTGCATGTTCTACGAATCTTATATTCACTCCCCCATCGAATGCACTGCGATTTATCTCGAAGGCGATGTTGTCAGTGAAACCTTTCCTTGAAACAGAACCAGTTGGGTACTCTCATAAGGAACATGTAAAACTGGTTGACGTTTATTAAAGATATTGTAACATTTACCATCAACAAATTAACAGAAACTCTTAAAAATAAATTAGGAAAATGTATTGGACTCCTTCATCCAGTATATAAAGTACCTTTTCATATAGGTACATAGACCCTATATGTTGATTTTGTCAACATAACATTAAATAACTTTCAGTCACAAAGTGGACTCGACCGAGTGTTAACGTGTGTTTTCTTTTAAATGAATTAATTTAGTTTTAAATAAAGAGTAGTATTTAATAGTATTTGTGTAGTGCAAAATTAAGAACAATATAAGTGAACAGGGTAGTAAGAAAACGCGACAGAGATTTATGTGAGTTTATTTCATACATACAGGTAACCAGTTAACTATATTTTTTCCACACTTAAACGAAAAACATGATGGCTCTGGAGCTTCTGCAGATAATGAGATTGGTATCTTAGACAATAATAACTGTTAAATATTTTTTTAACGATTTTTATATATATCTTTTCAAAATTTAAAAAAATTATGTCTCATAGTAACAGTGATAATTTTTAAAAGTGTAAGGTGGAGAATTAATCTTTATTTTTTTACAACTGACTTTAATTTTTTTTACAGTTTTATCAATTTTTATATAAGTTTTTAAATATTTAAGTTGTTTTAAAGCTATTTAAAGAACACAGGAAATATTCACTAATTCGTAACTTCTCACAATACAATTATTTAATTAGAACATATTTCGGCAACCATGCTGCCCTCATCAGTGACTAATTTAACTTTTTATCTCGTATATTTAATCTTAAAAGCCTATTACTTATATTTAAGAATTGAAACAAATTCGAAGGAATTATCAAATATCCAGATTTGTAAATACACTATATCCCATGGATTTACTCTTGGACATACAACAGTTAAGAAATTATAGGTCAAATGTAAAATACTTTTAAAGTAATTTACAGAAAAATTTATTTCTGGGAATGGGAATCTGTAAAATAAAGAAACCTTTCCTATTTATGTGTTGTATCTATGACGATAACTGCTCTATGTTAATGGAATAAACAAAAAATAAATAATTATATACACAGGAATAATTAGGCTATTACTCACAATTGTAAAAACTTTAATATCAGACCGGTTTTAAAGACATTATACGATCATAATGTCTCTTCTAACCACATTCCTTCCCTTATTATTTCCTACCCACATTCCTTCCTTTATTTTTTCCTACCCACATTCCTTCCCTTATTCTTTCCTAACCACAATCCTTACCTTATTCTTACCTAACCACACTCCTTCCCTTATTCTTTTCTACCCACATTCTTTCCCTTATTCTTTTTTAAACCCATTCCCTCCCTTATTATTTCCTACCCACATTCCTCCCTCTATTCTTTCTCACCCACATTCCTTCCCTTAATCTTTCTTACCCACATTCCTTCCCTTATTCTATCCTAACCACATTCCTTCCCTTATTCTCTCCTAACCACATTCCTTTCCTTATTGATACCTATTTTTTTTTTATTATTAACTTGGGAGCGGGTTTTACCCTGCCCGAAGCACTGCTACCTTTAAGGTATATTGTACTTACCTCCCTGATCTAGTCAAATAGCCCCTTCCCTCTTACCAGGTTTAGGAGTTTCCTGACTTGTGTTTTACCTTCAGCATCCACCAGAGCTGTACTATCACCAAAGAGGTTGAAGCGCCTCTCGGCAAGTGCTTCACATCTGTAAATAATGTGTGTGGCAGTCTCCAGTTCCTGCCCGCATAATCTGCACACTGGTTCATCTTTGTAGATACCCATTTTATGCAGATGTTTCCTTAGTCCACCGTATCCCGTGAGTAGACCTGTGGCTATCCTCAATTCCTGCCTAGACAGATAGATGAGACTCTTCTGCAACCCCAAGGAAGGTTTCCTAAGGGTTAGCTTACTGTGTCTCATCCCTTCAGCCCTGATCCAGTGATCACAGTGTCTTTCAGTCATCCACCTTCGCACTTCCATCTTGACCATGGATTTGGAAATACCTAACGCAGGCTCCGGTCCAATCAGGGGAGTCGAATACCCCTCTCTGGCTGCGCATCTGCGGCTTCATTTCCAAATATTCCCCTAAGCCCTGGCACCCAACCTATCTTGATTTGACTGTGCCTTGCCAGGGCTTGTAGGTTATTTAGGCACTCCCTGACTATGGCCGAGGTGACCATATGTCCGTTTAGTGCCTTAATTGCTGCCTGACTGTCGGAGAAAATAGCAATCCGGGTCCCGTGTGTTCCCCTTCTCGCTATCTCTCCCAGACAGGCATTTATAGCATATATTTCGGCCTGAAAGACAGAGGTATGCCTCCCCAAAGAAAAACTAGTTTTACCCTTGGGTTTTTACAATACACCCCAACTCCAGTGCCGAAGTCCATCTTGGAGATCTGTGTACCAGATCTGAGCTCCCGATGTTAATGTCCCTGACCATTCCATCATAGTTTGGTGGACCTGGTCAGGTGCAAACGTTCGAGTAATGTGGTCGCTGCCCATTTCCAAGACGGGTTCTTTGATTACGCACTCGATACTCATATGTCCCGAAACATCTGGAAGGTTAGCCCAGTTGTTCGAGTTGCGCAATATCCATGCCGCCAGCCTCGCCTCTCCCCTGAGGACAAGCTCGAGGGGAGGGAGGTTAAGCATTACTTCCATTGCTGCACCAGGTGTAGTTGACATCGCTCCCAGTGTGCACAGACAGGCCAATCTCTGGATAGAGCTCAGTTTAGCTCTTGTCTGTGCCTGGTTGGCCTTTGTCCACCACACCAGAGCTCCATAGGTAATCATAGGTCTTATCACCCTCAGATACATCCAGTGCATCATTGATGGCTTCAGTCCCCATTTATTACCCACCATTCTTCTCACAGTCATCAGTGCCCTTTTGGCCCTGTTAACTGTCCTCTCAAGATGTGGGTTCCAGGTGAGTTTCCTGTCCAGAGTAACTCCCAGGTACTTCACCTCCCCCACAAACTCAAGGTATTCACCAAGCAAGCGAGGCATCCTGGTCGTCAGATCTTTTCGCTGTCTGGTGAAGTTAATAAGAGCAGTCTTTTTCGGATTTACCCTAAGGTTCTCCTTATTACACCACTCTTCATTCAGTCGTACAGGATTTCTGATTACCTCAAGAACTGTATCAGGGAATCTGCCCAGGATCAGAACAACTATGTCGTCCGCATATCCTAGACAGAAGTACCCCTGTTCATTCAGGAGTTAAATAAGGTTGTCAACCACTAGGCACCACAAGAGAGGAGAGAGAACCCCCCCCCCCCTCCCCTGTGCACAGCCCAGACTTGTCTCCGGCCTTCTGACCTCCCCTGCCACCTCTACAGAAATGCTTCTGTTTGTTAACATGGAACTTATCCAACCACAAGTGGTCGCATCCACTCCATGACGTCTTGCACCACTTACCATCGTCTCCACTGAGGGGTTATTGAAAGCCCCTTCAATGTCGAGGAAGGCACAACCTTTCTTAGCGATCATTTGCTCAATCCTACCAACCACTTGATGGAGAGCTCCCTCGCAGATTTCCCCGGTTGATAAGCATACTGGTTCCAATGCAGTGGTTTTATGGCCAAAGCAGCCCCCCCCCCTAATATGCCTATCAACCAGTTTTTTAAGTCCCTTAAGAACAAAGGACATGAGTGTAATAGGTCTGTATCCTTTCCCTTCCGATTGGTTACCGGTGGGCTTAGGTATAAAGACCACCTTACTAGATTTCCAGGCTGCCGGCACATGCCCTAGAGCAATGCTTAGCCTGTATAATTTAGTAAGTACCAGCACCAGCATATCCATTCCCTGCTGCAGCAGCACAGGATAGATCCTATCTGGACCTGGAGATTTGTAGGGTTTAAATGTGTCAATAGCCCATCTTACCCTTTGTGGAGTTACTATCCTCCTTGCCACTTCCCAGTCCTCCCTCTTACCACGTCTTGTGGAGAGTTTGGCAACTGGTTCAGTGTCTGCTCCCCCAAGTTTCCTCAGAGTAGTGGAAGGGAAATGTGTTCTGATTAATTCTTCCACAGTTTCCGCTGCCGTTTTTGTTATATTTCCCAGTGGGGTTCTTAGCATCCCCACCGGGTTAACTGGGTCCTTAGAGAGCACTTTATGCAGTCGTGCCTTCCTGCGTGCTCCTCTAATTGCCCTGTTGTATTCGGTTAGTGTTTTCCTATACTGGTCCCACTCCCCGTTCTTTTTTGCTTTATTAAAGAGTCTCCTGGTGGTCTTCCGAAGTTTGGCTAGCTTCTTGTTCCACCATGACGGATCTCCTACTTTTCTCCCCTCACTGAGAGGGCAGTTATCAGTAAAGGATTCTACTATAGCCTCGCCAACCAATGTGGCAGAGTCTTCTAGCTCTCTCCTCCCACCATACTCCAATCCAGCCTCCTCAATCCGAACACCCAGGCCCCTCCTGTAGGAGTCCCAGTCTGTTCTTCTTGGATCCCTGATTGGCCGAAGCATGGCTGGATTGAGGGAGATATCATACCTAATATGTCTGTGGTCAGAAGAAGATGGTTCATCCGACACATGCCAATTTAGTACATACCTAGCCTTCTGATTCGATGCCACCGTAATGTCCAGGACCTCCTGTCTGGCCCTAGTGACAAACGTCGGCTCTTCCCCCTGATTTAAGACTAGTAAATTCTTAGAGCTAAGATAAGCTAAAAGTTCCTCACCTCTAGTGTTGGTACCTGTACTTCCCCACGAAGCGTGATGGGAGTTAGCATCCATCCCCACCAGCAGCTCCTCATCCACAGCCCCGCAGTGCTCGACCAGCCTCCTCAGCTCTTGTGTTGGTAGAGCCCCCGCGTAGTCAAAGGGAAGATATGCCGTGGCCAGGTTCAGCCTCTTCATCCACCCCTCTGCCCGCAGCTCGACCATCACTGCTATCAAGTCCCTGCAGCAGAAGTCCGTTAGTACAAAAGCACTCAACCCCCTCCTAACCAGGATACACGTCCTGGGAACACCGGAGTCCTTATCATACAACAACTTACCTCCAGATGTCGCCAGCCCGCATATTCGTCCTCCAGAAATCCATGGCTCCTGGATGAGATCCAAGTCCACCTCTCCCCTGTCCAGCAACCTACACACGACAGCACTAGCCGCCCTGCTATGCTGTAGGTTCACTTGGAGGATCTTGATCATTTTTCTGCTTACTTCGCAGTTGCCTGGGTTCGCAGAACAGCCCCAGGACTAGAGAGCACCTTGAACGTGGCCTGTCTCAGCCCCAAGTTCACCCTCAGGTTGTTGTTCCGCAGTGCCCTGAGGGAGTCCTCTCCTATATACAGGATCAGGGTAAGACCTGCATCCTCCCTTTTCCTATCAATCCCCTTCCAAGTATCCTGAACTAACCCAGGGTTCTGGGTTTGACCACCTTCAGGATCTATTCCGGCTTCTTGTCATTGTAGGGTTTGGGCACCCACATTGAAACCTTTGCAATGCAAAAGATCTCCTTGGGTGGTCCTGCCCTCAACTTTACCCCCTCACTCAGGGTGAAGAAGCTTGGCAGGACCCGAAGGACCCACTCCAGGCTCTCCCGTGAGGAGCATACGACATTTAGAGCCCCCCTCTCTAAGTATGCTGTCCTGAATCCTCTATCCCCACTCTCCGCCTCAGCGGACAGCAGTTCCGAGAAGAACAGCTCCTCCAGCTCCAACGCCATCTCTTCCGAGAGTTGTCTCTCTGGGTAACTAACTGGGACAATTGCTAGCTTTTGCCGAAGGGTATCGCCGTATGTGCACGAAGACACTGCAGCATCCCCCCTTTGTCCCAGCTTTGTTTTCTTCTTTCCTCCCTCCACTGGAGAGGGATTGGACGTCGCACTCCTAGGCCTTTTGGACGTGCTGGGGTTTGGTGCTCTTGGTTGATTGCTTCCCTGTTGCACCTCCCTCCTCACCACATCCAAGCCCTGGACTTTGACAGGCTTGGCTCGGTTTTGGTCTCCCCTTCGTTTTTTCAGGATTATTGGCCCTCCCGCTGCTCTCGCCTGTTCTCTTCGGAGCCGCCTCTTGGCCGCTCCACTCATACGCTTTCTCCGTAAAGACAGCGTGCTCAACTCTACAGCCACTTCACCGGTTTCTGCAGTCGGCAGCTTGACAGCCGCCCCCGCACCCCCAGTGATGGTTGCCGTTGACACATCTGCTACAGACTCACAGTTTGCCGTCTCATTGGCTCCCGCTGTCTGTGCAGTCTCAAAATCAATTGTTTTATTTTTATGGTCCATTAACGTCCCACGAGTATGGGGGAAATAACGGTCGACCAGAGCAGAGCCCCCACTGCCCTGGCAAGACAACATACAATGAGGTTTTGTCTGGTTCCTCAAGCGGATCGTGTGCAACTGCATTTTATACCCTGAATCCATTCATCCTTCGGCACGATGCCTTCCACCTTGGATTGGGTATTCAGTCACTGACTTTGAAGCACACCCCAAGTTGAGGACATTATTAACTGTTGCTCATGGAGCGAACAGCCTGCTTTACTCTCTTTTTTACAACTGTGTCGTTAGGGTAGTTTCCCGCCCATACTTCACTGTCGCATTGCCCTTGGTTCACCTGGGAGGTGAGAGTAGCATTGTGAGGACTTAATTCCAGACTACCCCAGTCCCCAGTCAGAGCAGTTTTTTCTATCACACCCAACCGGTTGACTGACGAGGAGGGATAATTCATCACCTTTGAACCATTGCCTTGGTCCAGGCCTGCTTATTCAGAAACCGTCCGGAATCCTTATTCACAGGTAACCTACGTATCTGTAGGCCATCCCACTATCCGCCACCTGTGGACCCGCCCGGTTGCTCAGGCCAGCTAGCCGGGTATTGATACCTAACCACACTTCTTCCCCTATCCTTTTCTACCCACATTCTTCCCTTTATTATTTCCTAACCACATTCCTTTCCTTATTCTTTCCTACCCACGTTCCTTCCCTTATTCTTTCCTACCCACGTTAATTCCCTTATTCTTTCTAACCACATTCCTTCCCTTATTCTTTCCTAACCACATTCCTTCCCTTATTCTTTTCTCCCCACATTCCTTCCCTTATTCTTTCTTAACCACATTCCTTCCCTTATTGATACCTAACCACACTCCTTCCCTTATTCTTTTCTAACCACATTCCTTCCCTTATTCTTTCCTAACCACATTCCTTCCCTTATTCTTTTCTCCCCACATTCCTTCCCTTATTCTTTCTTAACCACATTCCTTCCCTTATTGATACCTAACCACACTCCTTCCCTTATTCTTTTCTAACCACATTCCTTCCTTTATTTTTTCCTACTCACACTCCTTTGCTTATTCTCTCTTACTTACATTCCTTCCATTATTTTTTCTCACTGAAATTCCTCTTCTAATTCTCCTTTCCTCTTTCGTATCCAAGCCGTCGGCGACTAAAACATTTCCATAGTAGCTTGCTGGTCTCATATAAGAACTAAAGTGCTGATTGGATAGATAGAGAACTATTCAAAGAGGAGTTTTTCAATGAATGCCAGAATCTGAACACTTTTTAAAAGCAAAGAATTTGACGCAGAAGGCTATTTTACGTTAGACGGTTAGATAAGGCACCGTCGCATCCCGATGAAGATCAACTGCAGTCTGATGATATCCGTGCTTTAAAACACCCATTACCTCCAATAATCTCTCTTGGACGTTACTGAAGGAGAAGAAAGCATTGTAAACTTCCTAAAAAAAGGCAGTTAACTTACAGTTAAGGCAGTTATGTACTGGATAACAGAATCATGGAACAAAATAAAAGAAGAAACATCAAATAAATCGCGGAATAATTTCCTGAATCCATAATGAAACTGTTGACTGTTATTGATCCACAAGAAGAAAAATATTTGACTTTCTTATCAAGAGACTTTCAGGTTTCCGTAAGATTTATTTTAAAAATTCCGATGTGAACAATTTGAGATACCAGACGTTACGTTCAGTGAAATGGTAAAAAAAACTACTCTGTGAGGGAACGACCGCCTTGGAAACTGCACTACGCCATACTAAACAACAGACAGACACACCGCCAACAGATGTACTTCTGCTAAGACGTCTAGGCGACTGCGTAGCACGAAAGCAGAGGACACTTAACCTTTTCCAAAATATGTAGCAACCGTGGTCAACAATATATTCCAAAGCAACATTAATTTATGTAAGTACTGAAATCAATAAAGTTCTATAAACATATTTTGTGCATTTTAAATTATAGCATTAGAGTTCATGCTACGTTTTCTAATGTATGCCTTGGTCCAATATACCTCGAATTATCGAGACTCTACTGTGTGTATATATATATATATATATATATATATATATATATATATATATATATATATATATATATATATATATATATATATATATATATATGCATGTTTGTAATTTTTTCTCAAAAACTACTCTAAGGATTTTCAAAAAAGGTTTTTGTATAGGTGGTTTTTAACCTCTGCAGTCTAATGGGTTGAGTGAAAATTTTCTGAAAAGTAACCATCATCAAGTTTTCGTATATATATATATATATATATATATCGAAAAATTATGTATATATGTAGAGTAGCTTTTGAGAAAAATTTACGAATTTGCATATATATATATATATATATATATATATATTTTTTTTTTAAACTTGATGATAACTATTTTTAGCAAATTTTTACTTAGTCGTTTGGATTCCTGAGGTTAAACACCCCCTTATTTACCTATTATAGTGAAAATCCTTAGAGTAGTTTCCGATGTTAAACAATTTTCGAAAACTGATGTCAACGATTTTTCAGAAACTTTTCACTCAGCCCCTTGGATTTCCGACGTTAATCACCCCCTACTGGTGAAAATCCTTGGAGCATTTTCTGAGAACAAAATTACAAATATATATACATACAATTTTTCGAAAATTGATTATGAAGATTTTTCAGCAGATTTTCACTCATCCTATTCGACTGGTGAGGTTAAAAATTCCCTATATACCAAATTTCGTAAAAATCCTTAGAGTAGTTTCCGAGAACAAAAATTGAGACATATGCATATTTACATACATACAATTATTAATGTATACAATTATTTATGTATATACAATTAATATACAATCAATTTAAGAATATTAGATTTATTGAGTAGTTTATAAATTTAGAAAGTATTTAAATTAGGAACCAATTTAATTCTTTCATTTTGCCAACTTTGACCAACAGTATACATCAGAATAGCATATAATTTGGCCCATAATTTTCAAAATTTTGCCTTTGAAATATAAATTAGCTTTCACTTCCCTCACAGAAGCAATGACTAGCTGTCTACTGAATCTAGGAAAATTTAAAACTTCCTGGGCCAGCAAGTTTTCTTAAAAATTCTATTACATTATGATTTATCATGAAAGAGTTTCAATTTAACTGATATTTATTACAAACTATGAAATCCTTTAGTTGACATTTTACCTGACAAATCCATTGATGATTATTTTTTGTATAAAAAAATGTGACTTGTATTTCCTTGCAACATTTCTCTTAAGGTTCTATTCCACTGCATTTCCTGCTCATGACCTAACCACTCACCAAGAATGACATTTCTTTCAGCATTCTGTCCTATTTGCTCAAAAGCCAGGACTAACTTGTGTTTTACATAGAACTAATAATTTGGCTGTTGGTTAATAACATTTTGTTACTTCCTAACTTCAATTATGCAGATTTTTCTTTTCCTAAACCTTCAGGACTCTATGTGTGACAAACATGCATAACAGTTCAGTGAAAGTTTTCGAAAAAGCTGTAACAAATTGATTAGCTGTTAGATGTTTTTAAACTAAGATATTGAGTTTATAGCTTAACATCTATCTCTATTCAAAAGGTGTTACAAATTCCATAAGAGTAAATATAAGCAATAATTTAAGTTTATATATGAGAGTTTTAAGTACTGCCTTTCCATGGTCTACAATCAGACAATCCAACTATCTCAATGAATGCAAGTACTATACAGCTTTTAAACCTTGATATTTCATCTGTACCCAAAGTAAATTTCTAATTTTAACAAAACCAGGCAAATATTTCTAATAGTGATAGTAGTAACATGATGGTGTGCCTGAAAAGAAGGGATTTACTTGTGGCATAATATGAAACTACACTTCATTTAACACATATTTAGGTATCGAAATCTTGTGGCTGTTCATGACGAGCTGGTTGTTAATTACTTATTACACTTTTGCTATTACTTGCGACTAGACTTTTTGGTAACTAAAGGTTGTTAAGTTGTTAACTTGCACTTGGAGTCTGAAGAAGTCGTAAGATGAAAACGTTTTCATCAAGGTCAACTGGGTTGACCTCCACTGTTCAATTATTCACTGCATTTTAAGCTTGCACCAAGCGCCTAAATAGGGGCCCATTAAAAACCAAATCTAGCCTGAACTAACCTTCAGCATTCACTTGGTATATGATTGAAGGTTGAACCTCTGCTTCAGAGCATGATCAGAACAAGCCTCAAGGATATAGTAAAATTTGAAAAAAAATGTTCTTCACAATATCATTTCAGACGCTGTCTGTTATCTCTTAATATAGCTTATTGCACCCACCTTTTAAAATTATTATAAGGAAAAATAACTAATAAATTCTAGTGAAGATCTTTGGAGAAAAGTATAATATAAATTACTATATATTTTTTTTTACTAAAAAATACCAGGAAAACATGGAATGGTATAATTATTAAACACTCATAGCTTTGTTTTTCTCATAACAATGACTGTGTATACAAAATACCTTCTCAAGGTTGCATACAGATTGCTCATGTTTATTATAATTGCAGGAATACTAGTGCTAGTCTTTAGATGAAACTGCTAATCACTTGATTGTTTAGGGTGATAAAAAAAATTATTTATGAAGAACTTACTACACAAATAGAAAATTCAACTAAATACTAGCAAAACATTTTCAAAAGATTGTAATACTTTTCATAGGTGATAAAGGGTTAGTCTTTAGAGATTAAAATAACACGGTTAGATCTCAAAGAAATGGCAACTACTTAGACATCTACAACTTACAATTATCCCTTGGGCCAATCATCCTTTGTCAACCCACCCCCTATTTTTACCAACCAATTAACTAGTTAGTAGAAAGTGTTCAGCCTTGAGTCTGCAGATCTTAAATGTGGTCGTGTTGTAAATAATGATGCTCTCATTATAGTCAATAAAAAAGGGAATGATTGGTCAACTATTGCTTTAAGCATTTTGATTCTGTAGCACTCTTTTTCCACTAATCTTTTGAACCAACCATTTGCCTTATTAGTTTTATAGATCCCATTTTCCCAACCCTTAATTTATTTTAGTTTTGCCTTCTTTAGTCACACATTTCTGCAAATGTTCACAATACAGCCTTGTTTTTGTTTAATTTGTATTATGAGTAAATATTTTTAGCTGCCTCACTGATAACTGTTGTAAGTTCCAGCTCTGAGCATGATTTAATTTGGGCATCTATAATTACATATTGTTAAAAATTCATTTATGTACAGTAATACCCCGTACCTACGCAATAGCCATGTAAATGGAATATATTAGAATTGTTACTATTAATGCAGCTAAATTATAAAGTTGGAGGTTGTCTTAGTAGCCACAAGATAGATAATGTCCAGAACCTAAATAAACAAGAAATTTTAGATAAATATAACAATTTTCAAACACATTAGACATTAACACTTTTAAAATTGAAAATTCCACTTTTACGAAAGTATTTCAAGGCCATCGCACATGAAATATTTTTATTTAATTGTAGTTTAAACATTTTAGGAAAAACAATTTTGGTCAATAATTTATCTAAGCGTTAGATTTATAATATTGTGGTGAATATTTCAAGTACAAAATTATTTACAGTTTTATTATCATTTCTTCAACTTAAATTATTGAAGAATGTAATTAAAGAGGAAATCATATTCTTTGTACAATGTTACAAACTCAATTAGTAGAAATGTCAATTACTTTGTGAAGGGTTAGGTAATATTTTCAGTTTATAACACATTTAAAATTTTTATAAATACAGTAAACTCCCGATTATCCGTGGAATAGGGTGGCCCGACAACGCCGGATAACGAATTCCCCGGATAATCCGCTATGAACAAAGAATACGCAAAACGATCGATAATCGATTATTATACCATAAGTTACACAAATAATGACCCCGGTTAATGTAATTACAAATAATCTTCAGAGGACAAAATAAATACAGTAAATAATTTAAAATGTCGATGTATTTGACGGATTATAACATGTACATTTATATGTCTAACTGTTTACAATACGTACATAAGTATATGTCAAAAGTAAGTATGTATGTACATATGTAATTTCCTTTACACATAATACTTTCACTTTTTAACAAAAAAATCTGTCGCTTTCGTCTGTTTCTTTGTGAGCATTGATTTAGCTTTAATGTATGATCTAAGTTTCTTGAGAACCATTTTGTCGCACAGTGTCTACTTGTGTCACAAAGCCATCAAGATCGATAATGTATACGACAGACATGTTTAATGCATATGTCACGTTCTAGACTATTTATAGCCGAGATTAGCTGACCTTTGTTTACAATCTTATGATACACATTACGTTTTCGGGCGTCCAAGCATTTCGTCATAGTCTCTTATATACAGTAGTCTGCTCGCCCTTTTTATTTCGCTGGCCCGCTTAGGGATGCTTCCCTTTCAATGTAAAAATTAGTATGTACATATTTACATATCTATTCCCTTCATCTTAACTTCTATTAAGCCTTATATATATTTACGTCGTAATTCAAGGTTTGTAAATTTAAACACATGAATCTGATTGGAATAAAAATTGGATATTTGTAAAACAATGGCAGACCCCGGATAATCCGCAAACCGGTTAATCCGCCCATGGATAATTGGGAGTTTACTGTAATGCATAAATTAAAATCCTTCAAAATCAACAATTTAAACTTTTTATTATAAATCCTATATAGAACTTATAATTACAATTTCTTCCAATGACAATTGCCTTATATTTATGATTATTTTCAAAATTCGTTTTTTACAACAAACACAAGCCATATAGTGTTATATCTTTTTCAAAGTAAAAAGTACATTTAACTTCTAACATTGCATTATTAACTAAATAAATTTATTCCTTCTGCAATTATTAAGCATATCGACATTAACTGGATGTCACGAAGTGGAATTAGCTAAAAGCTCCAACATTTAACCATAAGTAATAAGGATAGTCGGCTAATACCTAAATTTCTCGATTCCGATTCTAAAAATTTTCTTTCGATTCTTTTTAGTTATACAGGCCTACATGATATTCTCTGTATAATGGATTTATTTAACATCTTGGTCATATGGTGAAGCCTTTAAAAGTTCCATTTTAGTTAATTAGGCTACACAAAACATTCGACCTTGAATTACAAATATGAACTTCAGTTCACAATTACAATTCAACTTCAGTAGTAGCCATTTCAGTTTGTATAACTAGAAAAATTGGAACTACCTTTTCTTAGTGTTTTGTTTTGACATGTATGAAGTGATGGCGGAGTAATGGCGGCTAGAGACGGAGAGAGAGTCTAGCCATCCGAAGTGAGAGAGACACAACAGAGCGAGAGGAGCTGTGATAAGGAGACCAGTAATGCTTCCAATCGTCTTTGTTGTTTGGTCATAAATATTAATAATATTCTCGTAGTTTCAAAAAGACATTTGCTTTAATCATTTAATTCATACAGAGCAACTAATACTTGAATAAGGCCAAGTTGATAATTAATTATATTTCCTATAAATTACACCATATATGTATTTTAACAGTTAAAAAACAAGAATCAGAATCGGCAATTACATCAATGAAGAATCGAATATCGACAATTCCTCGATACCATTAGAATCGACGATTATTTATAGAAATAAATAAACTATATAACTGAAGTTGAATTGAAACTTAAGAAAGTAATTACAAAAATAGATAAATAAAAAATGCCACTTATGTACAAAGATATTTATTATCATAATTATATAACTGTTATTAACATGAGTTTTGTGCATATACAATAATGATATCAGTCATTGCTATGTTAATTTTATTAGAACAGATGTAAAAGTAAAAACAATTATATGCAAATTATATATTTTTTAACAGCAAATGAACAACTCACAACATTATTACAACAAATAACGCACACAAACATAATGATGTTTGTGATTATACCTTTAACACTAATGAAATTTTAAAATTGTAAATTTAGGCCTAAATTTTCTGCATTTAATTGAACGAATTTTATAATTGAAACAGGTATTTTTTTTATAATGCCTGTTTCATTTTTTATATATATATATAAAAATAGTACTAATACCAACTTTAATAATAAAATCAATATCTTTTATTAAAGGTTTTGACTGTTATAAAAAATATTCTATTGGTGTGGAATTAGTATAAACACAATTTGGAATATGTAGAAAATATTTTCTGTACTTAAATTAAAACTTTTGCTGTGTAATTCTACAGGCTAATTTCCGGAACAGCATAATTGGTTTTGACAATGAAATCTTGCCATGTGGAGAAATCAAGCATTGTCCTTTAAGAGAAATGTGAATAGAAAATCTCTGATAAATGCAGGTAGATCTTTAAATAGTGATAAAATACATTCAAGAGTATAGAGAGTTATCTGCTACTGATAGTTTCTTCAGCAAAAAAAACTTTGTTTTTACCGTAATATTTCATAGTTATAGTTTACATATTAAATTGAATAACCTCCTGAAATACATTGGATCTGATTGTAAGTAGGTCGAAGGTAATAGGATGTGTAATTACATACACGACAAGAAGGAATACATTATGAAGTAATCTAACTTTTGCCACAGCATATTTAAACTCCAGATTTAAACTTAGAATTGATGACTAATTTATTCTTCTCTTTAATTACTATCAACAATATTATTAGAGCAACATATCAGTAACATATTCAACTGGAGTATTATATTATCCCTCAATAAATAAAACTGCTTTTTGAGTTTCTGCAAATACTTTCAACTTGATGGGAATGGAAGGTTATTTCCAGGTTATCTTAAAGCAGCTATGTTACCTCTGTAATCTTCTTTTGGTAGATTTCTTTCTATCAAGGCCTTTTGCTCCTTTTGTCACAAAACGTTTTTGTCTCTTTTGGTAAAATATTCTAAAATTTGTCTAAACAGCCTGATTCTGCCCAACAGCTGTAATTTCCATACCGTAATAACTGTTTTTCCAATTTCATCTACATTAAACTCCCAATAATTTGTGAGTGGATAATTCTCATTATATGTTCAGTCAATATTCATCTGTAATACAATTTATAGCAATTTTCAAGATGAGAAATACATTCAATATATTCTGTGTCAAACAGTATAAGTAAAGTAATCAATCTGTTTACCACCAGGTAGGGACAGATACTAGTACATAAATAAGTATTGTTTATTTATAAAACGATCAAGCAAAACATGTTAAATCATCAGTTATGTATGGTATGTATTTGCACTGTCAACACACATTAGTTCATTCTTAGTACAGGCGTCCAGCATCACTCTTAGCCGATGGCCCGGTGTCCAATGTACGCAGCACAAGCAAGCTGCCTACACACATTAGTTACATGTTAAACACTGTGATGCATTTTCAGTGTCAAACATTGTGCATTTAAGAAATATATAACCTATTGTGACCAAAATAAAAGATTAAACTCAGAAATATCCAAAATGACAGATTTTATTCGAGTTCATTTTGTAAAATAACAAAAAATACAGGTGGGCCATGAATTACGTAAATTCAGTTACACAGAACAGAAGAACGTAGAGCACAAAAATTTGATTCAGTAGCTCAAGTAAATAAACCATATTCCGTACAGTGTTTATGTGTATAACGTAGGTACTCAAAACTCTCTGTAACGTAACCCTTACATAGCTAGCGGTTAAAATTGTCTTATTGTAAATTTATAAATTTGTAACACATGAACAAATTTTTAGATGTTACATTTAGGTAGTAATTTTTTCGGATAATTCGTGAATTTCGAAATTATTGGGAGATTATGGGATTACTGATTTTTTCTTTTATATCTCCATTATGTTTAACCTGTTCGGCACCAAAAATTGACATTTTTTTTCTTGGCAATATGGTTAATCGAGGTTATATTGAATTTTTTTTTGCAGATTGGTGTTATTTAATTTAGATCTAACACAAGTTAGTTATGATGACAAAATCTGTAACAATAATTATAATTTTTATTTACTTTCAAGTAAATAGAACATAATATCGTATTAATCTTGTCACAGCCCAAAACACTCCAACATATCATAGATAATAGTTTAGACATTTTTTTGTAACTAATGTTTTTTTCTTCCTCTAAATGTAGTAGCTATAATTTTACTAAATTTCACTTCTATAGATGTACATCCAATGATTGTTTTCTTATAAATATGTAGCTCGAATTTAATTGGTTTTCAAAACAGAATTTTTCATAAAATAAATTATACATACCAATACACTTAATGTTTAAAAATAATTTTCATAATTAACAAAACAAAACAACTACAATTCATAACGATTAAAATAAATATTAGTAAAATATTGTAAAACTGAGCGCTCTAGCAAGAGATGAAATAAAATAACATAGAATTAAATAAGGACTGTATAGTACTGCCAAGGATGATACTAAAAACCTTAGACCCTCATTGAAACATTATTTCTTCCACACTGACTGCTTGCTCTGGAATTAAAGTTAGGAATGTAAAATCTGACAAAATATTAGATTTTATCTACAACAATTTCACAACATAGAAATTATTATATTTAAATATTCTATCTTAGAATTTCTCCTGCATTATTACCAAAGCTAATAAACAGGCAACAGTTTTACAACCAGGATCATTAGGACAATATTTTATAACATATATTACTATGTTGTAAAAGTCTTTTCCATTCCAACACTATGTTTTAATAAGAATGAATATCTACCTTTCATTGTATCAACTGTTGCCATTGTGGGCTTAACAAAATAATGCCTAAGGATTTCAAACATTATTGTGATACAGACAAAAATTTTACTTTTTTATCATACTATAGCAGAATAATTTCATAAGTTTATAAACAAAATTGTAAATATATAATTTTATTATTTTATCAAAAACTGTTATGAATTATTTTATATTGGGAAATACTTCGCTGCTTACTACTGCATCAACCGATTCTTTCAAATAAACATTTTAAACTTTCTACAGTTTCTTGAAAATAAACATTTTAAACTTAAACAAAGTTTTAAACTTTTCTTAATCATTATTTTTATATATTTTCAATCAATATATAACATACCACCTCTATTATTTTTATGACAGTTAAACTCTAAATTTAAAAGAGAAATTTACATTTTCATTAAAACCCTTTATTATTGATTAATATTTCACAACCAAATTTTAAATCACAACCTAAAATTTTAAAAATATAGTTTTAGAAAACAGTAATGACAAATAAATGAGGTTGAATTTTGATGAAAAAACCTTAACAAACATTTCTAGTAACATATAGTAAATTAAATTCAATATTTGATACAAAGGTAAGAAACGGTGAGAAAAATTATTATAAATATTCTATGAAAATTTTGAATAGTTTTTTTTCAATTCTCTCATAAATACTTTAGAATTTTGATGGAAAAACACTAAATGAGGTAATTAATTTAATAAACTGACGAAATTTCAAATTTTCCCAAAAAAATGATTTTATCTGGGAACATACTACAATTTATTCTAAGGAGTTTTGAAACATGCATTTTCATACCATGCATATAAAAAAATAGAACTTTATTACAAACTTTAAAAACATTCATAAATACAATAGAACCTCAATATTTTGGACCTCATTATTCCAGATCTTCGCATTATCCGGACCGGTTTTTGTGGCATTTATTGATTTTTTTAAAATTGGTTTTCGATGTTCAAATTGTAATTATTAACGTTAAAATATTAGTTCTGAACAAAATACTGCGTTTATTACTCTTACAGTCAGATTCATACCGTAAAAGTACTTGTATTTTTATATTGTAATCTTGGCTAGCTACTAGATGCGATACAGTGCAGCATCGAGATGAGTGCATTGACACGTGTGGGATGATGACAGTGGGAATCAACCAAACATTTTGTGACATGCTGAAGCAGTATCCCACTTAGATGACCTAATGGTTTATTTTGAACGTCAGGAAGAAACAACCTCAACCGAGCTCCTAATGTTGATTCGGATCCGTGATAGGGCAGCTCACAAGTACTACACAAAACTGACACAGCGGAGCATCACGTCCTTCTTTTCGATTATAAAAGTCGATTACAAACACATGGATTCCAGCGCTTCCGGCGTTTACATGTTGGGGGGTAAAATATCCGTCGCTGCTCTAAAATAATGTTGCGTGTACACAATGAGCAGTAAAATATTCGTTACCGCTCTAACATAATCACACATTCACATATTGGGCAGTAAAATATCCGTTGCAGCTTTAACATAATCTAGCGTTAGTGCGTAATCTCGGTTGTAACGCCAGCACTATAACAACTTATTGGGTTGGTAATTGTGGTATTTGGTGAAATTTGTGAATCAACCCATAACTAATATATACATACATACATATATATATATATATATATATATATATTTAGGTTAGTTTTGGTTGGTAAAGATTATTTAGATTTTTTGGACTGCCAGACCTAGGAGACTGACAGACTTACCTTGGTAAGTGTCCACTCTGTAGTCTTGAAATAGAAACACATAAAAGCACTTAAACAATGATATATTTCAACCACACAGTGGTCTTTGTCAATCGAAGAGAAAACACACAAAAAAATAAATATGAGAGAATCCTCTCATATTTATTTTTGTGTTTTCTCTTCGATTGACAAAGACCACTGTGTGGTTGAAATATATCATTGTTTAAGTGCTTTTATGTGTTTCTATTTCAAGACTACAGAGTGGACTCTTACCAAGGTAAGTCTGTCAGTCTCTTAGTCCAAAAAAAAAAAAAAAAAAAAAAAAAAAAAAAAAAAAAAATATATATATATATATATATATATATATATATATATATATATATATATAGTTTTGGTTGGTAAAGATTATTTAGATTTTTTGGACTAGGAGACTGACAGACTTACCTTGGTAAGAGTCCACTCTGTAGTCTTGAAATAGAATAATTATTTTATTTCATTCTCTCATATTTCTTTTTGTTTTCTCTTTGATTGACAAAGACCACTGTGTGGTTGAAATATATCATTGTTTAAGTGCTTTTATGTGTTTCTATTTCAAGACTACAGAGTGGACTCTTACCAAGGTAAGTCTGTCAGTCTCCTAGTCCAAAAATATATACATATATATATATATATATATATATATATATATATATATATATAAATATATATATATAAATATCCCAATATGTATTCTTGTGTATTAATAAAGAACTAAATCAAAATACAAATACAAGAATTATAATTGAATTTACAATTCAAAGCTTTTCGTTGGCTAACAGTACCAACATCATCAGGAATATTATATTATAATATAATGTAATATATATATATATATATATATATATATATATATATATATATATATATATATATACAAATATATATAATGTATATGTCCAACAGCATTCGTACATAAAGGGATTTTGTGTAAGTATATGTTTTATTTCTCTGTTTTTTAGGCTTTCTCTGGTTAATCCGGATTTCTGTTATTCCGGATCAGCTACGGTCCTAGTAGTCCGAGTTATCGAGGTTCTACTGTATATGGTTAAAATCATTATGGTTTTTTTTCATATTAGTAATGGAATATAGTTTGAAACTACTGTAAAATTTAGAATAAATAATGAATATAATAGATTTTGCCGTAACCATTTCTCTTGAAATTCGTGTACTCCAATTAACACCATCTTTATATATATTATTCTTGTCAAAGATATAAAAAAAACATTAGTTTTCAAGTATTGGTTTTTTTTTTTTAAATTCACAGAATAGACAAGATATGTATAGTTACAGAGCACAGATTTGATTTTACAGGTCTGCAACCTAACACACAAAATTAATAATCGAAAGCTACTGAAATTAAGGAATGTAGACAAACTATTTATTTAATTGATGTTATCACAATTAAAATCAAGTATGTATACAATTAATTAATAGAATGCAGTATGTAGAATTTATAACACACTATAAAGAATAAGGACTTTAAATATCAAATAGAAATACACGATTAACTTGTGGGTTCTTAAATTTGTTTCCCAAAAACATTACTAAAAAATATTTTTAAACTGCTCACAAACAGCAAATGAAAAAGCTATAGGAATGTTTCAGAACAAATATTTTTAACGTAATGCTGTTGTTATTAAATGACTACAACAATGAAATACTCCAAATGCTTTACCGTTACTATAAACTCAATATAAAGGATTAAAATAAGAAGTTTTAAAATAACCTATACTTTTATATAAAATAGTTTATGAATTCAGTATAAAAAAATATACTAGCATATGATTCATTGGCAGGTCAAGCTATTAATAGTCATTAACTATCAATATCTGACATTTTGTAAAATTAATGCACTTTTACTCTATTATTGTACAGTTTGTTTATATTTAATATAAACAATCCAGATTTGCTAATGCCTATCATTCGACTAAATGGTCTACATTTTTAATTTCCACCCTAATCCATTAATAACATACATTAAAAAAGCTACAACTTTTGTTAATTATCTCATATTTTAATACAATTGAGAATGGAGAATATAATTATAGACTGATATTCAATCACTTAAAAGACAAAGGTACTGCTTTGATTATTTAGTTAGTAATGAAATTTAATGATTAGTTTTGATTTTTATTTTTAATATAAAAACAAACACAGGTAAAAGACAATATTAACAAAGAGATTAATTTTTTTTAATTCTAATGCAAAATATATAACAAATATATAAAAAGGATAATAGACTTTTAAAAAACTAAATGCTGTGTTACGTAACAAAGCTGCACAAAACTTCTTTTCTTGTTCATGTCGATAAATAGTTTTGTATAATGGATATTATAAAGTATGAGATTGTGCATGATAATTATCAGTTGCAACGATTTTTCAAATTACATAAAATTATGCACCTCATACAGATTGCTGTAAATAATTCTAAACTAAAGTATATTACATTTGTACAACATATAAATATAAATATTTATTTATAATAGGATCAAATAATTTACAACTTAACTATGACTACAATAAAAAACAATAAAAAAATATAACTAAAGAAAATAACCATATGACTAATTTCTTTATGCTACACCATATATTAACAAACCATACAAATGCCACTTGTTAAATCCTTTGCATAGCTTCAGAGGTAGCATACAAGATAATCGTAACTTTGTATCCATATAAATATTATTTGTATGGTATATTTTACAATTGTTTAAAATATGTAAATATTCCCTGTAAACACAACGAGTAAAAACAGGCAACACATTACATTTCTTTTGAAAATGTCAATGAATAAAAACATTTATGTAGAAAATTGAATAAATTACAAATATTTGAAATGTTCAGAACATTTATAACAATGGAAATATTTTATAATAAAATATACATTACTGAAATAAAATACTCTAAATCTAAGTAATAAAATAATGTGTGTCATTTATAACTAAAAACAAAGAAATATTTGTATCTCTTCAGAAAAAATAATTGAGTTAAAATTATTAATTTGAGCAAATAGAGTATGTAGTTAGTTTTTGCTATACGAAAAACCAAATCCAAATTTAAAAAAAACCAGCCAAAGTGATATCAATTTATAAAAATAGAAGGTATAATAAACATTTAATTTACTTTGAAAGATTTTAGTAGAATGGAAATTGGACATAGAAATTCCAATATAAAACACAGATTATAAATAATAAAAACTGCAAGGGTTATTCAATTTGGCAGTGAGAAAACTGTCTTTACTGTAAAAAATATCCATGATAGACTTAGGCTACTTTAGTACCATTGGTTGCCATTTCCATCCAAAATATTTGTTACACCATTGTTCCACAATTATGAATTATATCACAACTCCCTTATTCATTAAATGGTGTCAATCAAGTGTTATAACTTTTTTTCTAAATGAAAAGCATTTATAATTCAATGTATTTTTTATGAACTGGAATACATTTTAGTGGCTGAATGTTTAGTAATACTTAACTTTATTAATTTACATAAGGTTGACCAGTCTGATTTTGAAGACATATAATAAAAATTGATGATAAATATTTCTACCCAATACTTTATTACTGTATTAAAAAATTTGGGTGAATATTAAATTTGAGTTCTACTTAGTAGAGTTTGCCCAAAAATAGAACTATCAGTATAATTAATTTTAATAGTCATACAAATTTTAATTACATAAAAAAATACCCAAAAAGATTAGTCCTAACGGTTTGTAAACCATTAAAGGAAATCTTGTGCCTCCAAAGAGCTTATTTTACGCAGTGAAAAGAGATTTTTTTTAAACTGATACGAAGTAAGAGTGACTTAATACCATAATGCGGACAGTAATATATATCTCAACCATAGATACCTCTAAAATTGTCAAAACCTTAATATATTTCTATTGGGTAGATGATATATTTGTAAAATTGTTTTACAAAACAGAAGAATATTAAATATTATAATTGATGAGTCTAATTATTTGTAATATAGGGTGATTCATATAAAACTCATGGTTTTCATTAGTCCATTATTTGAATAGGAAAACACCGAAAGATTTCATTAGCCTATCAAATGACGCAGAAGGCCTTGGAGTTTTTATTGCCTGGAGTGCATTTGTCCACAGATGATGCTACATATCACGCTGGAACTGTAGGCATTTGTCAACTGATATTGCAGTGGGAGTTGCGACTTGCAGTTGTTAATTGTCGTTTGTTTGAGTTAGTTTATTGTTTTTACATTCATATTTCGTTTGTTCAAATCAGTTTATTGCTTTGTCATTCATGATGCAAAACACCTTACAGCAACATCTATTTCTTGTTAAATACTATTGGATAACCCAATTGGTCATAGGCACACAAAGAAAATACCTGAGAGAATTTGGTGTTGACAATCGTCGAAACAGGAACACAATACTGCAAATGGTACAAAATTTGGAAACAACAGGACATCTTGTGAGTGGCAAGAATCTGGCTGATCCAAAGTTACTCTAAAGACTGCATAACTTCCAAGACTTTTGGATCGCCAAGATCACCAGACTTGACCACCCCAGACTACTTTCAGTGGGGTTATCTAAAGGGAAGATTCTACACTACACTGCCTCAGACTTTGGATGATTTGATGGACAATATTACACACGAATTCAACAGTATTGACAACACAATGATCCAGAAAACTGCCAAAAACATGGAATGACATGTTCAGCTGTGTCTAGAGGCGAATGGAGGACATTTTAAACACAACCTTTAACGACCGATTAATCTCCCAGATATTCTGTGCATGTAGAGCACAATAATACGTTATTTGTACTTTTCTTCTTAAAATAAACATAAAACGATAATCATGAGGTTTATATGAATCACCCTATATTTTGCAAGCAATTTTATGAAATAATTGTTGCAAAAACAGGCTCATGAATTTTATGACTCTGAAAGTGTTTTTTTTTTTTACCCTACAGCAATATTAGTCAACATAGTAATTATATGAAACCAATGAAAACATAGGTTCTTTACTTTTCTTACAAAATATATTTTGATGTGATATTTTTTTTAAAAAACTATTTTTGTACTTTTTCTCTTTAATACTAATTACACAACAAACATCTTTACTATATACTTAAAATAAAAAGAAATGATCAAAAATTGCTCAAAACTGCAAGTTGAACATTTTGTTACTCTACAACAAAATATGACAGAAATTAAAGAATTATTTTAATTTTATTGAAATATAAACAAAAAATAGCAGATTGCGAGGTTCACCAAATAAGTTAAGTGAAACCCCTATTTAAGTTTAAGCCAAAATCTATCTTTTAATGTTAACTTGAAATTTAAAAGACCAGATGTTTTTAGTTTGACATTAAATCACAAAATAAGAACCATATTATCGGAATATTTAAGCTCAAAACCATCTGAAGCCGTTGGCATTCAGATGCAAAGTTCTATTTCAAGTAAGTGTGTCTGTGGCTCTACATTGGAAATATACAACACAAATAAGACATTTGTGTAATCTAATATTTGAATATAGAAATGAATATTTAAAATATTACTTTTTAAAGTTCTCAAAACTGAAGGCTGAAAAACGACATGGTCCTGTGGAAGGTTAAATACAGAATTACTTGCTCGGGCTTAACCACAACTTGAAAAAAAGTTCATCTGAAAATGTAAAGCGTTTACTCATCTGTTGCTGAGCTAAATAATAACAATAACATTGTATACGATATTAAGAAAATAAATGTTGCTAGATATCTTGATGCTTTTAATAACTTGAAATAATGACATTAAAAAAAAATGTAATAGTGTATATTATTATGACAATTTATGAATTATGTATATTATTACTATTAATTTACTACGATTTTAGAATCATTAAACATTTTTTGCTGTAAAATAAATTGAGAGGTAGGAAAGTAGCTTCTTTAGAATAGGGGATCGTTGGACAAAATTAATAATGCCTGTGGAAACTAATATTATCCAATCAAAAATTATCTAAAACATATAAGGTTAGGTTACAAAACAAGAATGTGAATGATGAGGATATTCTTTCGACCACTAAGTGTACCAAAAAAAGAAGAAAACGTCATAGCTTCAAGATGCAAAGGAATTTGGCAGTCTTGTTAGGGATATTAAGGCCTAATTTGAGCTGTAGAGCTACTGTATATGACAACAAAATAAAACCAATAATCATATGTGTCTTATTTATTAAATAACCCTTGTTAATAATATGTACATCTTTAAATATAAAAATAAAAGTTACAATTGTTTCATAAGTTAAACATATAAGGTAAAAATATTAAAATTCCAATATCTTTCAACTGAAATTAATAAACTGATATTGTTACTTATGGTTTACAAATCATATACCTAATACATTTTTAAATTACAAAATACACTGTACTCTTTTTATAACTTTTTTGATAGTATTACAATAAGTAATTTTATAGTGTGCAAAATCTACATTCTACCAAAACACGAAAAAAAGGTTGAACACAAGATAAAAGGTGATTCTTATGTTGTGTAAAAGAATTTAAATACAAAATTATTGAAAGTCATTTCTTATACCACTCTCTGGCAACTAATATGTGTGCATCAACTAAAGTGAAGCCACTAAAAAACTGTAAAATTATCGAAGATTACAATTTATTACAACTTAATAGACAGTAACAGAAAATGATCAAATCATCTTCCAAAAATATTTTTCTGAATTTTTAAATGAGAATAGAATTGTGTAGAGTCTTTATTGGAAAAATATGCAAAACAAAATTTTTAACAAAATTAATTTTGTACCTCCAACAAATATAAAATTGAAGCGGTAAGAAATAAAAAAAACTTTTCATTGAATCATGAAGCGACAATTACAAACTCAAAACTCAATAATTGTTGTCACGCATCTGAGAAAGAGTCAGACCCCTCCTTCTTCATAACTTTTCATACACCACAGTCAATAGCTTTGAGCCTAGCCAGTTCTTTCCACTTTTGAGCAACACCATGCACTTAATGGGGGATAATTATTCATCGAATCTTAGTATGTGCTTTGGTTTACATATGATCAGTTAATAGAGGATATAATGTACTAATAGCAGTAGTGAAATCTTACTACTACTGACAATATTTTATTCTTTTCACAAGTTCAAACCAAATAAAAACCAATCAACACAGTTTTTGAAAAAACAAAAAATCTTGTCGCTTCTTAATTTAAAAAGAGCTTCTGTATTTTAATTTTCAGTATATCTAAATAGATTTAAACAACCAGTTAAGTGGTTACCCGATTTCAAAAAAAAAAAAAAATACTTTACAATAAAAACCTAATTTTTAGTTATTAACATTAACCTTAAACCGAAACAATTTTAAACTTAATTACAACTTTTAGTTTATAAGTAAGAAAAATACAATTTTCAACTCCATAACATTCAATTAATGAGAATAATTAAATCCTTTTATCCAAAATTTGAAATAAATCAAATATGTAAAATACACTTAAATTGCTTCTATTCATATTTTATTTCTGGCAATAACAAACACTTTATGAATTGTTGGAGAGCATTTCATTCAAATATTTCCTTAAACTGAAGCCACTTGTTTCAAGACTGTGTTTCATTAACACTTCCAAAAGAAAGATTAACATTATTTTTGTCTAAAATATAACGGTAAGTAGGAATGTAATGAGTCTGAAATGAATGTAAGATGATGTGATAAAAAACATGTGAATTAAGAAAAAACGGACAGGATCTTGTTGCACAGTCTGTGGGGGCGAGGGGTTGGCACAATAGTCGTTTACTGGGATTTCTCCAGTTGAATAATATGTTGAAAGTATACGCTCCTTTTCTTCCCAACGAGTGAACAACCATTTTGACATTTCTTCTGCTTGTGTAGGAACCTAAAATAAAATTTCATTTTTATTGAAATAACATTTATCAGCTAAAATATAATATAAAAATTTATAACAGTTTTCACTTGTAACATTATTTTAGGCAAAAATGTTACATATTACAGCAGCATCAGAAAACAAACCGAAATATTAGTTTCAAAATAAAAATTTTTTAAAATTGTATATTATAATTTATGTATCGTAATACTGGTTGAGATATGATTTCCACATGCCTTTTTATTTTGAAAGCAGCCAACATTTAGAAATGCGCCAGGAAGTATTGCAGAAGGTCAGAACTCGCTATGTATACTCTAAACATCTCTTCTTCTCGTTTTGGTCTTTGAACCGAAAGCATGCCACAAGATATTAAGAATAGATTTTGTTTTTAACAGTTTTAATTTAATTTAAATCAAATATGTAAAGAAGAGTCTAAAAGTTTCCTTTATTATTTTTTTAAGAAACGTTTCATCACTGATTATTCTACATCTGGCGAGCACCCTAGCCAAAAGGTATCCAAAATGAATAATGACAAGGTCTGATCAAGGAACCACGTTGTACACAACATAAATTCCAGTTCCAGATAAGTTATGTCAATGCCATAAATACTAAAATAGTGAAAATATTTGTGTAAATTCTTAACATGTTAAACAAATGTAAAAACCAGATCTAAAGTAGTGTAAACGTTACAAATGTATTTTCTATTTCTTTTTTATCTTTTATGTAAGTTTTGTACATTAAAATTAGATTTATTTTATTTTGAAATAATTGATAAATTTATTGAATTTATTCTCAACATAAATAAATAAAACCTCTAAACCACAAATAACTTTTCTTTTATTTAAAACCTTTTTTAAATAAAAGAAAAGTTGTTTGTGGTTTAGAGGTTTTATTTATTTATGTTAAACATTACGCCACAGTTGTTTTATACAGTTAGTACCATTCTCAAGTTCAATTTAGCTCGACTTTGCAGGTCACTTTATTAATTATGTAACAGATAACTGCAATATACAACACCTAAATACTTAGGAATTGATTAAATGCATTACAAGCTTAAACTTTCATTTTAAATAGAATTTTACATTAAACAAATTTTTAAAATAAAAAAAATTAAATCCAGGTTTGATAAACTCTGTTTTACTTTTTTCTTGTATAATTCAGATCAACGGTGTACTTGAATTTCGGATTCTTACAGACAATCTTTAACTACAAAAAAATACAGTTAAACCTGTATATAATTGACTAATTAAAACTAAGGGTCATTCATTTTCATGAAAGACATTTCAAACCAAAAATGTATCTTAAAGTGGTTAAAATTCAAATAAAACTGATGAAAAACTGTAAAAGGTAAACGAAAAGAGATAAAATGACTGAAACATGTATATTTCAATGTATATATTTCATGTATATATAGTCAATTAGAAAGTCTTCAGATTTATATTAAAAGCATATTAGAAAGCATATTATGAGTTGTGAATTAGAAATCGCGTTTGAAGCCAGTGACCTATTGGTTGAAACAGAGTATATATTGCAAATACTTGATAAAGCATTAATAAAAATTTCACTGATGTTTACAGTACCTTTGCATGATTTTCAGCAGAACGAGCATTCACAAAAGGGATACGTGATCATATCATCATCTGTGAAAGTGTCACACAGGTGGGAAGAGTAAAGTGCCTAATTTTGTGGCTGGCAGATAGTATCATCTACCTTCAGAACACAGTCTGTTATAAGCAATTTCCGGTTTAATAGGTTTCGTTAAAATGAGGTTCTACTGTAACGCAGTCTCTTTCAAACACAGTAACCTCGAAATTGCGAGTCCCGATAATTCGAAGTTCCATTATATTCAAGCCTATTTTATCTATTTAAAAGAAAATGATGAATAGGGCTTCCTAAAAATGTTTATAGCCATTCGGTATGCAAAGAAAATAAGTCGGGTTTCCATGAAATGTCCATATCAATATGATATGCAAAGGTAATGAGTCGGGCTTCCAATAAATGTTTATATCAATACGTTATGCAAAGGAAATGAGTCAAGCTTCAAAGAAATGTTTGTATTAATACGTTATGCAAAGGAAATGAGTCAGACTTTCCATAAATGTCAATATAAAGTTCTATAAACTGATTTTGTGCATTCTTAATTATAGTACTGTATTATGGTTCATTAAAACACCTATTTTTTTTAATGCACAGGAACGTATTTCCATGTAATCCAAGTTTTTGGTAATCCGAGGGGGCCTTGGTCCCACCTAGCTCGAATTATTGAGACTCTATTACTTAAGAAACATCATGAATATAACTTCATCATTATTATTTCTCAATCCGCTCAGGAAAAGAATAAGTTTTATAATTTTTAAACATGAAATTTGTATTGCATAAAACTGGTAACTTTTACAATTAATATCTAACAAATGAATAGGCATAATTTCAAGTAATATTGATTAGTTTTATCAAAATACAATTTTTAAACCATATAAATTTTCAAGTAATAATTGAATGACGATATAGATGTTTTTTTATCTTCTTCAAGATATTATTATAAATTTTATATGTACAAATTAACAAGCATTGTTTTGTTTTAATTTAGTAAGCCCTGCAACAGATTTCTACTTAACATTTTAATTTACTACATACCCTATTCCAAACAGCGTTTTTTTTTGTAATTTTCTAATGTGAAATGTATTATAAATGATGTCTATCTGAATATACTACAAAATATTAATTAGCATAACCTAACTACATACATCAAACTTCCGATTAATCGTGGAATTAGATGGCAGAGTTACCATGGATAGTAAAAATTGCAGATAAAGGCTGAAAATATGAGACAAAATAAAAATTGTTTTACCTTAAAAACTTGATTGTATTAAAGCAATAAAGATGTAGGCTCTACTTACAATCACGCAAAGATAATCTAATTTAAAAAATACCAGACTCTAGAAAAATAAAACAAAAAACAACACAGTTGCTTAAAGATTTTGAAAAATCAAACAGTTGTTTTTGTTTCTAGCTAAGAAAACATTTTCAACTTTTCAAAAGAACTACACTTTTCTTAATATCAGTTGTTCAGCCAAATCTTACAGTTGTACATCGTCATTTTACTCCTATACTGTAGCAGTCCAGTGACTTGAACACATGTTTTTTACATTCATTTCCCTCCACTCTTTTTCGTTTGCTTTGTTTGTGATCTCTTGACCTGATAAACATTAGCTTTATAAGTCAACCACTCTGTGATGTTTTTTTTTCATTGACATCCCCCCCCCCTGATTTGAATTCACTAAATCAACCCAACAGGAAGATTATCATTCTCTTTTGACAAATGATTTGGTTGTCATTAGTTTCAGCATACCACAAGATTTTTCTCTACAACTTCACAAAGATTAAAGATATGATTGAATACCTGATATGCTTAATACCACAAACACCATCAAGTTTGTAACTGTTTCAAAACTCTTTCAAATAGTTAGCTTCTATTTTTTACACTAACAGATTAGTTAAAGCAGTGAAAATACCATTATCTATTGGTTGCACCAAAGTAGTAACATTTAGAGACAGAAATTTCACAAAACTTTCCCCTAAAAAAAATTTGATCATGCTCACTATCTGGGTATGTAAATGAATTCTCAATCAACAAATACAGCCTTTTTGCACCTTTTTTGAGTCAATATGTTTATATACTTTGGGTACATAACGTTTTTGGAAGCATTCTTGGAATATTTCTCGATTCATTTACTGTTCCTTTTGATTAAAATAATGAATTGGTACATTATCTGCTCAAGTGACCTTATTTGGCCCTTATAATGGCAAGAACCCAATGACTAGTGTATGATTACTATTCGTAGCTGTGTGATATCACTGCTGTTCTCTCCTATATTTTATTTCACTCTGCTCAATGTATGTTCACTTTTAAATGCTCTAATATGAATTAGAAGACATTTAACAAAAAAGATATTCATTTGTGTTGGACAATTGTTTTGTAAAAACGTGCATTAGACAACATAAACTCTGGATAATCATGATTAAACACCAGCTGTTTATTGATCACTGCTCAGTTTCTCTAGATGAGGTCCAGTCTCTAGAATTCCAAGTTGTTTCATCAAAGGGGTAACCATTAAGATAAAACATAAAATCACCAGGCAGGCCTAACAAATAAAAATATTTTTGCTGGTTAAACACAGGAGTACCCTTCCTTTGTACTTGAGTTAACCATATTACCAATGTCAAGTCAAGGTAATTAGATGTAAAGTTGTTCATTGCTTTCTTTCATCTTGGAAGCATTTTCCAACATACATGCAAATGTCGCCATTTTTTTTTTTTTTAAATTGTCTAACACTATTATTTCTCTGATATCTCATTCCAAACACATCTGGTTACTTAAAGTAGCATTGTATATTTTAGAAATCTATCACAATGTTGGTTAAATATTACTGCAGCATTTTTTCATTTTGTAACCATTGATCATTCAATAAAAATACGCTAACCGGAGTACTGAAACCTAAGCCCACTTTCTGCTATCAAAATCACTGAGCAGGTTTAAAGACTTGACATGCACATCAACTTTTGTTTGCATGCGGGCGCTGAAATCCAATTACAAAGCACCAGAACAAAACTGTAGTATTCAGTTTTAATGTACAATATTGTACATAGCTTAAAGCCTAGAGATAATACACAACATAGCTTGCTTGTAGAGTTTCCGGTACTAAAATAGAAGTAGAAAAATTAAAACTTGAGCTATTTTACATTGAGATATTCTCTTATACTCAAAAGAATTTATCCTAAAAGAAACACGTTGGTAAATAAGACATCACTCATCTTCAACTGAAATAAAAATATTTTAACTTGCATGTTTTGTGTTGTATATCTTGAGCTTTTTCTATAATTACAATTTTGGTATTAACTTGGCAAAAAAAACACTACTTACTGATATTTTTCAGCAGACTCGTTTTTCACTAGGTCAGCACATTAGTGTGCAAAATGTGACTGCTGAAAAATATCAGTAAGTAGTGGTTTTTTGCCAAGTTAAAACCAAAAGTATAAAAATATTATATTTTAAAATCCCGCTTTTCTTTGTTCATAAAAAACATTAAACTTTTTTTCTTAATCATACGTTAGTCATTGCCACATTTCATAACAAATATGCTAGATTTCTCACCTGTTCACAAGAGTATAACCTATAGAATAAAAATGTTTGACAAGGTTTCCTCCAACCAGTAATAATTGTAGGTAGATCCAACGGTTTCCCATCTGGATAAGCTATTGTTATATCCAATATCCAACTTAATTTCTCTCCTGCGACATCTAAACAAGAAATAACTTAAATAAGTTTTAATATAAAACATTCTTTGTTCAAAAGCTTTCCCCAAAAATAATGTCTAAAACCATTTGAGTAATACTTCATAAATGATCTAGAGACCACCCTCCCAGTAGGTCCTTTAATATCTTTTCCTGTTAGGCTTGGGTATATTTTTGGGTTGAAAATTAAGTTATTTTTAAAACCTTTTGTGATAATGGTGTTTGGTAACAATAGTTTCGGAGGACCAATAATTATTATAATTATATAAACTAATAGTTTGTACTTACGTGCACCGTGGAATACACACTTATCACACTCGCGTATAAATAAGCGATTTCTGGCCAGAAAACTTGTTCGTATTCCACACACTGGTCACATTCGATATAAAAATTAATAAAATAGTTACATTCACGTATTCTAGTACCTAAGGTACGGAGATTGAAAAGTATAATAGTATACTAGAACGTAGGGGTAGACCTGTCTACACTCCCGAAAGGTCTAACTTGCTCTGCCGGTTCAAACGGCAGAACCAACCTTATGACGGGTGAGCTTTGTCTGACTTTGGCGGCAGGTTTAAATAAAGGAAATGAGTCTATATTAATTTTAAATATGTAACATACCGGGGGCCTTGAATCCTTCTAGGATTCAAAGAGAACTAACACAAATATAATATGTTGAGGGTTTATAAAAATAAAAAGTTCATAAAGGAAAATAAAAATATCTTTTTTTACAAAAATTGAGCGCACTATGGCGCAAGTTCATTATGAGCGTAGTGGTAGAGGGAAAACCTTGTGAGCAGGTCTTGTCAAGGTTCCCTGCTTTGTCTTCAAATGAACAACTCTTACTACACCATCCTTTCCTGGAGAAACACTACTTATCCTAGCCAGAGGCCATGCGAGAGGGGGTGTAGGTTGATGCACTAACACGAGGTCGCCGACGCGCAGGTTGACAGTTGGCACGTTCCACTTCCCCCGTTGCTGAAGAGTATGGATATATTCTAGATGCCATCTCTTCCAAATACGCTGGTGAAAGGCCTTGATTAGCTGCCAGTGCTTGAGTCGGTTGGCAGGAACGTTGAAAAGATCCTCTTCTGGAACTGAAACCAATGAAGATCCTATTAAGAAGTGGCCCGGGGTGAGTGCATTGAGGTTTGAGGCGTCGTTTGACAGAGGTGTGAGAGGTCTCGAATTCAAAATAGCCTCTACTTGAGTTGTGAGAGTGGAAAATTCACATAGAGTTAAAATATGTTCACCAATGACACGTCGGAGGTGATGTTTTGCACTCTTGATTGCTGCTTCCCAAAGACCACCTTGATGAGGAGCTGCAGGCGGGTGGAAATGAAAGTTGATATTGTGTTGTGATGAGAATTCAGCAAGAGGGGTTCGGCCTGAAGAGATGATGAGATTTTGTAAAGCATTATTCGCTCCAACGAAATTTGTTCCACAGTCAGAATAAATATTTGTGCAAAGACCGCGTCTCGACACAAATCGGGTGAGAGCGGCAATAAACCCATCTGTCGACAGGTCCGAAACTACTTCAATGTGTACAGCCTTTGTCACAAGGCAGACAAAGATACAAATATATGCTTTTGTCAAGCGAATCGAGCGCAAATTGTGCATCTTGATGTTAAAAGGACCTCCGTAGTCAATTCCGGTGTTGAGAAACGGACGAGAAGGAGTTAATCTTGCTTTTGGTAAATCACCCATGAGCGGAGATTTATTGTGAGGCTTGTGTCGGAAACATACAACACATTGAAAAATGCGAGAGCGTATTACACTTCGGGCCGAGAGTATCCACACATCCTGTGCAAGAAGTGATTGAGTCAATTGAGCGCCCGAGTGTAAGTATTTTCGATGATAAAAATCAATAAGAAGGTTAATGACATGATGTCGTTTGGGCAAAATCACAGGATGTTGCACATCCGTAGGAAGTTTTAAAGCGTTGAGATGTCCTCCCACTCGTAGGATATCATCCTTGTCGAGAAAAGGAGAGAGTCGGCGGAGTTGTGACGAGGCAGGTGTAGTTGGATCCTTCTTCATGGCAGCGATGTAGTCTCTGAACGCTGATTCTTGAACCATCTTGAAAATTGCCAGTCTTGACGCCCTCATTTCCAGAGTGTTGAGAGGACCATCGAGCTTTCTTGAATGACGAGCGTTATGAGTAAATCGCAAAATATAAGCCATCACACGCTGGAGCCGGCTAAAGTGAGAAAATTGAGTGAGGAGCTCCCATTCATGAGGAGCAGTTGATATGAGAGATGTAGGTGAAATGGGTTTCTCTTCACCTGTGTCAGTAAGTTTTGCAGGCATAAAATGAGATACAGGCCAGTTATCATTAGATTTTTGTATTACCCGTACCACCATAATGAGTGCTGTGGTAAATCTTTAGGATGTAACCCACGCGACGCGCAATCAGCAGGATTATCTTCACTCGCTACGTGTCTCCAGTAATGAGAAGGCACTAATTCTTGTATCTGGGCTACCCGGTTGGCGACAAACGTCTTCAATCGATGAAGAGGTGTTTGTAACCATGTCAGTGTTACTGTCGAATCACACCATAGAAATACAGAAGAAAATTCCACCCTTTTTTCAAAAAGAGAGATAACATATCCCACTAGTTGGGCGAGTAAATGAGCTGCACTTAGCTCTAATCGAGGTACCGTGAGCCTTTTCAGAGGGGCTACCCGAGTCTTCGATATTACTTGCCGAATTAACAGAGAGTCGTCGCTAAGTTGGCATCTCAAGTAAACGACGGCGGCATAACCGTTTTCAGAAGCATCTGAGAAACCGTGTAACTCAAAGTTTCTCGAGTGTGTTATTCGTAATGCACGAGGAATTACAATTTCTCGTAGAGTATTAGCCGAGTCTGTAAAGGTTTGCCATAATTTCAATTGTTCAGATGGAAGTGGTTCATCCCAGTTCGATCCTTTGATCCAGAGTAGTTGCATAAAACGTTTGGCCCACATAACAATGGGTGAGAGAAATCCACAAGGGTCGTAAATCTGGACAATGATACTGAGAATTTGACGTTTAGTCCTGGAATTGTGGGGAAAATTCAAATTATAGGTAAACGTATCGGTAGAGGGTGACCAGTGAAGACCTAATATAGTGAAATGTGGTTGTTTACTGCCTTGAAGGAATACAGGGGTCTCTAAATGAGCATCAGGAAGATCTTGCAGCAGTTGACTGGAGTTAGATGTCCATTTGCGTAGTTCAAAGCCTCCGCGAGCCAGGAGCGAGATGAGTTGCTTACGGAGGCTCAAAGCCTTTTCTTCAGAGTCAGCTCCAGAGATGATGTCATCTACGAACGTCTGCGTGCGTAGAATATTTGCAGCTTCAGGATAGGAGTCACCTTCGTCTGCAGCGAGCTGATGTAAGGTTCTAATGGCAAGATACGGTGAACAATTCACTCCGTAAGTCACTGTCGTGAGCTTGGAGGGCTGATCTGGACTTTCACGCCATAAGATCATCTGATAGCACTGGTCATCAGGGTGCATTTTTACCTGTCTATACATTTGACGAATGTCACAAGAAAAAACGACGTTATGAATCCGAAAATTTAGTAATAAATCACAAATATTCGTTTGCATCTTTTTGCCTGTTAATAAAATATTATTAAGAGATATACCATTAGAGGTTTCAGAACTAGCATCAAATACAGTACGTAAACGAGTTGTGCTGCTAGAATCCTTTAAAACACCATGGTGAGGAAGGAAGTAATGAGGTACAGTTAGATCAGTATTATGAGCGTATATCATGTGACCAGAGGCTAAGTAGTCAGCCATAAAATCAGTATATAGGTATATAAATTGAGGTTGAGCACTAAATTTCTTCTCTAGAGAGTGCAGTCTTTTTTCTGCATTTAAACGAGATTGACCCAGAGGAGGATGTTCAGTCTTGAATGGTAGTCGGACGCAATATCGGCCAGATTGGTACCGAGTATGAGTGGCGAGAAAGTGATCTTCACATAATGTATCTTCTTGAGAAAGCTTAGACACAGCAGGGGGTTCTTCCTGTTGCCAAAACCTTTGTAGTGAGTCGTGAAGGTCAATGTCGTTGACAACTAGAAGTGTAGTTGATAATTGAGAGCTGAAGTTACTATGAAGTTCACTGTCAGATAGACATGGTGCGTTACCCATTACTAAAAAGCCAAAGTGTGTGCCTATTAGCCTGGGTAAACCAGGTCCGAGGTTATAAGATTCTTGAGTAAGTATGAGTGGAAATAAAGCACCACCAAGAAGAACGTCTATGCCTCCTGGCAAGTGAAACGTAGGGTCTGCCAAAACACAAGGACGAACCTTGGAAAGAACTTCAGAGTCTACTTGTGTGCTTGGTAGGTTAACACATATTTTTTTCCAATATTAAAAATCTTTCATTAATTGAAATAACCTTGCCAACAAGAGTTTCAACAGCAACTGAGGTGAGACCTTTTGAGCGTAAGAGTACCTGAGACAATCCTACCACACTATGAGTGGTCTTAGTACGAGGAGCACACAATAATTGAGCAGCACGCTCGGTGAGAAAACAAGATTGACTGCCAGAGTCAACAAGAGCACGAAATACATGAGCAATACCGTTAGACGAGGTAAGCTTAACAAGTAGAGTGCCTAAGAGAACAGTATTAGAGATTTGAGACGTATTCTGCTTTTCTTGACAGGTCATAGTGATTGGAGAAGGGGTTATTTCCTGTTGAAGTGTCGGAGAGTCTTGATGCGAAGTTTGAGGTGTGGTCCGTTGCAGCGTAGAGTAATTTTCAAAATGTAATAACGTATGATGATTTTTGTGGCATTTGTAGCAACTAAACTTTGACCTACAGTCGTTAAGATGGTGAGTACCTAAGCATGAGGTACAACGCCCCTTTTCCTTTACAATTTTGAGACGGGATTTGGCGTCCTGACTCTTGAAGTCCGGACACGAATATACCTTATGGTCAATTTTATTGCATATAAAGCATGGATGAGGTTTAACTTTAATGGAGGAGCCTTCTCCATAATTGTAGGACATCAGTGATACTTTTTGTTTAAAGTATTTATTTTGGAAACCAGAGGGGGTGCGTGATCCAGACGAGGAGGGTTTCGAGGTGAAAGGAGAATGAAGATTGGCATCTTCAACTTTATTACATTCTTTACTTAAAAACTTAATAATTTCCGCTGCATCAGGTATTGTAGTGGAGTCAACTCTCTCGAGTAACATTTGATGAACGGAAGTTTTCAAAACGGTTCCTAAGTTCACTATCCATTTTTCGTAAAAGCATAGCAGATGACAAAGGATTTTTACTAGTGATATCGATGTCAAGACCTTTAAGAGCTTGTATATTTTCTGAGTATAAATTTACAAAATTTCTCATTTGTATAGGCGTGTTGTTTACAGAGGGCAAATCTAAAATTTGATTAAGTTGTAAAGTAACTAACCGCCTCGGCGAGTGATATCTTTCTTTTAATAAGTCATAGGCCACTTTATAGTTAGCGTCAGAAATAGGGAGAGATTTAATTAAATTTAGCGGTTCTCCTGAGATAACGCTCAATAAATATTGAAGTTTAGAAACTGCTGGTAATGATGCATTTTCATGAATGCTGCTAGCGTTAAATATATTAATGAATGACATCCATTCGAGAAATTCACCATCGAAATGCTTGAGTTCAAGCTTAGGCAGTCGTATATGTAACTGAGGAGTAACTATTTCACATTTAGGCCTTGATGATGACATCTTACTTTCTATCGAATATACGGTAGAATTAATATAATCGACTAACTCGTTGATGCTGTTAAGAGGAGCGTAGTTGGGTTGAAAATTCGGGTTAGCCTGTATTTCTAGTTCATGATAAATGTCTAAAATATCAGAAAATTCTTCACGAAGCCTATTTATAGATTTAGCGCGCACCAACAATTTTTGCAGGATTGACTTATCAGATGTTTTTTTTGTTAGATCAAAAATCTCTTGAATTTGACTAAATATATTGTCTTTCTTTGATTTAATAACTGCCAAAGATTTTGCCATGATTAAATGATGGTTTTATAGTAGAAGATGAGATAATTGCTTTAATTTTTAAATTACAAAATGTTTTAAAGAGATTAGGCCTACGAGCGTATATGTTTAACGGAGAGATAAATAAGCCTAAGTAAACAACAAATCGACGTATGCTCAATGAGATAACCTTCTATAAAGAACTGAAATCACTTTTCATAAACTTTTACAATTAATTTAAACCAACATATTAATGCACGCCAAAGCCAAACAAAGATGAGAGAAGATCAGCTGTTTCATATACTGCGACATGAAAATAGTTTTCCAGTGTTTGCATGCACAAAGTTTGAAAAAACTTGTAGAAATTGTAGAATGAACACATCAAATGAATTGTATTTTATTTTATTTTTTATATAGGTCTTAAGGCTCAAGATCCGGCCCGGAGGACCAAATTTGTTTGGTAACAATAGTTTCGGAGGACCAATAATTATTATAATTATATAAACTAATAGTTTGTACTTACGTGCACCGTGGAATACACACTTATCACACTCGCGTATAAATAAGCGATTTCTGGCCAGAAAACTTGTTCGTATTCCACGCACTGGTCACATTCGATATAAAAATTAATAAAATAGTTACATTCACGTATTCTAGTACCTAAGGTATGGAGATTGAAAAGTATATTAGTATACTAGAACGTAGGGGTAGACCTGTCTACACTCCCGAAAGGTCTAACTTGCTCTGCCGGTTCAAACGGCAGAATCAACCTTATCACGGGTGAGCTTTGTCTGACTTTGGTGGCGGGTTTAAATAAAGGAAATGAGTCTATATTAATTTTAAATACGTAACAAATGGAATGGATTTCTGTAAAACAAAATAAAGTTCTGATACAATTACTTTAAAGGAACCAATTACTACTAAACAAATATTCATTAGTTAATTGCTGTTTCTTATATTATTCATAAGGAAAAATATTAAACCTGTGTGGTAGCTTAAATAAAAAATTACCAACTTGGTTCAAATATTTTTGGAGTATGCTACTGTGAATAGAATTGCTCTGGCAATAGCACATTACAACTTTCCCCATTGAAGGTCAATGGTGGATCATTTACTAAATTTGTTTTTACTGTATTTATTTTAACTTCATGTACATACTAATATTGTCTTTAATACAATAAATACAATCAAGTTATATTATAATGCTATAAAAAAAACCTTAAATCTGTTAAAATAACAACCAAACGGATATATTTGTAAACCTGTAGTTCAGTAAATTGGAAGAAAGATGTATCAGGTTATGAGTTTCTTAAGCAAGCATGCACACATACATATACACACACACACAAACACATACACACATTTCCATTATAACATGTCAAAAAATTATTATAAGTAATAACTACAAATATCTAAGAATGACAATACTTATTCATTTAGGATTACTCTGAGTTACCTGAGAGAGAATTGTTATTTCTTTAAGTTGGCACAAACAAAGAGCTATAAAAGCCACCTATGAAAACCATACTATAGTGATCCTATGTGATTCCTTGATCACATACCCTACAAACACTCTTAATTGTAACAAAATATTTGTTGCTCAAAATATAATGATCTACTACAAGTGAAAAATGTTTGTAATAGGCACAGACCAAAAGACAGAAAATGCCTGTTACAAAAAAACCTAGTGAGGTTGAAGGACAAAGAAAAAGTAATCTAGCTGTAATGCTTTGAAAGGAGGATATTGACCACAGCACTGACAAGACATAAAGTTAGGAGAACATCATGCTTTTATGCCCTAAAGAAAAATACAAAATTTTCATTTATGAACAATTGGTCAACTATAATTATATATATGTATGGTGATGAGTGTAACAACCACTTTCCTGGCAAACTACCAATTTATGATATGAAAAAAATTGCATAACACTTTTTTTTTGTTTCCAGACATAACAGTTATAACTACTATATTACACTGTTATAACAGTGTAACTTCTGTATACAACTATTTTTATACCTTCCCTTGCATCTTTCTTGCTTCAAAATTAATGTTATTGAAGAGTAATTATTATTAATTAATCTTATTTAAAGCTTAATAAGGGGCTGTGTTCAGATCAAAACTATTATTTTTTGTTGTTAGAAACAACAGATTAGTATTTTTTGTCATTCTTGAATTTATAAATAAAATGCATTTCAAATGATAATAACTGTAATCTTTTTAAACGACAAAACAATAAATAGGATAGAAGTCAAAATAGTGAACTCAAAATCTCACAAAAAATTAGTTTTTAATAAACACACACACACACAACAAATGTTTTTCGGCGATTAAGTCGCCTTCCTCAGTGCTTGGCTACTGAGCCAAGCACTGAGGAAGGCGACTTCGTCGCCGAAACTAGTTTGTTGTGTGTGTGTTTATTAAAAACTAATTTTTTGTTAGATTTTGAGTTCACTATTTTGACTTTTACCTTTGTGAATAGTTCTCACTAGCTAAGCTCTAATTAACTAAATACATAGGATGATTTATACAAAACTCATGATTTTCATTTTATGTTTTGTAACATTTATAGAATGTTATCTCGTTTGAAGCATCTCATCAAAATTATACGAATTTGTGAAGAAACTTGGTCAAAATAAAACGAAAATAAGTGAACTTAAAACTTATAATACAGTTTATTATAATTAAAGTAACCAAAAAGAATTTAATTGTGTGTGAAACATAAAATTTAAAGAGAACTGAATCCTATATGAACAACCAGCAAAACTCCGAAAATTGATAAGTACATAGCTCTATAAAAATAAACCTTTAGTGAACTTTTAAATTTATAAGAAAATCTAAAATTATAAATTATTAGAATATCTTGAAATAATATAATAGTTTAGTAGTAAGAAAGCCTAATCCAATTCAAACAGGTTAGGGACCTTTTTCTTATTCCAAATTTAAGATTTTACATCAGGAAGCTAATTATTAAAACTATTTTCTAAAATTAATCTTATTTATTAAAATTTATTTAATTAACCAAAGAGTTAGAAGGCTTATGCCCATGCATAAAACCCCCCGAGATATTAAGAGGTCTTAGAAAATAGCCTAGGTTATAAAATCTTGTAACTAAAATATTAAGAAATGAGTTTAGTCTATTGTGTTAAAACTTGTTAAGTGTTTTTGTTCTGTTTATTGTGTAAATTAAAAAATTGTTAAAATTAAAAGAATTTAAATTATTCCTGAGTTTTTGTTTTTAAATTTAATAGAAAAGAAATTATATATTCAATAAATAAATAAATAATCATTCTCTTTAAAAAAAATATTATAGTTTATGTTAAGAAGAAAAATACAAGTAACAAGTTATTGTGTCTTACATGTAAGGAATGTCTGGGAGATTATTTGGTTGTTAAAGGTTGGGTTTAAAATGTCCTCCATCCACCTCTAGGTACAGCTGAACATGTTTTCAGCAGTTTACTGCAGCGTTGCATTGTCAATACTGTTGATTTCGCATGTAATACTGTCCATTAGGTCATCTAAAGTCCAAGGGCAGGTAGAGTAAACTCTTCCATATAGATAACCACACAGAAAAAAGTCTGGTGGGGTAAGCCCGGTAATCTTGGCGGCTACAAATTTCTGAAACTTATGCGGTCTTCAATGTAACTTTTTATCTGGGCCATAGACTAACGTGATGTGTGGCAAGTGGCACTGTCCTGTTGAAAGTACTCTTGACACAGCTCAATTTCATCCAATTGCTAAATGAATTCATTGAAAATGTGACGGTACTCTTCGGTGTTCTCTGTAAAGTGGAAAAAAATTGGAACCACAATTCACTCTACTAATACCAAACTCTGACTTTCAAGGGGTGCATAGGTATTTCTTGAATACCATGTGCACTTTATGCTGACCACATGTGTTTGTTCTGTGAGATTACATAACCGTTTAGGGGGAACCATGCCTGGTCTGTGAACCATGTAATGGATAGTAAGCCATGACTTGGCATGATGATCATTTTGAACCAACGACAATATTCCATCCTCTAAATCTTATCTGGCTCAACTACCTCATGAACAGATGTTACTCTATACGGCTTTAAGCCGGTGTTCTTCGCAGCTCTCTGACACATAATGTATGAGTACCCAGTCTCCTATGACAAATGCCTTTAAGATTAACTGAATGACTGCTTTAGTCACCTTTGAAGTTCTACAGCAACCATTGGGATTCAGAACGAACCATTCTTGCCATTTCATTTATAAGATGTCCTGTTGTTTCTAACTTGTGTATCATTTGCAGTATTGTGTTCCTGTCTGGATGATTACGAACCCCGAATTTCCTCCAACTCTTGCAAACACCAACTCTGTGACATGCAGTACCATCTTTGGACAAATGCACGACATGGAATCAAAACTCCAAGGCCTCCCGCGTCATTTGATAGGCAAATGAAACCTTTGTGCGTATTCCTATTCATATAATAGACTAATAAAAATCCTAATAAAAAAAAATGAGTTTTGTATTTATCACCCTACATACATTTTTCTGAAATCATTTTTAAAAAGAGTTCCATCAAGTCCAGACATAACTTCTTCCAGACATCAACTATGATGTCATTACGTCAGCTAAATATTTCCATGCCTAGAGATCAGCTGTCTTAATTTCGCCTGGGGAAAAAAAAAAAAAAAAAAAAATTAAATCTTCATGTGAGATGGTGTTCATAAGCACTCAACAGATCAACTTCCTATGACCTGTGTGCATGCTAGGAAAAATTGGAACAGTAAATCTTTGATCTATCCAGCAATAATATACTTCTATACTGATTTCCCTACTCATCATCCTTGTGAACAGTTCCCTTGGCCATTACTTTCTAGTCTTCGCCTATACACACATCTTTCGTTGCTAACTGCACTAGAATCTCATATCAGTATCGGACTTCATCTCTTTACTAATTTAATTATTTTCAAATCAACTTCACTTTATATAAAAATTTAACCTCATAATTAGTCAAAACCGCTCCAGTAAATGCTTAATAAGTTCATTTAACTCACGATAGTGAAAGTGTTAGTTTTGCCTTGTTACACATTTTTGTTCCAGTTACCTCGTGGCAAGAGGATTTTAAAGTGTGTGACTTACCACACTACAAACAGAATTTTAGTTATCCTATTCTCTAACCGTACCATTTCCAATTTTATTGTTTTAGATAAACTTAATTGACTAATTAGTGACTATTGTGAAATTTGAAGTGCACTTTACCACATAATTAACCTTAAATTATTGAGTTGGCTTCAGCAGTAAGCATTGCATCACCATTAAGAGCTCTAAAATACAGGCCTGTACAGTTGCTCCATTAAAATTTCTACATCACTTCTAACCACCTTGAACACTCTCTGTGATAGGTGTAATAAAAGTGAAGCTTTGGGAACTTTGCAATCTGTTTAATTTTTTGTTTCACATTGTTAAATTACAAACAGACTTCGGACTGATAGTTTTAATTATCGCAGGTGGTTCTCCAGAATTTTTTTTACTTCAAAATTGTGCAAATTTCATCTTATGTTAGTTTTTGAAGCCTAATTTTTCTTAAACATTTTTTTCTATATAGTTACTAAAACCATACAATGTCCATAGATATAACCACAAACATATTTTTACTACACAAACATATACACGTAGATCTGTAAACATTTATTGCATAGCCAGAATAAGGCAAATGTATTCGTAAACGGTTTACTGTTTTGAAACAGCAAAAGAAATTTTGTGACTAATTAGTCAAATGTCATTATATTCATAATACATTAGTAAAACATTTTCACTTATTACAATTTGATTTAATCGTGGCAAGATATTCTATTAATATAAGTTGTTAAATAGTTAATTTATACTTGGAAGAAATGTTTTCGTCTTACGACTTCTTCAGCCTTACATTTCTGCCACTAGTATTCCTGCAGTTGTGCTTTTCGGTTCCAATTTTTGAAAGTTAGATGTCATGTGATCAAAAAGTATGTGTGATCTGTGTTGTGTTTGTTCATTTAGGATGTCACTTTTATGTGTGTTGCTAAGTTTGTATATTTCATATTGTTCTAGTATGTTTAATTTGTGGCCTTTGTTCCATGTGTGGAGGATGTTCATGTTATTTCCCATACTATTGCATAGGTAGTTAGTGTCTTTGAGCTGGTTTGAATGAGGATATTTTATTTAATTTTTAATAATTATACCCTTTCCTTCCACAACTATGCAATGAATATAGCATTATTTCTGCTTGGGACAAATTCCAATTTTGAAACTTGATGCTTTTCAAATTTAATTATAGTCAATAAAACATGAGTTTATTTTTTTTAGGCAAAACATTTTAAAATTGAAAAAATATTACAATTCAAATTAAATGAATTATATAAGTAGTTTTGCTATTGTTGTTTTGTAGAAAATTATGATTAGAATTGGGTTTTTCATTACCCAAGAAAACAATTGTCTGTACAGTGTTTAAAATTTGATACTAACATAATCAAGTAAAAGAATAACCCATGATTTATGATTAGATGGTAAAATAATTCTTGGATGAAAACGAATTTACTCTAATTACAGATTGATAATTCTAATGATACAACTTACCTGTTAACGATGTGTTATTATTGCCAGAGCTGAGCTTAGCAAGTTCTTTGTTGGCACCCATAACATCAATGATTGCTTGCATGGCACCAAGTCTAGGCAGTGATACGTTGTTCAGTACAGGAAGGTTGTTCTTGAGAGCGTATCTGTAAAATGAAAAACACAGCTTCTATATTCCTAAAGTCATGATAGTTAATCCTTGAGAAAATATTTTTTCCTACCCCAGTCCCTAAAATCTTTTCCTCATATCTTATAAGGAAAATAAATCTCAGGTCCTTTAAGCCTATAGATGCAGACATAGTCAACTAAACCAAATAAAATCGCTTTAATCAAATTAATTACAAATTATAAAAAGAGTAAAGATTTACCCAATTTAAAATGAATGTATTTATATATATATATATAACTAGAAAAATCGTATCATGTAAATTTTAAGTTATAAATATATAAGACAATATTTATACAACGCAAAATTTATACATACAAATAATAGTTATGCACTTGGCACAAATTTGTTAAACACAGATAAGTAACTAATTAGAGGGTCATAAAGGGAGAGAAGTTGCAACTATTTAAGTTGTAATACTAACAATATGTTAACAATGGAAGATAAGTGCACCCATTACAAGTTATCAAGATTTCTATTAAAAGATATGCATTTTTGCCTGTAAACAAAATCAGTATGTCATTTTAGAATTGTTCAAACTCGTATTACTCCAGTATATATTTAAATTTTTAAACAATTTTTTTAAAGATCTTTTTATGACCATATAATAAAGATTAACATTTAATATAACTGAAAAAAATCTTTTTCACAAGAAAATATTAACAAAAAATTTTTTAATTTAATTAATCAAATACAATTCATATTTGTTCTCCAATTTTAAAACAGAAACCTGGTTAAATTTGATTTAACATGTTTCACTATACGGTAGAGTTTCGATAATTTGAGGTAGATGGGGCCGAGAGCACCTTGGATTACCAAAAATTCAGATTACACGGAAATACGTTCCTGTGTATTAGAAAAAATAGGAGTTCTAATAAACACTAATAATATAGTTAAGAATATACAAAATACATTTATAGAACTTATTCGATTATAGAACTTACACAAATTAATGTTTTTTTGGATTACATTGTTCATCACGGTTGGTTCTACATTTTTTGGAAAAGTTGTTATGTGTCTTCTACATCTGCTTATTTGAACATTTTCATACTACGGTGAAGCATAGATGTCTTAGCAGAAGCCCAACATGACTAATTTTCCTTTCTTGTACTGGCTCAGGCGACCATTCATCTTTATTCTCGCCATCACTGCCTTCAGCATTTTTTGTACTACTTCAATAACGTAACATCTGTTATCTTAAACTATTTACATCGGAATTTTAACAACCAGGAAGTTTCTTGATAAGAATTGTCAAAGCTGTTTCTTCTTTTGATCAATAACACACTCAAAAGTTTCATTATGACTCAGGATTTTATTCCACGAATTACTTAATGTTTATTTATTTTGCCCCATGATTCGGTTATCCAGTACACAACTCCCTCAAGGGTTATTTTTTTTAGTAAGCCTACAATGCTTTCTTCCCCTTCAGTTGTTTTCAAGAGAGATTGTAAAAGGTAATGTGAGTATTTTTTTTCATACATTCCATAACACACTAATCTATCAGCTGAATTAGGCTTGTAACATTTCTGGGAAAATATACAGCACGGATATCATCAGAGCACAGTTGATCTTCATCGGGATGTGACAGTGCTTTGTCTAACAGTAAAATAGCCTTCCAAAGTCTATTCTTTGCTTTTAAAAACTTTTGTTTCGGGGACAAACTAACTAAAAACCACTCTTTGAATAGTTCTCTATCCCTCCAATCAGCACTTTAATTCTTATATGAAACTGGCAATGCAGATGAAGAAATTTCTTAAACACTGGCGGCTTAGCTGATTAGCCCTCCAGTTTAGTCGACTTGAAGCCGGCTAATTTAATGAAAGCTTGAAAAATCGGGACTCGAAATTTCGAGACTCTACTGTATATCTGTCCCTCTCTCCTAACTTACGTGTAAGGTGTTTTATAGACCCGTGCTGGCTTTTGGTGTAATTTAATATTAGTTTGAGAATGCTGATATGAGTGGTTTAATATTAATAATTGAATCTATTATTATAAATTTTGTGAAAATATTTTTATTGATTTTATTCTTTACGGAAATACCACTAATTTACCACTGACTATATGATTAGTTAGAAAACTTACTTTCCAACAGCAAATAATTAGAGCATTTTGTAAAGTTTTTGAGTTTGTGTATTGGCAAAAATATGTGTATAAATGCATTTAAGAGAACTGCAATAAAAAAGCTTTTTCACACAGAGTTGAAACTCATAGTTTGTCAGATAGGCATAATACTTTGTCTATCTGTTTACAAAGTACTATTTATACATGTTTCTATATATAGATTGTGTTATATTCACTATATAAGCATTGCTGAATGGTCCCATGTTTTTTTTTTAATATGGTTATATTGATATTATAAATATGGTAAGAATACATTAAATAAGATTTCCCTTGAAGTATCCAGAGAAAGAGATTTGCGCTTCAAAGACATCAGAAGTTTGATAACAAATAGGCTGCCGCTGAGAATAAAATTTTTACTTTTACTTATACACATAAGTGAGTAAATGAAGGAAATAAACAATTTATACAAAGTAGTGAAAACAAAACAACTTATTTTCACAGGTGACTGGTATATCACAAATGACTATAGGACTATGTTGTTCCCTTGAACGTTAATAAACTGAGTCTTCATCATGTTCACATTCACTCTCACCCCCTGATAAACATACTCTGTCTAGCTCTGCCCATACAAGATGTTCTTGTAGTCTTTAGAGGTGACACATATGTAGTCACCTCAATATCAGCAATCTTCCCTTGCAACTTTACTCTCAATCAGCTGTGTCTATATTAGGAACTCTATGAGCCCATTATTATCAATTATATACAGGTTACTATTGAATTCAAAATAACAAACACAATTACAGATTGCATAACAATTACAGTAGAGTCTCGAAAATCCGAGCCCCAATATTTGACCCTATTTCTATTTCATACTATTTTATCTATTTGAAAGGAAATTCAAATTATTTACTGTTAGATAAAGTGCCGTCGCATCTCGATGAAGACCAACTGTGGTCTGATCATACCAGTGCTTTATATCTTCCCACAAATGTTACAAACCTAATCCAGACAATGGACGATGGTATTGTGGAATGTATGAAAGAAAAATACACACATTACCTTTTACAATCTCTCTTGGAAGCAACTGAAGGGGAAGAAAGCATTGCAGGCTTTCTAAAAATATACCGTTAAGGGAATTTTTTACTGGATAGCCAAATCATAGAACAAAATAAAAGAAGAAACATTAGGTAAGTCATGGAATAAAGTCCCGAGTCATAATAAAACTGTTGCATGATCATTGAGCCACAAGAAGAAACAATTTGATATTTCTTCCTCGAGAAACATCCAGCTTGTGAAAATGTTATGATATGGACATACAACAATGGATTAATGAGTAAGGGCGAACGTAAGTAAATAACACATGTTACGACTATTGAAATAGTACACAAAACTACTGAAGGTAGTGATGACTAGAACAGAGATGAAGGTTCGACCGAGACAGTACAAGAAGGGAAAATTAGTCACGGTGAAAGAATGGCAGTCTTAGAAACTCCAATGAGCTATATTGAATAACAGACACCAGGCCAAGAGATGAGCTTCAGCTAAGACGTCTACGCGACGCTGCATAACAAAAACAATCTGATAAGCAGAGTATTCCAAAGAAACAATAAATTTATATAAGTACTGTAATCAATACATTTATATAAACTTATTTTATGAATTCTTAATTATAGTATTTAGGTTCCATTATAACTCCCATTTTTCTATTGTACAGAAACATATTTTTGTGCAATCCAAGTTTTTATTAATCCGAGGAGGTCTCGGTCCCATCTACCTCGAATTATGAAGAATCTACTATACTAACAAAAATTACTAAACGTACTAACAAAGCCATATGAATACAAAATTTAAAAAACTAATGGTAAATAAACAATGTTATGCAGTTCTCAATAGTATAAACTGTTATCTAAAAACAATCTAATTCTGGTTTATACATCTTGTAAACTAAGCCCTCTGCATCCAAAGTTTATAGATAGGTTAATACTGCATTAATAGCAGTAATAGATAGGTTAACTCCACAGCGGACGTTTAAAGGTAGGTAAAGTAGCAAATAACAAAACAGTTGGTTATGTTTAATTTTAAAGCAAATAAACAAACTTAAAATTATACATTTAATCTAATAAGCTTTTAATCATTAATTTTAAACCTATGAAATAATTTCTAATACAACTGATAGCACAAAATTATTAACACGTGGTTTAAGAACTTTGCTGCACTAAAAGTTATTCTATATAATTTCAATTTTCATCTCCATTCAATTCTTTTCCCTGTAAATTCTCACAAGGTGTTTTTCATTTTTTTCTCTTTATAATAGAGATACATAAAGCTCGCCAGAAAATTTCAAAATTTTAATATTACTTTGGCTCCTACTACTAAACAACTACCAGTGCCAAGAAACAAAAAATTCTTATTTGATCCCTACAATATTGAGCCCTCCTGCCCAAAACAGTTGATCATTTAAATAATTGTAGATTTAACAGCAAGACCAGGAGAGTTTGACAAAAGAAAAAAACTATAAGATCAATTTCTTAGTCATTTTATTCATTACCTGACATTCAAGCATAAACTACTGTCACTCAATAAACCACCTATGACCCTTAATTTTAAACTCATAAATTATTGTAATAAATATATATATATATATATATATATATATATATATATATATATATATATATTTATAGGTTACTTTTGGTTGGTAAAGATTATTTAGATTTTTTGGACTAGGAGACTGACAGACTTACCTTGGTAAGAGTCCACTCTGTAGTCTTGAAATAGAAACACATATATCATTGTTTAAGTGCTTTTATGTGTTTCTATTTCAAGACTACAGAGTGGACTCTTACCAAGGTAAGTCAGGATTCAACAATGGTCAAGTGACCGAAAGGCACCTCATCACTCAAGGTAAAATCATTGCACTTAATGGTGAATAAAATTACTTACAATAGTAATATATTAACTTCATATATATATATATATATATATATATATATATATATATATATATATATATATTGGATTGTTCGATAGTTTTATAATATTTTTTTAATAATTTTTTTGGAAAGGTTTTAATAACTGCAACAACTGACGAACTGTTGTCAACATGTCAATTTATTTATAGTACACAAATTCTTACCTTTTACTTGCTTCTCTTCGTTTTCTTAGAAAACCTCCTTCTGGAAATAGCACCATTAGCTTTCGTCTAAGAGGAATATAAGACTCTCGTAGATGGGTTTTTAGTTCTTGAATAGCTTCTTCTCGACAATCTTTACCCTAAAAAAGATTATTGTGGTTACTGTTTTTTAATAATTTATTCCTTTCTTAAAATTGTCCCAAAAGATAATTATTTTTTTTAATAGTTTAGTTTTTAAAGTACCATTTGTAATATCCAATCATAACAAAATATTAACCGAGTGACATATTTTTAACAGATATGTACAAAATAAAGGGTTATCATAAAAGAATGGTGCGGTTTCAGTATTTCGTATTAAGATTGTAGGGAATATTGCTTTCCTCAGCTAGATGGATTCGAAAACATTCATTAACTTCATTTCCAATAAGATGGTGTTCCCCACACTTCAGTGCATTGGTCTCAGACACTTTGAATGAAAAATTTGGAGATCGATGGATAGGACCTATGCTGACCAATAGGTCGATCAATAGACCATCAAGGACTTGGGCAAGGACTTATCGATGGATAGTCGGCAAGAAGTATTTGTGGCCTCCAAGGTGTCCAAACCTGTCACCTTGTACTTTTTTCTTGTGGGGCTACATCAAAAGGCTCGTTTATTAAATTTACACTTAAAAAACAGGATTATTAAAGAAAATGACAACCATAACCGCAGAAATGTTAATGAATGTTTGGAGAGCAGTTGAGTATCGTTTGGACATTTGTCGAGGCGCCAAGGGAGCATATATTGAAATTTATTAATTATGTACAAAGAAACTGTTTGAGACAACGAATTAGATGAATAAACAACTTTTATGTGTTTCTATTTCAAGACTACAGAGTGGACTCTTACCAAGGTAAGTCTGTCAGTCTCCTAGTCCAAAAAATCTATATATATATATATATATATATATATATATATATATATATATATATATATATATATATATATATATATATATTTAATATATAATGCATTCATTATAATTATAATTCATTATTTAATTATAACAATAACTTATTAAAACAACTGATAATGAAACTATGATTAATGTTGTATAATTTTTTAAATATCTAGTACAACAAATTTTTATAATGGTTCTACCCTTTTTGGGTGTTAAACAGAACACAATTTTACAACAGTAGAGTCTGTTTCAGAAAATTAAGATTTTTTTTTTAATTATATAAAATTAAAATTTTAACCATGTCAGTGTTGTTTTTATTTTAGGTGATTTGTCAGTTTTAATCTAAGACTTTTACATTTCAAGACGTACTAAAGTATCTACTTAAAAGAGTAAAATTTTAATGAATTCTCTTAAACTCTATTTCCTCTTAAAAAGCTCAACCATTTAAGATAGATATGTACCACACCAGACTGAACCAGTGTGCACACCAGACTGAACCAGTGTGCACACCAGACTGAACCAGTGTGTCTCGACACAGACATCTTTGGCAGTCACCAAGAAACCTTCTCATTCTCTATTGGAGCCTTCATCCCCCATAGTGGAAAAAATATGTGGATAAAAAATATAATAATAAACAAAAAATTCCACAGGAAATGTATAACTAAAAATTTTGTAAGCAAAATTTTTACAAACATTTCCTTTTATAAGATCATATTTTATAACACATTAATTGAACACTAATTAATACTAAAAACCATAGAAATTATTAAATTTCACAGACTGAGCAGAAAACATTTAAGAACATAAAGCACGCTGGCTGCAATAGATATAATTTTTTAAATATATGAATTTGATTAAAAAGCTAAATGATAATAATAACTGAAACGATGATGAAACAATTAAATTTTGAGTAAGCTTTAACGCTGTCATTTTTTGTATTTGTTCTGCATTTATATTCTTTTTTTCTGTATCAACCTATTATGGGAACGCTCTTGAATCCTGTTTAAGAAAAACTCATGACTTTAAACTACTATCTGATACAAGATCATCAAAATATGTTGATGATGTTTATGTTCTTTATTAAAATTTTGTTAAAACTAAAGAGGTTTTTTATTTATTATTATCATATTATTATAATAGTGATCAATATGCCACAACCAGGTACAAAGCAGAAAGAGTGAACAGGAAAATCAACAATTTTTCTCATAATTTTCTGAAACTATATTATTTAAAGTGTAAAAGAATATAGGTGATATTTTACAAGTTAGGATATAAATGTTACCAAGAATCTTCTTGAGTCGCTAATTATAAATCCTTATGAAACATTTTCTCAATATTTGAACAAAATTTAATATGTTATCGAAATATATCTCATGCTCCAACAGAATTTGACATTAAATTATTACTGTATAAATGTACGATAAATGTTTTATGTATTATTGTTTTTCTTCTTCTGGATTTGTATTTTTTGTTATGTAGTTTTACTAATTTAACACAATTTACTAATTTAAAAATTATATAACTGTTCAATTTCATTAAGAAATATTATAAACTTAATTAAAAATTAATGAAGAGTTAATTAATCAAAAACATACTGATAATATAAAAAAGTCTTTGTGTAAAACCGAAACGATTCCAAAATTTGTAAACTTGAACACTCTATCCATGATCCACATAATTTGAGGCAAGACTCCAGGTTTTGGATTAAAGTTAGCCATCAACAAGGGTACATCTGCTGTTGACTGGTGATTAGCTATAACTAAAGTCCTGTCATCTAGGCACAATCTGATGTCATCCCCTAATTCCACAACTGAAACAAAATACAAAATTTAAAATCTTGTTTAGAGAAAATATGAACATCTAAGAATGACACTAAATGGCAATTAAATTACTATGAGTTAATTAACCTTGAGTTTTTATAGATACTGAAGGCAACTAACTATTCTCACTAGATTTGTTTATACTATTTTCATTTAAAAAAATGTTCATGACAGCTGAAGTGGTGGTTTAAACAAGCTTTTAATCTCTCATAGCTTTGCATGTATTTTTATCAATGTCAACAATGCAGTCACTTCTACAATTGAACAAAGTCCCAAAGAGAATATATTTGTGTCATGTAAGCTACTTAAGTCAATAAGAAACCTTATTTGAACAAATTAATGATGTGATTTGGATGAACATTTGTTGCAGGGACCATCAAAGTGAAATAGCGGGTATATCTCAAAGTTAAAATGTACTTCTTGTGTCACATTTTTGGGCAACATAAAAGTCTGAAATGATCATTCAGTATGGATATAGATGTTAGGGTTATGACGTAGTTGATTTCCACATCAGAAATCAGTACATATTTATTCTTTAAATGTTTTTTTTGTTATACACAAATGATTGTAAATGACTAAAAACAAACATTAAAAAAACCTTATTTAATTAGGTTTTAACATGCAATCATGATTAGATATAGATGGTTTTACTTAAATGAAAATGAAGCAACTACAGTAAGACTGCTTTCTAAAGCCTAAAGACAACTAGAGTAAAACCAGGATTGATTTTAACGTAAATTTTTATTCAAGAAAGTAAAGAGTCTAGTTGATTAAATTCATAAGTACCATTGCTGACTATTGTTAATGATATTAGAAGATGTAAATTTCACAAAACATACTTTAACAAAAATAACAGTGATAAGAAAGTAACTGTATATTCTAATCTCTAGGAACTGGATTTTTAAACCCTAGGGCACTTGCACATTTGTTTCTATGCCTTGTAGATTATATTTGAAGTTCTTAAAACATGTTCTGGGCCATAGGGTACATATTCAATTGCATATTTGAAATAAAATCCACAATTTTTCTTATTCAACATTTTTCCATATTTTAAATGTATTTTATTCTATTTTTAGGTTTTACGATTTGATAGAAATGCTTAGATAATTTAAAAAAGATGAAAATAAAAAACCATTCAATTCAATAAAATGAAACAATTATTAATTCAAACTCTCCATGTACAAGATGTCTTTTTCTACGAACATGGCCATTACTAGAATGTTTAAATTCTTAGAATTAATTTCCACTCATGGTTCTGCTGCTCCACTATTACTAAAAGACTTTTATTCTTTTAGTTATGATTTAAATATTGCACCAGTATGGTTTTGGTGTACGTGGTTTTGACATCCAGGTGATCTTTAAAAATGCTGCGTATTAAAACAACAAAACATAAAGAAAACCTAGAAAGAAATATATTTCTGCACCCCACTTCAACATCCATTAAGTTTAATTTGTTAACACTTTAACTCGTGTTTTTATGAGTGCAGATATTCAAATGTATCAGATCAATAATTCAATATTAAAAGTATTTTGAAAAGTATAATGGATTCAAAATTGCAAACGAAAACACTATTGGAAAAAATTACCTCCCTGATATTCACCAGAAGGCCATAAATAAAATACACAATAACATTAAAGATGGGCCAATGTTGGTGACCATAAATGACACAACTGATTCTCTGGAAAAGTACATGGCCAATATTATTTTCAGAAAGCTATCACAACACATCAAAACCTTATCTTTTAAGCTTGCGGTTGTTGGATAAATGCAATCACAAAACCATAGCTAAATTTTTTTAATAATCTACAACTTACTCTGCCCAAGTTGAACTACACACAAAAAAGAATTTTTATTCACAAATGATGTTGCTTCGAACATGGTTAAGGCTGCAAAGTTCTTGAAAATATTTCATCCTAAAATGATTCACGTGTCTTGCCTTGCCCATGAATTTCATAGGCTCTTGGAAACTGTCGTAAAATAAATTTTAAGATGCAGATTTGAAGGTTGTAAATGTCAAAATAATCTTTCTGAATGCGCCATCGGGTAAAAGAGAATTACCCAGAATTAAATTTACCACCAGAACCAATATACACAAGATGGAGAACCAGGCTAAATGTATCCTATTTTCAGAAAGCTATCACAACACATCAAAACCCTATCTTTTAAGCTTGCTGTTGTTGGATAAATGCAATCACAATTATTAGTGTTAACATTTGATAAGATTAAATTTCCATTTGATAAGTCTCTTTCCAAATTAGAAGAAATAGTGTCGGCAATATCAAGAACAAAGAAATTAATAGAAAAAACCACTTTAAAACAAAATTTGTTATAATTTGACAATTTTGTGTTTTTTTTTAATTAAACAATAAAAAGACGTTAACACCTACTTAATAGGTATGTAATGTAATAATGTTGTCCTACATTCTTTATGGTGCCGAAAAATTTAGCAGCACTATTACTGAACACTACAAAACTCTAGAAGCCTGCAGTATAGTTTGTACTTAAAACACAGTATGTTACTCTATTTTCATACAAGACACACAAAAATATATTACAGAACATTGTAAGAACAATAACACTAGCAAGAAAAAATATGGTGTATTAAATCTATTTACCTTTTAGTTTTAGTTTAGGACAGTGCATACGATGTTATATATATATATATATATATATATATATATATATATATATATATATATATATATATATATATTTATTTATTTATTTATATGTTGAGGATGGATCAATTCCTAAAATGGTCGAATCTGATTATAAAATTTTTCTTCCTATTCTCGATGCTAGTATATCTATTGATCTATGTCAATGAAACATGCAAACGCTAAGTTCCCCACTGATTACTTGTCACTGCTAGTTAGCTATGCATTTCCCAACCTTTGTTTCTCCACTCATTTGTGCTACATTTAACAAAATTAGCACTTGAGATTAGCCCTTATAGAACTTTAGTCTATTTGGGAGTATTTCTGAATAAAGTGTCCAAACAAACATTTTTTTTTTATTTGTAAAATTTTCATTTCGTAATTTTTAAAAACTAGATTTGTAAAATGGACTCATGTCAATCTTACATTATCACTTGCATTTCTAAGTGGGTGCAAGATGAAGTGTTGAATAACAAATGGGTTCTATTTGGAGAAAAAATATCTGACAGTAATAGTGACAGTAACAATGAAATTAAATACAGTGAGACATCCTTTATGTTACCATAATCTAAAACATTTCTAAAGGTCTATGCAAAACAACACACACAACAGTATTTTTGCCAGTGAATCAGAGAACATTTAATACATTTCTCTAACTCATGCAGTTCAAGACCTATAAACAGTTCATGTCAAGGAACAATATTTCATTTACTTTTTTGTGCTAATGGAAAACCAGGATTTTGGATAAGGTGTGTTCCAAATATTATTTTATTACTCTATTCTCTAGTTTATTACAAAAAAGTAGAACTAATAAAATATGTTTTATGCTTTTGGTATATTTTTTATGGTCTTTTGAAATTTCTTCTATAAATAAAACAGTCATACAGTTGAGGTTTTATTTGTGTAACATTTTTTATTTTTGTTAAATCGTATATATGTATAAAATGCTTTTTTATCTTCATGAATTAACGTACATTTTATAAACTCAACATTTATATCTACGTCTTACAGTTTAAGAGTTATAACAATTAAAATGAGGGTACACAAATTTCCATTTTATGTTCAATTGAAACAAAAGGTATGTTCAACATTTTCTTTTATTATATTGTCCTCTAGTTTATACCGAATAAAAAAACCACATAAATACAATATGTTTTATGCTTATAGTATATTTTTTTATGATTTTTGAAAATTCTTCTGTCCAACACTCAGAAGGGAATAGCACTTGGTGTTGTTCTATTTACGGCTTCTAGGTTAAAAAGGAAAGGGGAAACGTCTCTGAGAGAAGTTACTGTTGCCTCTGAAATTAGTTAACGAAACCCAGGGTGGAGTAGTAGATAACTACACAGAGCTGTTGGTCACAAGAAAATAACATCATTTTTATTGCATGGACAACCCAATGCTAATAGTTATTGATTGTTCTACTGTAGATTTTACTATCACAACTGTCTTTACATTTCTAAACAAGTTGATTATATAAAAAACATTAGTTGGTGGGCATAACCTTAGATAATTTTGCAACAACTTGTTCTTCAAGGTTATACACAATCTATAGGCAATCATGTCATCATGAGTTTTATATAGTAAATATTATATAACATCATAGAACACTTATAGGTTTTAAAACTAATAAAACTGTTAATTATTACAATGAAATGTATATCCGTGTCAGATATACAAATTGTATGATGGAGGAAGTTATAAAGAGACTAATATCTTCAACATGCCCATAATTAAACTTTATTCCTTGTCGAATTAATCTTATTTATAAGTGGCAGGGATTCCAGGAAAACATAATGACATCAGTCAGAAAATATAAAGAAATCATAACAAACCATTTTGAAATTACTTATTTTTTTAGTTTTGAGACAAAACACACTCTATAATTCTACTGAATTTCCCTACAATCCTTTAACAATACTTAATATTTTATTACTCGACATGCTATTAATAAACATTAGTAATATTTGTTTAAAATAGCCTGAAATTTCGAACACTATAAACTCAACCCAAAATTATATGTAAGCATTTAAATCCGTTCTATAACCAAAACAGAACAAAATAATTAACCAAAACAGTTAGTTGATTGAAACTGGTAAAAATAATGAAGGACAAATAAAAAAAACACCATATTCTATGGTTTTTATAGAAACTATAAAAACTAAATTTTATACATTAATGAGTGTAAACGAGCTATACTTAATACACATAAATTTTTTTACAGAAACTGCGTTCAATTAATAGGAATTTGTTTAGACCGACAATAACGTTCGACTTGAGGTATGGAACGATGACCAAACCAGTCCTCAAAAAAGAAAGCTGTAATCCAAGCCTTCCGATTTCACTTCAAAAAGTTTTAATGGTCTTGGATTTTCTGAGTGTTCAACTATGAGAGGTTGCAACTTACAATCACCAGCTGCGTTTGCAGCATCTATCACTGTTAATCGGTCTTTGTCAGCCTTAAAACCTGGAAATATTTTCTCTCTGTGCACTAAAAAAGTTCTTCAAGGTATTTTCTTCCAGAACAGGCCAATTTCTGCGTAAACTCAGACAGCATGATTTAAAACTGCGTAACTTGGGAATCGCGTAAGACGGGGTAGCGTAAGTCGAGGTATTACTGAGTGTGTAAATATATATATATATATATATATATATATATATATATACTTAAAAGTATTCTTGTTTTTGAAATATTTTTAATTTATTATATATATATATATATATATATATATATATATATATATTCTTGATATTTAACATTATCCATTGTTTTTCCGTTATAAACTTCATATATATATATATATATATATATATATATGATGATGATGAATAGTTATTATCTGGAGTACATCCATTCATTCTAAAGTGTATAAAATCGCAGTTCCGACATTTCGCTAGAATCTCATCTAGCATTGACGAGGTGAACCCAACAACAGTTGAAGAACGAGGCAGAGCGGTGGTGTCTCGCTCTTCAATTGAATTGTAAATTCAATTATAATTCTTGTATTTGTATTTTGACTTATGTTCTTTATTAATACACAAGAATACATATTGCGATATTTATATATATATATATATATATATATATATATATATATATATATATTGCGATATATATATAACTAAAATTAAATTAATTTCCTTTGTTGTTGAACTTAATATATTAAAAATGTATCAGCTACATATTGATAAAAGATTGTTGATATATGAATCAATAACATTTATACCAAACTAGCTGTCGAAAGTTAGCTGATATATCAACCGTCTTTTATTAATATCAAGACTTGTGAGTGTATATACACAAACATGTATTCGCTACAATTTTGACATTAATCCTCCACGTGTAACAACTAACAACCAATGAGTGTTGTTTGTCTCACATACCATTGGTCTTATGATGTATTTGCAACTTTGAAATTGTAAAAATCCCTCCAAAATACCACCACAACAATGAAGTGTTTTCAAGTATTATGGGTTATTTGTAATTAGAACAGTAGTAAGATGTAACTTCTGTGCAATATATATTCGTACAAATATTTTTTGTGTTTGCATAAAATCATAAAAGGAAAAAAGTTTGAACTTATCATTTTCGAGTAACAACTAGTTGAGAAACCATTTTCTTTTTTCACGGCATTGAGCAAATGATGTATGGATCACTAAAGAATTATGATGATCCTGGTAAATGTATGATATAGACACTTCTAGAATTATTTCAGATTGATTTCAAAAAGTTTATTTATAAGAATGAAACTATGTTTCCTACCATTTGTACTCCCCTTGTTAGTTAGAAAAACAAGTCAATTTCTATGATCATCCATTACTAATCTTACTAACAAAGGTTAGATCGTTTTTTAAAAAAAATTATCAACCTTCATAGCTATGCTTTTAATGCCTGGTAGGAAATAAATTGCATATTGTAAAGTAAATAGTTTTATGAAAGAAAATGCTATTATTAACATTTTTACTGTATTAAGTTTAAAATTTTGTAATATTTTTTAAACAAAATCGCTGACAGTACATAGAAGTTTACTCAATATTATAATTACTTACTGTCATATCCTGCAGACCAACTCCACATGCTCACCATTGCCAGTAACCAATGAAAGAAAGTACCCTCAATTTTCCAATATAACTCAGAATGGTATCGTTTCAGAGGAGCAAAGATAAGCATCCAGACACAATATGTTGGAATGCAGTATATATTGTTGAAGATAACAAAAAAAATCCGTAAAATTGTCTTAAATATGGAGATGATACTGCAACAGATTAAACATACATGTTAGTGATGCCAAGCATAACAAAATAAAATACAATTTAAAAGCAGTTGATAACAACTGTAAATAACAAAACTGCAATAAATAATTGCTAGCGTTCTGTATCAAAATTCTTGTGGATCAAATAATCATGATTGTAATGACATTCTATATATTCTACAACAAAAACATTTGGTAATTAAGAATAAAAGTAAATGGATTTTAACAACTAAAGAGAAAAATATAACTGATTTTTACTATATAAGTAGTAATTTGATGTTTGTGGTGACTTTGTTTGGTCTTCTAAAATTAATAAACTCTGTAATCTATATTTATTGTAAGATATGTCAATTACAATAGCCTGTTTGTTGTAGAAAGTCAATCTGCCAGCCATGTTCATGGTTAGACAAATTACATGAAACAAAATTGTTTTGATCAACTGGAACAATTTTTATGTAATTTAGAAAAATATTGCAATTTACATTTCTTTCTATATTAAATGAAAGTTCACAGTCAGAAGATGATTAAAAGTATCAAACCTTCGAAATTAATATTTGTAAATCACACATTATGTAAAGCATCTTTCATACTCTTGTTTCTGATTTTAGATATATTAAATTTAAATAAGGAACACTGTTTTTTTAATTTCTGTGACCCTGTTAATTTAGTTGTAACCGAAGGTTTAATGAAACTCCTTTATTTTGTGTGCATGAAAGTTTTGGATTCTTTATTTGTATAACTATTCCACAATTATTTTCTTTTACTTTGTCTACCACTGAAACTTTAATAAAATTTCACTATAAATCATGCATATGTTATGAATCAAATTGATAACCATGGCGTAGAAAGTAATATACAATAATTAAAAGCAATTTTGTAAGATTTAACTGCAAATTTATAGTTTTTCAATTACAACAAAACAATAAATAATATATGATTGAAATATATTTATTTTGAGGAATGACAAAGTATACTTTAAGTAGACTAAATTTAAATTACTGTAATTTAACTAAATGAACAAATAACACATGTGTGAATATAATGAACTTTAGTTTAATCTAATCATTTACTTAGAACCAACAAAAATTAAATATTAAATTTAAATGACTTTTACAATATAAGCTGCTATTAAGGTGTATAATAAATCTTAACAAGTTTTCATAAGAATCCAGTTAAAACCTAGTTGAGTTAAATCATAAGAAGGACTATGTTCTTAACTAAGTTAAATTGGAACCCAGATGGAAGAATCTTGATTTATAAGCATAAAATCATACTTCTGTATTTATAAAAGATCTGTTTATAAAATAAATGTTTGATTTGAGAAAACCTTTTGTTGACATGCTTAACAAACATTTTTACATGATCACTTATGAAATAGTTTTCCTTTTCCTATAATAATAATTCTTCAAGACCTATCAAGGATATACTACGTTATACAGATGTTCTTACAGCTTTGGTAAGTTAAAATTGTACCAAGTGTACCAATGCATCTCTTGGAAAAAGAGGGAAAACATTTAAAACACTAAAGAACCTATTCTCAATTTCCTATTATAAAAATATATTCGCAAATTGTTTTAAATCAACCTCACACTATTCCTTTAAATAACTCTCTAAAAATTTAGACAAAATCATTATATTTTAAATTTAATAATTTATCTCTATAAATTTAATTTTAAAATATAGTAGAATGGGCTGTCAGTTTAATGGCCTACACAAATAAATCACCTGGGAATACTGGCACATGTGGTATCAGGTTGTTAGCCATGACAGGATTATATATAACAAAGGCAAAAATAAGATTTCTTTCTGGTAAGCATTTCCTAAACTATGATATTTCATTAAATTTCAGCCTCTAGTTAGTTTCAATAAAAATTTTATTTCACTTAAATGTTTTTGTAATGCAATCTATTTACATGTTTTAAACATATATATATATATATATATATATATATATATATATATATATATATATATATATATATATATCACAGTATGTTTTCTTGTGTATTAATAAAGAACAAAAGTCTAAATACAAATACAAGAATTATAATTGAATTTACAATTCAAAGCTTTTCGTTGGCTAACAGTACCAACATCATCAGGAATATTAAACAATTAAAATTAACATATGTGCAAATTAGATCAAATAAATAGTTATGCCAAATCAATTACAATATTGATACATTTTTTTAAATTTTTTTTTTTTTTTTTTTTTTTTTTTTGCTGCCCTAACATTACAAACACTGAATATATTATTAAATTTAGATTTTATTTGTATTTGTTCATTTATCAACTCATTATTAGTATTATATTTATGTATTTGTAAAGCTTCATAAATATTCATTCTCAAGCCTTTGTTAATTTCTTTTACAAGTATCATATTATCTATATTAGGAAATAAGTGATTATTATTAATACAATGACTAGCAAAATTTGATTTATAAATTTCTGACTTTTTATATGCATTAAAATGTTCTTTATATCTATCTTTAAGTTTTTTCTTAGTTTGTCCTATATAAACTTTATTACAATGATCACATTCTAATTTATATACACCGTTTTTTTCATGCATATTAATAATATTATTATTATTCATTATATTTATTAATTTATTATTAGTATTATAAGCGAATTTTATGTTGCTACCTTTAAACAATATTGTGATATTTTTTACTTCATTACCAAAAAATGTAAATGAAGTCCATATGATATTTTCATCATTATTTTTGTAAATTAGATTATTATTTTGTTTTTTTAAAATATTATAATTAAGTTTATCAACAGTTTTCTTTTTATAGTTATTCTCAATTGCAATTTGATAGATAATGTTTTTCTCTCGTATCTTGTTTTCATTATTCATAGGTATTTTATGTAATCTATATAATAAATTGTATAATGCAGCCATTTTTTGATTATACGGATGGTTAGAATTATTAGGTATAATTGGGTTAGTTTGTGTCGGTTTACTATATATGTTAAATTCAAATTCATTAATATCTCTTATAATTGTTATATCTAGAAAGTTTATCTTATTATTTTTCTCCATTTCATAAGTAAAATTAATATTTTTATTTATCATATTTATTTTATCTAAAATAGTTATTAAGTTTATACCATTATTATTAGATACATATAAACCATCATCTACATATCTAAACCAATAACCGTTTTTATCAAATGTCTATAATTTTATTTATTTTATCATCTATATATTGAAAAAATATTTCAGATATTATATTCGATAAGGGAGAACCCATGGCAAGACCATCTTCCTGTTTGTAAATTTTATTATTATATGAAAAATAATTTTGATTTAATATTATTTTTAATGTATTTATAATTTCTAATATTAATTTTCTATCTTTTTCATTTTGCTCTAATCTAGATTTTATAATATTAAGAGTCTCTTTTATAGGAATATTTGTGTACATATTTTTTATATCTAATGATATTAATTTTGTTTTATTATCAATATTAATTATTTTTAATTTATCAATAAGGTTAATAGAATTACTTATGGTATGATTATTATTTAGTTTCATTTTATCTTTAAGAATAGATGTTATGATTTTAGATATTTTATAAGAAGGGGCATTCATAAAATTTACTAATGGTCTAATTGGTTTCTCAATTTTGTGTAATTTAATAAGTCCATTCATTATTGGAATTTTTGGATTATCGTTCATATAATTACTAATATTATATTAATTCAAAAGCTTTGAATTGTAAATTCAATTATAATTCTTGTATTTGTATTTAGACGTTTGTTCTTTATATATATATATATATATATATATATATATATATATATATATATATATATATATATATATATTTAATATATTATTTTTTCTCATTTGTTGGAATTATTAGTTACAGTTTTTTAAAAACTAGATGCCTAATGAAAAGAAAGATAAAACTTTGGGTAAAGTAATAAAGGAAGTGTTGTTATTATTCAATAAGTAATAACTTAAATTGTTTGGACATGTTTTTTGCTAAGTATGAAATTATATGATTTTATAGATTTACATAATTTAACAGACCATATAAATTACACTAATGAGTTGAGGTAATTTGCTCATAAAATTTTACTTTACAACTGAAATAGAAATACCTAAATTACATTACTTTAACAAATTACTTCACTAAGGAAAAGAAACAGAGAAATTTAGTGCAGTATCAATAGTGTTTAACTTGGTCTAGTTAACTGGGTTAGCAGATGCAAAGCTAGATTAGAAGTGGACGATTGTTACCAGTACAATCAAGGGTATAAACCATTGACAAAGGACACAATTGTAGTTTGTTCAACTAAGATAATATTGATTTGATCGTAAGCCTGTTTTAGCGTGAGACAAATTAGATTGAAAAAATAGAATTTGACTGTTTTTCTTATTTATTACTGATGATTTATTTGACTTATTTATTACAGCTAAAAACAACTTATTAATTCTTGAATTTTATAGTCCATTACGTTTGTTTGAATCTTATTAATCACTTAAACAATAGTTTATGACTATCCGAACTTTGAATTTAGTAAATTTGTTAAAACTTACTGAGACAGAACGTTTTCAATCGCTTTTTTTTATTTTATCAATAAAATTATAACCAAATCTATCCTGACTGGATACTTCCTAGGCCTATTTTAATATAGGTATATAGTAATGTTATATAAAATTATAACCAAGTCTATCCTGACTGGATACTTCATAAGCATAATTTAATATAGGTATATTTATTTTATGTACAAAGCAATATGTGGCAATAACTAGTGTTCTAATTTCCATAGAAAATATTTTGAGCCATGAGGTCATATAATAGAAAAGACACAAAAACTTTAACTTTTTATTCCATCACTAATTGATTTTTGTTATTTCAATTTGTTTTATTTTTGAACTACTAGATATTAAATTAATTTTGACTTCAAAGACAACAAAAGCAAAAACATTTTTTTAAACAACTCGTTATTTTAAAATAATAATTGTTATTATTGTTTCTATACAAGATTTATATTGTTAATACTAAAGCAGTATATAATTGTTTAAATTGCTAACAATTTTTTTTTTTTTTTGAAAAGGCTCTCAATGCTACAACAAAAGAAAATTATAAATTTTTTATAAATATTTTGTAAACCTTGGTTTTAATTATCTAGTCTGTAGTAACAGAAAACAATTGTTATTTGAAGAAAAATATGCTACGAGAAACTTGCACAGTACTAAAATATTACCACTAAACCACATAGCTTGTGGAAGGTCACTTGTTAAACAAAATGTTATGAAATAACTTCAAACACAAAGTAAATCTTTGAACACAATCTGTTTGTTTTGGAGAGTGATTGCTATTAGACTTAGCATTGACTCTTTGCCAAAGTTAGTGATCCATGAAAGCAACCTATTAATGGAGAATTATTTACTTGCCACAGCCATATGTTAGAAATGTTAATATTTAAACATTAAAAATAGAGCTTCAATTTTGTCTAGAGTAACGCTTAATTATAAAGTTTAAACTTCACAGTATTGATATTTTCAAACATTTTACTTTAAAATATGTAAATAAATACTATTGTTTCCTTATAAATCAAATACCTTTCATTGAATACTTATAAAAATTAAATAATTAAATTTCTGATTCACAAATTAATTTATGCTGTTTTTTTAAACATTTTAATTGCCATCATTTTACATTGTTACCTAAATATGTGAAACTTACAACTCTTTTATGAAACCAATATGCTTAAAGTGAAATACTTCTCTTACCACTGCTTACAAACCGCAGCTTCAGAGAAGTCAAAGCAATGTCTTACAATTATTGACAGAAATAGTAAAAGCTTTCCCAGATATACCAATGCAGTTGTTAGTCACAACTTGTCAATAAAACTGAAATAAAAGGTGAATAGAAATTTCATCGTTATTCTATAAGGATAATCTATAAGACAGGTTTATTCTATAAGATAATTTTAAAAACACAGCATCTTATAGAAAGACATAAATATCTCTAATCATTTTATACCTTTAAGAAAATCAACAACATTTTCTTGCCAGCCACATGTCATACTTATAATACAACTGGTCCTAGCAAACCAATTGAAACTTCTCAGCTCGCTCAAAGCATAACCTGATGGAATTTATACTGATGCTATGATTCTCACAGAAATTAAACTGATGCGAAATTGTATGTTTATTTATGTCCATCCAAGTTTTTATAGATATCGCTATAAGTTTTTAATTCAAAAATATTTATAAAACAGACCATTTCTCTTCAGCTTCAAAACAAGAAACTTTTTCAAAGAACGCTGTCACCATAGACTTGCAGCTAATAAATTTACTTATTGATGACTAGACAGAAATGGTTAGATAGAAATGATAGTCAGGAGCTGAGATTTACTCAATGCTTTTTGTATACTTTTCCCAGTACTCAAAACTAATCAAATATTAAAAATGAAATTGAATTATTACTCCATCTGCCATAGCCAGAACGATATTTAGGAGGGCATGATCTGGTGGATCAGGGGGTAGAACACATCCGGAGAAATTGTGGACATTTTTATCTCTAGAATTCATATTTTATGCTATTTTGGCCCTTAAAATTACAAAATTGTTTAGTGGTCGGAAAGCTGTCTCGCTAAAACTCTAGCGCTGATTTATAGGGTAGGCGCTAATATTTTCTCCTAAAATTAATTGGTTTGGAGAGCGCACGTGCTCCTTGTGCTCCCTCTGGCTACGGTCCTGCTTTTAACGAAATATAATTTTTAAAAATCAACAAAACAAAGCTTCACGAGAATAGAAGAAACCGAATCTTGTTTCTCTGAAACAGAGAAAAATTCTACTGCCATTTTCCATCTCCATACTATGTACATGTTTTGCCATCACAAACAAAATTTACTTCATAATTCAGAATAATCTGTGATGAACCCATAAGAGACATAATGAAGGATTCCAGTCTAACAAATTTTAAAACTTCACAGCTTGTAAAACATTGGTCAGATACTCTATTTTGAGAAACTAGAAATATGATACATTGCAGTTCCAACTAATAATAGGCAATAATAGAATTAATAAATAATACTAAAAATTCTCTTACTAAAAATATTTTATTTTTATTTAATACATTTCAGTTACAAAGTAACCATCATCAGGGGCATTACAACTTGTAGAGACAAGTCAGTTTTAGTTGTTTTGCCTCTAGTTACTTAGTAACCGAAACATACATTAGATAAATATATTTCTGGTTAGAGATTTTTAAGCATTATTTATTTCTATCCAACCACAGTTTATTCCAAATAAATAGTAACAATAGATTAACACTAAACTCAGTTGGTATATGATAGGAGTAAACAGAGAGCTCTTGTGAATTATTTTGCTACCAAATACCTTGGAATGTCTATTTTGTCAATAAAAATATACAAACTCAGTGCTAATTAAATACTTATAAATTTTAACAAATGATTATACTAATTTTCACTAAACCAAAATTAGGTTCATTATAATTCTACAAATGGTACAAAAAAAAAATATTATAGCAAAAACAACTTTACTAAAACATCATAATGCCATTATTTCTATCTAGTTAATTTTAGTAGTTTTTAAATTTAGAAACTCAAATTAAGTTAGTGAAATACAGTATAACGACTTTATGATTCAGTAGATCTAATATTAACAATAACTATACATAGAGCAGTAGAAAATGTATTTTATCACAGTGTATTTGTAAAACGGATGCAATAAACAGGAAATGGCTTTCCTGATCATGATTATCTGATCAGATTTTACAGCCTACTTCAAATAAATTCTACGCCCTACACATTTCATAATTATTTCAACATGTTTTCAATACATTCATTACAATTTATTATTACTCTGTTTATTCACATTATTATTACTAATAATATTAGTATAAATATTCTCTAAATCTAAATCTTTTTAGGAAGTATAATATCTACTTCCTGTTAAAAAATATGTAAAAAAACAAATGTTTGTATCTTTTTTATCTGTGACAAATATAAGTATTTATGCAAGTTGTTACCTAAATAATAGTTTACTTAAAAATTAACCTGATTAACACAAAAAAAAAGTTTTAAAGAGTAATAAAATTGGTGAGGTAAAACTTCAGCAATTTATCAATAATATTTTACTGTATGTACTATACTGCATTGTTTACAATAAAACTTCTTCAAATATCCTTATATACCTGACTTTTGTTGATATGACATCTCCATATATTACAATTACTTCCTTATCTCGGAATTTATTTGCATACTATATTTTTTCTGCTGCTCCCTAATTTTTTCTGGCGCTTCTTTTTTTTAGATGGATTATGCGTCCTTTAATAAAACTTTTCAAGTGATGTTTAGATGTTTTTTTTATTTTATAATAACAAATAACGCATGCTTAAAGTAATTAATAAATAGCTAATTAATAAGTAAGTAATAAATATGAATAGCAATTAATATGGGATTTCTAAAACACAAGACGACTAGTTACAACAAATAATAGTTCAAGAAAACATGGTTGAAATTATCAAACGTGGTCCAAGAAACAATCAATGCAAAAATTATATTAAAATATAGTTCAAATCAAAATACTATGCATAAATTTAAGATAATTAAAAGGAAACAGAGTTATTGTTGAATACTAAGAGACCAGGATATTAAAAACACAAGAGATGATGTTTAGAAATCAAAGAGCATATAAGAAAAGATAATTGACCAATTAAAGACTGAAGACAGTTGGGACAAGTCAGGCCTACTACATCCATAATCTTAAAATAGGAATCTTTGAGGGTCTTCATAAAAGAAGATTTTAAGTGTAAACCTGTCCAGTCACTTAAGATTTTCAGGTAAGAACTCTTTCAGATGAGAACTATTTATTTGAAATTTTTATAATACTTTTTCAAGTATTAGAGATCTATTTCAAAGGAAACTATTAGCGATCAAAAGTTATGCTGATGTGTGTCTTCATCTGGGTGTGATCTACTCACAGTAAGGAAATTTCAAAAGATCGTAATAACAGCAAAGAAACAAAACAATTCTTTGGAAAAATGGTTCTATAAACTTTTTTTGACAAGTCAATACCTTTTTGAGTATTATGCAAACCATACTTGATGTTTTATTAAAAATTCATAATGAACAAACAGAAAGCTTATACAAAAGAAAGATTGTTTTTTAAATTATTTTAGATGCAATATTAATTGAGCTATGTTTTTTTTTCAAAAGAAGTACAACTGTAGAAATATGAAGACATAAAGAAGCCACCTTAATAAGGTTTACTATCACACTTCTCACAATTAAGAAATTGTTCTCTAGATTTTATAAAACTAAGAAAGGTGTTATAATGAAATCAGTTAATGTACAAACAAGAGCTTTAATTTTCTCTTAAGAGGTTATTTGGAGGATTAAAATATCACAAATTAAATTAAATAACAAATTACTTCATTCAAAAAATGTTTTTATTACCTGCAGGTTCTGTACTTCATTAAGTTAAAATGTATAATACTTTTACTTATTCAACTTGAAATATTTATTAAAATGACTTATTTTAAAGCTTGATAAACATACAGAATCAATATATTCCCTTAATTAAAAAACTCACAGAACAATTATTTTTTTATTTTAGAGTTTTACACATATCATTTACATTATTTTTAAATAAAACTGAACATAGTACTTGAACTGATTTTAAATAAACAAAAACACACATACAATTTAAAAAATTTTCAATTCACATATGATTTCTGTTATATTTTTTTAAAATTCAGATGTTTATTCTTAATTAATGGTTCCTTAGAAGACACACCTATTCTACTTGTGGCTTAGAACTGATTTTGGCATCCAGTGACATTCCCCAATATTTAACTAAGTTTCAAAATGGTCGGGGTATAATTTTATATACAATCAGATAATAATCATGTTTAATTGGGACCAAAGACTAAATAAACTAATAATTTGGAAGAAAAATGTGTATGTATTAAAATCTTAAATACATAATACAACAAAGAATTATATTATATACATACATATTGCAAAGAAGTAAGTAAAAAGAAGTTATTTTGACACAGAAGACTTCATAAAATCTTGAAAATTCGTTTGACGAACTGAAGATTTTTCTTCTCATGCAGAATTTCCTCACAACTCGTTAATTTTTTGGTTTTGTAAGAGAAATATGCTCATTGTTGGAGTCTACGTTTTCCAAAATTTGTAAGCCTTGCTCAGTTAAACTAAGGTCTTTTGTCAAGTTTCTAACTGTCATTTCATCTTCTACCTCAACTGAGTCTAAAGAAACTACGTTTTTAAAGTCTTGCTGTTGCTCACCTATTTCTACGAGCTCATCAATTAATTGTCAGCTCCTAGTTGTGTAAATCCAGCAGTTCTTGTATGTCATCATTATCGACTTCTAAATTGATTTGTCTGGCAAAACCGACAACTTCTTCAATCACATCAGCAATTTCATCAGACTCTGGCACTGATTCCGCTTGAGTTTCAGTGGTGAAAAAAAATAGGCACACCTTTTTCCAAACGCCATTCAAAGTTTTTTGTGAAATTTCATTCCAAGATTGTCCAATGACTCTCAAAGCCTTTAAAACATTAAATTGTTTCCAAAAATCTTCAACAGAGAGCTCGTTGTTCTGTCTCATAGCTTCATGTAGATGCGCAAATCATCTTCTCGTGTAATGAGCTTTAAATGTTTTGATGACTCCCTGATCCATCGATTAAAGCAAACTAGTTGTGTTTGGTGGCAAAAATATCACTTTCACACGAGTATCGAAATTAGTTAAAGTGGTAAGAGGATAGTCCAGACTATACTATTGAGCATATAATACTGAGTGTAACACTAATACTTTAACCATTTTGTATTTCTATAACAGCTTTAGTTCAGAAATAGCAGAGAGCCTGTCTAGGCTTTATGCTTTCAAAAAAAAAAAAAACATTTATCCTATCCTTTAGAGATTATCTCAGTATTAGTAATTAAAAGCAAGCATGCATAGTTATAAACCTCTAGTTTATTCATTTACCTTCTAAATTAGATTGACAAAATTTCAAATTTTGCAATGAAAGTAAAACTACTTGTTAATGATTAATTAAGTCCTGTTTAAAACTTAAATAAACTTTTAGGTTTTAGGTTATGAACCACTCCAGTATAAGAAAATATATAATTAAAATACTGTTATTTTAAACATCACAGTTATATATTGACCTTTAAATAGATCTTTTGGTCGAACAGTTACAAGCTTTTCCCAACTCAAAACAAATTTTTAAAATTCTGTAAATTTTAAAAATCACCAGAAGTAAGTAACGTATATAAATAAACATTCCATTAAATAAATAATAATACCTTATAAAACTAGTTTGAAGACATTTGCAGATACACCTATTGTAGCCGTCTTGCGTTTCCGTGAAGTTATTCATCATAAGCTGCGTTGAATCCAAGATCAATATTTCTTCTTCTTCAGAGCTGAATAGAATATTTGTTTAAATTTTTACTATATATGAATTATCAAATCTTTATTCCTCTAAAGAAATATATAAAGTTCAGCTCTGAGAAGTGTTACAAGCAATTCTATTTACAAGAAACTTACATGTAGAAGATATGCAGAGAATTACAAAATAATACTTAATTGTTTTAAATATCTACACTTTGTAAATACTTACATTAAAAAGCTCAATAGGATACAGAATTTACTATTAGGAAAGTGAAATTAACATAGTTGTACCTTAAAAGCTGACTTTTTTCCACATTACAAGTTTTTTTATAAAATATTATTAATGATTAAACTCTTTAACCATTTTCAAACAGATGGTATTTTTTTCTTTAAATACCTAAATTGATCAGGTATGGAACTTGCACATTCACTCCCATGCCTATATATACACACGCACACATGTACACACACACACACACACACACACACACACACACACATCATAATCATACACATATCCATATGTAATTTATATTGTGACTAGTATATTATAACCAATCAAAAAAGGTTAAAAATTGTAAAAAGCAGGTCAGGCACAATTATGTTTAGTTCAACCAAAAAAAAGGAAAATTATTACCAAAGCAAGAAGACAAATGTGTTTTTTCATTGTTCAGCCAATAAGATAATTTTATAAGAAATAACTACTTTTAAATAATAAGTTATAATATATATATAATGTGCAGACAAGTATAACCACTTTTTTACATAAAGATGACACAAAAGCCTCTCTCATAAATTAAAATCAAATAATAACAATAAAGAAAAATCTACTTCACCAATACAAGTTCAATATATACACTAATAATACATTTACTTAAAATATGATTAAAATAGAATACTGTAACAAAATAACAAAATTGTGCTACGTCACTTGTTTGTAATATAAAAACAACTTTTTAAAAAATATAATTCTAAATTAAAAGAAACAACTAAACTTACTAAAATTTCATTTAATATCTAACTGAATTTAATGAATTTATTTTATTGATCAAAGTGACAATACCCTAATGACCTAAACAGAACAATAAGCAACAGTAGGTATTTTTTTTTCAACTTTCTGGAAAAAAATATTTTTGATTACACTAGGCAATCACCATAATTCTTTAAAACCGCATTCCTGTGTACTTGGATGATTGCCTGGTGCAATCAGTAATGTTTTGTATCAACAATTTTTTTCTAATTACTTAAATTAAAAGGTTGTGAAAATCATATTATAAAGATTAAAATTAAAAGTATTAATTTTGTGTGGAATGTCCACATCTGTTATTTAAATACTTCAACATTGATTTATAAAAATTATGATTTCATTAAAGACTTGAATTTAGAATATCCAGCACATAGAACAACCAGTGACACTTGTTTTTCATGCATAGAAGACTAGAAAACATTATGAACATTACTGATTTAAAAAGTATTTTGCTTTAAAATTACTGTTGGTTTAGTAAATTTTAAACATTTAAATTTCTGGCTTATCAAGCTCATTAATTAAATTTTAATTAGTACAATAATAAACTTATAGAAAAATTACAAACAAAATTGACAACAAGACCAATACCAAAATACAAGAACAATACCCCAGTTAGTATTAAAAAGTTACATACTCGTACCTAAGGATTTAATCTTATATAATATTTTAATACTAGATATTAATTGATTATTATTCTTGTATTGTGGTACTTTTTTTATTGTCTACTATATTACTTTTGGTTATAAGTGGGATTCTTTTGTGATGTAAATTTTCAAATACCATACAAAATATTTTGTCTTCTAATAACACAATTTTGTTACACTTTTGGTATTAACTTGGCAAAAAAAACCACTGCTTACTGATATTTTCAGCCGACACGTTTCGCATTAGGTCAGCAAAACCATCTAATGATTCAATGCTATGAGTCACGGACAAGACTCTAATAATTTTGTATTAACATTTATGAAATATAAAATTCAAAATACATTAGCAAACGGCTTGCAAAACAATATTTTAGAAGATTATAATTTAAAAACTCGAACGTCATGATTCATTCAAAATGAATTATTATCAACTTTTTCCTACAAGTATCGCCATTGTAACAAATAGCACAATGCCCATAGTACATGAAAATTAATTATATGATAAAATTACAATATTAAATGTGTATACAATATGATAATGAAACACTTTAAAATTTATAAAGATTATACTGTACTGGATATTACAATAGAAAATCAATTCTAAAAAGGAAGTTTTTTAGTATTAGCAGATGTTTTAAACTGTTTTTCTAAATGTTTGCAACATTTACATCATCAACTTCCAAAAACAAAGATGTATATGTCAAACTTTACAAACTAGCACTTCACTCTTGGGTAAAAATTGTGTTTTGTCATCTAGAAAACATCAGGCACTGTTGCCATCTCTCATGGGGGCTGTAAATCACGGCCTACTCATACCAGCCCTTAGACAATCCTATTACCCCGCTTCCGTGAACAACCTACTTAAATATGTTTTTATTTTTTATTATACATTAAAAGCTTTTAATAAGTAACAAAATATTGAGTAAAGCGTAAGAGTTAGAGAAGTCCAAGGGTCGGTGTTTTTTAAAATGACCTGCCAGCAACTCAGATGTTCATTTCATTAATGCAGTTTGAATGAGATAATATTTCGTGAGCAGTACATTCCCTACTTTCTACAATCCTTTCAAAATCTCTTCCTATATTCTAGTGTTAACGATTACAAATTAATATTGTTTTTTGTTTAGTTATAAAAATTTGTTACCTTAATATGCTGATTAGACTATATCCAACTAATTTCAACTATCATTTTCAATTATGCACCAAATTAAAAAGATTCTTTGGCTATTTGCTTTTTAATATCTTGTTTGGGTTTCTGTTCTAAAAAGCAAAAATACCATGTATATTTAATTTTAGTTTCCTTTATTAGCCTAATTATATATTATAGTTATTTTAAATTTACAGCACTTTTTCCAACTAAAATAATAATTTATTTAACTACTGAATTTTGTAGTCCATCCGTTCGGTGAAACTCAATTAATCACTTTTACATTAGTTTATAAATATCCGAACTTTTAATTTTGCAAATTTGTAAAAACTCACTGAAACAGAATGTTTTTGATCACCCCATGGCGATCCAACATTTCTTACATTTTATTTTAAAAGCTCTTCATTCAATTCAATTTATTAGCTTTAGTTAGTTTGTTTTTTAATGTTAACTCATTTTGAGTCTATAAAATAGTTACGACTCCATCGTTCACTGATTAATATTCTTATTATTGCCAGGCCTAATGAATAAAGCTGCCAGATTCCAATTTATCTGGTATTTATTAACTCTTTAAACCAATATACAATATGAAGAGCACAGTGGTACCATATTTATTGCAATGAAAATATTGGAAAGAACCCCAATACCACAAAAATAATCAAAAATAACAAATAAAACAAGTTACTTAAGATTAAACCCTAAGATCACTCTAGTTTGTAACTTCTTGTTTGCTAGATTGTAATTTTGTAATAAGACCCTCTGATGATGATGATGACATGGCCATCGAAATGTACACAAGTGTTTAATCTTAAGTAACTTGTTTTATTCGTTATTTTTTATTATTTTTGTTGCATTGGGGTTCTTTCCAATATTTTCATTGTAACTTTAAACCAAATTATTTGTCTGCTTTATTTTATTGATATACTCTTATGCTCTACATGACCATAAAACAAGTTTTTTTAGAAAATTTATCCGTTAATTTTTGCACATATTTACAAAATTGTATGACTAGAACTTTCCTCAGTAGGTTTCTGAATGTATACAACAATATACAATGTCATACTAAAAAAAACGTTAATAATGATGTCATGTTCACAGGTGGTTCTAAAGGGAGAGGCATGCGTTTCCCTTTACGAGGTTCTATAGTTTTTAAAATAAAACTTGCTTGAACAAATCAAATAAATTGTTCAAAAGACAATCCATTTTGCTAGTATAAAAGATAAGTCAATTGATGGGAAAATAGTCATCTATGTTTCTTTTACTTCAGAATAAAAAACATGCCTACATAAAATTAAACAAATTTATTCTAGGGCAGTAAATTTATTTTTTTCATAGCATTACTGGTATCAACCTTGTTTCCAATAGAAGTAAAATTTTACAAATTCTCCCACACCTGATGTGTGTATGTATCTCAACCATTTATGTGAGGCTTTAAAAAAAAAAAGAAGTGCCTTTTTTCTATTACAGAAAACTTAACTTTCTTTACAAATAAAATAATTGTTTTAAAAGAAAAAAACTTTTCTAATAAATTAAAAATACTAAAAAGCAAATTCCAGTAACATACACCATTGCTTCTTGCGTAACAGGAAACTTACACTTTTTCCTGGCCAAAAATCTATTTCGGTCAACATCATTAATCAAGATTACTAATCAATAAATTTCAATTAAATTAAAATAACTAATGTTGTTTACTACATTACTGGAATACAAGGGCCTACTCGTAATTAAGTAACAGTACAGTTCTTAAATAATTGTTTTACTGAAGATAACAGAGTAACAGAAGATTTGCTGGTTGTAAGGAATATCTTTTAAAAAAATTAATGTTTTAAAAATATTTTACAATAATTGTTTTCAATTTTTTTTAAATTATTAATTACGTCAAAACTTTAAGAAATCTGACCTACATTTCTACTTGTTTGTATAAAATAATCAATAAATAAGTTAGCACATTTATGAACCTTTGACTTCAAAAGGTTAAATACAAAGGTTTAAAGACAATTAACACTTAAAATAGAAAAAATTATTATGTTAGTAAAGATTTATACATGAGGAGATATTTTTTTGTGTAACAATTTCATAATATACATATGACCTCGTTATCACTCCATGTATTCAGAGATAACTAAGTTTAACCTTATCATTTAACTGAAGTGTTTGGTTAAAATTTAAAAGTCAGATAAGATAGTGCTATTTTCTAACATATTGCTGAAGCACAATAAACAATGTATTTAATATCCTATGTGCTGAATAAAAATTTAACTAGAAACTGTTATTATGTTCCTAAATTAAGTCATGGAAGTTGATATTGTTTGACTGAATTAATAGTTTCATTTTATACCAACTGTATTGAATATCTCTAAATAATTTTGTTTCAAGAACTTAAACCTTAATAAGCAGCTGTGGTGTTATTTTTATATTACAAATAATAAAACCTCTTAACCGTAATACTCATTTTATTTAAATGCTAAAATATATTTCGATTGCATGCAATCATCTTCAGAGGAAAATTACTGCAAGACTCAGTAAGATGCTTTGCAATCGAAATGTGCATCTGATTTTAAATAAAAAATTAATGTAGTTAATAGGTTCTATTTATTTATAGTAGAGCCTAACATTAATGTCATAAAATATTAATTTTAATGAAATATCTAGGTTAGTTTAAAATTTCATAAACATCAATCAAAAAAGTACTTTGTATACACGTGTTCTATAGTAATACATCGCTTAATACTTCCCCGTTTAGCGCTGATTCTCTATAGGGCCTACGATTTGCCTTCAAGGTCATCGGAGATTTGTATCTACTCTTTGTAGTAGTCGGCCAAAAATTAGACAAGCGTGTTAGCGTTATGTAGGCGACTATAATATGGCAATAAGTATATTGCTTCCCCATCAGTTACTGTCCCTTATAAATAAACATCATGTCTTACTTTTTTTATGAAAATTATGTAGACTACCTAACCTACTGCTTATGTTATTCTTTCATCTGTATCCATGCTCAGAAGTCATTCTGTGTAAGGTTGTGACATCGAAAAGAAAACATCGATATTCGATATTATCAATTAAACAGTGAATATCGATATCTAGATATTATCGTTAAAATCAATCGGTATATCGATATGTCGGTACAAATTAATAAAGAAATTTTCTTTTTTTATTATAAAGGGAATTTATTACGGATGCCACTATTATATAGCACTCTGCAGTGGTTAGGTTATCGTAATTGTTACTAATATTTTCCCTGTTACATTATGAATCGGATGAGCCTTACTTTCGGGGAAAATACCGATAAAACGGAAAAGTATTGTAGGGAGAGTGTTGCCTCAATATTGGGTATTCGGCGGTTAGTGCCGCGAAACAGGGCAGCGGTTTCTAGTCTAAGTTCCGAACCGTGAAGCAAAAACTTGACCACTGAAATTACAAAAACATAATGAACCCGGAACAGCAATTATAATTAGTAACATATTTTTGAAGACGTAACTTAACCTAACCACCGCAGCGCGCTGAATAATAGTGACCTCCATATAGCTACATTAAGTACCGGGAAATGTAATATTAGTGAGGAAAGTGAAATCAGTAGCCAAATGAAAAAAATGATTATTTTTTTCATTGTGTGAAAAAATACATTTTACGATATTAAAATTTGTATGTACAAATATAGGCCTGTATATTTTTTTCTTTTCTTTACGAAATTAAAACTATTGTTCCCAAAACAACCTTCCAAGAGACCCCCAAAAATATTAGCATATTTGCATGACTGCGTTTTAGTCTGTTCCTTTTTGCCGATAAAATCTGGTCAGCTTTCAAGAAAAGCCTCTCGGCTTAAACGGATATGACAGATATTTTCTAGCCAACTGATGTAGGGAAGAGTTTGGCGGTGAAATATCCTTCCAAATCTTGAATGGATTGTCCCTAACGTCTGATTGGCACCGTTGCCCCCATCAACTCTTTCATGCCGACACATTTCGAACAATCTCGAAAGTCGAAACCCTTCGCCGCTGTGAGATAGAAGTAAAAGTCAATCCTACATATTTAGTATGAAAATATAATACATGAAACATGATCTCGGTCAACTTAATTTATATTATTTTCCACTCATTTTATAAGAATAACATCTGTTAATACTAGGCGTGTAAAGCTTTATTAAAATATTTATATTGCCAATTTCATTTGCAATTACGTTCATTACACTTGTAGAAATCGATACAAAATGGTTACATGTTCAAAAACTCCAAAATTAAATCGCTCCGTGTCCCTTAATTTGTATTTTCTTTATAATAAAATGTAAATACATCACCTAGAAATATCGATGCTTGCGATATATCGGATATGACAATATCGGTGAAAAATATCGCCAATCCATCTCCGACATTTCGATATATCGTTTTCGATGTCCCAACCTTAATTCTGTCTGTTTTCTTCAGCGAGCGGCCGTGAGAATATCGACTTCATTTGTTTGCTAAATGTTAATTTCAAAATCTTCCGGCGTTGAAGCTAAGCAATATTATCAGTTTAGATGTGAAATTAGAAGCTTTAATGTGGTTGAAAGAGAGTTTAATAACAATTTTAAAACAATTAAAAATAATCTTATTGGAGTACTATCGAATGCACGCTATCAACCGATTGTTTTGTTTAGCGGAACCCATCTACAGCGCTGAATCCTTCATAACGGTATTGTAATCTTAAACCCTATTGTTATCAATATTTGTTCTAACTGTCCCGTAGTGGCTGGTAGAGGCAACTGTGATGATAGTTGTTTACACATTATTCACATCTCTTGTTTCTACAAGGACGACCAGAAAATCGAGATTATACTGAGCAATGAACTCGACACGAACATAACTAAAAGATAGTAGACTGAAAATGAAACAATGCAACTCTGATTTTCATCTAGAGAAAATGAATTATAGCTAATGAACAATACTGTAGTAATAACAAGGAAGCAGATCCAGGAATTATAAATAATACTAGCTTTCTTTATGGGACAACAAATGGAGCATCCAAATTCAAGACTATACTATACAAATACAGGGTGACCCATAAAAACGGGAATTTTTGTAACGCGTCGTGGCAGCCGTGAGCAGGTGGCAGCACTGCGGGACAGCGACAGTGTACAAGTAAACAAGCCGCCATTACAGTAGCCATGGACCAGTGGAACGGGCAACAGCGTGCGTTAGCTATAAAAATGTTTTATAAAAACGGTGATAGTTTGAAAGCTGCCCAGATTGAGTTCCGACGTTTTTACAACTTAGGACGGCATGATTCCGTTCCGTCAAAACATGCCATTAGAAGTTGGATTAATAATTTTGAAGAGAGTGGATCAGCTTTAAAGAAGAAACCAACGGGACGGCCAAGAAGTGCTCGTACTGCACAGAACATTGATGTTGTACGCCGATCTGTATTGAAGAGTCCACGCCGTTCGATTCGTAAGCAAGTAGCTGCGGTTGAAATGTCCCGTGAGTGTTCGCAGAATTCTTCATTTAGAATTAAAATTTCACCCCTACAAGCTGCAGATAGTGCAAGAGTTGAAGGAAAATTATTACCAGTCGCGATTGCAATTCTGCCAACAAATGTTAACACACATAAACAATGACGATGAATTTCTAAGCAAGTTGTGGTTCATCTCACAGGTTATGTTAACAAGCAGAACTACAGATACTGGGCAGACACAAATCCTAATGAACTTCATGAGCGCCCTTTACACGCTAATAAGGTTACAGTATGGTGTGCTGTTTCATTACATGGGATCATCGGACCTTATTTTTTTGAGGATGAACGGGGGATTGCAGTGACTGTCAATGCTGATCGTTACGTGGAAATGTTACAAAGTTTCGTTACACCTGAATTGAACAATTTTCCAGACGTTCAAGACTCCTGGTTTCAACAGGATGGTGCGACATCACACACTGCATGGCGATCAATGGAGGCTGTGCGAGTACTGTTTGGTAACTGTGTCATCTCAAGATTCGGTAACGTTTTCTGGCCCCCTAGATCGCCAGATTTGACCGTGTGCGATTTCTTTTTGTGGGGCTATCTCAAAACTAAAGTGTTCACAACTCGACCAAGAACTGTAAATGAGTTAAAACAGAGAATTCGGGATAAAATTCACAGTATTCCAGTTGAGATGTTGCAGCGGTCAATGAGGAATCTCCACCGCAGATTTTAAGAATGCATTCGTAGAGGAGGACGCCACCTAAAGGATGTTGTTTTTAAAAAATCGTAAATTCCATCAGTGTTTCATAAATGGCAAGTTTTGATATTTCATGTAATATAAATAAAACCATTTTCTTCCATCACTCTTATATTTTTAGAATTTTTTTTTTTAAATTCCCGTTTTTCTGTGTCACCCTGTATTATATGTAAATTGTTTTTGTTTATTTTATGTGTTCATATGTAACCAAAATAGTAAGTCTACTCCATGTTCATAGTAAATACCTAAATGTTGTTTGTTTAAAAAAAAAACATTTTTTTAAACACAACAGGCATGATAATTTACATTTTTTAGGCAAAATTTTAAAAAATGAATATTTCCTTTATTAAATTACAGCTTAAATAAAACATTTAGGGTTTCTTCAATAGTAATTATTGAAATACTGTATTTTTTCCAAAAAGTAAGTAAAGTAAGAGCATAAAAAATAAGAGTTGAAAATACTTGAGTAGAAAGTAGACCAAAATTCAAGACAGCAGTTGGGTAAAAAAAAGTCAGTGTTAACTTGAATCAATCTTTAGCCAAAAAATTTCTTGTATGTATGTAGAACCAAAAGCAGAGCTACAGTAGAATCTCGAAAATACGAGTCCCGATATTTCTAGCTTACGTTAAATTCGAGCATAATATTTCAAGCTTCCGTTAAATTCCAGCATAATATTTCGAGATTCTGTTAAATTCGTGCTTATTTATATTTGAAACTATTTTATCTATTAGAAAGAAAATAATGAGTCGGGCTTCCAAAAAATATTTATAGTCATATGGTATACAAAGGACATGAGTTGGGCTTCCAACAAATGTTTATATCAATAGAGTGCAAAGGAAGTAAGTCGGCCTTCCAAGAAATGTTTATATCAATACGTTATCCAAAGGAAATGAGTCGGGCTTCCAAGAAATGTTTATAGTCATACGGTATGCAAAGGAAATGAGTCGGCTTCCAAGAAATGTTTATAGCTATATAGTATGCAAAGGAAATGAGTCGGGCTTCCAAGAAATGTTTATAGCAATATGGTATACAAAGGAAGTGAATAGGGCTTTCCAACAAATGTTTATATCAATAGAGTGCAAAGGAAGTAAGTCGGCCTTCCAAGAAATGTTTATATCAATACGTTATCCAAAGGAAATGAGTCGGGCTTCCAAGAAATGTTTATAGTCATACGGTATGCAAAGGAAATGAGTCGGCTTCCAAGAAATGTTTATAGCTATATAGTATGCAAAGAAAATGAGTCAGGCTTCCAAGAAATCTTTATAGCCATATGGTAATCATAGGAAATGAATAGGGCTTCCAAGAAATATTTATAGCCATATGGTATGCTAATAAAATGAGTTGGACTTCCCAACAAATGTTTATAACAATATGGTATGCAAAGGAAATGAGTCCGGCTTCCAACAAATGTTTATAGCCATACGGTACTCAAAGGAATTGAATCAGGCTTAAAAGAAATATAAAGTTATATATGTATTTATTGCATTTTTAATTATTGCGGTAGGGTTCATTAAAACTCCTATTTTTTTCTAATGCACAGGAACATACTTTTGTGTAATCCAAGTTTATGGTAATCCAAAAGTGACCTCGGTCCCATCTACCCCGAATTATCGAGTCTCTATTGTATTTATTTAAATGACAGTAATAATTGTTAATGTGACACATGAGCTGCACTTTTTTTTAATAAGTCTTTATTCGTGGTTATACTCCTGATAACACCCAACATTTTTATTTTCATAAAAGTCTCCAACATTTTTATCAAAACTACACGCTTTAGTCAGTTCTAAGTTGTCACATGATTTTTTTTTTTTTGTACAAGTATTTTGTTCCCTATTTTCTTTCATAAGTTTCTCTTTGAATTATGTTATTTTGTCAGTGCAAGTGAGTAAATTATCACCATTTCCTTGTATATCTTTGTTAAGTACATCTGAAACAAGTGCAATAAATCTAACCCCGTGCACCACACCTTATTACTAAGTAGATCTGTATGTTGGGATAAATCACCAGTGAAAAGTATAAGTAACATTTCTCTTATTTCAGAACCCATCCAGGAGACAACCACTTTACCCCTGTGTGACAAGCGAAATGTATCTGTTAAGAACTCATTACAGTTCATTAATTTGTAAACCGCTAACAATTTTACCACCTGGGGTTTGCCTGACTGTTATGCAAACATATTAACTAATTTAAGTTTACCCGCAACTTGAATTTCATCTTCTTCTTTCATTTCTTTGATTCTTTGTTGACTTTGGTGCCTTCCTAACTTGTTTCCATAAACATTACCAAACGTAACTTTGTCAATTTCACAGCAAGCTGACTTATAACTAAATACTACTCTAATTAGCTAATTAGTAGATAATTTCATTTTAGTCGGACTTGTTTCTTCAGATAAAATTATATTAAAAAATTCTACAGGTTTATTGGCTGCAAATTGTTTTAAGTTGTAAGATGACGTTTTAGCTCACTACGAACCATTCCTTCACTCGAAAGCCATTCGCTGCAGCTAACAATCTGAGAACACGGTATCTCTTCATTTGTTGTAGAGAAAGATAAAATCTTCATTCATATATACAACAAAAAAAAACTTTCCGCTTGTACAGGAGTGATTTGTCTCTCCCTCAGCCTCGTTTATTCAACACGTTACCTCCCTGCACTTCTGACTGCTTTTACTCACTAAGCATTATTGATTGGATTATACTATTTTTCATTCTGCCACACCATTATTACTCTGTGGGAAACACTGTTGTAACTTCTATTTGAAAACAATTACAAATTAATTAATCTCATGAATTTTGTTATCCATGTCAATTGGTGATTCTTTTATATTTTAACTTAAAACTAATGATTTGCCTAGTAATAAATCAATTATATTTCATTATTAATTTTTTTTTAATTATGAAAACTTACTATTAAAAATTCAGTAAGTTACTATTTATAAAATTCAACCATAAATTAATTATTTCCACTTAGACTGCAATTTACTTTTTCGGTATTGTATATTACAACAAATATTAAATAAATGATCTCTATAGCCTAAAATATTTCCGTTTAAATTATAAACAAAACTTGTTATCATTATACTCTTCCAATTTTTGTTTTAAAGTCTATTTCATGGTTGCAGACCTTCAAGTTCTGTAAAGGTTACAGATTATACAAAAAAAGTGAAAAGCATAAACCAGTGTTAAATTTGATTTAACTTGGAATTTTCTGCGCACATATGAAAAAATTTCAAAGTCAATTTAAGATGATAAAATTTTAAGCCATTCTGAACAAGACAATAATTACTGTGTATAATTTTTAAAGATCTGAGAGAAATTAATAATACATTTACATTTTTTAAGTTACCATAATCTAAAGTACTTTATTTATTTCATATCTCATATTTAATAGAGTATTAAGCTAGGCTAATTATCAACAAAGGCAATTATTATTGTGTAAAAGCTGTAAAGTGAGGAATACTAGTCCATACTTTCCTTTAATTATAAAATATCATGGACTCATTTCTGGAAAACTTCATTTCTGTCACAAAAACATCTATTTTAAATAGAGTTATTTTTTAACATTTAAAACAAATTTAATGTCACTTTTGTTATTATTAAAGACAGATTCAACCATTCAGGTCGATATCAATCACTTTATTGCGACAAATCCTAAACATAGTCAATTCGATATATCTTGTTTCTGAACTCTTTGGCTCATTTTGAACATCAATGCTCTAATGTAACATTTTATTTTGCATAAAATAATTAACCAAAGCTTGGTCTTTTTCAATTTACTTTTATCCAAATACAAAATAGTAACTCTTCCAGTCAATATTTTTTGTAAAAATGTTATCTCTTAGAACAAACAATCACACCAATAATACAAATAAAAGACATACACAAAACTCACAAATTAATCATTTACTAACTAATATGCGTTTCAATGACAGTCATCATCATCAGTGAGTATTGCTACTACAAACTCTAACTTACAACTCATTGAAACGTATATGAGTTAAATGATTAATTTGTGAGTTTTGTGTGCATTTTTAATTTCTCTTAACATAACCTCACAAGCTAAGCTCAAAGCATAGTTGTATAACAGCAATAACTTGTTATAATATATGAATCTCCTATCATAATGATAAGTAACTATAATCTAACTTAATTTAATAATGATATTTACGTTATGCTTTTCTCAGCACACTAAACATGTGCAATTAATTATATAATTGTAAATTAAGATTTTGTAAGGTTATACTTTTTATAAAAGGTATAAATAAACCTTTTATAAAAAAATTTCTATAAATACACAAATATGTATCTTGTAAAAATATTTGTATACTTTTTAAACAAATAATACCTACTTTAAACATTTCTGAAACAGATTTTGTTACTACATAAGTTGAACACATGATAATTGTTTGAACATATACTTAAAGTAATATTATATTAAGTGTCATATGACTTGAATAACAGTTAAAACAACACTACTTTCAAATAATATGCATCACATTACTGAGTAATATAAAATAGAGGGTAAAAAATATTATAATTAAATAGCTAACCCAAGTAGCATACGCCATCTCTGTATACTTTAAAAAATAATAGAAAAAATTTTTAAGCCCAATCCTACTTAAATCAACAAAGAAAAATTTCATTTTAGTTTCTTTTAATTACAATAAATACATATATATATATTCTTGATATTTAACGTTATCCATTGTTTTTCCGTTGCACTGACTTTATGAAGTTAATATATTACTATGTAAGTAATTTTATCCACCATTAAGTGCAATAATTTTACCTTGAGTGATGAGGCACCTTTCGGTCAATTGACCATTGTCGAATCACTCAGTGAGTGATTCGACAATGGTCAATTGACCGAAAGGTGCCTCATCACTCAAGGTAAAATTATTGCACTTAATGGTGGATAAAATTACTTACATAGTAATATATTAACTTCATATATATATATATATATATATATATATATATATATATATATATATATATATACACATGTCAGAAAAACAATACTAAGTGGCAAAATAAAAAACAAATTTCTTCACAATTTTTTATGAATGGTGTTGGACTATTATTTTTGTTTGTTACTATTTATACGATTTCTTTATTTTCATTGCTTGGATTGTATTGTAGTTTCTTTTCGCTTTCCATTCGCATTGTCCGTTTGTGAAGCAAGGTTTGATACCATTCATCCAGTTTGTTTATTTTATTCTTTTCATTCATTTTTAATCCTAGAGTATTATTTATGATATTGTATGGTAACCATGGTAACAATTTTAGGTTGTGCAAAAGAGGTTTTGACAACAACCAAATGGGGGCAAAAGAAAAATTCATATACAACTTTGAGATGTAGATTCTAGCTATGGGAAAGTTGGGGCAGTGCCAAAGCGAGCTAGACTTCGAACACGAAGATACTCAGCTCGAATCTGACCTAAACCTCCAAAATTTGTATAAGTTTAATTATTGAGTAAAAATCTGAAAAAACTGTATCAACCTCAATTGTCATCCACTATGGGTTAAAAAAATGTATTTGAAATTTATTGGTTGAATAAAAATTTTATTAAAAATTAAAAATTTGTACTAGATATATACTAGGGAAGTGTTAGCTTAAAGAAGGAATTTAATAGTGATAAGAGATATTAAACCCATACCAAATACAGTAAAAATATTTCAATGAAGCCTGTCTAACTCTACAGTGTATTTACAGGGTGCATATTAATTGTGTAATTTTACTACATAGGAAATATTAACATACATACAAAGGTATTATCATTACCAAGCACTTCAAACTTTTCTTACAAATTACATTATTATAACATGTGAAAGTATAAATTAGAAACACTGTGATATCAAATTCCTGCTTATTTAAACCTTTAAATTATGATTTACAAAGAAACTAACTTGAAGCAATTACTTTATTTAGAGTTTGATAATCAACAATTACAGTTTGAAAACCAAACAGAGGACTATGCCTGAAAACTTTTAAAATCATTTAATCAAAAATATTTTAACTAATTTTATTTTAATACCCTTAAAAAACAGATAAATTGGTTTCAACTTCTTTGTTTTAGAAACTTGTTTGCAAATTATTCAAGTATAGTAGAACCTTGATAATTCTAAAACTAATGATACACCTTTCTGAAACTACTTTGCTGAATACAAATACTCAAAATAAGGATGAACAGGAAATGGGAGGTGCATATAAAATTTTAGTATTAAAAAAAATAAGATAAGCTAAACCATCTCAAATTTCATAAATAATCAATATACAAATTTTTGTTTAATGACAATGTCTAGGGCTACAGATATAAAACATTTTGCTTTTTCAAGTTGAAGAGTAGGTCTAGATTTAGGTTAATACCAAATTATTTTTTTCAATTGCAGTAGTTGTTTATAAAATCTTCATAATTTGAACCAAACTCAGCTGAGCAGAGGAACAGAGTGTAATTTTATACTAGATAGTCATGTCTGGCTATTTATTATTAAGATATAAGTTCCTCACTGCAAAATTATTTACATTATCCATGGACTTACAAATTATAACATTTCTATCAAAAGGAAAAGATATAAGATTTCTATTCGAAATTAAAAAGCTACATTCCAGGAAAGGAGTATTACTACTTCTTGATGAGTGCAAAATTAATTATCAACAACTGTATATAGAAAGAAAATGAAATAGACTCACACTCATTAGCCTTCGAGAAGACGTATGCGGAATTTTTCTCCGCACGTATCATTATTTGTTAAAAATACGTCTTTCCAATTGTCAGAAGTTTATTTCCAGCTCGTTACTCCACAACCTGCATTCTAGGAAATGGCCCAACCTATTTTTGCTAATTATTTCCTCTTAGTGTTAGTGTGAATTTAATCTTTGTTACTTGCGGTCACATTGAGGAGGTTTTGTCCGCAAGTACACTTTTGTGTAACTTATTTGTGCGGAGTTCCTCATGCACGGCTATTTACATCACAAAAGACTGTTTGGAGTTAAATCATTACTGTTTTGTTGTTATTATTTTAGTGTTGTATGACTTTTTAGTATCTAAGTTTCATATTTTACTGTTGTTCCATTTGAAGAGGAGAGAATTCGTAAAATGCTATGTGGTGTCGAAAAAAAGGAAATACAGCCTACAGGAAATTTTGTTAGACAACTTTTTGAAAATTCTGACAAAAGCGAGTCTCTCTCAGATGAAGAACCTGAAGAAGAAGCCAATGAAATTGAAAATGAAACATATGAAGACATAATAAGTGAATCTGAAAATGAAAGTGGCCAATCTGTTGAAAATCTGTCAATTTTGACATATAGAGAAAATTCCGCTAAAAATCCGGCAAGAAGCAATGACAGTGCAGTTTGACTATGGGAAAAAATCATTTTTTTTTGTAAAAACCAAAAAATGCTGTGGTATACTGACCCAGTAAGGCCATAATGGACAGCAAGAAGAAATATAATTCTCATGAGAGTTGGTCATGTTCATGCTACACTAGTGGTGACTAGTAAGCTTAGAAATGAACAATTATGAGTTGTTTTTTCAACAAAGACTAAGTTTCTGCAAGTTATATTTTACTGTAGAACCTAATGTGTTATAAAAACAATAATTTTTCATCACCAAAGAGATATATATTTGAAGCAAAACATGTCATATTTTCACTAAATACTATAATTAATTTCATATTTATAGATTTAATATCACGAATAAATATTTTTATTACAATGAAAATATTGGAAAGAACCCCAATACCACAAAAATAACAAATAAAACAAGTTACTCAAGATTAAACACTTATGTACATTTCGGTGACCATGTCATCATCATCATAGGGTCTTATTACAATGATTTCTGAATTTGTTTACAATGTATTTATATAGTATTTAATTATAAAGTCACACACAATGGTTTCTTGTGCGGAATAAAAATCCGCAAGCGCCAGTTCCTGTTTGAAAATCTATCCACCTCCTCGAAGGTTAAGATTTTATTTAATTATTATTTTTCTTATTTATAATTTTCTTTCTTACATGGGTATTCAGTAAATTTCCCAGAGAAAATCATCAATTTATAAAACAAAGCACAATGGAAGGACAGGAATGTACCTTGGAGGTTTTTTTTAAAAAAAGTCTTTAACAGCACTTTCAAAAAACTTAAAATACAAAAATAAAACATTACTTATGAAACTGCAAAAAATGTTGAACATGGATATGGGGAAATGGTTAAAACATCAAACTAAATAAAAATTATCAAAGTCCATTAAGTATATTAACTATGCCATACAAGAAGAGTGATGAAGAATTAAAGCAACAGCAGAATATAAAAACTGAACTCGCAGTACTGCATGAGGCATTAAAAAAAACTGTTCGCAGAAGAAAGAATTTCCAACTATAAAGAGAACATCTATAAGAACAATTTTTTATACAAATAATAAAAGAGAAAAGTACCAGAAATAATTTACAGTAACCCTTGCATGTGATAAATGTTATAGCTTCACAATATCAAGAGCACAGTGGTACAATATATTACAATGAAAATATTGGAAAGAACCCCAATACCATAAAAATATTGGTATTGGTACAATATTTTTGTGGTATTGGGGTTCTTTTTAATATTTTCATTGTTATAGCTTCAGTTTTTATTCAAATTTGTTCAAAATAGGTTACAAGCAGTAGATATAGAAACCATGTATTTTCAATTCTCAGATAAAGCCAGACATTTACATTAATCAATATAATAAATGTTATTCACCAAATCCTAAAATTTGTTTTTTTTATAATTTGTATGCATTCTTTTTAATCAAATACTGTAACCTTTGTATATGTAATAAAAGGGTTGATGATTCTAAAAATATCAATCGCTATAATAAAACACTACATGAAAGGTCTGAAACACATGGAGACCTATATTAAATGTGAAGTGAGGTAGAGGGGTGCATGGGATCAAGGACACCATAACAAAACTAAATATGTCCCTATCATTAAGTACTTCTCGCTTTTAAACATTGACATTCTCTCTAAATAATATTTATGAAGGAATTCAAGCAACCACAATCTCTCCAAATATTTTTAATGTAACTGTATTAAAACACAGATTGAAACTCAAGAAATTCAAGGATATTTATATACCTATGAATGGTTTAGCACAATAGATTGTAAAGCTGAATGTAAAAAGGTTTCACCAGAATATAAATCATTTTAAAAAAAAGGTCAAAAAAGTATTATAAAACAGATTACTTTATTTTTATCAATTAAACTTTATTTAATGTCCGTTAATAAAAGTTTGATGTGTTTAAGGTTAATGACACATCAAAAAATTCATGTTAATACAAATATACTTACGTTTCGATTTTCTTTCTGAAAATTTATTTCAAGAGAAGATAGTTTATTCATTTAACATCAAGCCATAATTTACAGGTTTCATATTCATAAACAATTCTTTTAACATCTTTAAAATCAAATATTTACGTTATTCTCAGTAAATATACAAATTAAAATCAAAAACATTAAAAATAACAAATATTAATTAATAAAGATGTTTATTGGAAATAAGGTAAAATGTTTGATTTTAAGGATGTTAAAGAATTCTTTATGAATATAAACACTGTAAATTATGGCTTAATATTAAATTAATAAACTTTCAGCTCTTGAAAAAGATTTTTGGATAAAAAAATTGAAAAGTAGATTGTATTTGTCTTAACATCAATTGGTTTGTAATCTGTCATTAACCCTAAACACGTCAAATTTATTTTTATTGTTATTCTTGGTAGTGAGAAAGCCTCTAGTAAAAACCAATAATTAAAGGATTTTCTTACATTTAGTAACCTCTATCGTAAATTTATTTTGTGTATACACTGTATCATAGGGAATCGTTTTCAATTGTACTTGAAAATTAAATTGTTCATTTATCTGTACTGTAAAATACGTAGTTTTTTCTATACAAATGTTGTTAACTATCTGCACATTTATTGTTTTATTACGTCTAAAAATCTGAAACAATACCTTTTGTAAAATAAGTTATTTCTGAATTAGTTTTTATTATCAAGATTCTACTTACTTAAATATATTTAGAAAATGTAATAAATAATTTTTTTCTTTAACAAATAATTCACAGTATTGTGAACTGATCCTAAAAACAATCACGGAACTGCCAAAAGCAAGAACATTAAACTCAACAAATTAATGAATAATTAACTTAATTATTACTTTATAAATAATTCTGAAACCAAACTATAAAATTATTGCAGAGTATAATATATAATTGCATATAAAATTATAAATACAGTTAGGCAAAATTATAAATGAAGTTATATATTAACTTTAAATATATATATATATATATATATATATATATATATATATTAAAGTTATATATTATATTGTAATATAGTACATAATAAGTATGCAATTTATGGAAATAAAATGTGTATATTTTTAAAAACTTCAACAAGTGTATGTGTGTGTGTGTGTGTGTGTGTGTGTGTGTGTGTGTGTGTGTGTGTGTGTGTGTGTGTGTATCATTAAAAATATTTATTAAAAAAAGTGTATTTCAATTTTTGAATTGAACAAATTCGTTTTGAATTTTTTAAGCTTTACTTATATAGATGTCAAATTTATTAAAAACATGCCAAGATAAACAATGAAGAACTTGTCAATGATTGTAAAAATCTAAACCATTAGTAATAAATAATTAAATATAAAAAGAGAGTTTGATAAGTGCTTGCAAAATGAAAATACACCATTTAAAATTTAAATTCTGATCAAATATCAAAAGAACCTAAATATAGTGATAGGTTCATACATACAATATGATCTTGTTATGCCTTAGACCAAATACGTTCTTTCATCCATCCTTTAGTATAATTTACAAACAACTTTATTGGGAAAATATTTTGAAAAATTTCCATTGTTTTTAATAATCTAAAAGTCCAAGGAGAATAGTTCATAGTCCTAAGTATGATATTGGTATACTGATTATGAAAATATTTTTCTATTTTTAGACATATGTTTAAACAGTTTCCTTCAACTCCTAATTTAGACAATTCAGGAACAAAGATCCATTATACTTTTTTCTTATTTTATTTTATTACTTAATTTAAAGACAAAAATTGTGGTATGAGCATTTATTATGGCTTTTTGAGCCAAAGGAAAAGAGGACCAATAATGGAATCGAGAAAGTGGAGCAGTGAAGTTTTGAGAACAGGAGGAAGAGAAAGTTGTGGGAGAAAGTGAGCTCTAACCCTGGAATTCGGTGGTAGAGAAGTCCAACCCTAGGAAACGAAGAAGATAGGATAATGAAGGATTTCCACCACCCCTAATGGACACAAAATAGACATTCATCTCCAACAAACTAGAACGCTAATGACCAATCAATCTCACCTCAATTCGACTTTAAAGGCCAATTAATTAATTAGTAGAAATTCAATTCCTGTAAATTTCAATTTAAAGCCAACAAAAGTTAATTCAGAAATGGGCATATTTACTAAATTTTTAAATTACAAACACAGTAACATCATGCCTAGAGATAAAATCAATTAACTATAAAGTTGTTTAAGAAGGTATTAGATTAATTAGCTACTGTTAATTAGTAAGGAGTTCTTTCTCCTTGACTTACTGCTGAAACTATCTGGCTATTCATAAATTTATAGTTTTGCACATGTAAATTAGTAATTAATTTTTTTGTAAATTAAAATTCAATTTAATAAGTAATGAGTGAGTGTTTTTGTTGTTAAGTCCAGAAAATCTTTCATTAACTTCAATCTGTGCAAAATACACATTTGGCACACAACAATAAATTTATTTAGTAATATTTTATAATAATATTAATAATAATATATCTTTTTATTAATTTATTTCCTAATATAACAAAACCGTGATAAATTCTAGTCGAATTCAATGTGTGAGCAAAGCGCTACATTATAGTTAGCGCACAATACGAAGTGTTATGTTATAGTTGGCATAGATAAGGAGAAATGTTATAGTTGTTATGTTAGGATATATATATTGGTTATTTTTATAACTCTCTGTATGTATAACTTCAATCAAAATGTCCATATGGAAATCGTTACAAAAACAAAATTTTAAAAAAACTAAATTTTGTACTCCAATAATAAATAGTTTATATATTCGAGGACATTTTCCCGCTTTTACTAAAAATACAATATTTGTCATTGTTGATGTGTTTCGAAATGATTCCATTTTAAAACTTATATAGTACTCTAGTACTGAAATACTATTTGAGTTCTGAAAATAGAGTCATTTCGAAACTAGTCTACAAAAAATATATAGTAATGTTAGGAAAGGTAGAAAAACTTAATCAAATATATACAAATATTCTTAACAGAAGTGAAGATGAATATATAAAGAACAAGCGATCCAAGTTATTTACCAAATTATCCTGATTTTCTAGTGTAATTTTATTTTTTTCAATCATCAGTTCTTATTTCAATTACTACTTTATAAAGTTTTTTTAGTCAATTGCCCACGGCTCTTCACACACAAAAAATACAAATATGATGGTTTAGGCTGTGTATGCTCTTATTAAAAATTCGATAAAACCAGAATTTTTTTTACATTTTATTATGAGTTTGCAGGAACTTATCAACTTCTCTGATAATTAGATTCCAACTAATAACAATGTTTGAATTGGTAGATTGATTGATAAATTTAATGTTTAATAGATTGAAGAGATAAGGTTTAGTAAAAGCAATCTTAATAATAAAATAATTAATATAACTTAAAAAATTAAATAAAAATTTCCTAGAAAATTTAAAACAAATAAATAATTTAAATTTCTCCATTTCTAACTGTAGAGAAAATTAGAATTAAAACAATCTAATTAAAATTGTTTACCTCATGTTAGTCATGATTGTAATGTTTAAATGTCTTCTTTTCAATTCAGCTGGCCAGTACCACACAGACGGTATATGTTGTTTTGGTCTATATCTACCATAGTCAGCAGCTGAAAGAGGCCTAAAACAAACAAAGTTAAAAATTGTTTAGAGGTGAAGTAATAATACTGTATAAAAAAATGTTGATTTATACTCAGTAATTAAAAAGCAATATATGTAGGTTGTCAAGAAAATAACTGGATGTAGCAGTGTAAAAGAAAGTAGCTGGACATAGGTCTTAGAAGTGTATCTGAATAAAAACCAAAGACATCAATATAAAACTTTATTTTCACCATTACACTACTTTAATCTACCTTACACTTTAGTTATTGTAGGTGTCATATCACTTAAACTAGCATGTAACCAGTTCATCAATCTCTATATTATACTCTTCAGCCTATGACGAGCGAAGCAAGATGGCTATTTACACCCTTGATCTGAAGTTGTTTTCCAATCCATGGGGTTGGGAGGGTCTAAAACAAAGCCTCAGAAGCACCAGGCACCACCGCTGAGTATTATAGACACCTCACCATTCATTTTAGAATCTGCAACAGTTGGACCTTTATTTCTCTAGCTGTTTCTGAGTATATCACAGCAGATTACACTTGTGATCAGGGCTCAGTACCTACCAGATGACTACTACAAGGGATGTGGTTTTTGGCTCTCCTGGGTGTGAACTGGAGTGGGCCTTTCATGAGACCCTTAGGGACTTGCTTTAAGGGGCGCTAAAGGTAGCGGATATGTAGGGAAGCACTATGCATTTGGGGACATAAAAATGTGACACATCTTCCCCAGGCAAAATACATTAAGTAACCAGAAAGGATTGTCGGGTAATATAAAGATAATGACATAGAATGTACTTAATATCTGGTGGTTCTTCTGAGTAATATGAAACTATAGGTTAACCAACAATATGGACAAAAATAAATAAATGTAAATAAAAATAAGTAAAACAGGCAAAAGATAGGAAACAGTAAAAACACAAAGAAAAACGTTGGAGTAACAACAATGTTAAATAAAATATATTATAAAATAAAGATATCAGGCATAATATTGTAAAACTAGTTAATGTAAAAAAAAATAATAAGTTAGAAGTATTGAGGAAAGAGCTGACAAATGTAGCATACTAAAACCCGACAATAGAGCTTAACAATTGTAAATATCAATTAGCGTAAATCAGTATTGGGTACTGTTGGCAAAATAAGTGTGAAGATTATTTCTAAGGTTCAAATAATTCTGAGAAACCAGGGTATGGGAAAGTTAACATCTGGTGGAATCTTGGAGCTCTTAAATTAATGTGTAACATGAGAAAACACAAACAGCAGAAAACCATTGGCTGAATGTTCCTACTTCCAAATTTTAAAAGATAAACTCTGATTGGCTGAAATACATAAGGGGGGGGGGGATTGCTCGTTCTTAAAAAGTAAAATCAGCCGGCAAAGGGAGACAAAGTTTTGGAGCTTTTAAAGAGTGCAGACATATTGAGGCAAGTTCTAAAAAATTGTTTTTAAGGGGGTTGTTTTGTTTTAGAATAGTTGAGGAAATTATAAGGAGTTTAATAGTTATTTTTCGTAAGGAATTTATAAAAGTGTGCCGAATAACTAACTAAGCAGATATTAAGGAGAAAGGGGAAATAAGGTTTAAGTTGATTACTGAGCAAAAAAAGAAGTGAATCGCGTGGCAACCAGTGGAATTCCAGAAGTTGCCAAACAATAAGTACAAACTTTATTAGACTAGATTCAGCCAATAGAAAATTCTATAACTTAGTAAACTACTTATTAAATTAAATTCATTTATAAAATTAATCAAGTTTTTTTTATCACCATTTCTACTTTATAGATCATAAATAACAACCCGAGAGATCAAATTAACAAAGTATTTTATTAAATTTTATTGAAGAACCCAATGCCTCACTATATTTAATTACTATATTAAATATATGCCTTGCTATGTTAAATTTAGTATTAGATATTCAATCAATATTGTCACCGGATCATATTAAGGTAATTAAAAAAATAAACTGAATGTCAGGTAATAAATGTAGCTCTTATAAAATTCATATGATTATTTAATTATTTAGTAGCCTAAAGGTGTGACTATAGAAAAGGTAAGGTTATTAAAATAAGTATTATAAAGATAAATTTAAATAAATATTTTTTAAGTATATATCAATGCCTACATAGTAGGCTATGTTTACCTAGATATGTGAGTTAATTACTTATGAAGATACTGTGACGGGATAGACATTATATGGAAGATGACTGAAAATATGGAAGTGAATAACAAGAAAAACAGAGAAAGAGTAAAGGATCAACAGTAACACTTGTCAGAGAAATACTGTAACAAAAAGTTCAGAAAAAGAAGACTCATTATTTACACACATAAAGGATGTTTAAATCATATTAACAAAATACTCCAAAGAGTAGTTTCAATGTCTAAAATTGTCAAATTTTAAAAACCAAACATTTACATAATATATTATTACTGATGTAAATGATTAGATAAAAATATAAATTTGTATTGTCTAAAATGTTAAGAGCCACTATAATGGACCAATATATTACTCTCAAGTAATAATTTAATCCTCACAACTTGAAATCCTGTTAAAAAAAAATTATAACCCACATTGTCTTTACATTTTTGGTCTCATTAAAATGGAATTAAAGAGGTATATAATATCTCTTAACCCCCTCCTCTACCATTCCACTCAATACTTTAAAATTCTCTTATAAATTCGTTCATTTATTTTTCCAATTCTGTCCTGATGTAAGTAAAATTATTGTTAGATGTTCGTTTTTTAAAATATTGAAAGTAAAAAGGGGAAATGGGATTACTTAAGTTTCACAACTATCTAATGTTAAGAAAAGAAACGTTTCCAAACTGTCTAGACATTCTTAATCAAAGAAGTCTAGACATGCTATACATTCTAAAACTATCTTTTAGAGGTTAATGAATGTTTCATAGTTGGTAATAATTTCTGAAAATCAAAATCTTTTTGTTTCAATTTCCATTTTAGACTAATGACTAATATATTTTGGACAGTAAAATATGTTATTATATCTACAGGTAATATGGGCAAATATAGCATCTGGACTTTTAACATCATCTTAAACCCATAAAGTATGCACATGAAATCAACAACATAACATCTACACAATACTAATTTAATAACTAGAACAATTAATTGCTATCAGTTTCTTTTTATAAAATCCTACTTTACGTTTTTTTACATATTTCTGTGAATAAGTATTGGATTTGAAAATTCTCTGAGGTGAATTCAATTACATATTTCATGACGCCCCATTAACTTTGTTGAAATTGTTCCCACCAAATTAATCTACTTCCTGCAAACCATTTCTTTATTTAAATAATTAATATTTGAAACATTACTTAATGTATTCCTGAATGAAAATGTAAAATTTATAATTGAATAAATAATGCATGTCCACAAAATTTCTCCCCTTTAGCGTTAAATGCTGTAATAATCAGAAACCAATAAAACTTTATGACTGTATACACATATTAGCCTATATCTTAATACTCGTACAAATTATTAAACCTAATAAAATTCATTGAAATTTATGTTCAATATAAATTGGAAACCATACAGAACATTGTACTTGTAGGCAGAAACACTGTTTTCAGTCCTAGTGATGCCATTTTCATAATCAATGGAAAGATAATAGCCTGGGTCATCCAACAATACTTTTCTTGATTTCTAGGAAAGTACATTCAGTTTTTGTGAGCATTTAATTAATTTATCCTATTGATTTTGGATTTAGGATAGTCATCCAAACAGTTGAACTTACACTGGCTAGCCCTTACAAGGCTTGGATCTATAAGAATACGCTTTTTATGAACTCTTCTTAGAGATTATTGATGTATAAAATATGTTATATAATTGAGTTAACAATATCAAAATGTTAACAAGAAAATTAATTGTATGATAAACTACCGAGTGGAGAAAATATATTAAAAAAAGTTAACTTGATGCAACAGTAGTAGTTAAAATTAAAAAATTCAATTACCAACCATGAGTAATAGTAGGGAAAGGTTAGATAAAGATTGTGACAATGTAAAAATGAATTCGCTATAGAGGAGTAAATAAAATAAGCGGGTAACTTTAAAACATTAAAGGAAAGGAGTTAGTAGGACTATAACATGTAAAAAATTAACTCTGAAGTGAACAGTAATTAGTGAACAGTTACTAACACGGAATATCAATGTTATAAATTGAAAAAATGAAGGTTGAATCCAAAATATATTATCAGCTATGAAGTTATGTCAAAAAAATATTTTTATTAAAAAGATTTTCATGTCTAAAACGACCGAAGAGATTTGAATATAGATTTTGGAAAAATTCTGATTAAATTAATAAACATAAAAACCTGAAATAGTAACTGGCAAAAAGTAGTCAGAAAAGAGGAAGAAAAAAATATACAAATAAGGGGAAAGAAAGCTAAAGACTAAGGGGCATGATTAGGTTTAACTACAAACAAAAATAGTAGTAGCCTACAACAGATTTAGTTTAAATGCAAAATATATCAGAGAATCTAATTTTAAAAGTTAATTCATTAAATCTGGTATGACTTCTTACAAAGTCTTAAGATCCAATCAAAGTTTTACTACTATTATTTAATCCTAGAAGCTCTAACAAGTTCCAAAAATCCTTGACACTGGACTAACCCATTATTACAGCCTAACAGTCCAACAGTCCTTGAGAGAAAATAGGTTGTGATGTCACTTAACTTGCATGTTATGTAATATCCAATACCAGTTAAAAAGTTTTATGTTAAATTTGTCATTTTCTAAACTACACAGTTTAAACTAATTTTTATTATCAGTTTAAGCCTATAATAGTCTAGTTTTTTTCCAAAAATTAATTAACCAAACATTACTTTATTTAGTAGATATAGACAAATTTTTAAAATTCATTAACCAAATATTACTTTATTTAGTAGTTGTAGATATTTTTATAAAATTCATATAAAACAGACCTAGATCTTTATATTTACAATAAAAATGTCAATAGCTGTTCAATTTCATCCTATCCTATTTATTTTCCATTTAGCATAATAAAATAAGAAGATCACTGCAATTACTCCAGATACTAGCATTAATGTCTATAATTACTAGTAATGTCTATAATTGTTAAAGATTTTTTCAAACATCTCACTTTGTGTCACATGGTGATGCACACCATGTCAATGAGTTATTACTTGAATTCTTTTTAATTCATGCACATTTAAATTATTTTGCGTAAATTTATGAACTAGGTCTTTATTCAGAGTTATGATGAAGAATAACAATGTATTTTCAAATTGATTCTTTCTCTAATAAACTGAATATAGAACTGCCTATATTATTTAAAAGATCATTAAATTAAAACTTGCAGTTTTTACATAGGGCAAACAGGTAGAACATTTACCACAAAATACAAAAAACACATAAAAGGACAACCGAAATCAAATTTTCACATACACATACAAAAACACTCACACACCAACATAGACACCAATCTAAAAACCCTACACTATATAAAAAAAAGCAACAAACTAAACACAACAGAAAACTACGAGATATACAAATACCACAAATACTATCTACAACACATTATACACACTCACAATCAAATACTATATTTGAACACATAATTAACTACTATATGAATAATAACACACCACATAACACCAATACACCATGACTCACACCAACACAACACACCTGAGCAACAGTCTTGTCCGCGACTCACACCATTGAATAATGTGCAGACCTAGTGTGAAACAAATCTGCTGAAAAATATCAGTAAGTAGTGGTTTTTTTGCCCAAGTTAATACCAAAAGTGTAATTAAATTAAGATTTTACAAGCCATAAAACTTCTGATGGTTTATGCATTATTTAATACATATTTAATTTCGTTATGTATATTTGTGGTTATATTAGTTATGTATATTTGTGGTCAGTGTGTCAACATAATATTGATTTATTAAAACATTTTTAACCTTGTGTTTTTGTTCACTTAATATTTTCAAAAATTAACTCAAGATTTATCATACTGCTTAAAATACCAAATTCATGAAGAAGCTTTATATTTTACTGTCAAAAATCTCATCAGACAAATTGTTTATACTTCTCACATTCTCTTATTATTGGATACACTAAGATTTTAAGGGAATAAGATCTTTAGCATGAACAGATGAGCTTCACAGTAAAAATACCATAAATTTGTGTTTTTAAAGTTAAATATAGCACACTTTCTGCAAGCCTGTTTGTCAAGTTTGTTGCAACGGAATATGCTTTCTAATACTTGTTAAAGATTTTTTTAAACATCTCACTTTGTGTCACATGGTGATGCACACCATGTCAATGAGTTATTACTTGAATTCTTTTTAATTCATGCACATTTAAAAATCTCCCAATGAATTATAATAATTTAGTTTAGATTATGTTTAACTATATTTTATTATACAATGTTTAAGTATTTATAAATACCATTTTATTTTTAAATAAATTAATTATAAACAATTTTGTGAAAAGTAAAGAAAACCATTTTGAATTCAAATATATAACTTCTATTTTCTAAAGATAAACAAATAAATTTATATTTCATTTCAATAAAGGGGAAAAAAGTGTTCAGCCTTATAATAGTACTGAGCAACTGAGGGAATAATAATCATCTTGTTTTTAACAAATAAAAAAATCAGCTTCATACAATTTTTTTTTAAATTGTTAAAACCCCATTAAAATGGCCTGAGAAATATGTTTATGCTTCAATGATTTTTGTATTTGAAAACTTATATAGAAATAAAAGTGACAACCTTAAAATTAGAAAAACAATATGTCTGTCAAAGATGTGTATTAAATTTGATAAATTTTCAACATGAACAAAGACAGTAATACAAAATTAATTATTATTATTCCTGTCCAAAAAAATTATTTTTTTTCAAAAACAAAATTATGAATATTAATTCCGACTCTTCCTCGAATCTGTTTGGAGAATTTGAAATCTTAATCAGATAGGACACACCAATGCATAACATTTACTTATAAAAATTTACTTTCAGCTGAAAACCCAGACTGGTAGACAAACAAAAAATTTTGTTTGATTTTAATTAAATATAGAGAAATTGTTTATCACATTTGTCTGTTATTTTGAATACACCTGACATTGCAGAAATCTTTTACATCGCAATAAGTCATAGTCAGTTACCTTCACATGACAAAAAAAGACTTATTATGATTGAAGGACAAATTAATTTGTGTATTAGTATAATGACGTTAATTAATATGGTTTTACAGGAAGTTATTACTGTCCAATTTAAATAAAACACAATAAGACAGAGAATAATATCTGCATAAATTAAAATTTGTCATCTTCTATAAATAAAATTTTATATGCACCTCTAAACACAAAAAATTTATATTTTACTTTCGTAGGAATAAATTAAATAATTTCATGATTGTTATACAATAAACAAAAAATGTTTTCCAGATGATTCTATAATTAACTGTTGAAAATGTATTGTAACCAATTTTATATTAGGCAAATAGGTTGTAGCTTTCATCAAAGATCAGATACACACAATCATTATTATAAACAAATATGAAATTGTCTCATCTAGCTAGTCATGTAACAGAAACCGGCCACACTTAAAAAGACATCAACAAACAAAGACATATCTCACAACACCCTACAACAATATGAAACTTATAAATACAATAGAACATAAAAAATTCGAACTAATTGGGAATGGGGGGAGGTTCGGATTTCCGATTTGTTCGGATTTTCGAACATAACCTAGAAATTCCTAGTTTCACTAAAAATGTTAGGATAAATGAAAATAAACACTTTCTGTACTTACATATGTACATAGTTATTGTACATTGTTTTACTTGTATCCAAAAGTTTTACTTGTATTCAATTGTTTCTTTAAATCCAGAAGAATGCACTTATTTTAACAAAACCATTCACAACATATTTACAACTGTATGTATCTGTACTAGCAGGCCTTTACCTTCTGTAACATGGTCACACACGTAGCTGGAGAATTCATCAAGAATTTAGGTTTCGATGAGGAGTTTTTTAAACTACTCTCTAATTTAATAAAGTATTTCTAAATTACGCCCATGTTGACAAATAAAACTAATAATTTATATTACAAGATATATACATCAATAAATCAAAGAATAATGTTTTACCTGAAAGAATTACACTGTTACACTTGTAGGCGGGGATAAACTGTTTACCAAAACCGCTCTAAACTGTCTTTGTTCTCTGTCATATCAGGATCAACTGAATCTGTTTTTTCTAGAGAGTGGTGTAAAGGGAAGATGTCCTTGAGTTTAACTCAAATATATCTGCATGTTCAGCAATATTACAAAATTAACTAAAAAAAAAAACGAGGATTCCTAGCAGCCAGTATAACGTAGTGTTTAAGGAGGCATTTGGATTTTTGATGCTCTACATTACACCAAAACACATAATAAAAACATATTAAATGAACAAACCTAACACAAATCACAAACTTTTTTACCACATTAAAGAAAACCTGCCTTTAAAAAATCAACCTGCCTCAACAACATTTCCCAATTGGCAACCTAGACATTAATGAAAATTCCTTTATGAAATCGAAAATGTTATGTGTCGGTAACATTTTTGAAACTTATTTAAATTATAATTTGTCAAGTTCAAAAGTAAAAAACAAGACATTAAATTAAGTTTTCTAACAACAAATAAGTGATTTCATACAGCTTTATTTGGAAATTAAGAAAGAAACTTATAGTTTTTATATTTCAATTTGAAAATAAAATACACTTATTTTTTGCCAATCATATTTTTTTTCAAAATTTACTATATAAGAATTATAAGTAATTATTGTATAACTGAGTGAAAAGTTTTGAACTTACTTGCTGACCGGTTTCGAAACAATCATTTCTTTGACAAAACCAACCTGTTACTGTAGCAAGTTAGTTCAAAACCTTTCATTCAGTTATGCAATAATTATTTATAAGTTAATCAGTGAATTCAAGATGATTACAACAAGCAACTCCTGTATAAAAATGTTTTAAAAATTGTATACACAAAATAGTTCACTACAAATCTGTAATGCTTACCAGCTAATATTTTGATATAAAAATTAGAATTATAAAAAAAGAAATATATCAGAGAAGTGTCAATAATTGGTATAATAAGATGTTATAATAAGATAAAAATCTTAAGTTTTTTGCTAATACTTATAACTGATAGTAACGTAAAAGGTTATCTCTTTATTTTCTACAGATATAAATCTTGAGCTCCTAATTTGAGAGGATGTAAGAAAGAATGATTCAAGGTTAATGAGCCATACATTTCCTGCCCCACTCCTTCCTACAGATCAATTCATACATGAAGATACTCTCTTATATGAATAAATACTTCTTGAATACTCCTATAAGCTGCAGATTTTATTACTGTAATGATTTTATTTGATGTATCAATTAGAAAATTGCTGCTATTGCCTGTAAACAATAATAGCAAAAACAAAATTTTAATTTTAATTGATAATATTTTTGTAAGGTTACAATGTTTCTTCTCCAAGCAGTTCATGTATATGCTTATAGTTACTGCTTTAAAAATGAAACATACATGCTAATATTTGCCTAAGTGTTATAATAATATGATTATGTAAGGATTTTATGAGAATGATAATGTGAATTATATGGGGAAAATTAATCCCCCAATGGGGAGAAATAATATCAAAGGTAAAACCAATACATAATAGCAATGAGACATAACATCAATGGGGGATATAATACCACAGAGTTCTATAAAACCACTTAAAAAAGTTTTTTTTTTTTTTTAAAGGACCAACATATTATTTTATTTTGTTCAATTTTAACAAAGAGTTTATTTCTACCTTCAATACATCAGTATAAATTATAAAAACATGCCTTCAAAATTAGATGTACAAAAAACTATCCTTAGAAAGTTCTCAATTTTTTTAAAAGGATTTAATTAAATGTACTCAAGGAAACTTCTTTCATCAAACATTCTAATATACAAACACCAAACCGACAAGAATAAAAAATATGTAAAGGGATAATAGAAATTACTCAAAAACATGCTTCACATATTTTCAACGAGTCAAAAGAGTAATTGGTTCGTTAAAAATATTTCCAGCATATATTTCAGTAATTTTACCGCATCATATCCTTTTGTTTATAGTGTCATTTTGATTTTGTTCATATTTCAGATTATTTGAACAAAGAAGTTCTTGTGTACATTTACCCAAATCCTTTTCAAGAAAATGAGATTCAGTAAATGATAGTTATGTTTCTCAAGGCAAGCTGGGAAAATACATTAAATGTGTGTGAAATTTATAAGTCCATGATAAATGTGTTTTTTTATTGATGGTTTTAATTTTAAAATATTAAAATATTATTGAAATACTTTTCATATCTTTTTGGAAAACTCTGCGATTATCACAAAAAATAATTTCATATTTTCTTACAAATACTCCTGTGGATACAGCTATTTAATTATTAATATACTCATCTTCATTTCTGTTAGGAATATTTCTATATGTTTGAGTACATTTTTCTGCCATTCCTAACTTTTCAATATTCTCTTCTGTTTCATGTAAACAAAAAGAAGAGAATATTGAAAAGTTAGGAATGATGGGAAAATATACTCAAACATACAGATATTTAAATTACACTTTATATCTTGGGAAGAAACAACACAATCAATTTTAAAATCTGAAATGAATAAGAAGATATAAATGTAGCATTTTACAACTAACAAAGTGAAGCTGAAGAAAATATTCAACATGTTTCAAAGAATGAGGTGCAAATGACCTTCCCTAATGGCCATGCAAATGCAACAAATGTGACCATCAGCCTTGGTCAAGCCAAATACAAAAGAATAAATTACTTAACCTCTTACTCAACAAATATTATTTATTTCTACATTATATTAATTCTGACAGTAATATAAACTGATAGTATTAAAATGAAAAATCTTAATAATATTTAGGTGGCTTTTTTATTTTTATTAAAAATTGTTTGTCTATATTCAACTTTAAATAGTTTCATGATAGATTTGCCTTCAAAACTTGATACAAAAAAAATAACAACACATAAAAATTATAACATAATTATAAAACAGACGCAACGGGGTTTTACTTTTGTGATATTTCCGAATTGTGTGTGTTTTGCTTGGTCTTTCATAAACATAACCTTTCAATTTTCTTTTGTTTACAAACGTGTTCACTTTCTCCTTCAAGTAATTACTTAGGCCCTATGTTACTACAGTTTACAAATTTGTTTACACATAACTATTCTTAGATTATCTTATTTTAATTTATGTGTTAGGTTATTTGATATAACAAATTTCCTAATACATTTCCAGTTCAAAAACCTTGTTTACAATTCTATGCTTTTACCTAAATTTTAACCTAACCAATATCTTAATGAATTTCTTTCTAAATTTTGAGTGAGTTATTTCTCATCTATTTTCCAATTCTTAAATAATATTATATAGCCCATTCTATAAATGTTACAATGTCCCCTAATTTAATTTAAATAAAAAAAAATATTACTAATCTCTACATTACCCATTCTTTACATTTTACAAGCTTGATTAAATATACATATTTTTTTTTTTAAATTAAATTTAAATTAACATTTATACTTTAAATTGTCCATTTATACTTAATTCCTACGACACAATTTTATCTTAATTCTTTAACAATCAAATACTGAGCTGAACACTTCAAGCTACATATTACTTAACATATCTTTTAACAACACAATATACTTATAACTAACATTCAATCAACAATTCTTTAACAATTCTAACATTAAATCATGTTCTGGTATTTTTTTTTTTTTTTTTTTTTTTTTTTTTTTTTTTTTTTTTTTTTTATTACAATTGGAAACCTTCCAATTATAAGTCTGATTCAATATTTATTTAACATAATATATATTCTCTGATAGCATGTCTTTAAATCCCAGCCTATCCGAGTCATAGTCTGTCTAGATTTGGTCAAATTGGTTATAACATTTCTCTTTCCCTTATTTCTGTTTATTCCTTGTTTATTATTCATCTCATATTTATTTTGCTTTTAGCTTCATCTAACTCTCAGTTCTAAGTTAGTATTTTATCTCCCCTTCCAATCTCACATCCAGTCCAATTATTTTCTTATATCATATCAGTTTATTTTGTATGAAGTTTAACATCTAATATTTTTAAAGGTTGCAATTTCATATCCTCTATTTGATCATATCTATAGTTCCTTCGATTACACTATCCCTATATCAACGAATATAAATTTTGTTTTAATACTTATTTATCAACGCAGATTCTCCCTTACAATACGACGAAGTTTAAATACACAATTACCATATTTTTATTACAACGATGCTTTAATATTTATTATCATAGATTCATATTTCTTTTATAATATATAATATATACGACGAAGTTCCATTATTTATCAACGCAGATTCTCCCTTACAATACGACGAAGTTTAAATATACATAATTTTATCTTTATTCATTATTCGACGAAGTTCCTAATAAATTATCATAGATATAGTTACCATCCCTTACAACGTATCTCCTGCTAACGTTTTCATATACACATAATCACCTAGAGTTTATTCATATTGCTTCCTTTACCTATATTTAATATCTCCCTTCCTATTTTATTTTGTCCCTTTTGAGTTTATCTCCCTTGCATCATGGTACTTTTTTAGTTCCGTTGAATGGAACATCCCCTTATTTATATCATATTTATCATCCCATAGTTCGAATGTCGATTCTCCTAACTTTTTGTGTATTCTATATGGCCCACTATAAATATTAAATAATTTCCCCATTTCTCCCTCTATGCCTTTTGCCTGCCAGTTTTCTTTTACTAACACTAAATCATTTAAATTAAATGTGAAAAGCTTATGATTTCTATTGAAATTTTGTGCCCTAAGTTCTGCCTTTTTTTTCATTCTCCCTCTTGCCAAATCTATTACTAGTTGGGTATTAACGCTTTGTTCGTTTGAATTTTGAATTTTGATATACTTATGCCAAAATCTCTCATCTATTTTTCCTAACTGTAACTGATTAGGTGTGAACCCTGTGGTCTCATGTGGTACTTCATTCAACATCTCATTTATTAAATGTATAAACTTTGCCCATTGTTTATGGTTCCCATGGCAATAGGTGCGAAGACATCTCATTATCTCCCTGTTTACCCTTTCTACTATATTGCTTTGAGGTCGCCTAATTGGTGAAAATATTTGTTTGATTCCTTTATTTTCTAAAAAGGTTGACCATCTTTTACTTGTGAACTGAGTTCCATGGTCTGTTTGTACCCTTTTTACCTGTCCATATTTTTCTAAATAATCTTCTATACATCTAATAGCTGTAGCAGTATTTGCTTTTTTTATTTTATAAATTTTTATAAATTTAGTAAAAATATCCAAAATAACCAAAATATATTTAAATCCCTCACTTTTATGAAATGGTCCACAAAAGTCAATAGATAGTTGCTCTTTAGGCCCTTCTACCTTGATTCCTTTCATCACCCCATAACAAGTTTGATTTGTGTGTTTCACCCTCTGACAAGTGTCACAGTATTTTAAAAGGTATTTAATCTCCTTATACATCTTTTTCCATGTGAATATTTCATTTATTATACTATAGCACTTCTTGGCCCCTATATGCATATAGTACTCATGGCATGATATCACTAATACATTTATTAACTCTCTGGGTACTATTATTTTCCAACTTGTTTTACAATTTTTATATAGTATGTTATTTTCAATTTTGAATTTCGAATTGTATTCCTGGACATTTTCAATAATATTTCTTAATTCTAAATCACCCCACTGAAGCTCATTAAGTTTTGTCAATTTTGTCACTACTTCCCTACTTATTACTCTTTCCATTAAATTGATACTAAACTTATTTTGATTCTCTATATGTTTTGGCTCTATCTTATCCCATGGGTTACGACTTAATATGTCTGCCACCACGTTCTCCTTCCCTTTACAATACTCAATCTCAAAATCATATTCCTGCATGAGCAATATCCAACGATATAGTCTTGAATTTAATATTCTACAAGTCTTTATGAAAGTCAAAGCTTGGTGGTCAGTTTGTATTATTACTTTTCTCCCCAGTATAACCTGTCTAGCCTTCTGTAGACAAAACAACACAGCCAATAATTCTTTTTCAGTCGTATAATATCGTATCTCACTACCTTTTAGGGTTCGGCTCATAAACATAATTGCCTGTTTCTGTACAGTCTCTGTTAACTGGTACAGATGCCCCCCAATAGCATATTCGCTTGCATCTGTCTGTAAATAAAACGTTTTTGAATAATCAGGGTGTTTTAGTACGTTGGTATCTATAAATGCTTCCTTTAATTTTCTAAAATTTTGTTCCTCTAAATCTGTCCAATTAAATTTTGTTTCATGTCTCAAAAGTTTCAGGAGTGGCTCTACTAATTTCGAATAGTGGTCTACAAACTTGTTGTAATAATTGGCAAGGCCTATAAACCCTTTTAATTGCTTAACGTTCTTTGGTGTGGGGAATTCCATTACAGCCTTAATTTTGTCCTTATCTATCTCTATTCCCTCAGTTGTCAACCTATAACCTAAAAATGCTATGTTTTCTTTACAAAACTCAGTTTTTGATAATTTAATTTTGATATTATTTTCCCTAAATGTCATAAATAATTTTTTTAAATGGTTTTTATGTTCTTCAAAACTCTGTGACATGCATACAATGTCGTCTACATATACTAAAGTGAATGGTTCTAATTCATTTCCCATTATTCTACCCATAGCTCTTGCTAAAGCTGCTAATGATGTTTTTAGCCCATAAGGTGTCACAATGAAATGATATGTCTTTCCATTATACTGAAAAGCTGTGAATTTTCTGGATTCTGGCTCCAACTCCACCTGCCAAAAACTATTCGTGAGGTTCATAGAACTCAGGTATTTTACCTTTCTTGCCTTATGTAATATTTCATTAATACCCTGGTAACACTCGTAATCTGGTATTATGATTTCGTTCAGTTTCCTTGCGTCCAGGCACAATCTTATTTCTCCATTACTTTTTATGACAGGAATAATAGGGTTAATATAAGGGCTATTACTTTTTTCTATTATTTTCATCTCCAACATTTTGTCAATTTCTCTTTGTACCGCTTCTTGATACTTTGTGGGCACAGGATAGTTTCTTTGATAAAATGGTAAATCTGTTCTTACTTTTATCTCATGTCTATATCCTTTACACACTCCAGGTCTATCTGAAAATACATCCTTATATTGCTTTATTATCTCCACCAACTCCAGTTTTTGCCTATCTGTTACACGGTCATCTCCGATACTTTCCATAATATCTCTATCACTAATTTCCCCTTCTGTTTCATTTTGTTTCTCATAATTTTGGCCCCCCTGTCCTAAATTATCTAAATTTTCCCATTCCTCATTAATTTGATCGAATTCGTTAATTACATTATCTTCCCTTTCTAAATTTTGTACCTCGTTGTTATTACTTCTTTCGTCATCATTTTCACCCTCCGTTTCTTTCATATCTATTTTAATATAGTTTTCCAAATATTTCAATTTTATACTCCAATCCTCACAACTTATATCAGCCTTTGTATTTTTTAATATATCCATCCCTATGATCATTTCTCTTAATAGGCCTGGTATGATGAAACATTGAAATGGGTAATCAATCCCACCTAATCTTCCCATTATCAGAACAATTTTATTAATTTTTTTACTCTTTTTATTTGTTGCTGTCCTAATGTTCATTGCTCTGATTGGCAACGTTTCTACTCTTCCTAGTTTTCCCTTATTTATACTATACCATTTTTCCTGAATACATGTAATATTACTACCTGTATCTATTAAGGCTGTAACCCTAACCTGTTTAAATTCTATCTCTATTTCTGGGCTCATATATATTTTGTTTTGCTCTAAATTCAAATTTCGCTCCGTCCCCTCACTTTCCAAAAATTCCCTATCTATTAATACGTTGTTAATTATTCCTAACCCCAAATCTGTATTTTCATTAAATTGATTTTTTCCCTTATTCTTGTCACAATTAATATTTCCAAGGCTCTTTAGCACTGGCTTTCCCTCTTCAGCATCCCCTGTAGTTTTCCCATGATGCAATAAGGTATCACCAGCGCCCTTTAGTTTTCCGAGGTCCCCTGGTCTCCCTCACATCTTCCACTGGTCGATTCCTTTGGTCGTATCTGTATGCTGTTTACTTCTTTCTGGCTCCTGTCATTGGTTCTGTAATTCCTGTCTCCTCTATTTTCTCGACTATTTTCCTGCCCTGGTCTTGGTTCAACATTCCCCCTCATATGATTATCTATTCTTCTGTTAAAAAACTGGACATATGGCCGCCCTTCATTCCTATATTCATTCCTTCTATACAATTCTCCTGGTCCTGGAAATCTTCTATTTCCCTGCTGTCTCATCCCTTCCTCACCCCTTCTGGGTGGAAATCTATTTCCATTCTGTTCCTCTCTAGGAGTAGGCCTATTCCATGGTCCCCTGTTTCTCTGTCTTATTTCCTTATTTCTTTCCTCTATATCCTCCTCATTCAGCATTCTTTCCATCTCTCGGATCGTTTTTATATTTTGTACCCTTCTTGACAACTGTATCCTTTCATTAAAATGCCGGCTTAATCTCCGGACTATCTCTTCCTCATTTTGCGGTGGTGTCATGTTCTTTAAAACTATGACTCTTTCTATGAAATAATCTGCCCTGGTTCTTCCATTTCCCTCAATATACCTTTCATTCTCCATTCTTTCTTTAATGCCTTCCTGTATTTCTTTGGCCCAGTATCTTTCTATAAATCTATTTTGTAAATCCGCGAAATCTTCCACCTCCTCTCTGATTGATTCCCACCATCTAGCCGCTCCTACTTCCAAAGCTCTATCTATGATTCCTCTCCATTCATTATCAAATCTTTCCCCTGTCCTACCTTCAAATTTTCTCTCCACATACCTATCTAGTTTTTTTAGGAACTCCATAGGGTTACCATTCCTCCCATTAAATTTGGGCATCTCCTCCTGATTCCCGCATGACACCTGTATGATCCTTAGGCCTTCTCCTCCTTTACTTTCTTCCACCTTCTTTTCTACCTTTTCCATTCTCTGGGTCAATTCCCCTTGTTTCTCATTATTCCTCCTTCCTTCTGTTTCCAATCGGTCAATTCTATCATTATTATTGTTTTTCTCAATAGCTATCTCCCTATTTAAAACTCTTAACTCTTCCCTGTTCTGTATTGTCATTTTTTCTACCTTCTCTATCTCTTTCTTATTAATTTCTGTCACATCAGCTATTATTTCTTTTGTTTCCTCTAAATTCTCCTTAATCTTCTCCTCTAAGTCTCTTCTCATAACTTCTACTACAGCATTATTCTCTGTTCTCAACTGTTCCTTCATATCCTCTATCATTTTCTTACTTTCCTCCCTTATTTCCTGTGTTATGAATTTGAAATCTTCCTTCATCTCTCTCATTTCGTCTCTATTTTCCTCTAATTTTTTGTTTATTTCCCTCATATCCTCACTCATATCTTTCATTTCCCCTTTTATTTCATCTATCTTATCTAATTTTCTATTTATTTTTTCATTATTTATATTTAATTGTCTATTTAGATCCTCTCTCCCTTTATTTATGCTTACTCTCATTTCCATGAGAGTTCTCATTATCTCCCTTAAATCTTCCTTCTCATTATTTCCCCGTTTTTGTTGTTGGGTTTGCATAGGTGGTAGTCCCCTAGCCTCATCTACTTGGGTTTCCACCTCACTCTCTTCTATAGGCCTATCTGTGCCTTCCATTTCTATTTCTTGTATTTCTAGGCTTGTCCCTTTTTCCTGGTCCCCTACAATTACCAGCTCGCCTATAATATTTTCCTCCCTGTTTTCGATCCCCTCCTGAAAACTAACAAATCTCCCCTGAGCAGCCCCTTCTGTTTCTATCGCCCTTTTCCGCCTACTCTTTTCTAATTGTTCCCCTTTTTCTGTTTTTTTAGCTTTTTCTCTCCGCAAATTGTATAATTCCCTCTCATCAGACATATTTAAGCTATTAGTAAACTTATTCTACAAAACAACCTAGTCTTGATTCTATTCAACTCAGTGTTTGGTTTTACAAAATTTTTCTAAATCTATTTCCAGTTCAAATGTTTTTCATATAAAAAGTTCTAAATTAATTTTGATTCAAAATCTCTCTAAATAAATTTTATCGAGCCCCCACGTTGTTGCGCCAATTATAACATAATTATAAAACAGACGCAACGGGGTTTTACTTTTGTGATATTTCCGAATTGTGTGTGTTTTGCTTGGTCTTTCATAAACATAACCTTTCAATTTTCTTTTGTTTACAAACGTGTTCACTTTCTCCTTCAAGTAATTACTTAGGCCCTATGTTACTACAGTTTACAAATTTGTTTACACATAACTATTCTTAGATTATCTTATTTTAATTTATGTGTTAGGTTATTTGATATAACAAATTTCCTAATACATTTCCAGTTCAAAAGCCTTGTTTACAATTCTATGCTTTTACCTAAATTTTAACCTAACCAATATCTTAATGAATTTCTTTCTAAATTTTGAGTGAGTTATTTCTCATCTATTTTCCAATTCTTAAATAATATTATATAGCCCATTCTATAAATGTTACAAAATATAATACCAAATCTTACATTATTTAATTTTTATTGTATTTCTATTAACACAAATACACCCCCCCCCCCAGGGACAAAAAAGAACTTGAAATAATTATATTATTTTTGTGTTCTTTGACGTTCAAAATAAACATTTAAAAAGTTTAATTACTCGATTAAAAGTTCAATTTTAATAGTATAAAAATTACAAAATATTAAGAGATCATAGAAAAAATTTTATGTTATCAGTTACTGTACTTAAAAAATATATAAGTAATTTCTAAAGGCGAAATTCAAATCCTGGCAGTAGATAACATTTTAGATAACAATTGGACTTTCAATCAAGTTTTTTGTTCTAAAAGATCAAAAAATATTCAGAAAGTTTTTATATTTTTGTAATTAGATACTAATTAGCAGAAATTAATTAATGATTTAATATTTATTTCTAATTAGATACATCACTAATTTTAATAACAAATACATATTCAAATTTTCACAGTACTCTGGTACTGACTGAAAGTAATAATGAATATTCAAGGGTTTTTAAAAATATATTTGTGTACTTAGCACTAACTTTAAAAACTGTGTTTGTAATATCTTACAATTCAACTAAAGGCCTCATTTTTATATTGATTTAATAAACTTAACTATTAAAATTATTAATATACTCATCTTCATTTCTGTTAGGAATATTTCTATATGTTTGAAAACAATTTTCTGCGAATCCTAACATTTCAATATTCTCCTCTAAAGAAGCGTTTCGAAGTAACTCCATTTTCAAAACTTAAATCATACTACTCTCATACGCCCAAGAGTAGTATGATTTAAGTTTTGAAAATGGAGTTACTCCAAAACGCGTCCACAGAGAATATTGAAACGTTAGGAATGGCAGAAAACTGTACTCAAAGATATAACTTAACTACTGTATTAGTTTACAATTTTTAATGCTTACAACTTTTTTTCGCAAAAAGAAGTTACCAATCATATATTCGAAGATTGTATAAAGATATACAGGGTACAGTATAGCATTAAAAACTAATAACAAACTACAACACATCATCTAATACAACACAACGAAAAAATAAACACCAATCACTCGTATATACAAACTAAACTGTTCCAACTATAACAAATTCTAAAATGGGCAAACAAAATTCAAATTTCAAATAGGATTCACAATCCACATACACCATTAATACAACACCAAGTCAACTTTTGCCAATCATAAAATAGAAAGAAGCTACAGTTTGTGGTCATCAACCATAACCTAGAAATTCTCCCCATTAACAAAAAAGGATGGCATCTCAACATACTAGAACAATATGAAATTAACCAATGTTCCCAAACACAAAGCAAAAACACATATAAACTAATTTAATTCCAATCACATTACAAAAAGCATGCATTTAAAACTGCTGCCTTCTATAAAGCCTCAATAAAGCTTCCTAGAGGCTAACTTAGATGCTGTTGAAGATTGTTTATTGCAATCGAAAATGTTTTGTCTCAGTACGTTTTTTTATAAATCTATTTAAATTATAAGTTTGGTGAATTAATTCAGTTCAAATTAAAAAATGTAACATCTTTTTAAATTATTCAATTCAATTAAGAGATATACCAGATTTTGAAATTATTTTCAAAAAAAAAAAACATATTTCTAAATCATAATTCATGTTACACTCGCACAGATTTGGTAACAGAAACTTGAAAAATATGATTATTTTGTGAGTCAAGTATAATATTTTATTTTGCCATAGCCATCTTGACTGGCAAATAAGCTGTCTTTTATTTTTATATATCTAAAACTTGAATGAGGTGATCATTGAAATAAGATTATCTTTTAATTTTTCTCAGATGACTTTTAGAAGTCTTTTATATATTTAGTAACAACTAACATGACTAACTTGGCTATAATTATTGTTGGAACACTACACACAGTAGTATAAGCATAGTGTTTTTTTTTATTTTTTCATTAACAGATGTGCATAAAATCACAAATGAACAGTAGAGACTCAAAATTCTATGTCCCGATATTTCGAGCTTCCGTTAAATTCAAGCTTTTCTATTTGACCCTATTTGAAAGAAAATGATGAGTTGGGCTTCCAAAAACTGTTTATAGCTATATGGTTTGCAAAGTCACTCTAGTTTGTAACGTCTTGTTTGCTGAATTGTAATAATGTAATAAGACCCTCTGATGATGATGACATGGTCATCGAAATGTACATAAGGGTTTAATCTTAAGTAACTTGTTTTATTTGATATTTTTTATTATTTTTGTGGTATTGGGGTTCTTTCCAATATTTTCATTGTAATATATCGTACCAGTGTGCTCTTGATATTGTATATTTAAACATTATGTTATGGACAAATATCTTATTGAACAATTATTAGATGAGCATAAGAACAATAAGTCAAACTGTTATCATGCTACTGTTATGACCTTAAACTCATTAAAGCCAAATATGAGTCATCCAAATCTACAACTAATGGTGAAGATATGTTACATAAATAAATGACTACACATAATTATTTATATTCTGTGTGTATGTGCGTGTGTGTGTGTGTGTGTGTTTGTGTGTGTGTGTGTGTGTGTGTGTGTGTGTGTGTGTGTGTGTGTATGTGTGTGTGTATGTGTGTGTATGTTCAAACATGTGGGTATACAATTACGTTTAGAATAAATTAAAATTCAAAAAATTGTATAGCTTATACTTTATACCCTCATTGTACCAATTAATTTCCCTGAGTGTACAGGTAAATTGTACTTTTTAACCCAATTTTTCTGTACTTGATAATACATGCAAATAATTTCTGAACTCACAGAATCTGCTCCTACACATAAATAAAAAATCTTTGTTTACACTTGATGTGTTTGTATTCATCCCCTTAAAAATATTTTCTATTTTACTCAGTTTATATAATAGGCTTTTAAAGCAATAGAAATTGTAATAAGCAGCAAGATGTTCTGAGCTATATAGTAAAGTTCTGAATTTAATATTCAGTTTTAGATAAGGGGAACCAAGTTGGTAAGCAGCTCCTGTTTGTAGTGCAATTACTCGTATAAATGTACAAGGGTTTCTGCCATCTGTTACACAATATACTACTGTATTATAGAATTTTTAACCAATGAAGACATTACCCTCAAAGAATTGAACTTGTTTAAAAATATAGTATGTAGATAATATGCTGTTTCAGGACCGAGTGTAAATGTGGGTAAGAAAATTTAACAATTGGAGAGGGAAAAGAAGTTGATCTCAAGGTCATACCTAAGGTTAAAAATCAAAAATTACAATATCTATGATAATTGAAAATTAATTGAAAAGTGATTGCTAGTTTACTGTGAGTTACTGATCACATCAGGAAAATGAGTGCTCAATCAAAGGAGTGTTCAACCTGTTATCACTGATTATCTTTTGTTTGCAATCAAAAATTATGAGTAAAGAGAGAGGTATGAAGAAAGGACAAAAGCTGCCTATTATAAGCCAAAACTCACCTAATAGCTAAAAGCATTTTTGTAACTTCAACAGTACAGGAGTTTTAAACAGTAATTTTCTTCAAGTAGGATTTTTTCAAGTTAGTGTGTGTTTGCATGTATGTATATATGACAAGTAAGAAAAAGTGTGCAAAGGGCAATCATAAAAAGAATCTAAATAAATATAGTGCCCTAACCATGAAATATGTATAGTAAATACATGAGGTAAATAACGATATGTTCGAACACGACTCATTCGTAGTCAGTCAATTTGTTCACAATTTTTTTTTTAATTCGATACTGTTGTAATTTTGGAAAGAAAATAATTTGATTGGGTGGTGAAATTTTAACACACAAAATGGTCCATTAAGAGAGAACTGATATAGTTTTCCTAGATAGTCAAATACCATCCATGAACATTTTAAAGGAATTATTTGATGTTTTTCAAAGACAATGTACCATCAGTTCAGACATATGTAATTCTTTTAAAATTTCTCAAGACAGCTTTACATTCAATTCCATAATATGTTCGAAACAGTTATTTTAGTTTGTTGTTAAGTGTAAAGAGATGAATAATATTCGAGCTAGCTTGTGAGTGAAAGTTATAATTAAATAATAAAAATATATACAACTCACAAATATACAATTTTTTATTTCAAATGCGTTTCGACGACTACTTTGTTGTCATCTTCAGTGAAAATACACAAATGAAATTAACTAAAAAATATATATATATTAAACATAACTATAGGTTATGTTTAATATATATATATATATTTTTTAGTTAATTTCATTTGTGTATTTTCACTGAAGATGACGACAAAGTAGTCGTCAAAACGCATTTGAAATAAAAAATTGTATATTTGTGAGTTGTATATATTTTTATTATTTAATTGTAAAGAGATGAGTTAACAAAACTATTATTATAAAAAAAGCAAACTTAATAATAAAGTATCAACTTTAAAGGCAGTGTTATTAAATATGAGAATAATTAATCATATTCTAAACAATTGACAAAAATATATTCAATTATCTATTACAAACAGAATTTCTTCCTCACACTAATTGTGATTCATTAATTAGTACTAAAGCACAATTTGCATTTCATTTATGTAAGAAAATTTAAAACGTTTCTTAAAATGTAAATTCTTGAATTTTATAGTCCATTACGTTCGGTGAATCTTATCATCACTTAAACAATAGTTTATGACTATCCGAACTTTGTTGTTGGTTATGTTAACTAGCCGACACCAAAGACCAAGACTCATTTCGACATGACATAAAAAACCTAACCAAACAGAAAAACATAACCAAAATCAAAGTTCAGATAGTCATAAACTATTGTTTAAGTGATTAATAAAATGTAAAGCTTGAATTTTCTTCGGGAAACAATCTGTCAGGGCAGATTAAATAACATTTCATAAGATATATCACATCTTTAAAACTAAGGTTGGATGAGAGTTCCAACGATTCTTGTAATGATGTTATGTTTCTTCTTGCTTGTTTGAATTTATTTTAACATTCGTGTCTGTGAACAATAGTGTTTTAGAGATGTACCAGAACTTCGGTAGTTGATTTTAAACTATAAAAAATACCAGGAGAAATTTAGAAGAGTTGCCAAATGTTTGAAAAGACCAATAATAAGCTAATTCATAAAAGACCATAAAATGTTTTCCCATTCAAAATGAGTATTTTGTTTAGTTTCTCATCAAGATTATCATATGCATCGAGTAAAACTAATTATTATTATTTTTTTTATTTATGTAAACAAATGATAAAACTTAAACTATCTCCATTGTCTTTATTATAGTAGATGTTACTAGTGATATGAGCCATTGTCCATTCAAAACCTAACCTAGTTGCACTTATTGCAACTTTTTTATTTTTTACCTAAAGTAATTAATTATGGATGATAGAGGTTTTACTGGAAAATTTGTGGAATTACTACGAGAAACGCCTACTAATTTCGATTTTGATTTATGAAGATAGCTGAAGATCTCTTGTGAAATTCTAAAAATCTTTAAAGGAAAACCTTGAACAACTAGTTTTTTCAATATCTTTTGACAAATCTGAAAACAAAGAGCTCCTAATCAGTAGTGGTGATAAGGCAGCACTTGCCTGGCGAGAGGGCTCGTGGTAAGAAAAGGCCCTCCCAAGTTCCCCATCAAAATAAAAAAATCAAGCATAAATGGAAATGCAAACAACATAGTAACCTCCGACCAAGAGCACCTATCGGCTAGCAATGCGCTGAGCAATTGAGTGCTGCACGCTGCTACTGAAAGAAAACCATTGCTATTTTAGTATTAGAAAACTATACTAATTTGGTATAAGCCAATCTTATGCCAAAAAAGTATAAATTCGATTATATAATAATATAAATACTATCCTGTTACAGCATACTTATACTAAAATAGTATGTTCTTAATACAAAATAGTAGAAGTTCTATACCAATTTGACTAATGACAATATTACAGACTTTGCTTTTCATCTTAAAAATCTGTTTGATATTCATTTTATTTTTTTAAAAAATTATTAAAATAAAGGGGGCTCCATTTTTCTTTTTGCAGAGGGGACCCTAAACGCTTACCGCCGTCACTGTTTCCAATTCAGAATGTACCACATCCAATTATTAAAATATATATAAATAATATTGTTGCTTGTTTTAATCATCTTGAATTCACTAATTAAACTTTAACTAAATAATACTTAACTAAGTGAATACATAAGGGCTTACTTGCTGACCCATTTTGAAATAATCATTCCTTTTACGAAGCAAAGCCTCTCTTTTGCGTCCTCGAAGAGGCTTTGCTTCGTAAAAGGAACGATTGTTTACAACACGTCAAAAAGTAAGCTCTTACATATTCACTTAGTTTGTATTATTTTAATTAAAGTATAGCAAATAGTTGAGTACATACTGAATTTTGATATTTCTACAAGGTAAAATTAGTAAAGTTAATACACCTAGAACCAAAGAGAACACTTGTGATTGATTATATTAATTAGATTGTTCAGTGTTCTTCCTAATGCCGTTTAAAACTAATAATCTCTAACTGTTTATAGATTTGTACATTTTCTATTCCCTTTGGATTTTTTGTTACATTTCTTATACTGTGTGTAGGTCTGCATGAGCCCTAGTGTCGGGACTACCTGTGGCCACCACCAAAATAAACCCTCGCTGACTTGAGACCGCCAAGGAACTGTTTTGCCAATGAGTCACCTACTGATTATCTTACTACAAAAGTATAATTTTTTTTATAAAACATTATACGATTATTTTTAACACTTATTTGAAACGTACCAAAAATGTATGGGAAATGATAGCTCAACTACATTATATTTTTAAATTAACTTGTAGAGATAAACAAGTAATGTGTATTTGCTTTCCTTACCTAAATAGCAATCTGGGACTTACTTATTCAGGTGGAGATACTCCCAAGTTGTCGTTTTCCTCTTCACTGTCCTGGTTGCAGTTAACCTCATCCGAGTCACATGGGACTAGATTTATTATTAATTCCTGCTGCAGCACACTTCTGTTGTTGACATTCCCACTATGCCAGTCATTGTCATTTTTTTTTTTAATGTGATAAACGCATTATTTCCATGTATTAGGTAAACACGAGTGTGACATGAACTTCCTCAGAATTGGCATACTTACACCGGATCGCCATTTTGGTAAAATCATTACTCTGTAATATCATTGACTGTTTTTGATTTTTCCTTTTTGGAGTAAGTAGGATAGACATCTGAAAGTGACATATGGTGACATATTTTAGTTTGAAACTAACAGATTCTTCAGTTTGAGGCACAGTTGTATTAATTTCATCAAAGTTACAGTCCATTTCCTCATTGCGATCCAATATGTTACTAATTGGTTTCCATCCTGCTTTTACCTTCTTCACAGTTAAAACTGGCACTTTATATGTGCCAGACACTCTATTACATATTTAATGCCCCTTTATTTTATGTACTCGCTCAAGACACCGCAAAGCTGTGCCAATAATAGTTCAAGCTTGACAGTGATAAACTTAACTTGTTTCTTTGAGTGTATAGCTTCAACAAAACACACACTACTTAGTGAAAATCTAAACAATAAACTAACACTACTTAACCAAAGCTTAAACAATAAACTAAACCTTGACAAATTAAATAGTATAAAAGCACAGCAAACATGTAAAGCACAAATAATCATAACACCCAAAGCGTTTTTCCATAGCTACACACTGGCTACATATTTTGTTATTCACAGAGGAGATGATTTTACTTTTTTTATAGCATTAGAGTCAACAATAAAAACTATTAATTTGAGTGTAATATGTAGCAAAAATTATATGAAATGTTTGACACCATTGTCAAATTTGTATCATTCCTATAACTTTTTAGTATGTTTCAATTAACTGACAAAAATAATCATATTGTTTCATAAAAATTGTCTTTGTTGTATCTTTGTAGTAACTACTAATAACTAATAGGTGACTATTGGATGCAGGTAATCCCAGCTCCAGGGTTCGGCCAGGCCTATAAAGAGTATAGATGTTCTTTAAATATAACTAATGAGGCAAGAATTATATAAAAGTAATACACTGGCTTCAAAAAATTTTAAAAATGTTTTATTTAAAATTACAGTGTTGAGATGATCCAAATAGATTCAAAATTTAATCAAAAACCAGTGAAAAAGAAATAGGACAGATTTTGTGCAACGACTATTTAGAATGTCTAGACAAAGTTGTCAAATTCGTTATATCAACAAACAAAACCCTTGCTGGAGCAGATTTTTTATTTTTTAGTTGATATATAAACTATTTTAGTTAACATGCTGAATAAATAGCCATACTTCAAAATTAAAATACAATAAATTAAATTAAACCAAAAGTGCAATGTAAAAGTTATCTGGAACCATAACAAGAGCTTTTTGATATAACACAATTTTAATTGGCCATGACATCACAAAAGACATAAAGCTAAATGGCAAGAAAATAATTGCTGATAGTTTACTAGTTTTTCAATATCAAAACAACAGATCAATTCTTTTTTAATTTTTTGTAAAGTTATTTTCTTGCTGGGCTTGAAAGACTCACATTAAATGTTTCTCTCACAGATTAATTTGCTTAAACCTTGATAAGTTATATCTCCTAATCTAACGCCTCATTCTGTTATCAAGCAAACTATTTTGCATAAGTGATTTACTACGAAGAAGTAAGCAACTGTTCAATCTGCATAGGTAAATTTACAAGGCAACAGGAAAAGATGGTTATGTTAACATCCTCCATGTCTTGTTTTAATATATAAGTTTGCTTTTACGGTCACGTTGTTTGTTTCACTTTCACAGAAAAAAATACCAAATTATTAAATACGAGGTGTGGCTATTAAATAACGAGACTGACGTTGCGGCAGCAAAAGTGCGCATGCGTAATCCGCCATTGACTGTCAGCTGTTTAGTGTGAAGCTTTCTCTTCAAAATGCCCTTAGCCTCATCTACGTAAGTAACACGGTTTAGTTATAACCTTCATTTCCGTTAACGTTGTTATTTTGTTTTGCCGAATAGTGTAATAATAGAGCAACGAATTGTTGTTAAATTTCACTTTAAACTTGGAAAAACCGCTACTGAAACTTATAATTTACTGAAAGAAGTGTACGGCAGTGAATGTTTATCCCGTGCACGAGTTTTTGAATGGTTCAAACGTTTTAAAGATGGCCGACAAGACGTTGAAGATGATTCGCGGCCAGGTCGCCCTTCAACGTCAAAAACGGATGACAATGTCGAAAAAGTTGCTAATTTGATTCGGTCTGATCGTCGATTGAGTATTCGTGCTATAGCTGAAACTGTAAACATTGATAAAGAATGTGTACGGCAAATTTTACATGACAATTTGAACATGCAAAAAGTGTGCGCCAAAATAGTGCCAAAGATTCTCACGTTTGAACAAAAAGAAACTTGCAAAAATGTTTGTACTGACATTTTAGATTCCATTAAAAATGACCCAAATTTATTGGAAAGGGTAATAACATGTGAAATCTGGATTAAGGTGAAATCTGCATTAAAAGGAACAAGATTTGAGTCCGTGGAAGCTGTTAAAGAGAAAGCGGCAAGAGTACTAAAAGAGTTGACAAAAGATGACTTTCAGCACTGCTTCCAACAATGGAAAATTCGCATGGAGCGTTGCAGGGATAGAGAAGGGGTGTATATTGAAGGCAATAATAAATAATTATGTATAAAATGAGAATAAAACTTTTTACAACGTCAGTCTCGTTATTTAATAGCCACACCTCGTATATGTTCCTAACTTAAATAATTCTATTTGAACAACTAATGTATTTGTTTCCATCTTAAGCTTGAGGTATTAGATTTCTCATATTTATAAAATATATTAACAAAAGTTATTAACCGTAGCACTAATTTATGTTATAGCCCTACATAGCTTGTAATAAACGCTACATGTGCCAAATAAACAAACAAAAATAACACATATATCTTAACCCTTGTAGGACCAAGGGTCAGGCCGTTACTTCAAGGACCAAGGGGGGGGCCTGGTAGGCCCACAAAAAAAAACGTTCATTTTATTAAAGATATATATATATATTGAACTTGTAAAAAACATCACTTTACATTATTTACTTTATATTTATATTATTGACTAAACTATTACATGAATATTTGATGAAATATAATAAAAAATATTGATTAAATAATGAAAACATAAAATCGTTATTTAGTCAATAAAAATGTTCCTTAAGCCAAATATTTAATCAGAATCGGCTCCATCCGCTTGGCATTTCTCACAGGTGACAGTGTTCTTGCTATGATTTCCACATACATGTTTATTGCAATGATTACAAACAGACTTTGACTTCCCTAACTTATCATATTTTACTTTCTTTGACCTCGCTGCACCGACACAAATGAAGCATCTTCCACGATCATGAACTAAACTCCATCTCCTCATCAAATATTCTGTCTATTTCACTGTTATGATCATCATACGTTACTCATATTTCGGTGTAAATAATAACACAGACACGACCTCAACAATGCTGGCAAACACAAACACACTGGCAGACTGAAATGACAAGTGGCAAAAAGCGGGAAATACCAAGGTCAACCAGTGCTACCAATCTTACACAAATTTAAGTAAAAATTTCCTCAGTCGTTTAACTTGTTATATTAATACACTACTGATGTTAAATATTGTTTGTTTTCATAGTATTGAAAAAAAGGTTGACATATGAAATTTTTTTTATATAGTTACATTGAGGACCAAGGGGGGCCTCAGAGGCCCAAACGGACCTTTTTTATTCTTATGGACAGGAATTTTTGAAAAAAAATGTAACAAGTCTAGAAACCGATTCTTCAGTTACAGATTGACAATAAATAATTCTATATAAATTTTCGGAAAAGGTTTTCTATACAAAAACGATAAAATTAAAAACCATGGGCCTGACAGCCCCCCCCCCTTGGTCCTACAAGGGTTAAAGCAAATATATACATAAAGTAAATTTTACTACCTAGCAGTATCACAATGCACTTTACTTGATATATATAACATTATTTAAAACAAATAGCTTTAAAAAATGTGAAGTTATATGAAAACTCAAAATACACAAACAAACAAAAATACAATCACTTATAAAATTTAAAAATTGAAACTGAACAAAAACCATAAATTTTAACAACAGACAGGTACATCCCCTAGAGTTTAGGAAGTAATATGAGGTTTTTGAAAAAGAACTCCCTAGTTTAATCTATAAATTTAAGGGTAAAAACAATAAACAGCTACATCATCTAGTACATATAATGAAAAAGACTATGTTCAAGTTTTTTTTTGTGTGTTAGTAAAATTACATGTTATTCTACATGTTTTTTTCTCATGTAGGATATATTTCTTGCGCTACTTATATCGAAATTATATTCAAATTCTTACCAGGTATTCACCATCATAGCAAGTGAACCTAATGATATAGACCATCATGATTTTGGTCTACATATATGGTTGATGTCATAGATCTCTTCAGATTCACACTATTTTCAAAATATCAAAATGTGTGTATCAGCCCTGCCTATCCATCTTCCCTGAAAGCGAGTGTTAAGGGCAGTGTGCACATGGTTAATGTAACGAGGTGAGGACATCTTGTTGAAAAAACACAATCCCTTTTATATATTTATAGTAAATATACCTGTTTATTGTTGTTTCTATAAAAATTTAATGGCCAATTACTCGATCTTCCGTCAAACTACACCAAGCATTAATTTTGGGAGAGTCATATTAACTTCCAAATTCTCCAGTTATGACAGTTAGTTGTTCCAATCACATGAAAAGTTGCCTCATCAAAAACAGAATTTTTTTTATAATCATTATTTTCAACAATTCTGCATTGAAATTAAACAGCAACCTTTTGGTTTTGCCATAAGATTTAATTTCATGTACCAATTGTAATTTATAGATGCGCAAATTGTTAGACGTACATATGAGGGTTCTTTTACATATCACATCATACATAGTACCTCTAATTGTAGACTAATTGTACTACTAATTGTAACAGGTACTTCTAATTGTTGATGACGTTTAGCCAATGACTTATTTGAGCTCCAAACACATAAAATACAGATCTGTTCAACAGTAGCTTTAGATGTTTTCGGTCCACCTCACAAATTTGCTTTCAAAACACAGGTGGTTTCCTTAAAAGACCTTGATATCCTTTTTAGTCAACTAAGGATAGTTTTTACTATAGTTCAATACAATACTGATTTCTAAAATTATGTTGCACTGTTATACCACAGAGCGCTAAATAACACACTGTGCCTTCTGCTATGGAGTAGCCATTGCACTCCATTAAATACTTGATGGATACTGTGTATTGTTATTCTTAGCAGGCCTAGCAATAGCAAATCAATCATAACAAACTACAACACTGTATGTCAAATATCTGGCATAGTAGTTCAAATGAAGGAAAAAACTTCCTTAGTCACCAAGCAAACACCAAAAATTGAAGCCGTAGAAAAATCTGATAATCGATGTTCTAAAGATATAAGCAATATATTTCCAAAAGCACATTCAACATTAATGCAAATAAATTGTTTGCCAATTACTAAATAGGGATCATCAAAAGTCAATTACTAAACAAAAATCACAGAGTTTAAACAATTTACTGCATTTAAATACTGCACTGTACTTTTATTTAAATTATTTCACTACACAACCTTGGGTAATAAATTCGCTAATGAGAAATAAAGAAAACCCATTAAACATTAAACACATTGAAACTAAATATAGTCCGGTTATCCCTTCAAATTAAATAATCTGGATAGTTTATACCTGTAACAATTATTTAGTATATTTTTTGTAATCAACAAATGTTTAATCCAGCATGATGATCAAGTAAGTGATTTCAAGATCTCTACTTTTTAAAATATTCTCATTAATTAAGACAATATACCGAAACTACTGCAGGGACAAACATTATAGGGTTATGTATATATTTTTTCTGATTTTAAAAATGCTTCTAGTTTAATAATACACAATTTATAAATTCTTATAAAATTTTGAAGTTATTTTCTATACCTACCAAATTCTATCAACAAGTTTCAAAATTATAGAAAAATATAATTTCTTTGTCATTAAGGAAAACAAATGTTTCAGTTAAAGTTTCTTTAAAAAATTGTTTTAAGCTCAAGAGTATATAATATTTTAAGTCAGTCAACATGACTATTATTTCCTATTCTTTTGTAGGAAGGAATTATGAATAGACATGACAGAGATATAAAACTCTCCTCGGCTGATTTATAGGAAAGGATCCAATGGTATAGACACTCTGAGTTTTAAGAAGATGTCCATACATTACACTATCTAGAAGGAAGAAGGTTAAGAAAGAATTAATTGGTGGTATTAAAGAAGTGCAGTTATAATAACGAATTATGGGAGATTATAGAAAATTATGCTATAGCATGTGTAATTTCTTTTACCCGAGGCTCATCAATTTTTTATAGAGAGGTTATACAGAATACTTAACAGTTTAAAAGAGAGTCATACTAACTAAGAAAAAGGATTAAATATTATGGGATGAACAAATAAAAGCCAAGGAAAACACAAAACACCCTTAAATTGAGTAAATACTAAGAAGCTAAACTAAAGACGAAAGAAAGTCATATATATATATATATATATATATATATATATATATATATATATATATATATATATATACGACGAGTACTTCGTCAATGCTAGATGAGATTCTAGCGAAATATCGGAACTGCGATTTTATGCACTTCAGAATGAACGGATGTATGTGTGTGTGTGTGTGTGCGTGCGTGTGTGTGCGTGTGTGTACACGCGCGCGCGCTCCGTACGTATTCCTTCACGGATGGAAAAATATGATGAATAGTTATTATCTGGAGTACATTCTGCAGTGCATAAAATCACAGTTCCGACATTTTACTAGAATCTCATCTAGCGAAAACATCGAAACTGCGATTTTATGCACTGCAGAATGTACTCCAGATAATAACTATTCATCATATATATATCGTATATAAAGTAGAGATACAAAAACAAATTTTACTCTACAAAGTTATCAATACAATTATTTTATTCTTATTCTAACTTCTTTTGTTATTAAAATGGTAGCAAAACGAATATAATAAAATTTGTTTAAAGGAATTTTCTACTGAGGTCAAGAAATAAAAATTTATCATTATTTGCTTATTTCCATTTTGTTTGTTTACTTTATTCCTTTCATTCATAACCCTCAGCACTATTTATGATATTTTGTAGTAACCATGGCAACAGTTTAAGGTTGTTTAATGGAGGTTTCAACAACCAGAGGGGGGGGGGAATTCATATACCTCTTTGAAATATTTACTTCTTGATATTGGAAAGTTGGAGGAGTGAAAAGCGCATTAGACTTGAAGATTCACAGTTCAAATCCAAAACGACCCCCCAAATTTTTATAATTTTATTGTTGAATAAATATTTGAAAAAACTTTATTAACATCAATTGTCATTCCTTATAGGTTAATATAAATGTATTTGAATAAAAGCGTATTTTATTAACAATTGAAAATTTGTACAAGATATATATCAGGAGGTGTAAGCTAATAGAAATAATTTTAAAAAAAGACAAGGTATGAATTAGGACAGTTTCAAATTTATTTAACAAATCAAATGTGAAATATGCCTATATTTTTAAACAAAATAAATACTTGGGAAAACAAGAAATTATATATGCATAATAGTGTCATAATATTTAAACTACTGAACACCTATGAATTATTAAAAAAACTTTTCAAAATTATTTATTGAATAATTATGGCCACAGTTAACTTACTCCACTTACATTACCCAGTACAATGTACAAAGTTGTCATATTTTCTGGAAGTGTAACTTATTGATTTAGTCTAGGCTACACCCCCAATACAACATGCAACAAAGCTGATATTAAAAAATTTACACCACTGTCACATTTTAATAATCTACAGTTTTTTGTTTCTTTAATCAGTTTAATAATGTGTATACTATTAGACATATTACTTTTTTAGGTTTGGTTTTGATCAGCCTAAAAATTTGGTTTTAATATTCAACCATCTCTTTCAAAAATTTTGCATTGCAAACTTTAAACAATTCTTTATCCTTTAAGAACAACTTTAAATCTGATCCTAATCAAATTTAAATGAATGATTTACATCTGAAATGAAACCTAAGGTTTAATACATTTTCTACTTATCTCAGATGCTTCAAAGAATGAGATATTTCATGAAATGGGAGAGTTGGGTTGGTTGTTGTTGGTGAAAACAGTCCATTGTTGCAGATATAAAAAGTTGTATTCTAGGTTAAGAACAATTCAAATTTTTCAAGGATGTAGAAAATTTGAAGTATAGAAAAATCATCAAGAAAATTACCACTAGAACGCTTGGCATAGATGTTATGATAAGGCTGGCTGTGAACACTTAATAAAAACCTGCTTAAATATAAGAAAGCTTAGCACAGAATCTTGTATTTCACAAGCCTTCACAAGGTTCTGAAAGAGCTTAATGAGTCGACAGGAATAACTGGAACTGTTTTAAAAATGTATCTCAACAATTGAAAACTCTAACTTCATCATTAAATCATACTCATAAACAAGTACCATCTATTGATGGATAATCTGGCGACCATACAATAGTATGCCACAATCACTTCAGCACATCCCATAAAACATCTTTTCCTAATCTCCTTCAAAACAAACAAGAAAGAAGCAACCCCACTGAGTTCAAATTTAATGCTTAGGAAACCATCGACCTCAACTCTGGCGAATGAAAGGCTTACATTTTCACCTATGGTTCATACTTACCTGAACCAAGTTGAGCGGAAGCAGAATGGTACTGTTATCTAGTTGAAAATTCATTGGCAGTATGGAGGAATGCTAGTTATGATGATAGTGGAGTGTCTACAGTCTACTTACCTACTGGACAACTCCTAGCCAAAAAGCTAGGAGAGTGATGTTTGTGAACGACTCACAAGCAACAATTACAGCACTTAGCAGTAATTTCCTGACTGGTTGAGAACAATCCAGTGTCATACTCTACAGGCAGAACTAATTAACTGGGTGGATGCTAAACTTATAGTGGGTATCCATAAGAAGACCTGCCAATGAAAGAGTCAACATTAACACCAAGCAAGGAGCTTAGTCAATAGGATCAATCATAACATGTCAAAAGTGAAGCTGCCCACTTAGCAACAGGACATGACTATCTGTAGGTCCAAAACATTGGCCTCGGTGCTGATGAAATCTGCATAATGTGCAGTCTTGCAAACGAAATTGTCAGTGAACACCTAAGGGACTGTCAGACATTAACATATCCTACTGATCACATCATAAATTGCAACTGGGAGGCTCGACAAATGGTTGAAGACCCACATACAGGCACTTGATAGAGTGAGGTGGGTTCTTAAAAATTTTAAACTGATGTGCGGTCTAAAAACAGTAGAGCTTTAAATATACCAGTCGCCCAGCAAAAGCAGTACTTTTGACCATGATTCGTACACCTTTTCTATTATCAGCAGTAGTTATACATGCGAATGAAAAGCCAAAGTTTATTATCAGAAATAAAGGATGTTTTTATTACCTACTTTTATTATATTTGTATCTCTTTCTATCTCAGGGAAAAACTGAGAGAAATGGAAATTTGCATTTGAGTTTTAAATATTTGTAATTGGATTTGGTAGATTATATTATAGGCACAATTAAATTTATTAGTGTATGAATAAATTTAAGTGTTATGAGTGGTTTAAAAATTTATGACAAGATTTCTATAAATGAGAAAAATGTAAAATCAACTGGCTTCATTAAAAACCAATGCAGAATAAAGTTCTGCAGAGAAAGTATACGCTTTTAAAATTCAAAAGTTGTGAAGTATGCAGTTTCAGAATAATTCATTTTATATAATCAGATTTTATAAGTAAATATTGCCTTACTACAATAAATAGAAAAAGTTAAGACTAACAAAAATATAGATTTTTTCAGTGTTCTGGAAGTGGTCTAGCTCAGCTAATAATGAAAGACTTGTTTATAACAGTTTGAAATCTGAACCAAGAGGGTCCTGAATTTAATATCAATAGATGTAAAATATCATCATGATATTCTTGGCTTTGTATTGTTTAGCACTAAGTTAGTTGACTTTCAAGAATATTGATTGTTTCAAACTTTTTATCATATTGTGTTTGCTCACTGTTGTATAAATATTGCCAAAATAACTTCCAACTGATGAAATCAATAAGTTGTAAAATGTATTCATTAATTAACTTGACAACACTCATAAAACAGTTAGAGACCATTTATCATACAAACTATTTAAAACATATTATTCTTCAAACATTAACTAACATTGTGATAAACAATTCTGAATAACTACTTTTAGTATCACTTGGCAAAAACACCATTACTTACTGATATTTTTGCCAAGTGTATTTTTTTGCCAAGTGATACTAAAAGTAGTTATTTAAAAAACATCAAAATGTACAATACAAAAACTGCAAGTTTGATACTGAATTGTTCTGAAGACGCAATATCTTAGCACAGTAGAACTAGGAAATAAGCTAAGATGTTCCAAACAAGAAAAATGTCGTTTCAATCATAGCAAAAAAATATTGCTTAAAATTCTTTAAATGTAAAACAACCTGAATGTAGCAACACACAAAACAGTAAAAAATAAATATTTCTTTTAATTACTTCATTAATACACACTAATTGTAAGTACAAAGTATCCAGTTAGCACATATTTTGTTATAAAAAAAAATTCTCTATTAACGCTAAAACGAAATAAAAAAATTATTAAAAAATAAATGTTTTACAAAATGAAAATTTGTCAAATTCTATCTTTGTATTAAATTTAAAATCGTGATAACAAGAGAAATTGTATTGCTCATAATTTCTTCAATATTAACTTCAATTTCATACCTACTTAACGTTTATTCGTGTATGGGAGACACAAACTACTAGTGGATTCCATTATAACTTTTGTATAGATTTTATGTTAAAAAAAATTATGCTTCATTTATTTTAATCCAAATCTAATACAACCAGATACTGTATTAAGTATATTTTAATACAGGTACATAGTATTGTAGTGAAGTATAGTGATGTTATACTTAAAGATTATGATGTTATTTTCCACAAGATTATGTATGTTAATTTACATGTGGCAGTGGATTCTTTGTTTACATTTAAAAAACAATATCGTGAAAAAATGCTAGTTACACTTTTAGAAAATTCACCCATTTTTTTTAAATAACCATATATTTAAAGAGATATTCAATTAAAAATTAACCATTATAATATAGGGCTTAACCCGTTAATTGGTTAAATTAATCGTCTATTTATATGACTCCTTAACGATTCAATATTCTCCTCTGTTGACACGTTTTGGAGTAACTCTATTTTCAAAACTTTAAATCGTACTGTTCGCCTAAACTTTGAGTCTGTCTTTATATAACATTAGCCATGCCCCAACCACTTCCAGATCTCGCCTCCTATTGGTGCACACCTCTTGGTTCTGTGTCCAACTAATTAGTAATTTTAAACTTTTAAATATAACGTTTGACTGTGTATTTATTTGCTCGTATATTACATTTTCCTTTTTTAACTTTGCTTTATATATTTCTAAAATATTTAAACATCCTTCTTTATTAACATAATGTAAAATTTTAATTGTATTTTATTAAGTAGTTGGATGCAATAGCAAAAGTAGGCATGTAAAGACGGACTCAAAGTTTGGGCAGTACAATTTAAAGATTTTAAAATAGAGTTACTCCCAAACGCCTCAACAGAAAAGAATATTGAATCATTAGGAATGGCTGAAAACTGTACTCAAACATATAAATATATTCCTAACAGAAATGAAGATGAGTATATTAATAATTTTGACTAATTAACTTATTTGTATGGCTATCGAAACCAACATAAGTTGACTTTCAAGAAAAAATTCCAAATGAGGGTGCAAAGTAGTCAAATGAGGGAAATTCTCTTTCAAGTGGTTAAATTGAGAGTCCATAACACTAAGAATAAACACAAAATTGAGAGAAAGGTCAAAATGACAAAACCTGTGGAAACAAAGTTAAAGTCTTAAACCTCTTGAAAACCTGAGAGTTAATTTGTTCATTGTCATCAGTGAAAGATAAAAACTGTATTAGAACATATCAAATAATTTATAGAAAGCAAGCTTGGATGAAATAATTTGACTTTAAATGCTCTGGAGAAGTGCCACTAGAAAGTTGAGTAAAATGAAAAAGAGGGGAAAATAACCAATTAAATTTCAGTCAAACAAGAGAGTAAAAAAGTAATTCCAATTATTCTTTACCACCGCATTTGTGAGATGATTTTCAAATGCCCTACTTGTACTCAAATCTTGCTCTGAAAACATTTGTGAATATAGCTGTTCCCAACTCTTCATCGAAAAGAGCCTTTTCACAAGCTAAAGATCAAAAACATGTCTGCAAACAAACATGGAAGAGTATCACACAAATTCTCTGGAATATTTTCAGTCAAAAATGACATGTTGAGTTTAATGGAATTTTCTGTAGTTATTGAGTCTTTGCCCAAAAAGTAATAGCAAACACCACAAACATTATTTAACCAAATATTTGTTGATTAATATCGTGTCAGTATTGTTATCATTAAATACAGTATAACCTAATCATTTGAGTTCCATATGTAACTGAATTGTACTAGTATCATAATATTTTTTGCTTGTCACTTTATAAATAATTTTTGTACCTGCATCTTTTGTAGTTTAATTTACATTTAACTTCATTTAATTTAAAATATTTTTTTGCCACATGTACATGTGTATTATTTGTTAATTTTAATTTTTGCAAATAATATTAATCATAGATTATCAAGGTAGATTATCATACATGGGATAAAAAGGATGTAAAATCTAAGAGACAAAGAGAGTAAAATGTATAAGGACTGATTTGAAAATTTTTAAAAACATTATAAATGTTTCTAAGAAAATTAGTCTTTTTTGTTTAAAATTATGACAAAAATTACTTACAGATCATTTTTTAAATATACAAATTTTACTTTCAGCCATGTTTTTTATGAATATTTGTAGAATTTTCGCTGCAAAATATAATTGTTTCGGATATCACTGTGTACCACTGTTTATAATTGTTAGTGTGTAATAACCAGAAACTTAAAACAACATGACAAGCTTTGCAAGTTGTATACGTTGCAGATTAACTAAACAAAAAGATGAGTCCCACTTCTCATCTCTCAGAAAACAAATTACAATATTCATTACCAGTAGGAAGATGAATAAATATAGAAAATAGAGATAATAAAAACAGGCCATGAAATATATTAATTCTCAAGGTCACCTTATCTTTCCACTAAAAGAAAATGTTTCTCTTAACTGCAACTAACATTCCATTTTTACTCTAACATTTTCTTTGTTTTTCTAAACGAAAACAGACATTAAATAAATAATCTTTCATAAATATTATTAATTTTAAAATCTATATTTCTTTGCTTTTTAAAATGATTTATATATTATTTAATTATTTGTCTTTGGTTTTTTCAAATTATATGAAGTCCACATAATGTTTTATCAATTCATAAATAATTTATTTCTCCTGTAAATTTGAAAATAAACACTATTATTTTATCCCTCAGTTAAATAACATTGTTATGGTTTATGTTTTAATTAGGTTTCATCATTTTCATAATCTTTCAAGATTCGAATTATTTGCTAATAATAATAAGTTGCAGTAATTCAATTATTTATATTACTAATCATAGTTTACCAGTGGTGCACCAAAGGGAGGGGCCAAGAGGGGCCTTAACAATCCCTATAAGGAAAAAAATTACATCTTCCACTGGAAAAGGTATAGTGTGCATGCGCCGTATATAAATTTAACTACCAAAATTTACCAATAAACCGGTATTATTAATACATTCTAGTTTTATTTGTGCCTGAAGTATTAGGAGCATTAGTTAATCAGCAAATTCGAATGCAATTAGTATTTAAATAGGCCTACATCAATAATAAAAAGCTTCAGGAATATCCCTCAATAATACACAGTTGTTGAATTTATACCTTAAAATAAAACAAAGTAGGATGCCTTGAAGTAACTTCACTGTTTTGGGGGAATATTACAACAGAGTTGATATCCCTCTGTTTTTCCTGGCCCACCCCTTTATCAAAATTCTGGGTGTACCACTGTAGATTACTATTATAGCCTATAATTATTAACTTGAATTTAAACTATCCTTGCACAGTTCAGATATAAATGTCTGATTTATATTATTGAGCGTAGAAAAATGTAAAAGTGGATAATAATATTCTTAATATACTCATATTTAATTCTGTTAGGAATATTGGTATACATGTGAGTACATTCTTCTGCCTCCCTAACATCAAAAGGACATATCATTATTCTTTATTGACGCATTTTGGATTAACTCCATTATCAAAACTTTAAACTGTACTCTTATAGTCTATATGAAGAATGATGTTTTGATGCTAGGAAAGATGAGCATAATGATCTTAGTACAAACTATACCTTTGGTATCCTCAACACAGGCACAATGAAGTAGAGATTTGTATTGATAATTGAAGGATTAAAACTTGCCTCTTCTACTGGAATTTATCACGTGTTATTATTTTAAAAAATAATCACTTTGTTAATGACATTGTATTTGACATTAATCATTTGTTTTTAACAATTTGAAGTATATATTTTATTACTGTAATTTTCAATATGAAAGTAAAATACAGAAATATAAATCATATTACTTCATATGAAAAGATGTAAAGAAAAAATTATTTACAAAGTGTCTTCTGTATCAACGACAACATATAGACTTATCTATCTGAAACAGGCAAAAGCCAAGGGTAATTATGTAACTCCTTTATTTGAAATTTAATTTTTCGATGTTGGCTATTGATTTGTAATTATTTAACAATCTAAATATATATTACTTGAATATTTAGTAGAAATAGTTTATTATAGATTTTTAGCAGTGGTGTATAACAATATTCTGCAGCGTCACAACAATTAATAAATAAGTGTCTTTGTGAAGTAAGGTTAAGCCGATATTCAACATAAGTTTTAACCATTATTTATAGTTTCTGACATTTAAAATTACTTCATTTTTTTATGATGTATTCATCAATAACATATATGTGATAAACAAAAGAAATCAAAAGAGGTAGGGAAATGAATAATTGGTTGAAATGCAGTAGCTCGGCACCATACGATATTTTGGGAAATTGTTCAAAGCCACCAAATTGGACGATATCCACAAGAAATTTTGGTTGAAATGCAGTAGCTCGGCACCATACGATATTTTGGGAAATTGTTCAAAACCACCAAATTGGACGATATCCACAAGAAATTTTGTTTACTTTAAATTGAAAAAAAGTAACTTTCCAAGGTCAAAAAAAATTAATTTCTCGTGGATATTGTCGAATTTGGTAGTTTTTCAAAATTTCCAACAATAACCTATGGCGTCGAGCTTCAGCATTTTTACTGAATAATTTACCAAATATATATACTGTATATATATATGATACTTCTTTCCCAATGATCATAAAAGATTTGTAATGTTATAACGGTATGACTTTGTAGCTATATTGTGCTAAACACATGGTATTACACACAAGATTTAATATATAAAAGAAACTCCAAATTGAGCTTACGAATACTCCCTTCACAACCTAAAAAAAGATAAGGTTATAAACAAAATTTGACAAGATCAAAAAATTATACTCAAATAAAAAAAATCAAACTCACCATTGTAAAACTTATTACACTAAGCCATGTCAATAAAATTGAATCTATTTTTAAACTTAAATTTTATGAAGCAAATGAAATAAGATAGCAATTGTACTGGTCTAAGACTATGGTTTGTTAAAGATCAACTGAAAATAATTTGGAAAAACATTTTTTTTTTTTATTAATACAAAGTACTTGATACTTCAGATCTTAACAATCTAAGAATTAAACAAAGACTTGAGAATATTCAAATACTCCTTAGTTAAACACTATTAAAATAGATATAAACATATTCGCGACTTTACTTATAAAGTCAACTTATAATATCTATCTATATATACATATACGTAAATGCAATAATGGTATGAATAAATTCCTTGTTTTCCTTTTTGTCAAATACAGTCTGAATAATAAATCATAAAATGCTACAATTTAAAAAACAAAAAATGTGCAATATCTGCTTACCTATTATCATCTCCATACAGCGGCTGCAAGCATCTTGATGTTTTTTTACATTCACAAAACTTTTAAACTAAACAGTCCGAAAATTCCTACACAACTTAACCCCTCACTCACACTAAACCAAAACACACTCAAAGAACAAAACGCCGTGTACGTACACAAAACTCGAAACTCAACTGAAATTCTAATTGGAAATATATGAACTGCTCGGTCAACAACTAAGGTCTAGCTAACACAAACAGATACTACATATGAGCAATATCAAAACACTGATACTACTACAGCCTACGTTTACCTAATGCTTTTTGAAAACATATAAAGAATACTGTAATGTTTAAAATCACAGTTTAAAATTTAAATTTAAAAAAAATGGTTATTGCTAGTGATTTTTGGTAACTCATTAGTAAGAAAATTCATATTAAAATAGAAAAAATATTTTTATATCACGAACATTTAAGAAAAACATATTTAATTTTATTTTGATGTTGAATTGATATGTATGACGCCATAGTCAAGTACATGTGAAGAGATTAATAATTTAAGGATAAAATTAAGGAATAAATTTGAATATATAGTAGTTCGGGAGTGTAATAAAATTAAAAACAAGGTTTAAATGGGTATTGTTTCTATGAAACAGCTCTGTAAATTTGCCCATTATCAGTTACACAAATAAGTAAACTGCTATAAGACTTGCAAGCAGAAGACACTGATGAAGATCGCTACATAGCGATCGAAAACGTTCGGTCTCAGTAAGTTTTCACAAATTTACAAATTTAAAGTTCTGATAGTCATAAACCCTTGTTAAAGTGATTAAAAAAACGAATACTATTTTTTTTCTACAAGAAAAATTGCTTAGTTAAACAAAAAAATCAATAATCTTCTAAAAAGGAAGTATAATGTGTGTGTGTTTTTTTTAATAAAAAGATTGAAACCAGACACACACAGTATCTTCAATTTAATTGATAATCACGTGGGACTTAATAAGATACAACTCCTTAGATTTGAGTTAAAATAATTACTTGAAGTATTATACTTTTATCATTCTACTGCATTAATAATTGACTCATTTACCTGGCATCATTAAGAAAGAAGTATAGAATACATAAGTGAAAACTGAATTATAGTACAAAAATGTGATGTGCACTTTTGATTAATCGAAAAGGAAGACAGCTGATGTTTAGAACATATGATTGAGAACATATTTCATACTACATATATACATACAGTAGTTGATTTTCGTTTGTTCCTGTTTTTGTCCTAATGTTAAAGTTCAAGATTTAAAAGCTTAAGAAGCCCTTTAAGTTTGCGTAATATGAATAATTAAATTATTCATGAAAGAATTATTCTTTGTCTAAATAGTGTTTGTAAAGGCAAATATTTCATTCTGCAACAATTAACGTACTTATTTCAATATTCTTTTCTCAAATAAGAGGGAAAGTTGTAGTTTAAGTCATTAAATTTATAAAGTGAACAAAAAACAATGAGTTCTGTACAGTTATTGACGCTAGGAACAATATGTTCTATATTTGTTATATTTATGTCATTTTATTTTAAGAGGCCAGAGGACGAATTGAATTTAATATTGTCAAAAGTTCTGAAAGGTTTGATTGAAATTGAAAATAAGTATCACAGTTATACTCCTAAAGTTGCTGTTGGTTATGGCGCCTGTCATGACTTATTTGTTAATGGTAAAGATTTCCTAGTTTATGAGAACACCCTAGGTGATCCAATACATTGTGATGAAATAAATTCAGTTGAAGAACTAAAAAAATCATATGCATATTATTTTCGTCATGGAGCTGCAGCAGAGTAAGAATCTGTTACAATTAGTACATTTTATAGAATAATAATATTTAAAAGAAAACTACAAAGTTCACTTAATATCAAACCTCCCTGTTATTTTAGATGTGAGAAAGTAGACTTTTCTTATTTATTGGTCAAGTCTTGTTGTAATTGTTTGAGACAGCTATCCATTTAGTCAGATGTGAATAGTAAAATTATACTGTATCACTGAAATAACATCTAACTGCTGAAGTAATAGGTTATTTTTTATTACGGCGGCCCCACTCCATATTTTGGGTGGATATCGTACCTTTTCGTGCTTTTGAACAATAATCAAAAATATGGAGTGGGGCCGCCGTAATAAAAAATAACCCTCTTTTTAATGTGTAGAACCCGAATATCCACTTTTCTTTTTGCGAAAATACGGAAAGTTACTTTTTTCACATTTTAAATGTTAGGTTGTAATGGCACTTTTAGCTTGAACGAATCTTATTGATATTGTTTAATTTTTTTTTTTATTACTCATTTTAATATGTAGAACATTGATATTAACTTTTTTGTGTGGAAAATACAAAAAGTTAATTTTTCTGCACATTTTTAATGTTAGTCTGTCATAGCATGTATAGCGTTAACCGGCCGCACGGTAGCTACAGAGCACTGCACTACGTCAAAGTTAGTTCATTTTAATACTAAACTTAAAATCTAAATATTTAACTTTTGGTTATTATTTTATACATGACTATATATCTACATTAAAATATACCTACAAAGTAACCAGTCAGGATATATTTGGTTATAATTTTATTCAACTTTACTATCTACCTTTACTAAAATACACCTACGAAGTATTCATTCAGGATATATTTGGTTATAATTTTATTCAACTTAAAATATACCTATAAAGTATCCAGTCAGGTAGATTTGGTTGTAATTTTCTGCATCGGCAGTATGTCTAAATATTTACCAAAATTACAACCAAATCCATCCTGACTGAATACTTCGTAGGTATACTTTAATACAGGTAGATAGTAATGTCGAATAAAATTATTACCAAATCTATCTTGACTTGATACTTCATAGGTATATTTTAATGTAGGTATATAGTTATGTTGGTTAAAATTACAAATCTAGACGTATTGCAGTGCGCTAGAGCTACTGACCGCCCAGTTCACGCTATAGGCCTTCGTGCCTCTACAACCTAACATTTTTAAAATGTGAAAAAGTAACTTTCCGTATTTTCCGCGGAAAAAAAGTTGATATTCGTGTTCTACACATTGAAACGAGTAATTTAAAAACAAAAAGGAATTTTTTAAACAAACGTCATTAAGACTATTTTTACCTAAAAATTCTATTGGTAATTGTGAGAATTACCGGCCATCTACGATAAATTGGGAAATTGTTCTAAACCACCAAATAGGATGATATGAACAAAATTTTTTTTAAATTTTCCTTGGAAAGTAATTTTTTTTCAATTTAAAGTTGGCTAAAAAATTTAATGTGTAGCATTAAGTTGTGCATTGGTCGCAGAGTGATACAGTGACATCACGCGTACCTTACGTGTGTAGATATTTGAGAAACAAGATTTGGCTTAACTTTTATTGTTTTTGCATACATATATTTAAAGTCTCCAGTTAGGATAAATTTGGTTATAATTTTATAAATGACCTAAATGGTTAAATGCATAAAATTAGAATCAAATCTATCCTGACAAAGTACTTAATAGGTATATTTTAATGTAGATATATAAAATTAACCTTCCTGGGCAATAAAAAAAACAATATTTATCAATATAGCTTCAGGACATGTTTTTGATTTATAAAGTTTAGATTGCTAAAACACCAACTACAGTTGTGACATCGCTGTATCATTCCGCGGCCCATTTACAACTTATTCTTCCGCATTGAATTTTATACCCTACTTTAAATTGAAAAAATAACTTTCCGAGGACAATAAAAAAAATTCTTGTGCATATCGTCCTATTTAGCGGTTTTGAACAATTTTGGAAAATATCGTAGGTGGACAGTTATTCTCACAATTACCATAGTAATAAATATGCAAGATTAGTTTTTAAGTGTCATTCTTAAAGAAATGAGTTATCCTGGGTGTTAAAAAAAAGAAAGTTAAACATTTCTACTTTATACTCTTGTATGAAATTTACAATTACATTGATATTTATTGATAAATGTTATATGAAAAGTAACTAAATTAGAAATATATTTTTTTTACAAGTATTTGATATGATCACCATTTGGAAATAGCTTGTATGTAAGTGATAGTTATGTTGTTAAATTTTTTTTATCAGTACTTCAAATTATAAGACATCAGCCTGAATTCTATTTCTCAAGTTAGTTGACACCCATGACACTTAGACACGCAATGATCTATAAACCAGAAAGAAAAAAAGTGTGTCACATCAAATTGCTTTAGGTGATCTAGGCAAAAAAACCTATCATCTGGTCCCTTGTGATCAATCCAGTGTTTGTGATATAACAATTTAACCAATCACAGAAGACTTGTACCTCCATAGAGGTGGACAATCTTGTTTGCAAATTACATTTTTTTCTGATTCATGTTATTGAAGAGGAAGTCATAGTTGAAACATCAAAATAAAAAATTCAATTTCATATACTGCGGTTAATGTGATGTATAAACAAAGTGATTTCTGACATTCAGATAATCATGTAATGAGTGTTTTTCAGCAAAATATTGATTGTTTTCTGAAATCAACATACTAAGAAAATCATTTTATGCTTGATAGTTATTTCTTTGCTTGGTTGGCAAAAGAATTATTAGTTGCTATTTCATGGAGCTTGTAACAGTTATAAATGATATAGACTCAGGTGTATGTATTTCCTTAAAACCCTACAAATAAATATGACAAATTGCTGATTCAATATTATGTTGCTATTTTTTGAAGTAAAAACAGTTATTTTATAAATTGAGGTGAATGAATATTCTTACCATGAAGGCCATAGCATATAAATTCCATATTCAATACACAATAATTTATTATATTAATATTTGTTGATTTCATCTTCACGTGAGCTACTAGTTATCACTAAACACATATAAATGTTTATAAACTTGCCTATAGTAGGACTAATGTTTGTTGAGGACGGCCGTTTCAGGAGATGTGTCCCTTTGTCAACTCAGACCGTAACTCAAGTCTGAGACCGGAGTTACGGTCTGAGTTGACAAAGGGACACATCTCCCGAAACGGCCGTCCTCAACACACATAAGTAAGTGCTACTATAGGCAAGTTTATAAACATTTAAAAGTGTTTATTATATTACTAACTGGTTTATAGGAAAAGTGAGGACAAAGTAATAATTGCTATTAAAAGTATTTAGCTTAATCTTTTTTTGGTGAAAAATCATTTGAGACTGTTATCTCCTATAACATAGTTCTTATTAAGGTTTAGTAGTTTAAATAATATTATTACTAAAAAAAACTTAAACATATATTAGTATGTTTCACTTACCTATGGTTTCCACTAATTTTTTTGATTATTGAGGACAGCCATTTCAGCGGATGTGTTATATTGTCAGCTTAGAGTTGTCGGCAAGTGTAATATGCTAATATGTGTTCAAGTGTTTTAGTGAAAAACTAGTAGTTCAATTGAAGATGGAACCAAATAATATTTCGATTATTAATACAGTTTTTAATAAAAGAATAAAGAAAAATAAACTCCATATCACAAACTGTTTAGTTTATTATGTCATTCCATAAATATCATAAATAGAGGGCAGGTCAAGTTCATATACAAGACCCTGCTCTTATGATGCCATGATCCTCTATATCCTCCACCAGGGGATTTTCAAAATTTCTTTCACTAATGGAGTATAATTTGAACCTGAAATCAAATGTTTATGATGGTGCTTTGTTCAGTAGAAACTTTTGACCTGAAAAAGATAGAGACACCTCTGGTAATTTATAATAGATACTATCTAGTAAATTAAAAATATAATAAGGTGTATATACTTTTTTTTTGTAACAAACAAATGTTTACCATTTTCATGACTGTAAACTAAAGTTAAACCACTAAGTAAAATTTCAGCAGATTTCACACCAGGTCAATATGTGTTAACTACCAAGAACATAAGTCCAATGCACTGAACTAGTGTGAAATGCAGTTGCTGAAAAATTGGAATAAGTTATTAGTTTAGATGAAGTTTTTAATCATAAAAATACTGAATAATAATAAACCACTAACTATTTGACATAACTATTATGTTATGTCAGATATTTAACATAATAATAAACTAAGATAGTTAACCATAGCCTTTGAATTATAAAAAATTAATAAAATTTCTAAACATATTGTTTTATTTATATAATTTTTTAGTATTCACTTTTGGTGAAATTTTTGTTTGAACTTAGAAGTATTACTAAGTTTGGATAGTCATAAACTAAGTAAAAGTGATTAAAATGTTATTCACTTGAAAATCTTTACTTTAATTGATAAACACAAGACTGGTATTGTACAACATAATGTATGATAGAGTTAATCATTGCAGAAATGTGAAATAACTACTAAATACCAAATATTACTAAACTACATACAATTCAGAACAAGTTAATAATTTATTGCTTCTGAAAAAATATTGCTGATTTTAGTTGCAAAAGTTTTAAATGGTGTTCCTTGACATTATGCATCCACTTAAATATGAAAATTTTGGCTTATCATATCTGATTATTGCCCAAAACAATTCATTACAGTATTTAAGAGAAAAAATTTTCTCACAATTCATTAAACACATGGGAGATGCTGGCAAGGAGAGCCTTGTTAAGCTTATAAACCTGCCATTTTTCCTGGTAGAAATGGATAACTAATATTGCTTCTTAGCTCAGTCTCCAAAATGGCAAAATTTATGGTTAAATTTAAACTTAATCATCGATCAACAATCAATCAAGTTGTCAAGAATGGAACTGGTTAAGAACCAATTAAAAATGGATGTTACTGCAAGCTGACTGCACCAACTGTTATAATACATTTCAAATCTACATTTGACAAAGCCTGAGAGATTCACTCCTACAGAAGGGGAAGGGAAATAGGTTTAAGTTAATATGAAATTTCATGTCATAATTCTTTATTCAAACAGAATTAAAAACACAGCCTCCTAGCAAAAACAAAAGAAATAAGCTGACCATGGACAAACAACCCTAGGGAGCTGTCTTCTGTTTAACCCAACCATAGATGACATAATATTATCAATCAAAAGGTTGTATAGTTTTTTTGTGTGACTTATAAAATATAAATCTTATTCTGTACTAGACTTATCTCAAGTAGTGATGGTCGATATTTTCTGTCACGGTCGCATATCACTGATACTCATTTGTCGCTGGTGGTTCCAGTGAAAAATATGGAAAATACCATTTCCAGTGACAATGGATTGATCAGAAGTTGCAGCTGTTGTGATTGGGAAATAAGTTGCAATCACTGGATGAAACGGCTGTTATTGGTTGATTTGTCACTGTCATTGGATAAAACTGCTCTAATTGGTTGATTTGTCACTGTCACTGGCTCGGGTCTCACCGCTCGGCTCATGGACCTGATAATTGTGCAGTGCCATTGACTTCAGGGAAGAGGAATGGTTGCCTCTATTGTGATTGGGCAAAATGTTGCTGTTGCGACTGACCCAATAGTTACTGCTATTTTACCTCGACTGTCATTGGTTGATTTGTCATTGTCACTGGTTCTATTTATTTACGTTGTGTGTGGGTGGTTAATTTGTGTCAGGTTTCAGATAGTAACAATGTTGTGTACAGTAGATGCTATTTGGCGCTCTGTTGTTTGTTCTTAATTTTGTAGGAGTTAATTTTTAAATAAAATGAGCCAAAATAAAGCGAAGTATGGAATTATTTCACCAGTGTGGTATGCCTGCCTGTTATTAGTACATACAGAGCAGTCTCAGTATCCCTTGTCACCGGTACTGAAGTCACCAGCAAAAGTCACTAATATGAACCTGACGATGTCACTAAAATCACCGATCCCTTAAAGTCACTGTATCGACCATCCCTAATCTCAAGCCATCTGTCAATAGCAACTGAAAAAATGTTTCTTCATGAACACATGATCAAATTGTAGTAAGTCCTGAAAAAAGGTGCTTAACATTTTTCTGGGAGAAAATGAGGTTATACTTAGGATGACCTACCACAAAACCTACATTAAGTTAACCATGGACCAAAACTACAGTATAATATGTCTTTCAAAGTAACAAGAATCTGGAGAAGCTGATATTATTCAACACAATGCTTTATGATTCATAACAGGAGGAGCTGTACTCGAGTTTTACATCTCCAATATGTTCCATAGAGGTGTAAAGTAATATTAAATTCTTTGAAGTCCAAAGGCATCAAATTCACACTTATAGACATAGTCACTTGGAACATCCACAAGCCAGTAGGTTCTAGACTGAAGACTCAAGTAAATACTGTACAATATGCTGAATTATTGAAGGCTAAGTTCAGCATAGAAAAGAGTGCATTGAAGGGTTTTCTACTTCATCAAACCATTTTATGAATGGCTGTAAAGAAATCAGTGCTCAACAAAGCATACAACGGGCAAATACAAGATCAGGATACTACCATGGCAACTGTCGACAAACTAATAAAGAGGAGTGGCTCAATGTTTATACAGATTCAATTTGAAAAATTTTGGAATAGGAGTGAAAATTTTCAATAGTCAAATTCCACACCAACAACACTGTTGGCAACATGACTAAAACTCGGCTGAGAAAATTAGAAACCTCAGAAGCCAGGCCAGTTATCTTTGAGTGGTTTTCCACTCAGGTCTATTGCTAGAAATGGTCTGAATGTGACAGAGTCAGATCTGCTACCTTGTCTTAATTGTAGATCCTATATAGATATTTACTTAATATTTTCTACACGTAACATGACATGATAATTGGTTTTTAAACTTAAATGGTTAAAATCCAAATGTCAAAATAGGTTGGAGGAAGAGGAAATTGATGGTTTTACCTAATAAGGTGGGTGCTAACAATGGTGGGAATATAATGTCTGAATTGTCATTACTAAATATTGTAGATTTCATGTGCTCAGAAGAAGGTTAAGATCTATCTAAGTTATCTTTTTTTGCTGTGTAATTGCTGGAAGTGAAGGTGTGTCTTGTATTTTTTATATCAAACTCCAAACAGGTGTGTTGTTGCAACAAGTAATGAGAAACTTGCTGCTCAAAGTGACATCTTTCTTCATTAGAGTAGTGGTTCGTACGGGTTGTTACAAACCTCTCAAAGGGTATTGTCACTTATAGACTTGATGCATGAAATTAAGTCTGATTTTGAGTTGGAACATGTTGAGTCTCAGCTAGCCAGAGCCAAACATCAAAAATGGAGCCGGGGCAGAAAGTTACGGTAGTCTCAGGAAACCACCGATCATTGAATTTATTAATGCAGATTACCAACTTTTGGATAATCTGCTTTTCTGGTAATCACCAGCTGTTTGTGAGGACTTGTGTTAAATTATTGATATTGTTTCAAGTGTCAGTGGTTTTGATACATTTGCTGTTCATGACAAAAACTGTGCAGTCATTATCAACTGTGGGGCCAATCATCCAGCATAGGAACAACTCCACTTGCAGTTTGTGTCCCAGTTTCTATACAGGCCAAACAGGAAGGTTATTTTACACATATACAAAAACTTACAAGCACTACAAAGAAAAACATTTAAATTTCTAAACATCTCATATTCACAAGCCGTAATCACAGAAAAATCAGGTCTACAAATTCTACATAAACTAAATAAAAATACCCAATTTTTTGGGTATTTCACACAACTGAATAGTGTGAAATATACAAACATTTTATGGTACATCCAACGCACGTACTCAGTACCGAATTATAATTAAATTATTATAAATGTTTTGACGTAATCCCCAAATAACCCTTCCCTAACTCACCCCAAATTTACCAAACTTACTCCCTTACTTATAATTACTGCTTATTTCTTGTTTTCTCACATTCTCTTTGAATTCCTTTGATTATATGTTCTTTCTTTTGGTGTCTTGCCTCCTACTCTCATCTCACACATTCCCCCCTGCCAATCTTTTCTTCCTTTATTTATATCTCTATACCAGTTAGTTTTTATATTGAATTTTCTTCTCTAATTTAACATTTACTAGTTTATGTTTTTGCAAGTTCTTTAAAATTCTCCTATATGTCTTTAAAAAAATTATTTCATTTAAAATTCCATTTAAACAGCTACTACAGCTTCTCCCTTTCATGTTCAAAGTGTCTGATCAAATAGTAAGCTCACATAGTAATAACACTACGAACCCACTGTTCTAAGATGAGTTTTTGTGTAAAATTAAGGCTTTTGACACTTTGTAGTTAGGCCGTTATCGGTTACAATCTCCTTCAAATTCTGATCCTTCCTTCTGTAACATTTCCTAATCCAGAAACAACAAACATTTTCTAACAGAAACAAAGAATTTTTTTAGCATTTTTATAATAAGAAAAAAAATATTGAAATGGAATAAAGTGTAGTGTTGTATTAAAGACATATTGGCTTGAAGTATATACTTTTCATTTATAGAATAGATGATGTATTTTTTAAAAAATTCAATCATTCATTTAATTTTTTTTTCAGGAGATACATTTCAAATTCAACCTTATTTGATGAACTTGTTATGTATGCAAATGACATCAGTTCGTCCCATTATTCACTAGGTGGTAATGCTCCTACAATGGCTCTGCGTTTAAACCAAGAGGGGTGTGAAGTTGTGTTAGCTGCAACATTAACAGCTAGATTGAAACGGTCTTTACCATCAAGTCTCAAAGGTATTGCAAAATATTTGTGACTATTGATGTGGGTTGTGTAATCAACATCTAGATATAGTTTTTTAAAGTTGCTTGTTGTAATCATCTTTAATTCACTGATTAAACTCATGAGTAATTATTGCATAACTACGTGAATATTTTGACTGGAGGGTATGACTACGTATGTTACTTGCTGATGCTTTTTGACTGGAGGGTCAGCTGTAAATGAAATGATTGTTTTAAAACGTGTCAGCAAATACTTTCTAAAGTTCACTTAGGTATGCAATAATTACTGATAGTTTTTGGTTTTTAAGGCAAAAACAAAAGTTATTCATATAACAATTATAATTTAAGTTTAAGAAAATTTATAAGGAAATCAATATTAAATAAGCACTCTACTAACTTGTCATATGTCCTTAAAAAAAGCTTTACCACTAATAAGTAATTAATGTATGTGTGTGCATGGCGTTTGTAATTAAGTAGAAAGTTTGTTAGCAAACAGATTTTAAAACTGTTAAATAAAAGTTATAATAGGATAATTTTTTATAAAAATTCATAAATTTAGAAAATGTTGGCAGTGAAGGCTAGGAGGGAGTGATAGAATATTTAACAAAAATTTCAAATATGAAATGTAGGAAAAGTTAAAGAATTGGATTTGGATTTCTTGATTTTATAAAGTTAGGGGTAAAGAAGCATAGGAGTTTGAACTGGGAGCTGAAAAGAACAGCAAGTTTTAAAGTAAGAATGAACATGAGTGGGTGGTAGGTCAAATTCTGAGTCAGAGGATTTGAGTTTTGCATTGAAGTTCTAATGAGATAAGTAGGTTTTTAATTGAAATATAAAACAAATTTTGTTTTAAAAAAGGCATATCCAAGAAAAGTTTTGGTTTAATAATTTGTTATTTAGTTTTGCTTGACATAGATTCGAAAGAATTGTGTAAATCCAGGGGTTTCAGCACTATCACAATTGATCCTAAGACCAGATCATCCGAAAAAAAGTGTCCAAAAGTATATTCAAAGGACGTACAAGAGCCACAACACTCCAGAATCATTAGACTTCAGCAAATCTAGCAATTAATTTTTCTTAAGAACACCTAATTGGTGTTGAGAAAATTACTTAATGTTTTTTTTATCATAACGTATCAGTCATTATTATTTTCTATTGTAAAAAAGGAAATTTTCTAGTAAAAAAAATGTAACATAAATAGTCTGTAACTCTTGTGTGAGATAATTGATAGACTGAGGAGGTTTAGTTTATTTTGTTTTAACTTTTTGGTTGGTAATTATGAAGAGTTAGGTAAGGATAAATACAGTAGGAAATACATTGTGAAAATTTTCCTACAACAAAATTTAATAAATTTTGACATCGACTTCATCTTTATCATCACCACTGAAGTACATTAGAAAACATTTATGGTCACTACCTGGAAATGCATGCAGCTAAGAATACTTTGGCTAGAGTACATCTAAAAACTGTCAATATAACCATGGAATTTAAAAAAGCATTTACAACAAATCAAAAGGATAAATAATGAAGGTAAGTGCTTAGCTAATGAAAATAAAGGTCATATTCATTTGGGAGCTGCAACCCCTTCATTTGGTGTGGATTTGTTCGGTAAACAGAGTTACAACACCAATGATTTCCAGTCATAAGTCCAATCAAACATTCCCAAATTGACATGTGAATAGAAGGGCGTTTATGATCGCCTAATGCAACTGATAAACGACAGAGTAGCTGGGAACTTTCTTCTTGGATGTACCAGGAGGAACTGGGAAAGCATTTCTTATCAGATTGATTTTGTCAACGGTTTGTTAAAAAAATGGCATATCACAAGTTGTTGCTTTATCGAGAATGGCTGCGTTATTGTTACCAGATGGAAGGATTGCTCATTCAGTTCTACAGTTGGAATCGAACATGAAATTCACGAGACTCCTATGTAGAATACTTCCAAAGAATCTGACATGGGAAAAGCATTACAAAAATGTAAATTCATTGTTTGAGATGAATGTGTGACGACAAATAAAAAAATCACTTGAAGCACTTGATTGATCGTTGTGGGAAACGTTTAACCATTCGGGATACATTGATATTGGTCGCTAGAGATTTTAGACAAGCATTACCTGTAATTTCTCGATTGACACCAGTGATGAAATAATGCTTGGTTGAAATATTTGTCTTGACTCATACGTATATTGCAGTTGACTATGTATATGCATGTCCAGCTGTAGATCTATCAATCAACCGAGGTATTCTAAAGACAGTTACTGAATGTTGAGAATGAACAGCTGATAATTTTTGTAATTTAGTTACATCTAAAGAAGAACTTATCGAAAAAGTATTTCCTAATATTCAAATTAATTATAGGAATAAAGATGTCTATCAACTCAATAATGTTATTCAATCCAGCATTGAATTTCACCAAACACTGCTTTAACAAAATACTTTGTTATTATTCCATCTTTAATTTGTGTGTTAGCCAACCGAATCCAGTTGACAACATCTAGAATTTTTACAGATCTTTCCAAATCATAAAAGCTATCAGCTTATTCTATATCTAAAATCAAAGATTGCTTTTTATAGTGGCTGTAGTACAATTTTAAAGAATAAATAATACCCATAAGCTACAGTATCATTGTAGCATTAGGTAGGAACCAGCCCAGGTACGTATTCAAAAGTGTTATTTGTGAGTGGCTGGTGGCCTTTTCCAGAAAAAGAATAACCTTTTGTTTTTCATTTTACATTTTAGCATTGGGCCTGTTTAACCGTACTTCCATTGTAACAGCAATCTTACAAATCTTTCTATTATTTCACCAAATCATCAGTAAATTTGTAATTTGTGAACACGAAGTGTTCAGCTATGAACAGGTAAACAGATTGCGGTTTTCTTGTTAAGGCTAAAAGACTGTAAAAACATCCGGATCTTGTTTCTAGAAACTAAGAATAATTTAATCATTCTTTGATCATGCACTCTCTCTCATTCCATCTTTCTGTCCCTTTTTGTTAGAAATTACCACAAAGAGACAGGCCTTTTAAATCGTGCATTATACACGTCCTTATTGACAAATTCCACAAATTTTTCTTTTCCTGTTTCCGAGCCGAGCAAATTGTGCATATACAAAGTGCATTGTGCATTATACAACAATAATGCCTATTCTAACGGTATTGGGAGCAAGAAAATTTTCCATAAGATTCCGCCTTTTTAACATTCCTTTTTAAACAAGCTTTACTATATTATGTTGCTATTCAAATGAAGGAAGAACTAAACATTTCCTCTAATAGGTTTTTCAATATATAAAATAAGGACCAATTTGTTTACACAATCACTGACATGAAATAAAACTTCAACTACTGTGAAAATAACCTTTTTTTAAAAGCTTTCGTCACTTTTACTGTTAAGTATTTTAACTGTAAAATCATCCAAAACGCTTTAGTTGATCTATAAATGCAATTTCTGGTTATGTTTGATTTTGTGAGCGTGAAGACATAAATGCATGTGATTAAACCACTAACCATAACATGCACTGTGTTTTCAGTTGAACTGACACTATTGCACTGGTACTAGATAGTGTGATTGCAACACTTCAACTGTAATTTTGTTTTAGCTGTCGAAGGTGTATGAAGCTCTTGAGAACATCAGTATGTCGCATTGATGATATGCTTCGAGCATAGTTTAATAAATATTCTTGTTAGTAAAATGTATGTATACATATAGATAAATATTTAACAAGAAAAACGTCATCTACAAATCATATGTATAATTTGTTTATGTAGTACGCAAATCTTGGCATTGTTTTATTTATATGCATTGTTTGGATTTTAGATTTTAACATTAAGTTTATTGTGTGTGTGTGTTGTAAAAATAATTATATTTGTGACTAACTTGCTGTCAAGTAGTAGTGGGAGCCGAATCAAAGAGAGATGACATACACTTAGTTCTTGAGTATAAAGCTGGTGATACTTGGGGACCATATACAGCACCTCGTGCTAATAGGTATGCTCTTTAACCTTTACAAAATGTTCTTTAATTTATACTTTTCCTTCAATCGGTACAGTAGAGTCTCGAAAATCCGAGTCCCGATATTTCGAGCTTTTGTATAATTCGAGTCTATTTCTATTTGAGCCTATTTTATCTGTTTGAAAGAAAATGAGTCAGGTGTCCAAGAAATATTTATGGGCATTCAAGAAATATTTATATCAATATGTCATGCAAAGGAAATGAGTCAGACTTACAAAAAATGTTTACATCAATAAGATATTTTTCTTCTTCCCCATTCTTTTGTTGTTGTTCTTATGCTGTTATGTTGTGTTTGAATGTCTGTATCAGTTATGTTTAGATGACAGGAAGTCAATGGGCCATAAATATCTTTCTTTATTTACACTTCTTTATTTCAACTTTGACAGTCAACAAATATTTCTCTTGTGCATGACATGTCAGAAAATAACCTCGCTTGAAGCAAACAAATTAATCAAACAATGACGACACTCATGATTAGCTGGACTGGTCTTTATTCCTGCTATAATAAATCCGGTTCAGGCTGTTGCCACATTGATATGAGGGGTTTACTGTATTAGGGTTTATTAGAAGCCCTATTTTTCTTAGGCTTGGGAAATTTTTCCCTGTAATCCGAGTTTTCGGTAATCTAAGGGGGTCTTGGTTCCATTCACCTCGAATTATCGAGACTCTGCTGTATTTATTGAGTCATATGTATATACTTGTTTCACTTACCATATCCACAGATTAGCCACCTATCATGAAAAATGGGAATATTAGGATTTGTATGTCAGTTACTAGTATTTAGAGTTCAACCGAAGGTTTAAGGAAATACAAATTAAATGAATATTCAATCTAGCACAGTCTCTGGCTAGAGGAGCACCTCAAAAAATTGTGGGGTAATATGAATATATATGTGATTACACAAAATTATAAAGTTAAAATAACACAATTTCAACCTGAAAGTCTTACCAAGGAGCTGTGGAAGCAGGCCCTTAGTAATCACACTCACCACTAGATCACTGTAAAACTTAACGATAGCTGATTAGTGAAATAATGATTGATTAGAGATCTAAACAAGTTCTAATATCAAGTACGTTAGAATTAATATCTATTCTAATAATGGTCTAATAAAATAATGATGCACTGTGAGGTAATAATTAAACACAAAGTAAGAAATAGTCAAATGTCTGAACAAAGCTCACATTTGGTTGGAGGAGGGGAGTCGTAAAACACTTTTAACTTTTTTAAATGCTGTTATTCTTGTTCCGGCTAGTTTAAATCAATATAAAACGACTAACTATCTTTTACATGTAAATTCAAGACTTGAGAGTGATTAAAAAGGCAGTTTACATGGGAAATTGAGACCACTGTAATTAACAAATAACAGTAGTTACTACAGTTTCTAACAGTTATTTGTAAAAATACCTCTGAAGATGATTACTTTGTAGTCGAAATGTACATAAGGTTAAAATAAAATTTGTTGAATTTGTGGTGAGAGGTTGTTTTAATTAATATAAACATTTACGCCACAGTTGCTTTAAGTTGTTGTCAAAGTTCACTATGTTATCTAATGGAACACTAATCAGCTACATCATCAGCAAACCAATTAAGACCAATACATAGTATTTTTAAAAGCTTCAAAAATAGAAGAATATTTTGTTGACAGGAATGGTTTGTAGAAGTTTGTTATTGACAGTAAACGGTAGACATAAACCAGCAGCATGGTGGTCATAAACCATCAGGATTGTGACACCACCTCAACAGGTCTAAATCACCCTCTTCGTTGTAGTTTTTATCATAACTTTCGCCATCTGATAAGTTATGATTTAGCACATCAGAATCATTGGCACTAAAGTATGCAACAGTCCTAACTCATTCAATTATAAATCTTCCTTTGATACCCTTCCAAATCATTATAAATTGTGATGTGCCTACAAATGAATATTGGTTGGCAATGCAAGCCTGCCGGTGAGCATGCATTGTACATTGGTTGAAATTTCAAAAGAATTTTATTATATTGGGACGAGAAAATTGAGAAATATTTGAAAATTATGTTTGATTGGCCACTCTGTATGATCTAATAAAATCAAGAAAATATCACAAGTATGATGAGCTGTAATAAATTCGTATTAACATATTTAAAATGATACTTTTATCCTACAAAGCTAACAAACTAATATTCTTATTGTATCAGTCCTTGATCTTCTACAACATCTAGAAAATCTGATTCCTCTTCTCCATTCTTTCAATTATAAAAATGTCTTTTTACTAAAGTAAGGTACAGTTAATAAACTATATTACATATTTTGTTGCTTTGATTTCAGAAATGATGAATTAAGGTTTCATAGTAATTTATGTTTAAATTTATAGGTTCATTGTCCACAATGATGACAACAATCCATTAGTTAGTTCATTAGAAGCTTTTGAACAAGAACTGAAAACATTCAATGCAGATCTTATAGTTGTTAGTGGTTTGCAAATGATGGACAAATATCCCTTTCAACCAGGTAAGATAAATCTTAATATTATTATTTTCTTAATATATGAGGGCTATTCAGAAAGTAAGGAACGTTTCTGTCTGACGCCGCCAGGCGCGCGCCGATCTCGTACATTTTGGTGCATGCGCACTCGGTTACTCAGTCGACATCCAACCGTGACAACGAGAACATTTCTGCAATGTCCGTTTTTTCGCAATTTAAACTGAAGATGTGGGGGCGATTGAAATTCCCGCCAGTTGTGAGGTGCGGTCAGTGATACGTTGGTTTTTGTTGGCAAATAACTTTAAACCGATAGACATTTATCGCCAAGTATGTGAAGTTTACGGAAACAACGTAATCAATGAAAGTTCTGTAAAAAATGGTGTATTCAGTTTAAAAATGACCGAACTGACGTTCATGACGAAGCGAAGAGCGGACGCCCGAGCATTGTGACTGATGAACTGGTCGCTAAAGTTGATGAAAAGGTTCGCAAAAACCGCCGATTCACGATAACAAAGCTTTCGCTTTGTTTCCCACAAGTTTCACGGACTTTGTTGTTTGAAATTGTCACACAAAGGTTAGGCTACCACAAATTTTGTGCAATATGGGTGCCGAAAATGGCCACTGACCACCATAAAGGTCAGCGAATGAAGGCAAGTTGACATTTCTGGATGCCTATGACAGACATGGCGATTCACTACTAGATCGCATCGTAACTGGTGATGAGGCATGGGTAATTAATCACTTTAACATTAGTCTATGACTATTCGAACTTTAAATTTTGTAAATTTGTAAAAACTTACTGAGACAGAACGTTGTGTGGTATGTAGCCATCTTCATCAGTGTCTTCTCATTCATGTTATAAACTATTTAAAAAACTGATTTTGTGAATTTTTAATACAAATTTAACTAGTAAATGTTGACTTAAATTTTAGGACATAATTATAATTTTATAAAATTAAACTTAATACCAACAAAGATAGGTTTGGTCTTTTATAACTTTAGTCACTAATTATAGATTTATGAGATCAGTCTTAGAAATGGACTTAATTGTATGTAAGATGAGATCAAAGTGAAAAAAATGACTTACTTACTTCTTCCAACAGGAGTCCAGCTTCAATTGTAGCTTCAAATGTCCATAATAAATTGTCATCGCAGAGTTCCAATGATTTTTGTTTGTTAGAATGGTATTAATGTCCAATCCCTCTGCCCTTAAAAGGTCCCTGGCCAGATTTGGATAACAGCACTTAATGAGGATGTGCTCCAGGTCTTCTCCACTTTGGCATAGGGCGCAATCTGGTGATGCTGCTAAATTGAACCGGTAAAGATAGGCCTTGGTTAAAATGTGTCCAGTCCGAGCTCTGACCGCAAAAGTACATAGACTTCTTTTGATTCCGCTATACATGTCTTCTTTTGCCGGTTCATTCTGGAGGTTAAATAGGGATCGACCCACAAGACATCGTGACCATTCCTCAGTCCACTTTCTCCTGAAAAATCGTTCTGCAGACTTTTGACAATATGAGAGGGAATATATCTCTCGGTAGGCATAAAAATGACTTCTACAAGAATTTCTACAAAGTATTAGGGGCAATAGCAGGAAACTATCTGTCTCGAATTGAGAAAAAATGACTTTATTGAAATATCTGCACTGCTTAGAGTGTTCATATCTTAATCATGCTGCATTCAATATGTTATTTTATCATTATCGGTATTTAAAATTCAGAGGGACCTTGTGGTGCATTTAGTGCTGCGTTTGTACTCTTTTCCCATAACTACCACAGGATTCACTTAGTGAATGAATACCAACTTCTTTGCAATATTCAAGTACTCACTCAACACTGAATCTCCTGATCTCTTCTGGTATTATTACTTTCAAATCACTTCCTTCTGGTGTACTCTCATGCAGGGCACTCACAGATTTCACAGATTGAAATTTCCTCGTTGCACCTCATGGACTGAATAACATTAATCTTTTAATTTTATATTGAAACCCTCTCAGATTTCCATGAAACCTACTTAAGGACAGTAGTTCTTCGCCGCACAAAGAACTGAAGTATCCTCTCAGAGCCTTGGATTTGTTAAAATTCAAGGGCACTTCCTATTTTCCTCGGCACAGTCTATACAATATTTGCAGTACTCTTGTGTCTCTCTTGAGATGACATATCTGCTGTTCTCAACAACAGACCTTATGTACGGCACCCATTCTTAGCTAAGGAATTCGCTGTCTCATTTCCTATCCTACTGGGGTGTCCTGGAATCCAGCTAGGTTGTCTGTTAAAGCAGCTACAGTTACAGGTTCTGCTAAGAGCTGGTGACAGCTTTCACTATACCCTTCAAATCTGCCTGAGTGTCAGAGCAAATCCAAATAGTCCTGCCTCTTTTGCCAACCCCTTTTTGTCTACTTTCTCAGCATATAGTTTGTCATAAGCACTTCTGTCTAGAAAACTAAATTTTAGTACCTTAGATATAGACAGAACCTGGCTTGATGTCTCAATCCACTAATGCTATCTCCAACTCCACCCCACCCCACTCATCTCCGTGTACCTGAGGTGAGGAATGAAAACGTACCTTCGCCACTGGTAAAATCAGCAGAAGAGGGTTTCCTTCTGGGGTCTCAGTGAAGCTTCCATCAGTCTTGATAAACTCAAACCCTTTTTGGTACCTCTATTAAGACCTTAAATAATCTAGCATTGTTACTCAAGGCTCTAGTGTCTGAGCACCACTTTCCCCAAGAAACATGTTTAACCTCTTTATGAGGTTTTAATAGATTTGCTGGATGTCCTTAAAAACCTGCCAGGTTTCTTCCATGTATTTCTTGCTCTATTAAAAAGCTTACTTCTTTCGTCTTGCCTCTAACCCACTATTTCACTTTAGCTTGCTGCATTCAGGGGTTATCTCGGACAGTGGCTCTTTATCTTTTTTATTTCATGAACCCCTAAACAAGTTTTTTTTAATGAAAAGTACCCCTTATTCCTCGACATGGTTAAGACAAAGAGTGGTTGCCTGACCGCCTTGTAAAGTAATGGGTGGAGCGGGGGCAACTGGCTGTGTATATAATATTTTTGTCTGGGCCACACGACAGACGGTTCCCTAAAAGTTACCTATCATCAAATCGTAGACCCATTCTTCCATTTGTACTGTTCATCTAAATCTGGAATAGATGTTTCCCAACGCCGTTCTATTCTGTGGTTTAAGTAGCACACAAACATACAAGCTCCACGTAATTTCCGATCAACAACACATCAAGTATCTTGTCAACTACTAGTGTAACCTCGTATTTGTTTCAAATCTAAAGTGTGAAATATTGATGTCCGCCATTACTGGTATTATTTTCGCACACCATCCCACAGGCTTCTATGTACCCCTGGGGATCTATGTACCACAGGGTGGGAACCGCTGATCTGGAACAAAAGGTTTTGCATTAGGACAAAAAATGTCTTAATTAAAATGTCTGCATTACTTAGACCATTTGTGCTGAGCTTGCAGTAGTCGACATGTTAAGTTCATGGTATTTTTCTTAGCTGTTAGTTTACCTATATATAACTTGTTTGTATTAGTTTTATGTCTGTTCTGTGTCAGGTGAACGAGAAAAAAGATTGATTCATATTCGTGAACAAATGATAACAAAAGGACCCAACACAAGAATACATTTTGAAATGGCTTCATTCTCAGAAACTTTACTCTTAAACCAATTAGTTCAGTGGATCATCCCACATGCAGATTCTCTAGGGATGAATGAACAGGTTGGGTGTTTTTCCAAATAGTGTTTTATTTAAAGTTTAATTGGTTTAAGTTTCTACTTTTAGAAAATGAAGCAGAAGTATTTTGTACATTAATATACATAAAATAAAACTTTCTTAAAATTGAAAGCCATGTTACAAGTGAATGACCTAATTATAATAGAGAGTTTGTGGATAAACATGAATGAAAAATAAACTGAAAATAGTAAAGATGGATAAAAAACTTACAATAAGATATGTGGGCTAAATTGTAAAATATACAGAGTATACTAGAGATGAAATTCGTGTTACTTCTATTTTTGTTTATTTAGTGGTGTATTCGACTTCGGTTTATAATAAGCACAAATTTTTACTTCCGGTTTCTCTTGTCTCTCTTGAAATTTCTCCTCGTAATTATCTATATTGTTAAATATACGTTTGTTTTTAAATATACATTTGTTGTTAAATATAAATTTGTTGTTAAATACACATTTGTTGTTAAATATACGTTTGTTATTAAATAAACATTTGTTGTTAAATATACATTTGTTGTTAAATATAAATTTAATCTACATTAAATATACATGTTTGACCTATTGGTATACCAGTTTTTTAGGCTCTGTACTATATGCAGACTGTTATGAAACTTAGGAGTTTTGTTGCAAACACATAATTGTTAAATTCTGATTATCTTTTGTAAAATTTGGAGTAAAACTGTTTTTAAACACAAGTTTTTCTCCACTAGTTTAATTTGTTTATTATGAAAATTATCGTTACCATGACATACAGTACACATACCTTATTGCCAAAAATACAATATTGTTTGGTTCATTTGGCTTTTCTTACCATAAATAATAATTCAACAATAGATTTTCCTGAAGCTACTTTGGTAATGGTTCATTATTCACTGATTTTATGTATAAGTACTAGTTCTTCATAGCTGGAAACAATGTTTTCATCTGGACTAATTAGCTTTAATTTTATCAACAACACTGTTACTTCTGTATTCACCCTCTCTTTGTTCACTATTACCATTACTCACAAATTGTACCATCTTCATGAACGATGCTTATGTTATTTGATCAGAACATACAGATCATACAAAATGTGTTTCTAAATATAAAATAGATATCTCAATTCGTAATTTTTCTCAGTAAAATAAGAAGTTTTATTGTGTAAGGTTTGGTAATGGCCTAACCACAACAAGGATGCAGAACATTTCTCTTCCAAATTTATCCAACAATTTATGAAGATAATTTATGTAGATATTTTTTTATATGTGAATTAACAAATTTATTTAACGTGATTGTAGAAGCTTAGACACTTACAAAATATTTAGCTCACAGATAACTAATTTTAAAACTAGAATAATAAGTATTTAAAAAAAAATTAGTTAATAATGTGGTTGCAGAGCTATCATAATGAATGTATTATATAAAAAAGTAGAATATTTTGTCGCAGGAGTTGGCGAACCTTGTCAGTGTATATCAGTATGGCAATGTGAGCTTAGTTACCAATTCTAATCCAAGAGTTGCTACTGTTCTTGACCAAATGCGACAACTTATGAGGTAAATAATTACTGATTGACTTGAGTTTATATTTTGTGTAAACTTTAACTAATGCTATTATTAGGATCATTATATCAACTACTGATGAGTATATGAACAAAAAAGTGTGTTTACTTTGATAGTTAATATTTGCAGTTTTTGTTTTGTACATCTTGACTTTTTTTAAATGGTTAATGTGCACAATGGGCACCTCCTGAGATTAAAGTATAAAATTGTTAAAAAACATGTCCTAGGACAATATCCTTAAGAATTTTTTTAAAATTTTACACTGAAAGTTTTTTTTTTAATCAAATTAAAGTTGGGTAAAATATTCAGTGCAGAGTAGTAAGTTGTGCATCATCCATGGAGTGATACAGTGACTTCACAACTGTAGTTGGTGTTTTAGGAATATAAACTTTGGTAAATACGCAGATTGCCCACCCCTAATGGAATGCGTATAAAATAAACCAAATACTTGTCCTGAAGCTATATTGATAACTATTATTTTTGTTATTGTACAAAGGTTAATTATACATCTATATTGAAATATACCTATGAAGTATCCAGTCAGGATAGATTTGGTTGTAATTTTATACATTTAACCATTAGGTAATGTACACAATTACAACAAAATCTATCCTGACTGGACACTTTATAGGTATATTTTAATATAGATATATAGTCATGTATAAAATTACAACCAAATCTATCCTAACTGGAGACTTCATAGATATATTTAAATATACGTACTCAAAAACCATAAAAATTAAGCCAAAACATTGTTTCTCAAATATATACACGAGTAAGGTTCTCATTATTCATAGGTATTTTATGTAATCTATATAATAAATTGTATAATGCAGCCATTTTTTGATTATACGGATGGTTAGAATTATTAGGTATAATTTGATAAAACAAGATAAGAGAGAAAAACATTATCTATCAAATTGCAATTGAGAATGGCTATAAAAAGAAAACAGTTGATAAACTTAATTATAATATTTTAAAGAAACAAAATAATAATCTAATTTACAAAAATAATGATGAAAATGTCATATGGACTTCATTTACATTATTTGGTAATGAAGTAAAAAATATCACAAAATTGTTTTTGATAGATATAAAGATAAATATCACTTAAAGATAGATATAAAGAGCATTTTAATGCATATAAAAAGCCAGAAATTTATATGTCAAATTTTGCTAGTCATTGTATTAATAATAATCACTTATTTCCTTATATAGATAATATGATACTTGTAAAAGAAATTAACAAAGGCCTGAGAATGAATATTTATGAAGCTTTAGAAATACATAAATATAATACTAATAATGAGTTGATAAATGAACAAATACAAGTTAAATCTAAATTTGATAATATATTCAGTGTTTGTAATGTTAGGGCAGCAAAATAAAAAATTTTTAGCAACATTGTAATTGATTTGGCATAGTTATTTATTTGATCTAATTTGCACATATGTTAATTTTAATTGTTTAATATTCCTGATGATGTTGATACTGTTAGCCAACGAAAAGCTTTGAATTGTAAATTCAATTATAATTCTTGTATTTGTATTTTGACTTATGTTCTTTATTAATACACAAGAATACATATTGCGATATATATATATATATATATATATTTAATATTATCCATTGTTTTTCCGTTGCACTGACTTTATGAAGTTAATAAATTACCAATTTTGAGTAATTTTATCCACCATTAAGTGCACTTATTTTAAAAATATGCACTTAATGGTGGATAAAATTACTCAAAATTGGTAATTTATTAACTTCATATATATATATATATATATTTGTTTATTTCAGGTTAATATATGAATCTAACAAGAACATTCAAAACAGTCGTAAGTTGACAAGAGTACATGTTCACACGCTGGCATATCAAGCTATTATGGTAGACACTACTTCAGCATGGAAGCATTCTGATATTGCTGCAGCCAAAGCTTCACTCACTGCCCACAGGCATGTCTGTGCTTCAACTCAGGTATGTTTCAAAAATTTAAAACAAATCATCATTGCATTGGTTTTCTGATTATTTGAGTAATATTCTTAAAATTTTTAAAAGTTTTAACTTTATTCCACCTAATATTTTCACAGTTGTAGTTTCCTTCACTGAATTTTTTAATTTTATTTTCAATAATTTTATTGATTGCAATAAGCTAAGACAAATTCCATGTGTAATATAATTATAACTTTCTGTAATTAAAAACTTATATGCTAATAATAAGGATTTGTAAAATTTTCTACAATGAATGAATGAGAAATGATGTTTTGACTTTTTTCTTTATAACAATTTTTTAGCTTTTTTTTAGCTAAAGTGACTAGATTCTTTAGTGATTATAAAAAGACTAATTTCTTTACAGCTTCAGAAATCTAAGAATGATCAAGAACAATTATATTGACATATAACACATACAAGCTATATTGTTGCTAAATATATTACAGTTATCTACATTGACACAAATAAGCAATTTGTCAAATTAAAACAATATAACTTGCTGCTGAATTTAAAAGACAATTTTATTTTTTTAAAACACAACACTACAATTTTTACAACACTACAAAATTTTATCTGGCAGTGAATAATTCTAGGTCAAACTCCAGCTTGCAATTTAAAAAAACTCCAGTAGACTCCAGCTTGTAAGTCAGTGTCATTGTGTAGCTGTGGTGAAGTGAGTGATTTTTTATTAGTGAAGTGCGCTTTATTCTCTAAGGCGATAAAACCCCCTTTAAAACGTAGCAATATTAAAAAAGTTTATTAAAAACTATCAACTTTACCTTTTTAATTCCTAATTTGTCCTAAAGACCTGCATTCATTAATAAAAAACGTTTTTTTAAAGTTTTAGTAGAAATTTAATTTTGATCCCCAGTGCAAAAATGTTTTTTTCAAATATTTTGTATAAGTCAGTCCATATGTTTGCTTGTTTACTTTACTGCAAATGAGGAGAGCAATGTTTGTATATTTATTTTTCTTATTTGTTTTTTATACAAGATAAGCATAGTTTTCAAATATAGGATAATACAGTGGTTTCTGTATATAACCAAAGATTAAGTTTTATCTATAATTAATTATATTTTAAAATAAGTTTATTGTTAAAAACAAATAGAGAAGCTTATGAGCTCTTGCTAGTCAAATTAACTTTTTGAGTTCCTTAGAGAATACCCAGTCAGTGTCAGTGAGATGTGTTCCAACTGGCAAGCTGGCCTTCCTTCTCCATCAAAGGTCCAGTTTTATTCAGACTGTAACTTATTCTGTAACTTGCTTCAGACTTCAAGTAATGTGCGTGGCTCATTACCAATATAACCACAAACAAAAATATGAATACAAAGTTTTCTATCTTCTGTGCTTAGTTTGTGTCCAAAAATCAATACTTACTCTTCTTAGCCTTATTAAAATAAGAGTTAAAATATGTTATGAAAGGTTTTTTCAAAAACACTGTCATGTGACTTTAATTTAAGTGTATATCTCTTTTAAGAAAGTTTTTTTCAACAAATTCTAACTCCATTCTGTAATTAGTTAAAAAGTTATGAAATGGAACATTATTCCATTCATTCCTTATTTATTCATTCATATTATTTCTTTATTTAACACATTGCTGATTTAATCACATGCGCGCAGCAGACACAAAGCGGGTATGAATTAATTCCTTTTATCAATTGAGTTGTATTTTGCTACAAAAATATTGGTAATTATAAAGCACTATACATTATATTTTTTATTATTTTATATGGCAGCAATTCTGTATTGGTTATTTTGTATGTTAGGTAGTTTATTGTTTGATAATTAATTGATTGTTATGTATAATCATATTTAAGAAAAACAAATTAAAAGTTACTTAGGCTTTAAAGTTTGCTCTAGATTCTAGGCCCCCACTATTTTTGTTCATTTTGTATCTATACAAGAATATACTAATTATAAAAAATATTTACATGTATTTACACAACAAACATCAGCTACTGACCAACTGAGTGAAAGCTATACTGAGCTTCTCACTCCAGTTGAAATAAAAACTGCTGAAGAGTTCTATCACGTTGAGCTATCTGACATAAGGTCAATGGCTCATAAGTATCTTTCTTTATTTATGCTAAAAGTCTTGAGTCGATAAATATCCCTTAGAAAGCATAGACGTCTAGTCTTGTAAGTGACAAATCAGAAAATTAACTCTCTTGAAGCAAAGAAATCAATCAAACAATGAAGGCATCCATAGCTCGGCTAGTCTTTATACCCGCTACTAATAAAGTGTTGTGGCTAGCAGACCTAGTTTGTAAACCGCAATTGGTTAATAACCCTAGTCACCACTTCATTTAATATATCTATTTATACTTCAGTGTTCAAACTTGAATATCTCATAGTTAAAATTATATCATCAGTAATATCACTAGAATCTTATATTTTCTAGGGCTTTCTTTTGTTTGGGGTGGGTCACGACCCGGAGGATCAGGGGATGGAACCCTCCTGGGGAAATTTTGTACATTTTTATCTCTAGAAATCGTATTTTATGCTATTTTAGCACTTATAATTACACAATTGTCGGGTTTGTCGGGAAACTGTTTCACTAAAAACCTAGCGCTGTTTTATAGGGTAACATTTTTCTCCTAACATTAAAATTAATTGATTTGGAGGGGGCAAGTGCACCTGTGCTCGCTCTGGCTACGCCCCTGGGGGGCAGGCATATAATAAATAGGCATTGTATTTTGTTTACTTCAGAAGTATTATTTATAGTGTATTCTATTAAAATCTGAAATTTAAGATTAACCTTCCTAATTAAATTTTTATAATATTTTCACCTATTGTTTTTTTCTCCTTAAAAATCGTTAAATTAAATTATCAAGATGCGATTTTTCAGGTTGATTTGGATAATGCAAAGTTAATAATGGACGACAGCTTCTCAGTAAGTGTAAATAAACCTACAAGCAGAGTTGTACTCGAACCATCACATCCTGTTTCATGTTGGAATGAATCCATCTACACAATGTGTATAGCGCCTGTACTTGTTTGTACAAACACTGCTCAGACAGCTGGAGGAGGCGATAACATCTCCGCAGCAGCACTAGCTGTACAACTGTGACATAAACACTTCAGATAGCAAAGTGTAGAGAATAATATCCTAACAAAAGATTTATTTCCCCTATTTAAATTGTAAAATTACTAGGTTTAGTATTTAACATATCTTTTGCTACCTGAAGACGTTATTATCCTTAAAACTCTGTCTTAGTTTAAATACTATATTAAACTCAAACAGGATAATACTCGCATTAGCATTACTAAATGCCTTTACAATATAAAAGGGACAGCTTTGTTTTAATAACTCTTGCTTCTTATTTTTTAACTATTTTTCAAGTGATTTTATTACCTCTTTATATTATTTTTTTTTAGTGACTTATGTAAGTGCATCCTAATACTCAACATCTATGTAATTTAAGGACTTTGCAGAAATATACTAATATACTTTGCTATCAAAGTAAAAGAAACTTATAGTCATTTAGTATTAGTCACTGAATAATAATGATATTTTCTATAAAGAGGATTTTTTGGAACAAAAAACATGAAAATTAATAGTAAAAAATATGAAAAGTATGCTCTTTAGAATAACAAATAATCCAGTAATAAAATTATTAAAAACAATGCTATGTTAAAATGTAGCCTTCATTTTCATTTATGTAATCTGGATACCACCCTTCACTATCCAGTTTAGATTTATGTGTGAAAATGAATTCATTAATTTAAAATATGGTAGAACCTCTCTAATTTATCACATTCAAGATCAAGGGATGACGAATTTGAGAAAAAGACAAATCATGGAAGTTGTGAAATTTAATTATGGGTAAACATAGTGTAACATAAAAAGGTATGTACAGTGCGTGAGGTTTAACGGTGTCCCTCGTTTTGTTCTAGCATTTAACTACTAGCCTAACTGAAAACATAGTACAATACATATTTCGTCTCTTTCTTTGCAAAACCAGAGCAACATATTTAAAGATCATGTCAGCATCAAACTATTATTAACATATTTATTAAATTTCTTCTATTAGCTCACACTCTCCTGATATATATATCTTAAACAAATTTTCAATCGTTAATAAAATACGTTTTTATTCATCCAATCAAGTTATAATACATTTATTTTAACATGTAGTAGATGGCAATTGATGTTAATAAAGTTTTTTCAATTATTTATTCAATATATATCTTATAAAAATTTGGGGGGCCTATTGGGATACAATATCATAAATAGTACTCTAAGGTTAAAAATGAATATAAAAATTAAAAAACAAACTGGAACTAAGCAATGATAATTTTTTTTGTTAATCTCAGAAGGTATTTACTTAAAATTTTTTTTTATATCACTTGTTTTATAACATGCACTTGTGTTAGAAGTAACACATAATATGGCTTACCTAATTCTTGTATAAATCTCACGCTTCACTTGTGTTCATGAACACTTCAAACAGTTCCCGAAATCTCAAATTAGTATTAGCCTTACTATTCTATTATAAATAAAACAATGAATACAAGTTTAAATTTTCTGAATCACTTTCACTAGTTTCCTCCCCTTCACTATCTTCGCTGACGTTGGTGATAAACTGATCCAGTACTTCATCCACGATGTGTTCCCGTTCAATATACTCGTTTTTGATTTCTTCAACTTTTTTTGGACTCTAGGTGTTTCCGTCGATATCTGAGATTGGTTCTTTTGTAAGTTTTATAACATCTTCCATTTTAAAAGTAACAATTTTCTGTGCTTCATAGCCTTTTACTTGAGCCCATGTTAATTCTATGGGATTCATGTCAGGATGATAGGGTGGTAATCTAACTGTCAGGATGATAGGGTGGTAATCTAACGCTGACAGGTCCACTATTTTTCAACAATTCATAAAATTTATAAGATGGTTTATTAACTTTAATAAGCCGGTACAATTCGGGTTTCAGCAAAGCTTTGGTAAACTGAATTTTTCTTTCATTTAACCATCGAGTCATTTTACATTTTTTTTGAAGAAGAGACAGGAGCCTTGTTCAATTCAATATTATGGTACGGCGCGTTATCGAAAACTATCACAGAATTTGGTGGAAGATTCGGTAGCGTCTGTTCTTTATCCCTTTTAAGAAAATTCTTGGAATTCATCTGATCGTGATAATCACCAGTTGAAGTTTCTACTTTCGACATCAAAAACCCGTTTGGGTAGCCAGCGTGGACTATTATTAATCTTTGTCCTTTAGACATTAGAGTTCTGAATCCTTCCTTGAGAGTCGTCAGTCCATGTTTTTCCTACTACGTGAGATGAAAGGATGTACAATTCATTAAGGTAAACAATTACTCTCTTTTCTTGCACCACACGCTTGAGAAGTGTGTTTATCACATTGTTGTAACGACATTGAAAATGTTTTATGTTCAGAAAAATACTTTGATTAACTAATCATAAAATCCTTAAAATTTGAAATAATTACACATGCTTGACTGTAAAGTGTTTTTTGGAACTTAGTTTTAATTGTTCTATTTTCCAATTTGTAAACAAAATCAAGTCATTTTTATGTACTTTACTATACAAACCATGTGGAACAGTGGTCCTACACTAACAAGAACTTTAATACAACTAGCTGTAAAATTTAATACAAACAATCTGGTTTACCATGAATCATACTCTATACACTTTAAACATGACACTTATGTTTTCTGAAGTGTTGTGTTTTGACTCCGCATTGCAGACCAGTCCACCCTAACGATCTCAAGGTCAGAGACACCGTTAAACCTCACGCACTGTAATGTAATTACTATTGTACTTATGTGTATTGTTATATAAGTACTTATTATGTATTATTTATGTTGACTGAAAAACTCAACAACACTATTACACAAAACTAAAAAAAGACTAGCATCTCCAGTATAGTTTGTAAATACAAACTATACAGTTTGAGTTTAATACAGTACGTTACTATATTTTTATAATAGACACAAAAAACATATTACAATACTTTTTAAGAACAATAACACTAGAAGGAAAAAATATGGTGTATTAAATCTATTTACGTTTCATTTTTTAAAAAAGTCTGTCACTTTGTTTTGTAATGAAAAAGTCTTTTCTGGTGGCCCCTTTACTATGTGATAGTGCAAACGATGTTTGTTAATAGTGTGAGAGGGTGACGAATTAGGGAGGTTCTACTGTAGCTATATTATATAAATCCTCTATGATAATAATAACTTACTTTAGTCCAGGACTGTAAATTAATAGTGTGGAATGGAAAGGATTAAAGTAAGTTTTTGTGTTGTATTAAGACTGAAAAATTAATCTATTATGACTTGGGTTTTTAGTATTTTCCAATAAGATGACTGTATTTGTGTTTTACAAAGTATCTCACAGATAATTTATTTGCAAGGGCAAAATTAATGTTTTAGGAATAATTTAAAGTTATTCAGAAAGTAAGGTCCAATTCGCTGTAGTAATTGAATGTTGCACAAACATTGAATCATGCATGCATAAAGATATCTGGCTTTCCGAGCACATTGAACAGTACCATTTTCATTGGTATTGTTTCATTGTGCTGTTTACATTGTCAGTTCAAAATGTTTAAAACAATTGATCAGCCTATCAGCAGAAATTCATCAAAATATAGTTCAAATATATGGCACCAATGCAATGAGTGAAAGTGAAGTCCGTAAGTAGGTGTGAGCTGTCAGGAACAGGTGGGGAAATCTTTATCAGGCCAACCAACAGTAATCACAGATTTTATCAATGCTGTGGATAGAAAGCTCATGAAAATTGGTGTTTCGCATACTCCACTTTAACATATGAAATTTCAATTGTGAGTAGAACAAATTTGTTTGAAAATTAGCAATTTCGCATATTGAGTAACATTGGGTCCCCACATGTTATCTTCAAATTCAAATGACTTCAGTGAATTTGACATATACAAAATTATAGGTTGTTTTAAGCGATGTTTAGTAAAAATGTATATAGAAAAAATATACGGAATTAATTAAAAAATAGTTTTTCAAAAAATCTGTGATTGTTATTTTTTGTAAGAAATTGGACCTTATGTTTTGAATATCACTGATAGTATTAATATAATAATACGAGGGGATGATATCCCTAATAAATCCTCTTAATAATATTAAAACTGTTGAGTATTTTAGTGATTATACAGAATAATATTTTATTATAATTTGATTCTTAATTGTGCAACTGTTTTTTTTGTGTTAATTTTTTACTTATACTATAGTTTAAGTTTATTTATAGATTACCAAAATGTAAGTACTTTCATGTGCTTATTTAAAAATCATAGTTGTTAGACTATAGTTTATATATTGTTTGAAAATGAAAGCAATACACCTCTTAAAGTTCTCTCTCACACACACAAACACACACAGATATATTTTTCAGATGTGGGCTTTCTTAAAGCAAAAAATTAAGGAATTCTAATTTCTCTTTTAACTTTAGCGATGATAGTTTCAGCAGCCTTATCCGTGAAAATTCAGTATTTTCTTGCATTCTTTCAAACAATTAACAATATTTTCATTATAATCTATTGCTGATTTTAAATCATATAATTTTATACAGTGTTAACATAAAAAAAATTTTTAGCACCAGTGCAAATAAATCAATTTTAGGGATGAACTGTTGCCAAATCTCTCGTCATTCTAAAGATGCATCCATCCATCAAATTTTAAAAGCTTATAAAATAATTTTGCATGATTTTTATTTCATAAACATTTAATTTTATAATATAAAACACATACTTGATTATGTTTTATATCAAGACTAATTATAACTGAAAACCATAGAGTTTAATAGATTTTACACTGAACAGCTAAATATATTGCTAAAGTACTCCGGCTGGAATAGAGATTCTTAGTCATCGAGATAGTGTTTATATTTACGGGCCTATTTCAAAGATTAAACAATAACTGTAAATGATATCTAGTTTATGTAAATGTCTATAATTGTATGACTCGGAAAGGTATCAAACAACAAACAAAAATTAGTTTTTCGTTAGCCACTGTTTAGTTCTGTTTCCATTTTTTCTGCTGGATTTGAAATTTTCTGATAGAAGGAGGTTTTGCTCAAAACTTTCCAGGCCTTCAACTATGGTTTGATACATCTCTAACACTTTACTGTTAATTTTTTTACTTTTATCCCTTTGTACATAATTTCATTATGTCTTATTAAAGAGCTACGCTACTTTAGACTTGGGCAGATGCAAAGACAAGGGGTTAAAGTGTTAGGTGTTACAGTAAAAAAAAATATACATATACTTGTTTTAAAACCTTTTATCAGCTAAAAATTACTTTATGTTATCCATTTTTGTACCAAATTTCATATTAATTTCAAATTTTCAAGAGAAAATTCAAATATTATAACCTCAAGATGTTTTCTTATAAATTTAATTCATAGAAATTTGAGAGCTATTGATAAATATGCTTTTACAACAGTATCGATATTAGTCTAATAGTTGTATCATATTTGAGAAATGAAACTTACTAATATATCCTAAAGGGTTAGCTGCAGGGTTTAATTGTTGAACAGGGATGAAATTTTTAATGGACGTTCAAAGAAGTCTCAGAGTCATTATTTCTTTGTAAATTTGAGGCAGCTAGAGCCATAGTGGGCCATCCCTGCAATGGTCTAGTGTTAGAATACGATCGCTAAATATTGGAAAAATATATTAGATTAAACCAATTTTTCTTTTCTACCCGGGTCTGGGCCTCCAGGATCCGCCCAGCCCTTGTTGCAACCAAACTCTAGCAAGCTGCTTCAGCCTCATGCACATACGGTTAGTACTGCGAGGGGTACAACAAGTTTTAGTACTGCTACCTATCAAAAAATATCATAACTGCAATTAGACAACTCTGGCAGTGAAAAGTATATGTTGCCAAACCCATTTCTGCTGTTATCTTAATTTCTAAAATAACGAGGGTTGTCTCTTGCTCTAACAGCCTCAATCGTAGTTTGTAAAAATTAAATATAAAGTTTGCATTGCAAACATATAACCCAATATTCTAAATAAATATCAACCTGAACATGTACTTAAATTTAAACCTAGTTTAATACTCTTTATACAGGGTGCGGCAGCATAACTTCCTTTTTTTAAAGGAACTTCCTTTGTAAAAAAGGAAGTTATGCTGCCGCACCCTGTATTTTGAATGTATTTAAATTAAGAATATATTTGAATCACTCATTTTGTCAACTTTTGTCTAATTTTACAAATTAGAAATGCATAAAATGACACATGCCTTTGTCATTAACTCCCAATTAACTCCCCTCTAGCAAAGAATTTTTAGTTATGTTAATGGATCAGGGTATGTTTTCCAGATTTAATTTTATTTTTAAACTAGACAAAATAGTACTTATGGTCCTTATAGTTAAGTGTAAGTAATTGTCATCCACATATTGTCCCTTGAAGCATCAATCTGCGCCAATGAGTTGTTACTCATGTCTATTGTACAAAAAAAATTTTATTTGCTTTTTATTTATTAAATTAATGTATGAAAAATATTTGCATCTACATAAAAAGTGTACACACGCTATAAATAATTAATAAATATTATTTAGATATCGAAATCTTGTTGCTGTTCATGACGAGCTGGTTGTTAATTACTTATTACACTTTTTCCATTATTTGCGACCATATTTTTTGTTAACTAAAGGTTGTTAAATTGTTAACTTACACTTGGAGGAATCGTTTTCGTCTTACAACTACTTCAGCCTCGTATTTTTGTCGCTAGGATTGCTGCAGTTGTGCTTCTTTGGTACCATTTTTTGAAAGTTAGAAGTGATGTGATCGAAGATTATTTGTGATCTGTGCCATGTTTGTACATTTAGGATGTCATTGCAACACACATAAAAATGACATCCTAAATGAACGAACACTGCATAGATCCCACATATTCTTCGATCACATCACTTTAAAAAAATGGTACCAAAGAAGCACAACTGCAGCAATCCTAGCGGCAAAAATAACGAGGCTGAAGAAGTCGTAAGACTAAAACGTTCCCTCCAAGTGTAAGTTAACAATTGAACAACCTTAGTTAGCAAAAAGTCTGGTCGCAAGTAAAAGCAAAAGTGAAATAAATAATTTAGATTATAATTAATAATTATAGCAATAATATTAATTAATATATATAATATAATATAAAGTATATATTAATAATATGCTAATGTATTAATTATAAATAATATAAATATTGTTACTCTTCAGATAGAAAAACTTAAACCTCAAATTTTTGAGTAAGTAACTAGTGACCTATAAGACTCCTGTCAGACAACTGATCCTGGTTCTATGATTTATGACCAGTCAGTTATTTTAGAACTGCTAAAGTAAACCATAAATGATGGGGAAAACAATTTTTTCCCCTTGCTAACAATAATCACCCCAAAACACAATAAGAGAATCAAGTGTAAAATAATTTGATGAAATGACGTTAGTGATATATCATCACCCCAATACAAAAACGTTAAAAAAGCATTAATATTTTTAGTTTTATTTCAAAACTTGAGTGGATTTTTAATCCCTGACACGCTTTTGTTGAATGTAGAAAACCAAATTCAGTATAAACTACATCCTGCAAATTTTCATAACATTATCATTATTTAAACATTGTCATAACATTATCATTATTTAAACATTGTCATAACATTAATACAAAAACATAATATTTAAGTTTATTTTGATATTTTAAAACAATTTTTACACTATATATTTTTTAGATTTTATAATTGACACATTTAAAAATGTAATGAAATTGTATTGTTACTTTAAGTGTAAATATAAATTGTTTTATGAAATACCATGTGTTATATTACTTGAATCCTAAGAAATCTCTTAAGTAAAGACGATTATATTTATTTTTAGGACTGTAGCCTAGCTTATTATAGAGCCATTGCAATGAACCAAAAATAATTCTGAGAGTTTTTAACCGAAAAATCTGGCCTTTTTCTATGTCATCACAACGCAAATAATTTCAACGATTTGTGTTATTTGAAAATATATAAATTATTTACTTTAAAGTTAACTGCTACAATCATCACTGATTATATTCATAAATATCTGTTTTATAACTAAGTTAAGACTGTAACAAGTTTCTTTGTTGACTTGTTTTGAAACTGTTATTTTATTTATGAATCCTACTTGCTACTTGAGTTTAGACATCTACATGGTACAACTTCATCGGCTTTGCAACACGTCAACACAGTAAGTTGCTAACATTTTAATTAGTTATAAAACAAATATTTATGAGTATTTAGTTTATTGATAATTGTTAAAATTGTAATATATATGTAAATTTAAATGAATAAAAATATTTCAAATACAAGAATTGTTTTGAATTTATATGATTTTCAAAGCTTTTTGGTAATTGATTTATTGTCATCTTCAGGAAAAAAATTATTTATATTGAAAAATATATAAATTAAAACAATTCTTGTGTTTGAAATATTTTTATTCATTTATGATATTACAAGAAAACCTATCAGCATATATATATATATATATATATATATATATATATATATATATATATATATAAATGATTTTGTTAGATAATTAATTTCCTGAAGATGCTGGTACTATTTTATCGGCGAAAAGCTTTGAATAATATATGCAATAAAAGTATTCATGTTTTTGAAATATTTTAAATTTATTAAATATATTACAAGAAAACATATTTAATATATGTATATATATATATACATATATATATATATATATATATATATATATATATATATATATATATATATATATATAGTAAAGTCTCAAAACTCCATGTCCCGATATTTCGAGGCTCCGCTAAATTCGTGTCTATTTCTATTTCATACTTTTTGACTGTTTGAAAGAAAAATAATTCAAATTATATACTGTTAGACAATGCAGCGTTGCTTCTTTATGAATTTTTATGAACTGTGCTGTACAGATATCCGTGCTTTATATATCCCTGCAGATGTACTGCCTAAAAAAGCCGATGGATCAGGGTGTTTTGGAATGTATGGAAAAAATACACATGTTACTTTTTAGAATCTCTATTGGAAGCGACCGAAGGGGAAGAAAGCGTTGTAGGTTTCCTTAAAAAAATTATAGTTATGGAAGTTTATTACGGAATAATCAAATTATGGAACGGAATAAAAGAAGAAACATTAAGTAAGTCATGGGAAAGTGTTGTGAGTTGTAATAAAACTGTTGGCTGTGTCATTGAGCCACAAGAAGTAACAGATTTGACATTTATTATCAAGTAACTTCAAGGCTGTGAAAGGGTTGATGATACGGATGTACGTCAATGGATGAGTAAAGACAAACGTAAGTAAGTAACGATCACACATGGTACGACTATTGAAATGATACAAGACACTATTGATGAGAAGAATAAAGATGAAGGTTTGACCGAGACAGTACAAGAAGGGAAAACTAGTCTCGGTGAAGGAATGGTTCCCTTGGAAACTGCACTACGTTATATTGAACTTCAGACAGACACCATTCAAAACAGATGTGCTTCTGCTAAGACTTCTGAGCGACACCGTAGCAAGAAAACTATCTGATAAGCAAACGCAGGAGACACATAACTTTTTCCTAAAAATGTAGCAGCTGTGATGAACAATGTATTCCAAGGCAACCTTAATTTATGTAAGTGACCAATAAAGGTTTATAAACATATTTTATGCATCTTTAATTATGGAATTAGGGTTCATTAGAACTCCTCTTTTTTCTAATGCACAGGAACATATTTCCGTGTAGCTTAATCTGAGTTTTTAATTAAAATGCCAATACATACAAACTGAATGGTGACTTAACAAAATATAAAAATATTCATTTAATTAATTAAGTTTACTCAAGAATTTTCTAGAGAAACTTTTTATTTCATCTGTTGCTTTTTAAGTTCGTAATTTGTTGTCTGGCATTCTTTATAGTTCTACTTCTGATATTACATTTTTTAATGTACATATAATTTATACAAAACATATTCCATATGTCTTAAATATCTCATAGGTAAACAAGATATAGTTGATAATTTTGTATTACAACTATTTTATCTAATATATATCTGAAATTTTGGTTACCTGATAGTGTCTATTTCTATGGTCGAAACCAATTTATATATAAATTACTTTTTTTTATTGTGCTTATTTGGCTTTAATGTTCATAGTTAAACGTCTTCTGAAATTATTTATTTAATATTTTATAAAATATATATTCACTTATAAAGAATATTTATTATTTAATTAATATATTTTAATTAATATTTTCTTGTACAATTTTAAATAAAGGTGAAAGTATAGCCATCGTTTCAATAAAATTTAAATAACATCCATTTACTTTATATTTTGATTTTTAGTTAATTAAAACATTTTTTAAAATATTGTTTTTATGTAATTGTATGGTACTTGTGCATAACTGATTTAAATCTAAGCGTCCGGCTTCCTGGATCCGTTCCTCCATTGATGACGATCGAAAGACCCAATCTTCTGTTGGCGACATGTTTATACTTTTCAAACTAACTTTATTTTATGACTGTTTTAATAAAAACATTTATGTTTATTCTACTGTAAAACTACTACAATCTCGAAGGATATATTAGAAAAATTAAAAACTGTCGTAGTAGTCCTCCATCTGGGCTGACCTTTCACCATTAACCCCGCATGATTACACTTTTGACCATTTCAACTCAAAATGAGTGGTTCTCTTGTCCGATTTAGCTGTACCGACGCTTTTCCTCCACCCCATCACTTGAGTTTATTAAAAAAAATGTTTTTTGGTTATATTTTTTGTCATACATAGGACACGGTTTATCTCTTCAACTTTAATCTTTTGAACACTGAAATCTCAAGAATATTTCTTTCTATGGTTATTCTATTTTCGCCCTAATTTTTATTTTATTCTACTTATGCAGGTTATTTTCACTCCGTTATCATTTTTTCATCTTAATTTTCAATGTCAATGACGATTCTATGATAGTTATTTACTTGTGATATTTCATATCCTCTGTGATTTGTCTATGTATTATTATTCATTAATTAATTTATCTATTTATTTACGCGGTTTAGTGCTTTTTCAATTCCTTCTATTAACTCATTCTCCTATTATATATATATATTTAATAAATTAAAAATATTTCAAAAACAAGAATACTTTTATTGCAAATATTATTCAAAGCTTTTTGTCGATAAAATAGTACCAGCATCTTATATTTCAAGAAGATGCTGGTACTATTTTATCGGCGAAAAGCTTTGAATAATATATGCAATAAAAGTATTCTTGTTTTTGAAATATTTTAAATTTATTAAATATATTACAAGAAAACATATCACCATATTTAAAATATTTAATATATATATATATATATATATATATATATATATATATATATATATATATACATATTTACATACATATATATATATATATACATAAATAAATAAGTTTTATATATATATATATATCTTGTTCAATTTTTCAATTGTTAATCAAATACGTCTTTATTCATCCACTCAAATTCAAATAAATTTTTTAAACCTATAGTGGTTGACAATTGATGTAACAAATACAGTTTTTTTTTCAAATATATATTGATTAATTAAATTAAAAAATATGATGTCCCGGTCGGATCGGAACTGAGGTACTACATGTTCGAAATCCAGATTTTGGCACTGAGGCAACTTTCCCATAAATTAGAAACTAAAAAAAGCGAATAAATAGTAACACACAAAAATAATAGTCCAATGCCATACATATACTTTATAGAGACGAAAATGGTAAATTATAAGGAAATTCGCTTTATATTTTGCCACCTAATATTGTGGTTCTATCATATGTATATACATATTTATATTAAATGTAATTATAAAATACAAAGTAACTAAAATAAATGAGTTTTTTCTTTTTGGCCTCAGTAGGAATTGACTTTAAAAAAATTTCTTTCTATATTACTTGTTTTATTTTATTATTTTTCTGTCTATGATTATATTTTGACATTTACAATAATTTATTTTGAATTATTTTTACTAAATTGTCTTTATATATTCTTTTAATTTCTGATAACTATTTCAATTAATTTAATATTATATTCAGCACAAACACTGTTTTGACGTCGAGAACTTAGGCTGTAAGGTCTGATAATCTCTGAACTGTGCTGAGGCCTGTAATACCTTAGGTTCTACATGTTTCAAAATCGCATAGTTTTATTTAAGTTTATAGTATACAAAAATGTTAATGATAATATTTTTCTCCAAATTACAAGACAGCGTTTGACCGTCTCAACATGTAGGCCACGCTGTCACATCTGTGAGTTAGATGGGCCGTCATATTTAAAAAGCTTTCCCAAGCATGTTGGCGAACAGGGAGACTAGTAACCTTATCTGATACAGAGATCTGAAGAATGGTTTACGTTGGACAAAAAATTGTGTTACGTTGCCACAATTGGTTGTGGCACTCGGGGAGTGCCGACAGAAGTGAAAACTTTTATAGCCACATCTAATAAGATTTTGAATTGAGAAACATTTTCAATCTTGCGTATTGAGAAATTAGATAACATTTGATATAATATAAGATAAAAGAATACAGATGTTTTATATTTAACATCATAACTTGAACTTCAATTAACAAATTATAAAGTTAACAGTTTAAAAAAATGTTCAATGAAAAAACCAAAAATAAGAAATTATATGTTTTTCATTCATTATTTGAGTAATGTATTTAGTAAAGACTAATATTTATTGCAGTTAATAATAAAATAACATAGGTAACAAAAAAAATAACACAAATAGCTCTTATAATCTGTCGGATGCTCCTAAGAATATTTTAGTTTCAAAAAACTGGATTAAAAATACATAACTTACCATCGTATGTTGAATTATTTGTATTGAAATTGATCAAAATTTAAATAAATTAATATATTTATTTACTAATTAAAACTATTTAATAATAACCTTTTTCCTATTCAATGTTCAATAAATAATGTACCATAACCTACATATAAAACAGCTGTTCTACAATCTAACCTATAACTCAAAATCAGCTGTTGCATGGAATCATATGTTATCATTTAATTAACTTTGAGGCGACTCATAATGTAACCTGACAGAAACTACGCTGTCACGAAATTCTATGTTTATGGCCACCCAACAAGTTTTTATAGGCGTCGCTATAGAAGTTTTCACTTCAAAAAGATTTGCTGTAAAAGGAAAATCGTAAGAAAATATTGAGGTTAAGTAAAGGAATAATGCAAAAAAGTCATAAATAGAGGAATTTCACTTAAGTATAAAATAATCCCCGTACGCACGAATACACATCAAAGCGTAGCAATTTCTAAGAGTTACGAGGCAATTCCAAAAAATCTAAAATTGTAAAGAAACAGTAATTAAATAGCGTTTTGCTCGAAGTTCCGTTCCAAATTCTGAATCCCTTCAGGGGATTTAAGTAAAATAAAACCTCATTGATTGACTGCATTTGTAAATAAATACATGCAATTATTTATAAAGTAACTTGACTGCATGTTTTACATTGAATTATTCTGCGATAATTTATTTGAGTTTTTGTGTTTTTCATAACTGTTTATTATTTTTGTTGAAAATAATGTATTCATGTATAATTTAGTTGTGTTAAAACTAAGTAGACGTGTTTCAAAGTAAATTGAAACCTTTAACTTTGGTTTGCCTTTACTATAACCTTTGTCATCAACCAATTTTTAAATACTATTTGTATCACTTGGCAAATAAACCTTTACTTACTGATATTTTTCGCCCTAGATCAGTGCATTGTTCAATGCTGTGAGTCACAGACAAGACTAACCGTCAAAACCTCAAGATGAACAACACAAAAACTGCAAGATACACACACACACACACACACACACACACACACACACACACACACACACACACACACACACACACACACACACACACACACACACACACACACACACACACACACACACACACACACACACACACACACACACACATATATATATATATATATAATTGCATATGAATTATATAACACAATGGTTTAATTATGAAAATGAATAGGAGTTGATGTAAAACGATGTTTAAATTATATGAATTAATAAGAGCCATAATCGGTTTACCACATTGTATTGTTACATAAATGAAAGTAATCATTTATGAAACACGATATTTTAATTGTATAAATTAAAATGACCCATGTTTGATGGTGTACTATAGTATAATTATATAAATGAAATAGATTCATGATCTATGGTACAGATAACTTTAAATTTAGCTCATAAATTAATAAGATTCATATTTTATGAAACATATTGTTTAATTATATAAATTATTAAGATGTAAAATTTATGTGGCATGGGGTTTAATTATAAATTAAAATTATCGATGATTTATGTAACGTGATGGTTTAGTTATATAAATGAAAATGATTCATGATCCATGAAACAGGAAAGTTTAGTTTCAACTCATAAATTAATAAGATCTAAAATTTATAAAACACATTGTTTCATTATATAAATTAAAAGATCTAAAATTTATGTGACATGGGGTTTAATTATAAATTAAAATGCTTTGTGATCCTGGAAAGGGAATGTTTAATTTAGCTCATAAATTAATATGATCCATAATTTATGAAACATTGTTTAATTATATAAATTAATAAGATATGTAAAATATGTAACACGGTGGTTTAATTATGTTAGTTATGTAATATGATGGCTCAATAAATTCAGTCTTTACTGGTCTTATACAGAAATTAATATAACCAATTCAAATTCAAAAACATTTCGGCAAACCCCACGCGAACATTCTGCACTTAACCTTCCTAAAAGTCGTTTCCCCCGATTTTAGGTGACGTGAAATATTTTAGTTTATAATAATCCCTAATTTTAAAACATCTTCTCTTATCTAAATCTATATTGCATAGCATTTAATCTATATAATAATCTACATTGCATAGTTGAGGCGTTTTAATTACAGCAGACTAGCGCTTAATAACAGAGTAGTCCCTGGGATCAAATCACCACGTTCAATAAAATCGATCGTTACAAGCAGGCAGTGGATTTTCACGAGCACTTCTCACTTTTGTCTAAATAAAGCTGCATTGTTGCACGGAGAAAGTTATGGAATTGCGTCATTACGGATTAAGGGTCACTACGCTCTATTAACTTTTAAATTGATGTCTTGCTTTTCTTCCTATTAATTATAAGGACGGTAAGGCTGACCGTACGCAGTTACATAAACAATATGTGTTTTCTATTATCTTGTATGTGATGTTATTATCAGAGACGTCAAAACCACTCAAGCCTCAACTTATTTTTGTGTTGTTTCAGTTAATTCATTTCGTTTGCGTTAGTATGTTATATTGAACGTGGTCGCAAAAAAATAATATTTATATTAAAATAAAAATAAGGAAAAAAACTACAAAAATAATACATTATTATTCATTCGGAATGTCGGTCACTTACAATGAAGAAACTCCTACCTAGAAGTTTAACTAAACGTTATGTGAAAAGAAGCAGAAAACTTGAGATATGAATAAATTTAAACAAAATATTAGAATGTAGGAATTCTAAGCATCTGACATGAGAAACAGACTAACAGGAGTTTCTAGACTGACAAAAATAGTAGAAATTAAATAAATATGAACACCAGCTCGAAACAATTTATTTGTATTACGCGTTTCAGTGATAAAGTCATCATCATCAGTGATTATACGTTCATAAAATTTATGAACACCTAACACCTTAAATCACAAGGTGGTGAGTTTTGGTTATTATCCCTTTGAAGATGGTTACTCGGTATACGAAATGTACATCAGGTTAAAATAGAAATATTTGTGGTTAGAGGTTTTTGAGTATTTATTATGATTTAACAACAGTTTATTCCAGATAAATAGTAAATTTATAAACGTTATCTTAAATGTCTTCAAGGTTAAATGCAATATTTAAATTTTACCTGTTATCTTGGGCACAGTAATTGGTCAACTTTACTAGACATAATATGCATACTACAGAATACAAGTTTAGTATTGCCAATTTAACAATAACAATTACATATAGAAGAAGTACTAACTTATCACTATTAACAACATTCGTATATTTATTTATTTATAACGTTTTCTGTAAGTGTAATTTATTAATTTATTAAAAAATATGTGAACATTTTTTATCTCAAAAATTGTCTATAAGTTATTATAGATTTTGCGTTTCAATTATCTTTCGCTATTGCAGATTTTTTAAGTTTGATGTATTTTATGTGCGTTCAAATATATGAAAATATATTTTTGTTTTTATACAACAACACCTGTATTGTTTGTTGGTTTGTGAATTCCTTGAAAATAGAATCTCTGATTTAAGTTTTGAATTTAGAGTCGTTTCGAAACGCGTCAACAAAGGAAAACATTGTAATGTTAGGAAAGACACAAAAATGTACTCGAATATATACCTGTATTTGTCTCTGACTTGTATTCCGTATTAGGGAATTATTCATTTAACGTAATTTCATTAAAACTATTCATTTTGTCAAATAACGCAATTAAAAACAATAGAGAAATCTTTTAAGTTAAAATTTGTTAACAAGTAAAGTGCAATTGATTTACAAGTTGGAAATTTTCTTATTTACGTTGGGATGAGAAAGAAATTATACAAGTAAAGGTCGACATATTACTCCTTTGTTTTTATTGTCTTCATAGAGAAGAATAAAGTGTAGAAAGTAGGCGTGGTCTTCGTCCTAAGAACGGTCATTTTACTCCCTTGGTGGTCTTCTTAATACAGAAGTATAAAACGAATGACTGAATACATAAATAACGTTTAGAAATCGATTAGTGAAACAGAAACCCGAGTAGTTATGCGTGCAAGAGACGGACAGATGAAATAGCATTCCGCTAACAACTTATTTAGTGGTAATTACTCTGAAGACGGCAACAATGCCAAAGTAGAGCGAGGCTGACCAGATCAGCTGTCGGCCTGTCACTTAACCTTCTCTAATCGTCTAAACGGGAACACCGGTTAACTATGTTACAGTGGATGACTAAAGATTTGCAGGAATTCTTGGTAGAAAATTGCAAACTATCATAAGTTATACAATAGTTGGCGTCGGAAAGGTATAGATGTCCATATATAGTGCCTCATAAGGTGACTATAAAAAGGTAAACAGTGAAAGAAAGAATTTCTTTGTAAATGCCGAAAAAGTTATGAAACCTTATAAAAGAATTTTATCTATATTTAAATTATTTTGATATCTTATGGAGGCAAAAACTTTCACATGAGAATAAACTAAAGCCATTTACAATATAAGATAAGAAAATGCTTCCGTATTTATAAATTTGTTTACGAATAATCATTTCTCGGTTAACCTATCTACACAGCGTATAATTCCTAAAATACATTACCAAGATTTTAATTTGAATCTGTATCAAAATGAGCCGTTGTTCGGGTAATATTTGATAACACCATTTTTCTCATTTATATGTGTTTGAAGAGTGTTATAAACATTAAAAAATGTATTATAATTGTTGAAAATCAGAAATAATGTTTAAAATTATAAAAAATACCTTTTAAAAAACCTAACCTCAATTTACATAGTGTAAAAGTTTTTCAACTCAATAATAAAACAAATTAGTATATTATATAAATAAACATTGCCATATAGCTACATTGGATTATAGCTACAAAATATCCGTTTAGGATAAGTTTGATTTAAAAAAAGACGAAATTAAGTTTTCTTGAAGTAATCATGCACAACCTATCAAGACCGAGAAATTAGACGCCGGTTCAATTCAGCAACCGGTTACTTTAAAGATTGTATTTTTAACCAAACATAACGTACACGGATAATCTTTAGCCTTATTTTACCAAAGCCATATAGCAAAGTAGTATAGAGTGATATACTTTATTACAAAAATGAGTTGATTAAGTTAATATATTATTAATACTACGTTAAATTTGTTTAGTTGTAATTAATAATAATAACTTTTTTTCTGTGGATTCTGGAATGCATTTACGCACTATCAAGTCTGCCCTGGCACTAAACCCTTCCTGTTTTCCGGCTCTTTGTAGATCTGACCAAGCTATCAATGTATAGCATTCTTCCACCCTTTACTAACCCCAGTGGTTTCTTTTTCTAAATGTGATCTTATTTGTTCTGGTCTCAGAACCTGACCTCGACCATCTTCCAGTTTCATTTTAGTTCGCAGTATTTTCTCGATGTATGCCGCTACCTCTATCCAGTTGGATGCACTATACAGCATCGTGCCCACAATGTTGTCCGGATCTATTGGCCCAACGTTGCTTTCCAGCGATGTTTTCTCCGATTGCCTCCTTCACATAAAGAATGTGTGGAAGAATGTGATCTCGGGTGATCTTTCGCAGGGTAGTTGGTTCTGTAGAGCTTTCAGGCCTTGTGCCATCCACTCTCGAAAGCCCATCTTCTTGTCTGGTTTCTTCTCTGTGTTTTTTCCCTGGGCCCTGTTGAACGGGACTCGAAGCTACTCTTTTTTTCCCTTCCCACATGTGTGGAGAACGAGCTTTTTGTGCCTCTTCTTCTTTTCGTAAAAATTCCGACCTCCCCCGTGATATCTTCAAGTAGCTCAAACCGTCTACTACATCTTCGAGCTCCATAATGCCAGATTTAATATCCATGCTGACTTTTTTTTGTCTGTCCTATAACAGTCTTCATTTTGCCTAGCACGTCTTGACAGTTTTTGAAGTGCTCTGCTTTCTCTCCTGTTTGCAGCTGTTTCTATTGAGAAGATAGCTTCTGAGAACCTTCTGCGATTGCTTTTCCTGGTATTCCAGCTCTTACACTTCCATTTTACCTCCGGTGCATAACCAACGGAGAGGCATCACTTTTTTCTTGCCAATTTTTGGGTCGCTTCTTATCGCTTCAGGTTGCTCGGGACCTGAATATTAGGTGTCCTCTGAACCTTAGAGCTCCTAGAGGAAGGATCTCTTCCCTCTCCACTTGTCACGTTTTCGTCCAAGAGGACCAAGTGTTGAATCCCTGAGGTATGTTTCTTTCAGGGACTGGTTGACAACGACCCTTGCTCACTCCCGACTGTCGTCGGTACTGGGGATCCGACCCCCTGCACGTAAGTTTGGTTTTATTTACAACTTCCCTCCTTGCATTGTTTTCGGGGTTCCTTACCCTAGTACTGTATTCCCGAACAAAGAGCCCTCACAAGGTACCATCAACCGGATCAGCTGGACCAAGGTTTTTTTTAAAAGACTCCTCTATCCCTTCTCCCTCCCCATCATAAGATAAGTCCCCGGATTGGGACCGGCATAGCGGAGTTAATAATAATAATTATTATTATAGTATATTATTATTTTTATTAATATTACAACTATTATTAATAATAATACTTTTAACATTCAATGTTTAACCACTAATGGAGCAGTAATGATAAGTTTGTTTGCAATGTATATTTAACTAGGATATGTAAAAAGGAAAAATCGAGGACACCCCCAGTCAATAAGAACTATTAAGAAGTACTGTATATGTCAGTGTTTGAATGCGCACTTGCGCGTATGGGATATTGTTTTTCAGAATGATTGCTACAATGTTACAATACACCTCCCGCGACGTTGCTCAAATTTTATCCTATTAAAACTACCTTTCCAATTAATGTGTATATCAACGATGCTTTTGATATATAATTTTTAATTATATTGGGAACAACTTAAAATTTTGTATTGCTTCTTTAGTACAATTTAGTGCAGACAATGTGCGTTTATTAAGTGAATAACCTTTCAGTGTACGATTGTATTGAAATTTATATATCATAAATCTAATCAAAGTAAAAAAAAAAAAAAAAAAAAAACAGAATGGAATAAGCGTTCCGAGTGTTGAACCAACTGAAAAGTGTAGAAAATTCACATATGTTATCAAAGACGTTCGCATAGGTAACGAATTGTAAATTGTTTACATAGGTAATCAGACAACATAATCGGTTGGAATTAAAAGGAGTGAAACTAGAGAAGTTTGTTTAGAACACGAGGGCAGTGGCGGCTCCTGCCCAATTACATTGGTAGGGCTCATGACAAGGGGTCTCCCCAGATTTACGAGGTGCGGAGACAATTTTGAAATTTGATACCCATTTAACTCGTTTTACATTCTAAGCACCTACACTACTTTTATTAAGTTATACTTATTGATTAATATATTAACATTGCTATAACTAATAGACTTATTACGATGTGATTTACGAAATGTTGCTAGGTTGGGTAGTTAAGTGATTGCCTATGCTAAAGCGTCGAGTACTCAACGAGTAGTGCGAATCAAGTTTTAGTTTAAAAAGTATATTAGGCCACTGTGTATGCGCATCAAAGGATCTATAAATGGAAACATTGTGAGAACATTACAAATAAGCCTACAATGCTGCTTCCTAAATCATATAGATTTGTAGTAGCAGCACTGATTAGTCATTTCTCAGCACATGCGCATGACTACGGGACTCCATCCCAGGCCACCCGTAACACGCGCATTGAGTGACGTCACCGCACGGTTTTGGCTGTTTCAGCTTATTCCACGCACACTCAATGCACTAGTCTGGGGCCCTCTACTGTGAGTCCCGCGCGGAGCTTGCGGCCAATTTCGGCCAAAAATTGCTAAATATTTTATGGTTTTAACATTGCTTAAATAATTCTAAGTTCTTATTAACCTAATTTAAGACAAATTAATATTAATTAAAAATTAATTTTTGTAATTGGGAGGGCTGCGCCCCAGAGCCGTTTTGTACAAACCGCCACTGCACGAGGGTTATATAATTTAATCGATAAAGGACCAAAAAGTTAAAATTTTAAAATAGTTTTCTGTATTTACTAATTAAATTAAATTCAAAAGAACTTAAACTATGTTATTTTTCTACTTATTGTAGGATCGCTGAGTTCTTCAAAGTAATTTTTGTTACATTTACCTAACCTTGTTAATACAACTTGACGCACTTCGGGATGTCCTCAGCTGCTAGATTGTGGCCTAGATTATGCCGAATAATAATTAAATCATAAAGCTTAAATTTGAGGGAAAAAATGATTTCGTGCTAATATAAATGTAAGTTATTGTTCAATACACTTTTTACAATGTAGTTTTATAGTTTTACGCCTGTAGTTTATTTTTAATTGAATTATAGCGACCTAAATTTAAACAGACACAAATTAGATTTAAGTCTTTCAGTTTTGAATCAAACGGATATCCTCTTCAGAAACTTTATTAATAATGCAATATATATATATATATATATATATATATATATTATGCTAAATATACAATATACTACATATATAATATATGATAAATATAATACAATAAATTATTCACAAATTAAATTATAATATTTAAACAAATTATAAATTCAAGCATTCAAAACAACAATATAAATCATAAACAACACCCGTCAATCTTAGAATAGAACCAAAGGTCACAATAGGCTACAGGAAATTTATTTGTAACATCGAAATTGGTAAAAATCTTTAGATTGAATTTTTGACATTATGTTTTTGTGATTTGTGTGAACATGTATGTATCTATTCTTTAATGTATAAAATTATAAATATTTTTTTCTCCTGAAGAGGATTTCAATTTAGAATGGGAAAGTAGAACAATGTTTTAAAACTAGCTAAAGGTAGGTGGAATTTTTGGTCTATTACTTTCATCTCATTCCATTTCCATTCGGGCGGTTGGAAATATTTACGACTAAACAAATGTCCTGAACTGCAGCTGATCCGCTATCTGAGATCTCTGCATCCAATGGTCCTCGATAGTTTGACCTTTTCTTGGACTATAAGTCGTTATACAGTAAACTCCCTATATTCCGGCCACTCCAGTAGTCCGGCGTTTTCTTCAAGCAAGGAAAATGTAAGCATAATCAATATGTAAACATGACTTGTATATATTTCACTTCATGCCGACGTCAGTGACCTTCAGCCCACCCAGTTCTAGTTGTGCATCTTGTGATAACAGCGGCACTCCAGAATTTCGTTAATGGGGGGCCAAGAACACAACAACCGGGGAGGGGGCATCAACTCAGTTGTAAAGTTACCCCAAATCAAGCAAGTTATTTCAAGTTTTACTTAAGGGTGCAAACTCAAAAGCTTTATATTTTTAAATAGTATTCCTGAAGCTTTTATTATTGATGCATTATATATTATTAACATTTTAATTTGCTAATTTTCTATGTTTCTAATTTGTCAGGGATAAATAAAACTAAAAAATGTATTATTAACACCTATTTATTGGTATATCTTGGTAGTGAAGCTTATATACGGAGCATGCGCACTATACCTTTTCCAATGATGGATGACATTCGTAATCTTTTCCCCCTTGGACCTCCTACTTTAGTGCGCCACTGTCATGATATAGAAACGATTTCAAGCCGTATATTGTTCCAGTAACTATGTACAGTGACTGCTACTCAAGTGCAAGTGAACAATGTCTTTGCAGTGTAAACGGAAACATATTTAATTTCTGTTTCTACCGTAAAGACAAGGTAACCTTTTGTCAGACCCGTTACTGTTGTTCTCGTTTTACCATTTCAAGAAAACTACAGAAAATCTTATTCTTCTATTCTCTATTTTTGGGTAATAAACATAAATATTGTACAATGTACATTGTGTTTTAATTAGAACCTCCAGAAATCCGGAGTTTCCAGTAATCCGGCATTAACCCAGCCCCATATCTCTAAGATTAGTGAGAGTTTACTTTAGTATGTTTCTCTCCTGGTTACACGGTGCAGATATTTTAATTATGATCGTATCGAATTTGTCATAAACTCATGTTCTTTCTTAGTTTACAATTCGTCTTGCTTCCCATAAAACCCTCCATTTTCTCCTATACATTTCATTTTAAAGCTTCTATGATTTTGATGTTTTGAAGTCCAAGATCCACACCGTATAGTAGTACGGAGGAAATATAACAAAGAAACTTTCCTACTTTCAGATTTAAATTAACCCCGCTTTGGTCTATTGTTGGACGTAACAATGTTTTTTTTAAAGTATAAAGCATATAATAATATACTTTGCAAATCTATATCTATAAAAATTAATGTTTGTGAGTATGTACGTATGCATTTTTTGTATATAATAGACACCTAAACCGTTGAACAGAAGTTTGTTGAAATTTGGAGGGTTTGTTTTACCGTATTCCCAGAATGGTTCCTGTGAAGTTTGGTGTAGATCTATCATCAGGGATCCGCCCTAGAGGCTTAGGGTGGTTCAAAAACTGATCTTTGTATGTGAGTATGTATGTATCTTATGGATGCCTAAACATGAACCGAAGTTAATGAAACTGGGAGAGATTTTTTTAAACATATTGCCAGGACGGTTCATGTGAAGTTTAGTTCAGATCCATCTACAGGGCTCCGCCTCAGAGGCTTAGGATGGTCCAAAATCTGATGTATGTATCTTATGGACGCCTACACCGCTGAACAGAAGTTTATGAAATTAAGAGAGATTGATTAACATATTTTCAGGATGGTTTTTATGTAGTTTGGTGTAGATGTATCTACAGGGCTCCGTCATAGAGGTTCAGGATGGTTCAAAAAGCGATGTATGTATGTAAGTGTGTCTGTAATAACTTATGAACGCTTAAACCGCTGAACAGAAGGTAATGAAATTAAGAGGAATCGTTTAACATATTCCCAGGATTGTTCGTGTTAAGTTTGGTATAGATCCATCCACAGCGCTTCGCCCCAGATGCCTGGAATGGTGTAAAAACCGTTACATATATGTATGTGTGTTATATGTATCTTATGAACGCCTAAGCCGCTGAACAGTAGTTAATGAAATTCAAAGGAATTGTTTAACATATTCCCAGGATGGCTCGTGTGAGGTTTGGTGTGGATCCGTCCACTCGGCTCCACCCCAGAGGCTTAGGTTGGTTCAGTGTACAGCCTTCCATAAGTCTAATGTTAAAATGTATATCTATACTAGCGTTACTAAAATTAATTTTAAAAAAATATAAACATTATGTAAGAATAAAAATAAATTATTAATCATTTTAAACGGTTTATAATTGCTAAATTATACTACGGTTTTTAATTGCAACAATTATTGCTATCACACTTATTGATATTAAAAGTAGGAGCGCCGATAATATTCTTGCAAAAAGTTGAATCTACCAAAGCTGTGCAACGGTACCAGAATTACCACACAAAAAAACTGACACCCAACTTGATCCGGGCAGAAATCAGAGGTGACAAGTTCAAAGGAGAGATGGTCTTAAATTCATGAATACCGATGATTTTATCACATCTACCTATTGATTTCAAAAGACTACAATTTCCTTTGCGACCATAAACAAGGCTCAAGAAGAATCATTGACCACTGGTGGATTAAATTTGGAACATTCTAGCTCTTACCACGGATGTTGTGTTCTCACGTGTTGGGACACCTAAAATTTATATGTTTATACGCCTAATGTAATTAAGAAAAACATTGTCTATCCTCTAGCACTGCAGTAAATGAAATATAATTATTTAGATGTTTGATTATGTTTTTCTTATTGCAAAAAGTATGATTTTGGGCGTAGCAACGTGCGTCGGGTAATGCTAGTTGTAATATAAAAACGAAATTTACTTAGATTTGTTATTGTATCCAATAAAATAACTGGTTCAGTTTTACTTTATCTAAAAAACAAAAACTGAATTAAAAGTAACTTCATTGATCAATACATTTCTTAAAATGTTAGGCGACATAAAGTACAACCAAATGTATATGTACTTAATTTTATGAATACTCGATGATACATTTAGCAACCATAGTATGATTCGTCCCCAATCTATATTAACAGACAGTAATGAACTATTGAAAGGTTAAAATAAAAATTAACTTCATGATGCATTTAAACCAATGCTAACTTGGTTAATCGCAGTAAATATCTCCATAAAACACAGTATCTAATTAGATCAGCTGAGCATTATACGGTTGCCATGGTTACGTAACTGGTGTAAGAAGAAGAAAGTGAATACGGCCACCTGGTGTCTGCGGTAGAGGTCAACCTGAATACCGCCTTTGTTGTCAGACTTTTCACTCCAGTATTTAAAAAAAAATGTATTTAAAGGTTAAGGATTGTGTTCTATTCGATTTTTCAATTGTTTAAAATATATCTTTGATAAAGGTTTTAAACAGATGAAATAGTTAATCTTATTTTTTAAACTTAAAAATCCTAATGCTGTAACATAATATATTGTTATTAACTAAGTGAAATATTGTTTTGAATATAAAGAAATCCTAATCCCATACTAAGAAATGATAATAATAATGTTAAATTACAGAAAAAATATACTCAAAGAAGTCAATAGCTTCAAGTGTCTACAAATAATTTTAACAAATACATTTACTGACAGAATCAAGTCATTATAGCAGAACTAAAAAGTTTAAAAGCAGGTTATTAAATTTCTCCTATTAGCTCACACTCTTCTGATAAATATCTTGTACAAATTTTCAATTATTAATAAAATAGTTTTTATTCATCCAATCAAGTTTAAACGCATTTGCTTAAAACTTATAGTAGAAGACAATTGATGTTAACAAATAGTTTGTTTTAAATATTTATTCAATTATTAAATTATAAAAATTTAGGGGTCTATCTGGATTTGAACTGTGAATCTTCATTTTCAAAGTCTAGCACACTTTGGCAATGCGCCAACTTTCCAATACCAAGAAATGAATATCTCAAAGACGTATATGAATTTTTCTTTTTCTCTCATCTGGTTGTCGTTGAAACCTCCATTGTACAAACTTAAACTGTTGCCATGGTTACCACAAAATATCATAAATAGGGCTGTAACGTTAAACATGAATGAAACGAATAAAATAAACAAACAGGAAATAAGCAAACTGGCAATGATACAATTTTTTCTTTCTTGACCTCAGTAGGAATTTACTTGAATATTTTTTTATATTAGCCTACTTGTTTTTTATCAACGCTTATTAGGATAAACGTATAAAACAAATGGAAACACCATGACCATCGTTAAAGTGCATGGAGGTACATAATATATAAGATAATGAGAACTTAATAAACGAAGGTAAAATTATTTTATTTGTCAATGAAATATGGCAGCAAAAATATTTACTACGAAACTTAATAAAATATGTCAGTTCGCATTACATTTGTGATAAATGTCAATAAATGATATCACTTTAGAAGAAGAAAAATTATAAAGAATTTTTTAATATGAAGAAATTATCACAATTAAATATTGCGAGCCCAAAAATGAAAATAGAATATTTTTAGAATTAAGTTACTAGTAAATACTGAAGAATATTTTTCCTGCTTTTGTTAAAAAATGTTGTTATCTCATATTAGAGGAGCCACAAAGGGTTTGGTTTGTAACCTACAGACAGAAAAAGTATAATAGTATTTTTGTAATCTTGTACCTTGCTTTTTAAACTGGAATATGTTTAAACTAAATTAAATTCATTATTTTTTTTCAATATTTTTCTAATTTTACAAGATAGATGAAAAATGGATTTCATTAAACAAATTTTGCTTCAGGTTTTGAATAATTTCCCAGCTCTTCTGAATGCTAATATCCCTACGGAGAGTATTCTGGCAGTGTTACTTCTCACGGACCTTAACTCACTCTGCTTTCTCGCTTACCTCCGGCTAACTCCTTTACTCACCTCACCTCGTTGACCTCTTCTCGTCCGTAAAAAGTAATGGTCTATTCCTTGACTCCAAACCTGTATCTCAAGGAATACACCTCTCAGGGGAACCAACCCCTGAATTTGTTACAAACACCAATACGTCTCTTATACGTCTTTTAGGCTCCTTTCGGGGGAGTGGAATCTTTGAGAGACACTTTTGACTTAAAGACCACAATTGGATAACCAGTGAATTTATTCTATCTTAAATGAAAAACAAAGCTAATTGGAAAATATAAATTTTCTATTTGTTATTTGAATTTATTATTTACTAGTTTATGTACTTTTACAGGATTTTGCATCCCAAATATCTTTATTCTCCCGTGTCACATCGAAACACTATTTACTGTTGTATCACAACATTTTTGCTCTTTAATGTCGCGTTAAGTTAAAACACGACTGCTCGTTATGGTGGTTGGGACGTTTCGGCTTCTCGTTACTTCGACGGAAGGACGCTTCCTCCTACAAAAAATCAAACTCTGTTCATCACACTTGCGTATTAGATTTTCCACCAATGGAAACTTCGTTGTCATAGTAACCGTCTGTTATTTTTTAATCTTGACCCCATTCTGCTTGTATTTGCTTAACTTATTTCTTCTCGATTTTTATGAAAGTCTTTTCTTTAATCCAATGTCTAAATTTAATTTTTTAACTTTCGCCTTTATAATTTACTTGTCTATATTTCTTCCTATTTATTTAATATACTTTTTTTCACATATAACATTACGACGGCAGCGCTGCTTACTTAGCGTGGCAAGATTTTATAAACAATCTCTCCCCGCGTTTTTTTAATCCATTCAAATATAATTTTATTATTAACGTAGATTCTAGACCATGCAGTTTTAGATTATGATTAATTTTAGTACATATTAAGAATTGCAATTTTCTCTAGCTAGGCCTAAGTTACTCTCCTTACATCTCTTTTTCTTATAATAAATATTCTGTATTAATTTTTGTTAACATTTATGTAACAATAGGCATTTCGGCCTGGTTCAATAAACTAAACAATTACCGTTTTTTTGACCCGAGTCATTTAGGCTAGACACTTTCGGGTTATAGTTTGGTTTAATATATCTTACGAATTACAATTTGTTCTTTCTATGTCTAAATTAATCTGTCTCCTATTTCTTAATCTATTATTTATTATTATGTCGTTTATTTATTCCAAATATAATTAACATTAGGCACTTTGGCCTGATTTCTTAAATTACACTTTTACCGTTCAATTTACACCGGTCGATTAGACTTTGGCCAATTTAGGGTTATTTTTGTTTATAATATATTTTAACACTCACAGTTTGTCTAATTTAGTGCTAAGTAAATCTGTTTACATTTATTTTTCCTATATTTACTATTTTTTCTATCATTGATTTAAAATAATTTTAATATTAAACACTTTGGCCTGGTTACATATTCTATATTATTACCATATTTCTTGCATTGGTCATTTTGGCCGTTTCATACTGTCTAATATCGATATTTTACTTCCTATAGAAACTATAAATGTACTGTATAGGGACAATTAATGTAATAATATATTACTACACGAATTAGTCTTAAAAGTCTACAAATCACTTGTAGTACATTTTCCAGGTCCAGCGTGTACACCTGAAATTCAGACTTTTAAATCAATCAACTGGTCTAAGGACAGAATATTAACAGTTTCTTTTAAAGAAGAATAAAAATGGTTATGCAAAAATGGCTCAGTAAATATTTTCTGAAAATGAGAAAAATCATTAAAAAAATCAGCAATAGAGACATTTTACAATTCGCATATATAACGAGTAATATAAACAAAAATTGAAGTCAATCCCTACTTAGGTCAATAAAGAAAAATTTTACTTTAGTTACTTTTTATTAAATAATTACTATTAAAATAAATATGTATATACATAAAATAAATTGACTATATAAAGTGGCAAAATTAAAAAAAAAAATTATTTAAATTTAATTATAAAATAATATTTGAAGAAACTGTAATAACACCAAGTGTCATCCACTACAATTTTAAAAATATGTATTGCAACTTGAATGGATGGATAAAATGTATTTTAATAACGATTGAAAACTTGAACCCCATATAATATATACAGGGAGAGTTTAAACTAATAGGCTTAGTAGGAATTGAATAATCTAACACTCAATTAAATATATCTCAACACTGACGAAGAATACCGAATGCTTCCGAATATCTTCGGAAGTACTCAGATTTGTTGCAATAACTTTCTTTACAATTTTATTACGTAAATAATTTCAGCGCACCGCTCCGAAACCGTCGAGGACAAGTTATAATAATTGCCTCATTTAACAACACGACCATCGTAACAGGTTAGGTTGCCGCATGACACGCACGATGTTAACGGTCCGTTAACCCGCCGCAGTCTATGATTAACCAAAGCTTTCCAGCAAAGTGTTAAACTGCATTGGCCGGTAATTTAATTTATCAGTACGCAATCAATGTAATTGTACGGTCGCATTGTTTGCAGAAATAGGTGTGGCGAGGCATTGTTGCATAAATAGCTTCTAGGAAGTTGTAAATCATATGTGTTGCAGTCAACATAGGTCTGGGAATTTAAAAGTGTAACTGAACTGCTGTGTAATTCTTGACTTCCGCCATAACGCGATTGATACACATCCGTAACAGGACTGAAAACTACAACCATATTTTTCAATTCCTACTATTAGTTTTCAATCTCCCATATAGGGCTAAATTATATACCTTGTTAAAAGTTTCAGTCGTTAATAAAATACTTCTTATCCAACCACTCCAGTTCAAATAATTTTTTAATAGTTGTAGTTGATGACACTTGATGTTATTACAGTTTCTTTTCAAATAATAATTCATTAATTAAATTTAATGAATTAATTTTATATGAGAGAAAAACTTTTCACAAAAGGGGCATGGTATGCAATATAGTTGTTTCGTCCCATTTAGCTTAAAATAAGTTATAACGTATGACTTATTAAACCAGGTGATTTTATGTTATAGATTACATCTAAAACAGCTAGTTTAACGCATTGGTTATGTTACTTTATTTCTAATAATTGTAATCTATTTATATATACAAATGAATGTGTGTATGTATGTATGCGCTTTATGCATTATTAAACCACTGATCTGATCGCCATGAAACTTTGGGAAATTGTTGAGCACATTCCTGGGAAGGTTTCTGGCATTGTAAGTCTCAAGGGAAGTAGCCAGGGGGGCACAGAAGGCACGTGACCCCCCTAAACCAATTAATTTTTGCAAGAAAATATTAACCTATAAAACGGCGCTATCTTCTCATGTATATAAAAATGAATGTTTGTATATATGTATGTATGTGTGTATGTATGTATGTATCTATGTATGTATGTGTAAATGAGCCCTATGCGTTAGTAAACCACTGATCCAATCGCCATGAAACTTTGGTAAATTGAGTACATTACTGGGAAGGTTTCTGGCATAGTAATTATCAAGGGCGTAGCTAGGTGGCACAGGGGACACGTGACCCCCCCAAACAATTAATTTCAGCAGAAAAGTATTAACCTATAATACTAGGGTTTTAGCAAAATAGCTTCCCGACGACATAACAAATCTTTTCAACGTATTTTTTAAGTATCAAAATAGCATAAAGTATAGATACGATTTTCTATCTTATCTTATCATTAGACATTTCATTAAATTAATTGCAAATTTTGGTTGTTAAGCAACACTAAACAAATTAAATAATGGGACTTGACTTAGAAAATCCATGGTTCTCACATTAAGAACTGTATGTGGCTTGCTCACGCTTCGGAAAACCTTCCCACATATTTGTGTACGCACCAGACAGAAAAACTAAAAATATTGTACATCCGAGTGCACTTCAATAAATAACATTCAATCAAGACGTTTTGCTGTCACACTTTTCTCAACCGACTCTATAAATTCCGCTACTAATGTGTTAATAAAATACTAAATTAAGTTCAGCCATTTAACGGTGTCATAAATGTTAACACGACATTTATTTACTTTTGAGCGATACGAAGTTCGCCGGGTCAGCTAGTTATTTAACTAAAAGCAACTAAATATTTTCTTTATGAAATAAAATTTCTTATAACTAAAATCTTTGTTTATATTACTTGTTCATAATCACTACACTGTCCCATAAATGCCATTTGGTAATATCATAGCAATTAGTATAGTGATTGCTATTTAAATGTGACTAAAAACAGCAACAGTTCTATTTAGTATCGAATAAAAAGACTCCATTACGGATGAAGAGATTATTAATAATATAACAGATACTGATATATTGTACTTTAATTTACTCCCTAATGGTTTCCCATTCTAAACTAAGATAGATTACGTTTTAGATTCTATAATTTAATCATCAGTACTTAGGATATATTTGCCATTTTACAACAATGCCCAATACGTTTTATTACAAAACAGACACTCCTGTTTTTTGTATGTTTATTTAGTAGTGAAATTAGTATTTCCTACGCAAAAGGAAATTCAAACCTCAAAGGTCAACACTCAGTTATATGAGCTTGCATTGTTATTGTAGGATCGATGCCTCTATTTTTGCTTCTATGCTTGCTGGTATCAAATATGAATTTCTTTATAAATGCTTAATTGCTTTTTTTTTAAATAATATCTAGATATTTAATATGATTTTAATATACTGATATTTGTTTGAAAATCGTACAAATTAATATACATTTGAGTATGTTTTTCTGTTTTTCCTAACATTAAAACATTTTTCTTTATTGAATTATTTCGGAAAAACTCCATTCTCGAAACCTTATACTGTTAGATTCGCCCTCCACGAACCTGTAGGTCTCGTAGTGTTTATCGTTTTGAGAATGGAGTTAAACTGAAACGAGTCAGCAAAGAAAAATGTTTTACTATGTCTGTGAGTTGGGGGGGGGGGGCTTCAGTATATAAAGACGAGCTGAAGATTTGGGTGATCAGCATTGTTTAAAGTTTTGAGAAAATAGTTAATCCGAAAAGCGTCAACAAAGAAAAATCTCTTAATGTTAGGAAAGATTAAAAAATGTACCCAAATATTTCCAAATATTCCTAACAGAATTAAAGATAATTATATTAAAAAGATAACATTAAATTTAATTTAAAACTTATTCTATCTAACCAACTCTGTGAACTTCCGCTTGAACTAGTCATTGGTTGTTCTAGCACGACCTTTCTACGTCATTAGCACAGATTGTAGCACAGATTGGAAAATGCAAGATGCACACAACAAATCTTCCTCACTGACCAGCATCTAAACCTGTTCTGTTCTAATTGACGTTAGCTAGTAATTATTGTAACATATTAACAAACTTCTATTTAAATTGTACATTACTTTAAAAAGTAGAAAAAATTATTTTTTAAGCACCCCTTTATAAAAAAGAACAAAACAATCTCTAAAATTTATAAGGATTAAATTTTAATGATGCCCTATATTTAATTATTTACAAAAATGTAATAGTTCAACTTAATTATTTGAGACTTAATTTTGTAGTAATGACAGAAACTAAATTCGTTTTTATCAAATAACAAATGTAAAAATGTATAATATTTGTAATATTTGTAAAATGTATAATATTTTAAAATGTATCATTAACTCATTTGCATTGTCTTTAATAAGATATATATTCAATTAATGTATATTAGTTATATTTATAAATGTGGTAATTTTAAATGTATTAACTGTAATCATCCAATGTAAGAAAAACTGTATTTATGGAACCGAAATAGTCTTCAAAGTTTGAACATGTATATATACAATGCAGACTTAAACAAACCAAATTCGGCGTTGGATAGGAATTATAGCCTCATAGTCATATTTGTGAAACTTTGAAGCAGAGACGAAAATGAGTTAAAGAAAGTAAATTAAGGTTATGAAGTGCTTTAAAACCAAAGGTGACCTTCAAACAACTGTGACCATCCCATTACAAATACTAGAACCAATCAACACACAATAGTGTTTAAACGTTATCGTGAGAAATAAGATTCAAAAGGCAACGAGAGCTGAACATTTTGTTGTCCAAAATAAAATACTAAGGGATTTCCTAAAAATAAAATGTTTAATAAACTTCTAAATATATGTCATGCAATGTTTCCCAGTGGTACACCGGTCTAATCAAATTGGCATTTGTTTTAGACGATCGGACTGCTGGCACAAAGAAGTCAGGAAGCAGTAAAGGAGCAATAAACTTGATATACCAGCTTCCTGAACATTAAGAAAACATCATTTCTACAATAACAGCTGTTACCTCACCGCCTATTATAATCAACTGGTTCGGAATATTGCCCTCAGGTTGACATCCTTCTTTAAAGTCGTGCGTCCTTATGTAACTCCTTCTTAATGATCTGTGTCACAAAGGCGTTAGGTTTGTTATGATAAGTGAGGTATGCTAAATCGTGAGGTTTGTAATGATGCGTTAGGCATGCAAAAGCTTTACGTTTGGTATGATGCGTTGGGTATGCAAAAGCGTTAGGTTTGTTATGATTCGTGAGGTATGCAAAATCGTGAGGTTTGTAATGATGCGTTAGGTATGCAAAAGTTTTACTTTTGGTATGATGCGTTAGGTAAGCAAAAGCGTTAGGTTTGTAATAATGAGTTGGGTATGCCAAAGCGTTAGGTTTGTTAATATTCATGAAGTATGCAAAATCGTGAGGTTTGTAATGATGCGTTAGGTATGCAAAAGCGTTAGGTATACAAACGTTTTACGTTTGGTATGATGCGTTAGGTATGCAAAAGCGTTAGGTTTGTAATAATGCGTTAGGTATGCCTAAGCGTTAGGTTTGTAATGATGCGTTAGGTATGCAAAGGCGTTAGGCTTGGTATGATGCGTTAGGTATGCAAAAGCGTTAGGTTTGTTATGATGAGTTACGTATGTAAAAGCGTTAGGTTTGTATGATGATGCGTTAGGTATACAAAAGATTTAGGTTTGGTATGATGTATTAGATATGCAAAAGCTTTAGGTTTTTTATGATGCGTTAGGTATGCAAAAGCAATAGGTTTGGCATGATGCGTTGGGTATGCAAAAGCTTTAGGTATATTATGATGCCTTGGGCATGCAAAAGCGTTAGGTATACAAAAGCAATAGGTTTGTTATGTTACGTTAGGTATGCATAAGCGTTAGGTATGTAAAAGGGTTAGATTTGTTATGATGCATTAGGTATGCAAAAGTGTTGGGTTTGGTATGATATGTTAGTTATGCAAAAGCGTTAGGTATACAAAAGCGTTAGGTTTGTTATGTTACGTTAGGTAACATAAGGAAATTAAACCAAATATATGGAGTTCTGGAGACGGTGTTGTGGATTACTTAAGTTACGTGGAGTACTAGAAAAAAAAACAGCGAAAGAAGAATGAACATAGAGACTAATGTGGCCATATCAGGAGAGTAAAAGTGGAGTTTATGAGTATGGTGATATTTCTCTGATGTGTAACAGTTTTGCACACATTCCTTAACTACCATGTGGTTAGTAAACTGGCATTCATGGCCAAAACCCGTCCCCGATCACATTTAATGTGACAAAAGTTAACTTAACACCTTGGGCAGCTTTCCCTTTAAGGATGAGCTTCATATATTTTGTGTCGTAACGGGCTGGACCTTTATTTGCATTCTTGCTTCAAGTCGCGCCCGGTGTTTGGTAGCACTATAAATACTATTGTCTGGATCAGCAGCGTGATTCCTCTATACAACCCGGAATTCGTTTGCAACCGGATTAACTTGTTAGTAAGATTTCGGACATCGCCGCGGTAACTGATATACAAGGCATTGACTTTCACCAATTTATGTTCATTAAATACAAGATTCGTATTGTTATGTAAACAACATAATATTGTTTATTTCACAATAAAACTGAAAATATCAGTATGTTGTAAGATGTGTGAAGTAGGTTTTTCATTAAATGAAATCTTGTTTTTTAATGTTGGCAATATTGCCTCGGATTAATTATGTTTAGATTGTGTTACGCGATGGTTAAACGCTTTACTGTGAAATCACGACCTCTTTAAAATTACTCATAAAACTGGTCAGATAGAAACTGTTGTTTTTCCTATACATGTGCCGTAACATTTTGGTCCCAAACTCTGGATCTAATGACGCTGAAAACACGATATAATTTGTAATTGTTTTTAGTATAACTTTCATCTAACCCACATTAACTTTTATGATATTCTTTTATTACATAATAAACGTAAATAATCATGATAATACTAAAAAAATGAAACATATAACCATACGAAAATCACAAGATAGGTATTGTAATAACATATGAAATGGCATCAGGAATACTTCGCTATCAATAGGGTCTGCAACTTCTAAGCAGCTGCAAAATTTCTGTAGCCTTAAATCAAACACCTCCTGATTGCAATAATAAAAGTATATTCCATTAGGAACCTCTACCCTTTCACAATAGTGTCATAAACCTTCTTCCAGTGACTTCATTCACCTTTCAATCATTCAGTATTGCTGATAAATTATTATTACAAACATGCTTAAATAAACACTAATTACAAGAATAAATTTATTAGAGCAAAATAATATTCAGAGCTCTCTCCAACTACAATAATGGAATATTTCTGGCTTCTTTTATATATATATATATATATATATATATATATATATATATAATATATATATATATTTAGTTGATGCCAGAATTATTCTAGTATTGTGGTTGGAGAGAGCTCTGAATATTATTTTGCTCTAATAAATTTATTCTTGTAGGCCTAATTCGTTTTTATTTAAACACTTGAGTTAGGTATCACAAAGGTATCGCATACACACGCACACACACATACACATCTAACTCTCTCTCTCTCTCTCTCTCTCTCTCTCTCTATATATATATATATATATATATATATATATATATATATATATACGTACGTATGTATATGATGAATAGTTATTATCTGGAGTACATCCGTTCATTCTGCAGTGCATAAACCCGCAGTTACGACGTTTTGCTAGAATCTCATCTTGCTCTCTAACTGTTGTTGGGTTCACCTCGTCAATGCTAGATGAGATTATAGAGAAACGTCGGACCTGAGATCTTATGTACTGCAAAATGAAAGGATGTACTCCAGATAATAACTATTCATCATCATCATCATCATCATAATATATATTTATATATATATATATATATATATATATATATATATATATATATATATATATATATATATAAAGTGTATACTTGTGCGTGTATGTAAGTGTGTGTGTGTGTGTGTGTGTTGTGTGTGCATATATATATATATATATATATATATATATATACGAGGGAAACCCAGCAACAATAACAGGCATTACACTACAAGTGTGGTTGGGTTCACCAGGTCAATGCTAGATGAGGGTTTTGCGAAACGTCGAAACTGCGTTTTTATGTACTATTACGATTTACATGTTTAGTAATTTCATAACTTGGTAATGTATTTTTTAAAGATCCTTTTTTCCAGGACAATTTCATTTCTTCACATAACTGTAAATTTATTGTCGATAAGAAAAACACTTGTAATAGCTTAGAAAGCATATACAATTTTCGATTTAAAAAAAACAACTAAAACTATATTATTATTATATCCAGATTTGTTTACTGTAGAATTAGCTTACAACAATGTAAAAAGTCTCTCATCTATGACGTTTGAAACAGGCAGAAAGGTAAACGTGCAAAGCATCTGAAGTAAAACTTTGATATGTTGAAAGTTTTACAACCCATTTTATTAGATTGAGACACAGTGTGTTTGCTGAATGATAAATAAAGATAATGAAATAAATGTAACACAATGCCATATAAATAACATTCTTCATATCGCTCGATTTGTGAACACACTAATTGTAACATAATATTTTCACCCAACCATCTACTAACCGGCCTAACCCCAT
>JBAIZL010000001.1:278778424-278785924 GCA_036971475.1 Prosapia bicincta
TGACGAAATTTAAATCTTACTACATCCATTTATCAAATACTAGTATACAAATATCGTTACCTATTTCTACTTCACTACCTTATATAGTTTATCCATGTATTAATATAATTTGATTTGGTATTGGGAGAGTATAGGGAGGGAAAGACTATCCTGTACCATCATACTGTTGCTTACGAATTTAAATTTTACTAGATCCATTTATCAAATACTCGTGGACATATATCGGTACCTAATTCTACTTCACTACCTTATATAGTTTATCCATGTATTAATATAATCTGATTTGGTAATGACAGAGTATAGGGAGGGAAAGACTATCCTGTACCATCATACGGATGCTTTCGAATTTAAATCTTACTAGATCCATTTATCAAATACTCGTGGACAAATATCGGTACCTTTTTCTACTTCGCTATCTTATATAGTTTATCCATGTATTAATTTAATCTGAGTTGGTAATGACAGAGTATATGGATGGAAAGAATATCCTGTACCATCATACTGATGCTTTCGAATTTAAATCTTACTAGATCCATTTATCAAATACTCGTGGACAAATATCGGTACCTTTTTCTACTTCGCTATCTTATATAGTTTATCCATGTATTAATTTAATCTGAGTTGGTAATAACAGAGTATAGGGAGGGAAAGACTATCCTGTACCATCATACGGATGCTTTCGAATTTAAATCTTACTAGATCCATTTATCAAATACTCGTGGACAAATATCGGTACCTTTTTCTACTTCGCTATCTTATATAGTTTATCCATGTATTAATTTAATCTGAGTTGGTAATGACAGAGTATATGGATGGAAAGAATATCCTGTACCATCATACTGATGCTTTCGAATTTAAATCTTACTAGATCCATTTATCAAATACTCGTGGACAAATATCGGTACCTTTTTCTACTTCGCTATCTTATATAGTTTATCCATGTATTAATTTAATCTGAGTTGGTAATAACAGAGTATAGGGAGGGAAAGACTATCCTGTACCATCATACGGATGCTTTCGAATTTAAATCTTACTAGATCCATTTATCAAATACTCGTGGACAAATATCGGTACCTTTTTCTACTTCGCTATCTTATATAGTTTATCCATGTATTAATTTAATCTGAGTTGGTAATGACAGAGTATATGGATGGAAAGAATATCCTGTACCATCATACTGATGCTTTCGAATTTAAATCTTACTAGATCCATTTATCAAATACTCGTGGACATATATCGGTACCTAATTCTACTTCACTACCTTATATAGTTTATCCATGTATTAATATAATCTGATTTGGTAATGACAGAGTATAGGGAGGGAAAGACTATCCTGTACCATCATACGGATGCTTTCGAATTTAAATCTTACTAGATCCATTTATCAAATACTCGTGGACAAATATCGGTACCTTTTTCTACTTCGCTATCTTATATAGTTTATCCATGTATTAATTTAATCTGAGTTGGTAATGACAGAGTATATGGATGGAAAGAATATCCTGTACCATCATACTGATGCTTTCGAATTTAAATCTTACTAGATCCATTTATCAAATACTCGTGGACAAATATCGGTACCTTTTTCTACTTCGCTATCTTATATAGTTTATCCATGTATTAATTTAATCTGAGTTGGTAATAACAGAGTATAGGGAGGGAAAGACTATCCTGTACCATCATACTGATGCTTTCGAATTTAAATCTTACTAGATCCATTTATCAAATACTCGTGTACAAATATCGGTACCTATTTCTACTTCACTACCTTATGTAGTTTATCCATGTATTAATATAATCTGATTTGGTAATGACAGAGTATAGGGAGGGAAAGGCTAACCTGTACCATCATACTGATGCTTTCGAATTTAAATCTTACTAGATCCATTTATCAAATACTCGTGTACAAATATCGGTACCTTTTTCTACTTCGCTATCCTATATAGTTTATCCATGTATTAATATAATCTAATTTGGTAATGACAGAGTATATGGAGGGAAAGACTATCCTGTACCATCATACTGATGCTTTCGAATTTAAATCTTACTACATCCATTTATCAAATACTCGTGTACAAATATCGGTACCTCTTTCTTCTGCTCCTTTTTATATAGTTTATGTATTTTTCAGCAACATTTACTTTGTCAGTTCCAACTCTTTATTCATAATCCTTAATAAGGAAATGCCTTAGTATAGTCACTGGTAATTATTATTTTCTGACACTGTTTAGGTAAAGTTGAACCTGTTATGTACAGTAGAATGTAAAATGTAATATCTAAACCTCAAGTTAACACCGTGTCTACACTTTCCCAGAACGTTGACAGCGCACTTAGCATTTTTGGACATTTCCGTGTTAATAGTTTAAATTTATAAGTGTTAGAACCACTTACTCTGATATAGTGCTTATTATATGTTGAGAAAAATGTATATTCTGAACTTGGGTTTTTAAAAAGAATTAATTATTACTAACCAATTTTGACTGATTTTTCCAACAACTAGAATGCTTGATAAAGGTTTTGGGATTTAATCTACGGCAGCGCCAAATAGCTTATTTGTTTCTCACACACATGGATTCTGCTGATGTAAAAATGAGAATATTTCACAGGATGTCTGATCACTATAACGTTCTTAAATATCGAAAGGCCATAGTAAGCAGAACTATTTTATCTCTTCTAGTCCGCGTTACATTAATGGTAGGATTTAATATTATTAACACCCCATGAGGCTTCTCAGATGCGAATAGAATCTGAAATGAGTTTAATGTAAAAAGTATAAAGATGGAATTAATTATTTAACATCTTCACCACAAGACTCTAACGTACTGCAGTATTCTTCCACAACCTGCTCTCAGATTAATTGTATTAGAAATATTACAAGTAGGTGATAAATACAAAAGGCTTATCTATTGAATAGATCAATAGGTGAAGAAATGTAAATACGTTTAGTTGAGAAACATATTGAAAAAAATTGAAATATATGTAGTTGATTTTAGTCGAAATTAATAGTTTTTTCCTCTTAATAATCATTTTTTTCAGTTTAAAAGGATTAAAGGTTAAGTTGTAATAATATATTACAATGAAAATACTAGAAATAACCTCAATACCAAAAACATATTAAAAAATAGCAAATGAAATAAGTTACTTAAGATTAAACCCCTATGTACATTTCGATGACCATGTCATCATCATCAGAGGGTTTTATTACAAAATTACAATCTAGTATACAAGAAGTTACAAAGAGTGACATCATTACTCTAGTTTGTAACTTCTTGTTTGCTAGATTGTAATATGACCCTTTTATGATGATGACATGGTCATAGGGGTTTAATCTTAAGTAACTTGTTTTATTTGTTATTTTTTATTATTTTTTGTGATATTGCGGTTCTTAAAAATATTTTCACTGTAATATATTGTACCACTGTGCTCTTAATATTGGAATAATATGAATGAAAATAGAACATTTTTTAAAAACGTTAATAAAGTAATGATACTAAATAAAAACTAATGGCTAAATAGAGTACACTTCTAAAGGTTTTATAGTAAAAATAAGAACCAATCAGGAAACAGAATATTAACAAAGCTTAAAAATTTATAATATATAAATTTAAAAATTATCAATTTTTAAATATATATTTGCATCTTCCAGTAAAAATCGTATACTATTTTAGGTTTTTAAAAGAACTAAATTCATAAGCTCTAGCCACGTACTTATGGTCTCTGAAAAACATCTATATCCACTGCCCAATATATATGACATCATTCGACGTCATAGATTATTAAATAAAATGTATTCAGCGTTCCTGGGATTTAGGTGTACAAATATTATTCTAATTCTTAGCTTTCTGGAAACAGTCAATCAGTCAGTCAGAGGAGGAGGGATTTTGGTGGTCCCCGTGGGTTTGCAACGTCTGTCATGCAACACTTGCTGCGGGTAGGAATTTGGGACAGGGGGTTTGGGTAAGAGCTGGATCTAAGGAGGGGTTTCTGCATGGCAGGACGTTTTATTGGGTAGGACGGAGAAACTTTCTCAAAACAATTTACTGTAATTCTATATATATTACATTCAATCCTAAAACATAACATGTATATATATATATATATATATATATATATATATATATATATATATATATGTGTGTGTGTGTGTGTGTGTGTATATACAAATATATATATATATATATATATATATATATATATATATATATATATATATGTGTGTGTGTGTGTGTGTGTCATTATCATTTATTACATTTATATTTATTTAATTTATACATATTAAATTAATTTATTAAGATTTATTCCTAATATATGTATTTATTAAATTATAAGTTAAAGAAGTTTTCAATTCAATAACACAAGATTTCATAAAGTTCTGTCCAGCCGTTTAAAATGATTTTTTGTTTCATAAACACGGATAGTTTATATATAAGGTTAACGATCTAATATTTTCCAATTTGTATTTGGGTGTCTTGTTTTTCCACAGTTAAATCTCACCTGCAAAGAGGTCAATAAGTCAAAATACCTCTAGAAGGACTAGCTCCTAAGAAAGGCTACATACAGATTATTATCTTTTTCAAAGTAGACATAGATCTGTTCCCGCTAGGTTTATTCGATGGACCACAAGTGCCAAGTTAAAACGAGACCATTTGACCATTACCGTAGTGGCTGGACAGCTAGAAAGAGAGAACACGGTTAATAAAAAAAAGTTGTCTAAATCAGAGGCTGCGGTAATAATCGCTGCATTGAGTGTGTTTATGTGCGCGCGTTAGTGCGTGGGTGTTCTTTGTTATTTTAATTATTAAAAAATGTATCAACTATATTTATTAGAGTATAGAATATACACGTCTTACAGTAGAATATTGGGTTCAATTTAACTTAACTTACCTCATCTTTACTTAACCTAATCTTACCTAAACAACCTAGTCTGGAGTAAATTAGCGTAACCTAGGGACACCTAATATTAATTTTAGTGACCTACTTATTTATTTGATTTTTGTAATACAGTATTTCTCATAGTTTTGATAACGTATGCACTGATTCCTGCAAAAGTAGTTGAAAATTATTCACATTTCCACTTATTAAAATTTAACGTTATTCTTGTAAACACGTTAGCTTGATTTTTAAAAACAAGCTATAGATTTTAAAGTACATCAAGAAACGTTTAAAGTACATTTACATATAAAAACTGTTTCTAAATTCCTTCTATTAGATCAAACTCTCCTTGTATATATCTTGCTCAAATTTTCAATAGCTAATTCATCACCTCAAGTTCAAAAACATTTTTTAAACTTCCAGTGGACGTCACGTGACGTTAAATCAGTCTTCTCGAATAATATATCATTAATTAAATTTAATGAAATATTTTTAAAAATTTATATGGGAGAAAAACTTTTTTCAAAAGCGGTGAGGTATGCAATATAGTTATGTCGTCGCATTTAGCTTGAAATAAGTGATAACATATGACTTCATAAAACAGTTGTTTTTATGTTATAGGTTATGTGGTAGAACAACTGTTTTAACTCATAGGTTATGTTATTTTATTTATATTATTTGTAATTCTTTATAAAAATTAATTTAAATATTAACAAATATTATAAAATGTTTTATTGAAAGTGAAGTAAGTTTTGCTTTTGTTTAATATGATCAAGTTAACAGTCAACGCCGCTTGTATTACAATATATTCCATCTTAAATTGTTCAGCATTATAAACAGGAAAGACGAGGCTTTGAAAGAGTATAAAACTATTCAAGGCGCAGCTTATGCACTTCGAGATACAGGGCTGAATGCCAGCTGCATCCATTACCCTACAAACTGTTACGCAATTCCCAGTTACGGCTTTTGAAAGTTATTCGTGTCGGAAGTGATTCGAAAGCCGAGTGACATTGAAAGTCGGAATAGTTCTTGTAAGACATTTATTACCTATAAAACACGTTTAAATATTGCGATGATAATGAGACATTTTATGGGATGGAATTTGAGTGGAAGAAAATGCAATAAATTGGAAGAAATAACCACGCTTAATATTTTAAAATTAAATAAAATAATGTAAAATTAATATTATAGAGAAATTAATAAAAGTCACTTTAAACATCTCTTCTAAGATAGTATCAAAATTAAATATGGTTTTAATTTTATGGCCTTATTTTCTTTTTATGGTTTTTCAATACAATCTTAGTTGCCTGACTTACACAATGTTATTTTACGTAAAAGGGAAACATTTGGTAAATACTTTGCAGATAAGAAAACATAATACTTGGGACATGAATTGAAAAACTGCCATAGGTCACAATTTGTTCTACAATGAAAGGTTATTAGAAGAAGAGGATTTGAATAAAGAAGGATATTATGGCTGGAAAATGTAAGAAAGTGGTTTGTAATGCTGGCAACCATCCTGTTCAGCGCGGTTGTAAATTACTTAAAAGGAGCCTGAATGGGAAATGACATCCGAACTGTCAGAAGTAGATCATCCATTATTAGTTAATTAAAAAAAATAATAAAAGAATATATATATATATATATATATATATATATATATATATAAGTATATATAAACACTTCATAAACAAGAAAACAGTATTGTAATTTACTTTATACTTTGATCAAGGCGAAACATTTCGAATATTACGAGTATCAGCATTTCAAAACTTATTTACTACCGATGTACTGACCTGATGCGGACCTATATGGTACTAAATAAGTTATGAAAATGCTGATACTGATAATCAGCAAAAAACTGCAGCTTGAATTAAATGTCTGAAGTTAAATCAAATACTCTATTCTTGTTTATGAAAGTATTTATTCAACTGCATATATAAATATATATGTATAACTTATACTTGTTCTTCATATATTCTATTATTTTTCTTCTACTTCTATTATTTCCTTGTCAAATATCTTGGTTTAATATAATTCCTTCAACTTCTTTAAATATTGAATAATCGATTATTATTTTATTCTTAATTCTCTCATTCTTTATATTTCTCTTTCTTTTTCTCTCTCTCTCTCTGTCTGTCTGTCTCTCTCTCTCTCTCTCTCTCTATATATATATATATATATATATATATATATATATATATATATATATATATATATATATATACAGTATATAAAGTATGCACAAACGCTGTTTAAACCCCGCCTGTGAACCTGGGTACCTAGAGTTATAACTTAATTTAAATCTAGCGTAATCTTGGACACATGCCTTCTATGAATAGTGTGCGCCCTTAGGAAGATCGCCTTACAATGCCTCTCATAACACATTCCTATTAAAGTGTAAGGATACCACTACATGGTTTAAGTATGACATACCGTATGCACCGAAATACACAGTACTCAAACTGAATCAGCTGTAGTTGCCCTCTCTCCAGATATCTAGTCATTGCTATTTTTCTATGAGACCTCAGGAGATTCTGTTGTGTCCGTAACCTGCCTTTTCGTTCACAATGGTTACAACAAGATGGCGCAACCAGCCACACTGCCTTAGACAACATTGCTTTCCTT
>JBAIZL010000001.1:278793424-278810924 GCA_036971475.1 Prosapia bicincta
CCTGAGAGAATTTTTAAATAAAAATAGGCCTATGTGTTAACCAGGGACCCTGAGAATGTCTACGTAAAATTTCGGCTCAGTGTGTAAAGTTATTTTTACTTGATTGAGTAACACACACACACACACACACACAGCATTAGATTATTTTGTATTAGTATGGATATAAATATGTAAATGGCGAAGAAAACATTGTTTCTCAGTCATTTCATATAAATAATCAAGCCTCTTTTGAGTGGGAAAAGACAATGTTTATCTTTTAATAAATATTCCTGTAGATATATTGTTAATTATATCTTATTTAATGAGCACAATTTACACCCTATTTTAAACCATTTACAGTCTAACTTGTGGCATCTATCAATACTCAAACATTTTATTACAAAAAATTAATAAAAAAAAAAAATTAATAACAAAGGTTAATTTTTGTTTTAGTGTTCATAATGGGCATACATTTAACTGTAATTGATTAAAACGTTGTACTATGGAAGTATTTAAATTAACAAGTTAATCAATTGTTGTCTTTCACTATCTAATAAAATCGTGCCTTTTTTCAATTCCTCACGTAGTTCACAATCTCCCAGTATATCTTGTTCAAATTTTCAATCGTTGATAAAATACATTTTATTCATCCACTCAAATTCAAATATATTCTTTTAGGCTTGTAGTGGATGACACTTGATGTTAATACAGATTTTAAAAAAACATATTAATTCTTTATTTAAATTTAATGAATTAAGTTTGTTTTTATATGGTGCAAAAGAGGCAAGGTGTAAAATATAATTATTTCTTTGCATATGACTTAAAATAAGTGATCGTAAAACAGCCGATTTCATGTTATAGGTTATGTGGTTGAATAACTGTTTCAGGCTATAGGTTATGTGGTTGAATAACTGTTTCAGGCTATAGGTTATGTGGTTGAATAACTGTTTCAGGCTATAGGTTATGTGGTTGAATAACTGTTTCAGGCTATAGGTTATGTGGTTGAATAACTGTTTCAGGCTATAGGTTATGTGGTTGAATAACTGTTTCAGGCTATAGGTTATGTGGTTGAATAACTGTTTCAGGCTATAGGTTATGTGGTTGAATAACTGTTTCAGGCTATAGGTTATGTGGTTGAATAACTGTTTCAGGCTATAGGTTATGTGGTTGAATAACTGTTTCAGGCTATAGGTTATGTGGTTGAATAACTGTTTCAGGCTATAGGTTATGTGGTTGAATAACTGTTTCAGGCTATAGGTTATGTTATTTAATTTATATTCATTGTAATTATTTATTAAAATGAGAATAAAATACAATTGTTCATTGTTGACCTAAGTAGGAATTTACATGAAAAGATTTGGGTTTATAACCTGTTTACCTTGTACCCTACAAGTCGTCAGATTTCGTATTATTACAGATTATTCAAAATGGGTCAATTATGTAAAAATTTATTTGTCAATTATGTTTAAAATTACTTCTTATTCAATATATTTTAAATTGTAAAACTTACAATAGTTTCAAAATAATGACATCTTTTTCATAGTATTGATTATGTATTTATACACCAGCCACTTTCATTGAAAGTCTTATGACATTGTATTATAGTTAGATTAGCCATTCCTTTTACATTAACGTCTCCAGCATATTTTCATTTCTTTTATGTACAAATTTACTGACATATAGTTGATGAATGGAAAAACAATAGTTAAACATTAAGCAAGAATAGCGCCCGCAATTATCTAGCAAGACGTTTCTATCGCGTGTAACATACTTACAAAGCCAAATTGAATGTCCCGTATGAGCGACATACGCGTTCACCGAGGACAACTTCCGCACAGCTGATCTCGGAAGTGCAGAACCGGTCAACGCAGCCGCCCTAACGTAACGCCGGGTGAAAGCGCCAACGCGCCCCCACGCGTCTCCTATATATACTTGCATGTTATTTTGTAAACATCACTAACTGTCTCCGTTCAGCCATGAACGCTTTTCAGGTATAGTGTATTATATAAATATATAACTAATCTTAATATGCGTGTGTTTAACTGTTCGTAGAAATTAAAAGCTCTAACAAAAAATGTATTTTTCATATACATCAGAGAATATTTCTAATAACGAAAATACGTTAATTAGATTACAAACGAATAAATTTTTATATTTTGTATAATAATATTGCTGTATTTTTCAATGTAATGTATAAAGTGTTAATCTTTCTAATAAACTTGACTTTAATTTAAATGAAAGACTTTTTAAACAATATTCATTTTGAAATTTATTAATTATATTTTTACAATTCACATGAATACCAAAATGCTTCAGGTGTAACACGTTTCGACTTATAAGCGTCCTTCTCAGAGGCTAATTTGAAGATATTTCTATTACGTTTAATGCTTGTGCCTGAACACATTTCCGTTAATTTTTGTATTTGAACTTAGTATAGTTCCGACTTGCAGATAATTAAAGTTAATTTGTAACGAGACACGACGATTCAGGACGCACTAAGCAATCTTCATCAGAGGCTGAAGATTATGCACTGATGTGGATAACTCGAAACATTACGTTACAGTTTCCAATTTACGTTACAGAGTTTTATAAATTTACTATAATCTAAATAAATAACATACGAGTTTAATATTGTTATAATTGTATAGTTTATGTAATTTATATAATTTCTTTCAAAACTATACAGTTTTCAAAAACATTGCACGAGTATAAAGAAAATGAATAAAAAGCAAAACATGTTAAAAACCTTTTTGTTTAGCTAGAATTATATTAATATACGTAGAAATATCTAAAAGAATAAAATTTTAAGTTTATTCAAATTACAAATTTCACACACACACACACACACACACACACACACACACACACACACACACACACACACACACACACACACACACATATATATATATATATATGTGTGTGTGTGTGTGTGTGCGTGTGTGTATAAAAGATGTATTATAATTATCAATCTTTTTGGATTTTAATATCTATTTACTTAATTGTTAGTAGTAAAAATATGGTATTTTTATAGTATATGTGTTATACACTAAGATTTAAAGAACACTTATATAGGATAATTTCATTTCCTGTTTTTAACGAATCAGTAGGAAACAGTTTTTTAAAATCTTGTAATCATTTTCTTGGATTTTTCTCAGTCAGCGTTTTAAATAAATTTTAATTACGTTAATCTCGTTGGAGTCATTAATTTACAAAGTTTAAAATTTAATAAATTGTCTTAATTAAGTTTTAATTAATATCAATCAGTTAAACTTTATTATGTAATAAACTGTATTTCTCCATGTACTCGAGAATGAAACCAGTAATCGAGATTTAAAACCCAAAGCACTAATACAAATTTAATTTTGATCGTTGTTTGAATGTAACCAAATATAATATATAAACGTGATTCAAATTTTTTAAAACTTTACGGTTTTAAAATATTAAAAAAAAAATACAATGACAATCAAATTTTTTATATCAGTAATTTTAGTAACTTTAAACTTAACGAGTTCTAAGAAGCTTACGTTTTACTTCTTACAACGTTTTGTTTTCTTTAGATGAATTCTGAAATCTATTTAAAGTTTGTCGAAGTTAGCTTGTCAGTTTCCTTTCACTCTAAAATTGAATAATTCCAAAGTTGTCGTTGATTTTCTTTTCTTAGCCGCTCCCGTATTCCGCTCTGACAAAATTTTCACCTTTCTGCTGATTTTTATTTACTATTGTCTTTTTTTTTACCGAAATAAATCTTTTTAAACATCAACCTCTATTATGTTTTACCTGACCGGCTTTTTTTCCCGGAATTATCCATCTTTTTTTTCTGGATTTCAATTTCATCGTATTTTATACTGTTTAATAGTTGGATTGAGACGTAAGCGCTTCTATTATAAATAGAATTTTATGCACTTTTGTATTTGTTTTACATTGTTTTCAACTATTCAATTTTGCCACCATTTATCATATGTTTTATAGCAGTCATATACATATCACATGGATTTTTTGGCGTCTTTTTACCAAATAATCATTTAAAAAATGTTAATAATATTTTTATTTATGCTTCAACAAGAGATAATTTAGTTCAAAAATATTGTTACTATTCTGAACGTTATGTTCTCTACAGCTCGTCTCTACTTCTAATTGTTCAGTTTCTAATCCAAAGTAGAAGCGAGTATATGAAAAATGTTGCATCACTTAAAATTGCTCGCACTGTTATCAAATAAAACGAATAATAATAATATTAGATGTAATTTTGTTGGGTTGATTTTTTCAGAAATTATTCCACATTCGTCTAGAAATTATGTTTCAGTTTAGTAAAATGACAGTTTTGATGATGAGGTTGGGTTAAGTTTTACAATAATGAAGTGATAATTTGAGAACACAAACCAATGACATCACATATTATACGACACAAATTAGCAGCAACATTTCGATGAATCGCACTGTAACAAGGTGTCGCTTCCTAACAAGTTGTGAAACCGGTTTCTAAGCAGTTTCGCTTTCTTTTGAGACAGATTAACTTGTTCTGATCCTATTATGCTAACTTTTACAAATAGATCCGGCCAAGTGTTACACAATACAATGTGTTGCCCTGCTTGGACTAAGGCAGCTCTCAAGTGTATTCACAACTGGACTAAGTTCTTACGCTAACAATTACGTTGTGAAATATAACAAATTGTTTCTCTATCAGTAACTTTGAGGAATATAACAATTCGGCTGCATAACTTACAAGAAATTTAAAACTGAAACCATAAATTATTTGTCGACAATCTTTTGATATAAATGTAACTCTTACTTACGTTAGCATAAACTTAAGGTTATGAGGGAAAAAAGTTTTTAAACGTTTATCCAAGCGCCTATCATATCTTTGGTTAACAAAATCTAAGCAGGAAATGTCATGTGTTTACAAAGGATTCTAAGCTTTGTAAAGTTAGGTAAAGTTTAAACCATTTTAAAAGTTCACAAGCTATTTTGTTTCATATGTTTGTCCTAAATATAACTTAGGTACGTTGTTAAGAAATAAATAAAAAAAAATATATTTAGAGTTCTGTTATAATTTTCAGCAAGCGTTAAAATTTAGTTATATATACCTTAGTTGTACATCAAAGAAACAAAAACTCTAATATAAACATTTAAAAGTGTAAATAATATCCGTCCTTTTACAGGTGTGTGCATTGGTAATACTCCTCGCTAGCGCTTGCTTAGCGGAAGGGGAAAAGAAACAAGACAAGAGAGGAATCCTGAGTAGCGGTTACGGAGGTGGATATGGAAGTAGCTATGGTGGAAGCTACGGTGGAAGCTATGGAGGTGGTTACGGTTATGGTGGTCTGAGCAGCGGTGGTTACGGTTACGGAGGTGGTCTTGGTCTCAACTCCGGTATCGGCCTATCAGGAGGTGTCGGTGGTTACGGTCTGAGTGGTTTAGCAGTTGGATCAGGAATCGGCTTATCTGCCGGTGGGTTAGGCCTCAGTGGTGGAAGCTTTGCTGGTGGGATAGGAATCGGCTCCGGTCTTGGTTTAGGAGGAAGAGTGGGTGGCGTTTCTGTCTCAGCCGCACCAGTCAGCGTAAACACAATCAACCAAGCTGTACCAGTGCCAGTCCCACAGCCTGTTCCAGTGACAGTGAACCGCCCTGTACCTGTACCAGTACCTGTTTCAGTTCCCGTCAGCGTTCCACGACCAGTTCCCGTACCCGTTCCACAGCCTTACCCAGTCACCGTTAACAAACCTTATCCCGTAGTCGTGCAACGTCCAGTTGCAGTGAAAGTTCCTCAACCAGTACCTGTACCCGTTCCTCAGCCCGTTCCCGTACCAGTTCCTCAACCCTATCCCGTAACCGTTGCCAGACCTGTTCCGGTTGCTGTTCCACAGCCTGTTGTTGTTCCTCAACCTATAGCAGTTTCAGCAGCTCCTGTTGTAAGTTCAGGAATAGGCTTAGCAGGAGGGCTAGGTGGATTCAGCGGAGGTCTTAGTGGTGGAATCAGCTCAATAGGAGGTGGAATTGGATCTTATGGAGGCGGCATCAGTTCAATAGGAAGTGGCATTGGATCATACGGAGGTGGCATCGGCTCTTACGGAGGAGGCTACGGTGGTGGTATCAGTTCCTACGGAGGAGGATACGGAGGTGGCATCAGCTCCTACGGAGGAGGATACGGTGGTGGTATCAGCTCTTACGGAGGAGGATATGGAAGTGGCATCGGCTCCTACGGAGGAGGATATGGGAGTGGCATCGGCTCCTACGGTGGAGGATACGGAAGTGGTATTAGCTCTTATGGAGGTCACGGACTTTCGTCTTCATATGGAGGCGGTTATGGTAACTCTTACAGTAGTGGATCATATGGTGGTGGTTCATCCTACGGAGGATCATCCTCTTACAGCAGCTATGGTCACTAGGATCCAACAATTTAGTAACAGGTACAATGTTCATATCAAACTAAATTTTAAGCCTCAGCTATTGATAATTAATTGTATGTTATTACTAAAAAAGTATTTTTTTGGTTTTGTTGTCTAGATATGTTGCAATATAACATTAACAAACCTTTTAATACTATTAGCTTGAAAAGTCATTCATATTAATTGTGTTCATATAAATCCAAATGATTAGCAGCAAAAATTATATCGTTTCAAAACATTGTAGTATATAAAATAATACGAAAACATTTCAACATCCTTATGACTTATTTTCATTCTTATACTTCAAAGTAAAATAATATACGCCTTTGAAAACAATATATTTTATATATTATCTATTTATGGTGTTTCTATAATTATTTATATTATTTTAAAAATGGGAAACCTTAATAGACTCTGTCGGCTGCCTTAACGTTTTTAGGTTAGACGACCACAATGAACATTTCTTAATTTCTAATTTGTGTTTGATTTTATTTTCAGATGTTGAGGTATCAACATGACCGTTGCCAAATCAATTTTTCAGTCATTTATTCTCATCATCATCATCAATGATCATCAGCTCAGATCATGTGCTCATTTTGCTGTGTGATTAATTAGTCATTATGTTAATTGTTTAATATTAGTTGTATTCGTTTAAGTATAATAAATTCCCTTTGTAAAAAACCCGAGTTTTATTTTATTACTGCCATTGTTTTACTGCCCATTTTATTACTGCCTTATGGTAGAAATAGGTATAGATATACAGGCATACAAGTAAATGCTATTTATACAGAAACTTAATTCTTTTCAATTTTTTTAAAAAAGAATATATAGTTTGCCACTTGGTTTCAGTATTGTAATACTAAAGTTGCCTGTGTATTAAAGCTTTTACACAAATATCTAATTGAATAGAATCCTTCCAGATGAGAAAAAATTCCTATTAAACCTTCATAAAACAGCGTCTACAAAAACCTGCCTCCTTGTTCTGTTCGCCCGTAGAAATGAAACCAGTATTATCAGGAAATAATATTTGCTATTACCATACTCTTTCGCAAGGACACTTTTTTTAAATGACATAAATAAATCCTTATAAGGATGTCTATTACTCCATGCCTGAGTTTCGTTTTAAAAAAGAGACGGAAGGTATTTTAAAAACTATTTTTTTTAACTACGATATTTATAATTCTTTATTACGTAACGGTTTTTATGAGTTTATTGAAATGTTCTGAAAGTTTTCATTTTAAAAAAAACAAGGACTATAAAAATTAGTGACACAAAACGTTTTTTTAAAATACAAAAATTCAAGTACTAAATCAAAAGGTCAAAATTTTAAATAAAGTTATTATTTTACAAAATAAAAAAAATTGAGAAGCTATTTTAATCTCTAAACGTTTTACTTCTTTTTCTTTTGTTAATATTGTAATAATGCAAAATAAAGTTATTTTAAAATTCCTCACAAAAGTTATTTTCATATATTTTGGCTTTCATATTCTCACAAATATTTATCAAAATTACTCTAAAAAAAATCACTGCCTCCGTAAGAGGTTCTGAATTTTACTTTAAAATTTTTTCATAATAAAATGAAGCATTTTACATCCATAAATTAAAAACGGCAAATGAAAAAAATTAAGATGTCAAATTTTAATATTCTTAAGGGAAAACCATAAGACGTGACATTATAAATAAATTTAGACTTTGAATATCTACAATTTTGTATTAGATTAAAATGGGGTTGTAAAAATTAGCAATAAACATTTTTAGTTATTACAATGTTGTAACTTTAAAAATTTATTAATTATTTTCCAAAATAATAATTTTTCTTACTCTTTTCATGGATTTATTATGTTTTTCCGCTCTTTTTTTAAGACAAAGTAGTCGAAATAGCCATAGTTTTACAAAATGTTTTAAAAAACTTTAGTTAATCATAATTCAACAAATAATATAAACAACAATTTTAAAAGTAACTTTTAAAAAAAAGTACTTAGGTTAACAAAAACAAATTTTATTTTCGTTCATTTTAATAAATAATTGCAAATATTATAAATAAAATAACATAACCTATGCGTTAAAACAGCTGATCTACCACATAACCTACAACATAGAAACCAGCTCTTCTATGAAATCACATGTTATCTCTCAATTTAAGCCAAATGGATGAGATAACTGTATTGCATATCATTTCCCGTTTTTGCAAAGTTTTCTTTCATATAAAACTTAAATAACTGATTAAATTTAACTAATGAAATAATGTTTGAAGAAATTGTATTAATTTTTCTAGTGCCATCCACTAAAAGCTTAAGATAAAAACGTATTTGAGCTTGATTGGATGAATGAAACGTATTTTATTACGATTGAAAATTTTAACTATATATATATATATATATATATACATATATATATATATATATATATATATATATATATATATGAGCGTAAACTAATAGAAGGAACTGAGTATTAAAAAGTCATTAAATGTTTCTCAGAGAGTGGTAAAAACCTGTTAAAAATAACTAGTTATATATCAACTTTTTCACTTGTATTACTTACTACAAAGTAGTTTTCTGTACATAGCTTTTAACACTCATATATCTTGTTACTTATCAAGTTATTCCTATGGATGTTAGGATAAATACAACTATAAATCCAAGCTACAAATAAGATGATAAATCTAAAAACATTATAAATGGAAGTATCAAGTCCTCCCTCTAAAGTCTTCAAAATTACTGATTAAACATTTCACAGAAATGTGAATATCTTTAGATCTTTATAGGAAAGGATACTTTACATATTTACAATATTTAGATATGGATTTATTCATTTATTTAAAATTAATAAAATTTTCTATCGTAATATTTAAAATCTAAATCACTAATCCACTTATCCATTGGAGAGTAATAAAATAGCAGAAAAGTATGACGATATTTCAAGGCCAACGTGAAAAATATAAAGGTATGCATACTATTTTGAAAATGAAAACAATACTCATTTTCAGTTAAGTTAACATTTTTTTATTGAAAAATCGAAAAACCCCTTTATTCGAACTGATTCTATAACTACTTTTACCTCAAGTGTATCTAAGCAGGTCACTTTGTATTCAAACATTAAACTTGTTAATTTTCAAATTGTACATATAGGTATATATATTTTGCGCTTGATCAAATTATTGTTTGTTTTGTTTTGTGCATGAGCAGTAATTATTGCTATTCTATAACCTTTGGTTTTAAACTAATGCGTTCATTTCAGTAAGTTAACCATTTCGGTTGAGTTACATTTTTCATTTTAGTTTTGCCTATATTTATCCATTTTTTTCTTTACATATTAGTGGCACACCGAAGAGAGGGGCCAAGGAAGTCTGGGGTCTATTGGCCATTGGTATAGAGAAAAAATATCACGTGGGTCGTCCTTTATTGGAAGACGTATAGTCCGCCTGTGTCGTATATACCTTAACAATACACAGTTGTCGAATTTGCGCCCTAAAGTAAAACAAAGTAAGATGCATTGAAGTAACTTGACTGATTTGGAGGAATATTACAACCGAGTTGGTATTCCTCCCCCCCCCCCCGTTTTTGATGTACTTGACCTCCCTTAACGAAATTCTGGGTGCGCCACTGCTACAATTTTTCTGATTTATTCTTTTCATTGTAATTAATCAGTTAATTGTATTAGCTCAGTTCATTCTATTGCTAAAATTATCAGTCGTTAAAAAACAGTTTTTATTAATCCACTCAAGATTAAGTTCAAATAAATTTCTTTCAACTTGTAGTGAAAACAGCTGATTTTATGCTATAAGTTATGAGGTAGAACAGCTGTTCAAATGCATAGGTGGTGTTAATTTATTATAATATTTGTAATTATTTAATAAAAAGTTACTAAAGTAAAAGTTTTATTTGTTGGCCTATGTATGAAAAGATTTTAAAAAATTGTTGCTTTTATTACTTGTTTCAAGTGAAACAGTTACTTTCTCGTTCTGTTTCTCTTCACTAATAATTAGATAAAGTAAACTCTATAAATGTTGTAAATGCATTATTAATATACGTTCATGAATTATTTTGTTACCGTTATATTTTTATTCATTCTGATTTTGCACTTTTAGTATTCTGTCGCTTTTCTGTAGTCACAACAGCAACAGTACGTTTGAGAACTAAATGTCGTTTAGTCGCGATAACCAAGCAAACATAATATTACAAATCACTTAAACAATAGTTTATGACTATCCGAACTTTAAATTTTGTAAATTTGTTAAAACTTACGGAGACAGAACGTTTTCGATCGCTATGTGGCGATCTTTATCAGTATCATCAGTGAGAAAACACTGATGAAGATCGCAACGGAGCGATCGAAAACGTTTTGCCTCAGTAAGTTTTAACAAATTTACAAAATTTAAAGTTCGGATAGTCATAAACTATTATTTAAGTAAATAATATTTGAGCTGGCTTGTGAGTGAAAGTTATAATTAAAGAATAAAAATATGGTACAACTCACAAATATACAATTTTTTATTTCAAACGCGTTTCAACGACTAATTTGTCGTCATCCTCGGTGAAAATACACAAATGAAATTAACTAAATATATATATATATATATATATATATATATATATATATATTAAACATAACCTATAAAGTTTTAGCTAAAGTAAAAACTTTATAGGTTATGTTTAATATATATATATATATATATTTTTTTAGTTAATTTCATTTGTGTATTTTCACTGAGGATGACGACAAGTTAGTCGTTGAAACGCGTTTGAAATACAGAATTGTATTTTGTGAGTTGTACCATATTTTTATTCTTTAATTATTATTTAAGTGATTAATAATATTCACCGAACGTAACGTAATACAAAATTCAAGAATAATATTACATTTATTCTCCTTTACACTTCAATATTCATTGACTGTGCTACGCTAAGCCATTGTTTCCCCATTGCAAAACAAACCTTATTTTATACTTCTCAGCACTTAAGTTAAAATCCTAACTTTTCCCAATGTTATTTTATAACCAACAATACATCTAACCGAAACTCTTAGCCTATCCTAAAGCTAGTCAACAATTAGTTTCTAATTATGAAGAAAATGCGCTCTTTATAAACAGATGCACCAGTTTAAATTTGAAACGTTATTTTTTAAACAGCCAATAATACTTCTAAAGTTGGAACTCAAAAATAATACATGAATTTAACAAGAACTGGGTTATATTTTAAAAAGTGACCACTGCAAAGTCTTTAAAATATGTAGATTTTACCACTTTATATTAAAGTGATAAATGTACGAGTTTATTAAATTGTGCCTCATTTTATTATTATTTTCAGATAAAGAGGCAATTATTAATATACTCATCTCCATTTCTGTTAGGAATATTTCTATATATTTGAGTACATTTTTCTGTCATTCATAAGATTTCAATATTCTCTTTTGTTGACGTGTTTCGGATTAACTCCATTTTCAAAACTTCAATAGTACTATTGAAGTTTTGAAAATGGAGTTAATTCAAAACGCGTCAACAAAAGAGAATATTGAAAAGTTAGGAATGGCAGAAAAATGTACTCAAACATATAAAGAGGCAATTATCATTTTTGTATTAATTTAAAGTTAGATTAACACGTTTTATTAATTCTTATTTTTCATTAATTTATTTAATGTATATGTCTTTTTAAAATTTTTAAATTTATATGTTACTGTAACATACATTGTAAGACAACTAATAGATAAGATAATGTTTATCATCACACACGTTCTACAATGGCTACAAGTAATATATACAAGTCTAAAATACCTGACAATGATCATAATCAATAAAGCTTTTACTCTGCGTCTATTGCTATCTTCTATTGTTCTCTTTGACAAAGCGGTAAAATTTTATTATGTAACTGTAAGGTCGCGAGATACACAGTTACCTACACTGATAAATTAATGAATGTGGATGAAAATTTGTAGTTAAATTTTATTTATTTACTGTCTTCTTTAGTATTAATAAAAAATAATTTTTAAATTTTAATAACATAGGTTAGAACGTTTGAGTATTGTAAAACAAAAAATCTATGTTATTATTATTTTACCGTTCTCAACGTTCCAACCAATCAGAGTGCCCTTGTATCCCTATCTAGACTAAAAGCTTAACAGTTGCGTCGTGAAAATCCTAAAATTACTTTTTACTACAAATATTAGGACTGACAGAGTGTCTACTAAGTTTTTAATATTGATAACAAGCATAGAGTATTTTCAATACTTAAAATATTGACAAGAATAGTGAAATAACAATTAGAAAACACGACGGTTGATGTATAAGTCAAATAACATTTATCTGAATAAAACAGCGACATCTCGTTAGATAATTTGCTGTCTTCTCAGGCCTAAAATACATACTTGAAATTAATATTTAATTTTAAAAAAAGTCACAAAAATGTTTAATAAATATATTATAATAAAAATATAAATAAATGACAACTTAAATATGAAAACTAAATAGCCACTTATAACAATTGGAGTTCTATGAAAGATCAACATAATGTACAACTATAAATGTAAATATGAATTACAAATATCAAGAATTCAATAAACTAACAAGTTAAATAACATTAAAAAACATTCAATATAATTAAAAGCAATACAAACTAATAATTTGTATAAATAGAATGTGCAAACATAAATAACATCAACGACATTTCCAATCGTAAAGACTACTCGATTAATAAATTAGAAAGCAAACATTGATGACTACAATTATTCCTTAATTATGTTTAATGTTTTTTTTATGTGATCTAACGTGTTAGTTCTTTTAGATATTTATTTTGTTTTTATTTATTGTTGGTTTAATTATTTTTTATATGTACATTGTAATCTTTTATAGTTTAATAGTGAAAACTTTCCTACGTGGTTGTAATATTTTTAAATGTTTTAGAATTCAAGCTATTTAAATTATTGTATTTAATTTAAACTTATTACTATAGTGTTTTTTTATATATTATTGTCATATGTTATATTCTAGGCCTGAAAAAAAAACCCAAATTATCTGTTTAAATGTCGCTGATTATTTGACTCTTATATGAACAATCTTTCTGGTTATCGATACTTGTGAATGTCGAAACAAATATTAGTAAAATAACAAGTTACTAAAATGAAGTTACTTAGTGTTCCTTAGAGTCCTCATTGGAACTTATTGTTTTTCAATACCTTAGATTCCTTATATTAAAACATTTTAAAGTATGCAGTAATTCCATTGAATCGACGTTGTACATTTTCGCTTTTCAAAAACTTAGAATCTTAGTATTAAAACATTTTTATTTTAATATTAAAACATTTTGCATTGAAGGGCAAAACAATCTGATTGTGTTATTATAGTGGATGGTCGACTCATATACTAAAGTTGTAAACATTACTTTACTTATAAAATTATAAATAGCTAAGCATAGTTTTCATAATGTTTGCATCTTCAGTAAAATCCTTCACTGCAATGCTGAAGAAATCCTAACCCAAGGAAGCCTGCAAGAGGTAATGGCGAATAGTATCAAACGACAACTTGGATACACGTGTTTTATTTGTTATTCACCATTTTTAAAATACTTTTCCTTTAAATTAGAAGTCGATTCTTGTTTTTATGTAACGGATGTTATAAAATGAAACTAGCAGAGTTGCGCAAATTGTGGCAACGGTTTATAAATTTACAAATTGGACTTTATTTAGTTATAACTCTTAAAACATTTAATATTCACTTCTAGCTTACAGTTGAGGCGTAAAGATACGTCTGTCTGTAACGCAATAGAAGTTATAAATCCGTTACAGTTAAAGTATTTTAAATTACCAAGTTAAACAATTAAAATTAGCAGAATATTCTTGAATTAATACTTAAGGTTTATTTACTTGAAATGCAAGGTATTTGTGCGGTGGTAAAATAATGACATTTAAATTCAATTAAAGCAAATCATAAACTTTATTTTAAAATAGACAGATGAAATAAATTAAAATCATGACACATAAATTTCTTTAACACTCAGTTACAGATTATGAAACCCTTTTTTTTTTACATTACTTATAAATTTTTAAGGATAGCAATCCTTCAATTAATAAATTTTATCAATGGCTGAAAATGAACATATATTCGAGTTTACTTGCTTTTCTTGTATAATCAAGTTTAATAATTTAATGTGAACATACTAGCACCAAAAGATGCGTAATTATAATTATGCTTATTAATTAAAAGTTCAATGTTCATAATTTAGAAATTCTGCTTCGAAATGTTTTAAATTTTGAAATTAAGTTTTAAAAGTTTTAAATCGCCCACTTAGCTGTGTTAACTTGTCGCAACTTCCCTTCCATCTCGTGGTAAATCTCGGTAAAGCCTGGTCTCCTCTTCGTGAATAAGCGTCGGGAAAACCATGAATAAGTCTGCAACCCATCTTGTATCTGGTATTGTAAGCCGTGTTCTATGCCATGATTGAAAAAAGAATACTTTATATTAATTAAAATAAAAGGAAACTAAATACATCTTCTTGCCATTTGGAGACGTCCTTTCCTGGTTACATCCTGGCCAAATGAGACAGATAAATTAAAAGCAAGCAGCCTTCCTACTTACCGCGCATCCACGGGGCGCATGCATAGCTAGGTTACTTATTTTAAGTTTTTCTCGATAGATGCCACTATCAGCCAGAGATCTCATTAAAAATATTTATCATACATTACAATTTTTTTTACATAGTTATACATTATTACAATTTTGAATTTATTCTCGTTTGTTTTCTGAATTTTACTATTTTAATATGTAACACCGTCTAAAGTGTGTTACATATTTTTCCCCCCTTTTGAAAAAAAAAAATTGTGTGTTTTCACATTCCCCTTTAATTATTTTTATTAAATGTAACGATTTACGAACAACTCTTAAGTTAACATCAAACTATTTTCTTTGGCAAAACATATCATAAACCTATTTGATTCTATTATTAGAACAAACTTAACTCGACATGAAACATAACATAAACAATATTAATTCAGGCATTTAATCCTTTCCAAACAAAAAAAATAATAACATTTTAAATAAACTTATATTCAATCTTCCTTTTATATTCATAAAAGATTTTATATTGACACATACTCTTTATACCATTACATAATGTTCTATATTTGTTTAATTACTTTTATCTTTAATTTATTTGTTTAAAAAAAAAAAAAAAAAAATGTGTCTTTTAATTTCAATTTAAATCTCATAACTTGTTACATTATTTATTAATCCTTTAATTTACATGATTAAGTTTTAAAATAATTACATACACTTATCAGTTGCTTTGAAATTTTAACTTCTTTATAAACTTTTCATTTCTCAAACTTTATGATTATATATTTACATCTCTTCAAATTTTTAAAACTCATTACTATATCTCTTATACCTTTTTACTCACAATTAAATTTTTCTTCAAATTATTTCTTATTAAAATTCTTCAATTCATTTATTAATTAAAATTTTCTTCAAAATTGTCTCTTTTTGTGTCAACAAACCTAACCTACTGGCTGTATTTATCGCAGTCCACTACCTGGGATCTGCAAAACTGCTTACTCCCTGTAAGCCACAAATTACCACATTTAAACGACGATATATATATTTTTTCAAAAATTCTCTCTCTCTATTTACCACTAAGAATGTACCATTGCCTAATAACCTCTCTTGTTATTCTTACAATACTCGTACATCTTAAAACTATTGGATTTCAAATCCCACACTTTGAATCCAAATACTTTTTTCTTAAATCAAATCCCATACTTTGATTTAAAAACCATACAGCCAGTTGTTGACTCAAAAAGACTTTATTCAATTCATCATTCTTAAATTTTCTTACAAACATTACTATGACAATTTGATATTAAAATTCGTTTAAGCTCTTGCATTAATAAAATAAGAATTAAATCAAACAGAAATTAGTATTGTACTTTCACATGCAATTTTTGGTCAAGTGTATTAGTCTCTTCGTGTAGTATTATGTATTTTGAGATTTTGTCAGTGTCTACCTCGTGTATAAGTAAGATTGCGTGCCATTTGGGCCCTTTGACACACAATATGCAAAGTGTCGTCATGAGTTTCTAAAATTGCATATCAAGGCACTTACCACTTCCTTGTTGATCAATTACCATTTTAAAAATGAAAAAAAGGCTTTAAATTTCTTCCAACAATAACTTTTCTAAATTTTAACCATTTTTGAAGTTATAAATTTGCTTGTAAACCTTACACAACTTATACATATATTTACTTTTATTAAACTTGTTTTAAATCCATTTACAAAAATTTTCTTTTTTTTTATTATAATTCATCAGTACTATTATTTTTGTTAAATTGTTTATCAGACAGTATTACATTTACTTTCAAATTATTTTAATATTAAATCATTTTGATTCTGCAATTCATACTAGTTTAATAACCTCTTTTATCGTCTGATAAATTGATTCACTACAGGGGCTCAGAAAACAAACGGAACGTTGATGGCATAACAAGCAAGCAAACTCGATACACTTTATGTAAACATTGTGCTTCAGGCACAAACATTCTAAACTTGTGTAAACAACCTTGATAAACTAGACATCCTGCATTAGGCTATGCACAAACTTTTAAAACTCTAAAATTTACTACGCATAGACCTGACTCATACTTTAAACAATGATTCTCATGGCCTTGAAACTCTACACTATACAAGTAAAAACTGGTTATAACTGGTTTCTTCCCTTAACTTTACCAAACTGTTCACACAAGCTACGTCCTTTTACTTTCAATTTATACATTTTATAAAATTTTACACAGTGAATTTACGTTTTGAATATATTTAATGAATTCTGTTATTTTCAACCATTTTTAAATTTTCTTTTTGCCAACACACAAATTTACACTTCAAATTTACAGCAGAGTCGCGCATTTATGTCACGGACGTTATAAAATGATGCAAGCAGAGTTGCGCATTTTGTGTAACGGTTTATAATTTTACAAATTGGATTTTATTTAGTTATAACTCTTAAAACATTTAATATTCACTTCTAGCTTACAGTTGAGGCGTAAAGATACGTCTGTCTGTAACGCAATAGAAGTTATAAATCCGTTACAGTTAAAGTATTTTAAATTACCAAGTTAAACAATTAAAATTAGCAGAATATTCTTGAAT
>JBAIZL010000001.1:278815924-278845924 GCA_036971475.1 Prosapia bicincta
AAAACTTGCTAGTTGGCCAGAATAATTTAAAATGAGAAAATATAGCCTACTTTATAAAACTAAAAAGTATTTGTTTTAAACTATAAAATTATTCTAAATTAACTAAACAAATTTAACTAAACAATTCCAGAAGTGTATTTAATAAATAAAGCAATGGAAAAATAGATTACTTAGTTAATTTATGTATTTATGCAGGTTACAAGCTAGTTGCGTCTTACAGACAACGAAAAATAGAAGTTGGGTTTGAATATCAAGAATTGTCAACTATGAAAAATATTCGATCTGGCTTGTGAGCGAATGTTATAAACACAAGAAATAATTAGGCATCAACTCACAATTATTAAAACTTTAATATCAGACGCTTTTCAATGACATTATGTCATCATCCTCAGTGATACTACACAATCGAATCTTAATTAAAAAATGTTATTTATTTAAACTAATATGTTATATTCAATTATTTAATTAAATTTCTGTTGTGTAGCATCACTGAGAACGATGATATAATGGCATTTAAACGCGTTTGATATTAAAGATTTTATAGTTGTGAACTGTAACCTATTCATCTCTTGTGTTTAGATGTATATTAGTTAAACCTATTTGCAGGAAAAGTGACGGTAGAGGTGATTAAGAATAATGTAAGGAAGCAAGGATTCACTGGTGCTGGGAATAAAGGAAAATTATGCCATCGCGCGAAGAGGTCTAGAGCGTAAAAGAGAAAATTTATAAACAAATATTCTTTGAGCTTAGCTTGTGAGGTTATGTTAGAAATAAATGAAAACATACACAAAACTCACAAATTAATCATTTATTTACTCATACGCCTTTCAATGACCAAGTCATCATCATCAGTGAGTGTTACTACTACAAACTCCAACTTGTTACTGTTGTAAATTAGAGTTTGTAGTAGTAACACTCACTGATGATGATGACTTGGTCATAGAAACGCGTATGAGTAAATAATTGAATAATTTGTGAGTTTTGTATAAGAAAATGTATAGTTTAACAAGGTCTTTATTATTAATTTAAGAAGATAAAAATGAGGATTTCTAGGCCAAGTATAGAATAAAATAATAGAAATGTCACGATAATTGTGCAGAATAGAGCAAATTACTATCTTCCTAGTACAAATAGAATATATATAAAGTATTAGAAATACAAATTCAGAACAAATATTTTAAAATACAATTTAATTTTAAAGTCTTGTTACTTCGAAAAATACGTGAACTAGACATCAGTAAGAAGGTTATGATTACTACTAATCAGTATATTTAAATAACTTTAAGCATATTTAGCTATAAGTGTTTTAAACACGAAACCTTAGGTCTCGAACACAACATAGTCAAAATAATTTTATTTATAGCATATTAACTCTAGGCTTATAAATATCAACTGGCAACATAAATTATTATGTTTATATTTGTGAAACGAAAAGTAAATTATTGTGAGAAAAAGGACTGTAGAGATCACGTTATTTCAGACTCGAGTTTGAAACTAATCTACCACAATATCCTACTTTTTTATGTTCCCTTTCCTCTTTCATGTCTCTCTCACTCCCTCCTTTACCTGCTCTTTCTTTCCTCTTTCTAATTTACAGCTCCTTCTTCATCCTTTCACTGCTCCCACTCTTCTCCCCCTAACTCTCTCTCTCTCTTTTTATCTCTCTCTTTGTCTGTCTCTTTTTCTCTATTTACCTCCCTACCTACCTGCCTATCTATCTGGCATATATACCCATCTGTATACATGTATACACATATACTGATGACGTTTTCTTATTAAATATATATATATTTATTTAATATTGAATATATATATATATATATATATATATATATATATATATATATAAAGAACCAAGTCAAAATACAAATACAAGAACTATGTTTGAATTTACAATTCAAAGCTTTTCGTTTGCTAACAGTACCAACATCATCACAATATTCCTGATGATGTTGGTACTGTTAGCCAACGAAAAGCTTTGAATTGTAAATGCAATTATAATTCTTGTATCTGTATTTTGACTTGGTTCTTTATTAATACACAAGAATACATATTGCGATATATATATATATATATATATATATATATACTGATGACGTTTTCTTGTTAAATATTTATCTATTTATTAATGAATATATATATATATATATATATATATATATATATATATATATATATATATACACACGAATCTGATATTTAGAAAATAAATAGATCAACGTTTATCTTTGACGTGTTCAAGAGTCTCATTCACCATTCAAAAGAATCTTCTTAGCTTTATCTGTGAGTGGGACTCTTGTTAACAAGAATATTTGTTAACAAGCAATAAATTGATTTAAAGCCACCGAATAAATAAAAGAAATAAAAAAAACATAAAAAGTACAACAAACATCGGAAAAAACTGTCTTATACATACACATGTAATTTACTTGAATGAGGAAAAATGCCGGTAAAATTATTTTAAAATATTTAAACAATGAGCATTGGGGCAATTATTGCTTTCTGGACTCGCGTGTCAGTGAAAGTTGCATGGGATATTTGTGCAGCACATGTTTACAAAGTGCACTGCTGACGTAACGCGTTGCCATGGTAATAACAATGTCTATGTCATGTAATTAGTCTACTCGGAAAACACGCTAAGCAGTGCAGTCACAATCCCGCTAAGTAGTGCCTACGAAACTGTCCTGTGCGACGGGCAGTGTCCATTTCATCATCAGAAACAATGCAATACACAATAATAAGAAATCATCGTAGTTCTTTCAGGTATACCGAGATATTTAAGTACCATCCTAAGAGACAAGAGATATAACCTTTTCTTTTTTTTGCAATTTGTTGTTATATGTTGTTTTTAATATTTGGGGTTTCATTTCTATTTATAAAAATTACTATAAAAAGCGATAAGGATATCAATGAATTAAATTATGTATTTTTGACTAAAATCGAAAATATTGTATAACTATGCACTATCCGTAAAAGCGGCGAAAGCCGTTGCGTCTGGTTGGAGCTCGTCTTGTCCCGCAGGTCTTACAGCAAGACTGAAAGCCTCTGTAAGAAGCACCAAGCCCTCGCGTGGGCCGTGGAACCAAGTTCCCGCGAGGGTCAGGAGTTTAGTGGGGGCGTGGTCTCGTTATTCTGGATTGTAGATTCTCCTCATGAAGCGTCAATCTCTGAGTTCTTTGATAAGAAGTAATGTCGCGAGACAGGTACTCCTAGTCACCGTTCTTCTTTACTTCTATCAAGTTTTATAAAACACGCTAGTTTCTATTACCGGACCATCCGTATGTCTTGCAGTTAGACCTACCTAAAACAGTCTACTGTATACTTCTTCTGACAAGAGTTATCGCCGATAGAGAGTAGATCTACTTCAGGTATTGCATATTTCTTACCTTCCACACATGATTACCCTACACCTACTACCTAGGAGTTTAGTGTTTCTTTAATCCTACCTACATTCATAAACCATTCTTATCGTAGATGATAACATTCATACTTGTAAATCACATCAAAACTACACATGAAAGATGAAGTTCCTATAAAGATCAATTGATGTGGCTTCTCCCCTTTTTATGTTCGACACCCCCTTGGATTTTATAAAAAGCCAATTGGGAACGTTTTTTCAAATTAAGTTATACCAATTGTAATGGATTGTCTGACTTTCATTGATGCGATTGTTAATAATTTTACCAAATCCATTTTGAATGCCGCTGAAAAGACCATTCCAACATCTTTCCATCCACGCCGCCCGTCTGTTCCGTGGTTCAATGCGGAATGTCGTCTCAGAAATCCTACGTTCACGAAGACGAACTTAAGGAAATTTAATCGTCAACCAACAAATGCAAACGTTTTAGAATGTAAAAACCTTTGTGCTAAAGAAAGAAGGGTCTTTAGGGTGAGTAGAAAGAACTCTTGCGCAGAGTACGGTAGCTCCACATTTAGACGAGCAACTCCGTTGGCAGTCATTCCGTTGAAGTATCCTGATGGAATATTGACAACGAATAGTGATCATATAGCTAATGTACTGGGAACGTCATTTACAAAGGTTTCTTCTATTTAAGCTTATAATAGTTAATTTTAAATAAATAAACTCAAGAAAGAAGCTATACCTCTTATTTTTGAGGTTTTTGTAGATCCTTTTTTAAATACGCAGTTTTCTATCGGTGAATTAGTGTCAGTTCTCTCGCCAAACAAAAGGTTCTACAACATGTCTTGATTTCATTGTGTACTACATTCTTAAACATAAACCTTCATCGGCTAAACTAGTTCTCCTTCGAATATACAATCTTAAATATTAGGATTCTTTTATATGTATATACATGTTTATATAAATTTGAATTATAAAATAAAAAGTAACTAAAAAACGTTTCTCTTTGTTTACCTTATTAAGAATAGGCTTTAAATTTGTTTCTATATTAATTGTTTAGAAGGACAAAACTATTCTACTATTTTAAATTAATATCTTGTTTCATAAATTTATTTTATTACGCAATTAAGAGGTAAAAACAAACCGTGAAGGAAACGGTTATTATCGAGCAGTTTCCATCTGTGAGCTGGATACCGAAGGCCGACACAGACAAATAAGGTTAGATGTGGTGGAGAGAATAATAAATAGGCTGAATTTTTACCATGACTATATTAGCAAATGTTACAGCTTCAGAATTGCAATAAATCAAAGAATGGTTATGAGTTTATAATCTAATTTCAGGAATCAAGGGGTGAAAACGCACTTTGTCATATAATGTAAATGTTTCAGAAAAATAAATTGAAAACTAAATATTCGTTGAATTTAATATTTGCACGCACTAATGACGTACTAGAACTTTATTTTCTCTAAATATTTATTTAGGTAATTTAAAATCTTATTCTCAGTATAGTTTTCACAAAATTTAAATTTTTACTGTGAAAATTAGAACTTACTCACTTATCTTAGAGAAGAAAATTCTATTTTCTTCAAAATTGAACTTGGACTAAACAAGATTCTAATCCTTGTATAAATTGATACAAATCATTGCAATAATAAATTGCTCGAAATTTTTGTGTTGCACAATTTGGGGTTTTTTTAATATTACTACTTTTGGTATCACTTGACAAAAAATTTACTACTTACTGATATTTTTGAGCAGAGTTTCCCACTAGGTCAGTGGACTGCTCAATGCTGTGAGTCACGGACAAGACTGTTTCTCAGGTGTGTTGTATTGGTGTGAGTCTGTTGTGTATTGGTGTTTTGTGGTGTATTGGTGTTCTGTAGTGTATTATTGTTCAAAGAGTAGTTATTAATTATGTGTTCAAATATAGTATTTGAATGTGAGTGTATTTTGTCATTTAGAATGAGTGGTGGATGGTTTTTGTAGTGTTTATATATCTCATAGTTTTCTGTTGTATTTAGTTTGTTGTTTTTTTATGTAGTATAGATTTTTTCATAGGTAAGCTTTCAAAAAGGTCAAACAGGGAGGAACTTTATCACATGATACGAGTACAAGGAACGCATAAAAGACATAACAAATACAGAACCCAAATAAAATTTCGCCATGCACATACAGAACACACTACACACATACACCAACATAGACACTAATCTAAAAATCTTTCGCAACAACAAACTAAACACAACAGAAAACTACGAGGTATTCAAATACCACAAAACCATCCATAACACATTCTAAACGACAAAGCACACTCACAATCAAATACGATATTTGAACACATAATTAGCTACTACTTTATGAAGAATAATGCACCACAGAACACTAATACACCACAGACTTGCACCAATACAACACACCTGAGCTACAATCTTCTCCGTGACTCACAGCATTGAACAGTGCACTGACCTAGTGGAAAATGCGTCTGCTGAAAAATATCATTAAGTAGTGGTTTTTTGGCAAGTGATACCAAAAGCAGTAACTAAAATGCTTTTAATAAACTGCTACTACATCCTGTTAGGTACAAACTAACCCTATTTTCTATTAAGGTTTAGGCTTCCTATGAATGTCATTTCAAATTTGTTTAAATGTTCAATTCCAACATTTCATAGTTCCTTCCATTAACCTTTACTGATTTTTTTCCTGTCGCCTAAAGAAAATTTAACAGCTTGACATTATCAAGCTGTTTTGCACTCTAAAGTAGGCCATGTATACCACACGTGGAAAATATCTCGTATAAGAGAAAGCATAGACAAACGAAATTTTGAATCTCATTATAATCTGTGTGATATAGCTTGTCTTCTGGACCGGTCTAGCTGTGGTTGGCCCAGCAGGTCAGCATGTTACATCACACAGTCTAAGAGATGAATCTGCTATGATTCATCCCATGCAACATCTCTGGACAGAGTATATTTTCGCCAGTAGTATAGGCAAAGTATCTTCTCCGATTTAATGAAAGTATTTTTGCTAAAGTAACAGAAACTGGCAAAAATTTAAATTATCATACCTATGCATGTCAACGCGTACCTTAAGATGTTATATCTATGGTACAGTTTTTGAAGTGATGAAGTCTTTACGTGGGGTGAACAAAACATGAGAATAAATCCTTGCTTTTGCGTCACGCTATTTAACAGCTGACGTTACGTCATTTAACAGCTGATTTAGTGATATAGGTCATAACCTATAGAACAGCTGTTTTACACGTACATAGTTTTGATAAGTTAGTAAATATATCAAATTATTAATTTTTTTATAAATAATTCCATATAGCGATAATAATAAGTTATGTATTTTTAATCCAATTTTTGAATAAAAAACATTTTTAGACTTGACTTATACTTTTTAAAGAACTGATTTGAATTGTTGTTTAAAAAAATTGTATCCAGTAAACATCTAATCAATAATTTTGTTACCCACGTTGTTTTATTATTAACTACAACAAATATTAGTCTTTATTAAATACATTCCTAAAAATGAAAATGTAAAAATCTAATAAATTCATATTTTCGGCAATTTTTGTTGTTACCTTTCCGAAACTATATGCTCTATTTTGTAATCACTATTGTCTGGATTCCACTGAGTGCCAGAACCAAAATTTGCCCATAAAACAGTCTTTATACTGTAAAATTATGTAGCAAACACTCAAAAGTGTAAAAGAACATTTTATCCGTGTTCTTATGTCCTATAGCACTAACTCCAGTTTCTGTTAATATACTTGCTCAGAGCGCCTTAAAAACATAAAGCCCCAATAGACCGAGCCTGCCTTTATCATTTCGACCCCGACATTTCCGCACTAGTATAGTTTGCTTCTGCCATTATTGCCAAGGAACTAGTGTCTCTAGCTTCCGTAACCTTTTTTTTAATCACGGTCATATATATAACCTTGTCAAGGATATTCTGTTGTAATAAAGTTTTAATAAATTTACAATTTTACCTATATTAGAAGAACGCAGCTTTCCAAGAAATATTTACAATGTATTTAAAATTATTGAAAATATTCCAATATGGTGGGCAATATATTGAGAATAGAGTTTAGTAATACTTTAAATCAACATTGAGAGACTTTTGTGGAATTCCCAAAGGCTTTGAATAAAACTGATTTGTAGTTCTATTCTCCTTTGAGAATCAATTATTATTCATACAGCATCTACAATGTTTTCAAAACAGGCATGTTCTTAAACTCTTTAAATTTTGTTGTATGATAAATATAAACGTGATTAATAAATATTCAAGTTCTTTACAAAATATTTTTAAAAAATTGCCAATTGAGGAGCTTCTTTGTCTGCTGTCCGTGTGAAAATGTTTAAGACATCACTTATTACAATAATTACACACACACACACACACACACATACACACACACACACACACACACACACACACACACACACACACACACACACACACACACACACACACACACACACACACACACACACACACACACACACACACACATACACACACACACACACACACACACACACACACACACACACATACACACACACACATACACACACACACACACACACACACACACACACACACACACACACACACACACACACACACACACATACACACACATACACACACACACACACACAATATGTTTTCTTGTCTAGTAATGAAAACAACCGAGGATATTCAAATACAAGAATTATTTATACATTTTTTATTTTTCAAAGATTTTCGTTAGCAAAACAGAACCAACATCATCAGGAATGAATAATGCAATAATGTAAGTTATACAACTTATGTTAAATTATAATCAGCCTTATTGTTGCCAAATTTAATTAATACATTATTTATTCCTGATGATGTTGGTACTGTTTGCCAAGCCAAACATCTTTGAATAATAAACATTTTATAAATAATTCTTACATTTGAATATCCTCAGAGTGTTTTTGATATTTATATACTGTATATATATATATATATATATATATATATATATATATATATATATATATATATAATATATATACATAATTATAAGAAAATTGAATCAATTATCAGATTAAATTGATAAATTGATTAAATTGTTTTCTTTCTGTTTGTCACGTTTTTTTTGTTTGACTATTGAAAATAGGTTAGTGTTTTGGTACAAATATCTGTATTTTAAGATCAATAAAATATCATATTCATAAAATGAAAAACTACTGAATTTGAAAAAGCATTTATTGAAAAAGAAATACATTTCACAATATCGGTAAAAATGAAGCAATTCTAAAACCAAATATAACAGCTATTTATTCGATTACGACCAAAACTTGAAATGTTTGTGAAATAATCTATGTTTCAAATAATATCTTTATAGGTAATAACGAACGAAAATCATAGGGACGAAGATTCTTTTATATTATTAAGATACGGAAGACATAGTTTAGTTTAATTTTACACGCAGTAATATTGGCCTGATGAAGATGGTAAACTAGCTGTCGAAACATCGCCGTTACTTTAAAAATAAATGTTATTGACTCACATATCAACCGTCTTTTATTAATATCATGGATTGTGAGTTTACAAATATGAAGATTTTTTAGTTTAAATGCAATCCTCTAGTGTGACCATTATCGGTTCGAATGGTAGATAAAATTGTAATTATAATATTACGATAGGGCACATTAGCCTCTTGGTATACTTGAGGAATCATCGTTTTTATTAAAGCGTCAAAGGATTAGGTAGAGATTTGATTTATTGTCTTAAAACATGACTTGGTATAAGGTTTAGTGTATTGGCATGGCTACAAGAAAACAAATTAACTAATGAGAAAAGGGAACCTGGATTATTAGATAATATAAAAAAAACAACTCAGTTTATTTTTATATAAAAACAAGAAATCATTCATTGGAAACTTTTGGAATCTTTTCTGTGTTAAAAAATTGTAAAATATTTACATTATTTTTGTCATGCTTACTTTCGTTACCCGTTCACAATCCCACCCATCCACATGGTGTCGCGTCAGCTGCACCTAGCAACATTTACACCTCCGTAATGCTGTTGAAGGATGGCACAACAAACTGAACAGCACCCTTCGGATATATTAATCCTAGGGTCAAGGAAATGATTAGGGTTTTCATTAATTGTTTCCTACAGAGGATAAAATTAAACTTTTGATGGAAAAGGAAAAACTGCCAGAGAGAATTAATAAAACTATCAAGAAGTACGAAGAAATTGGTGACATAAAAACATGCCTTTGCACTCTGAACTACATAAAAAAAATATTCAGACGGAAGACCACTAAAAATTATAACAATATTTGTAAATAGCACTACAGTAAAATCATCGGTGCCCCTAAACGCATCGGTCGAACCGAGCTCACGGTGAAAACATCCCTAGGCGGATTACCGTCAACACCCAAAGGGTCGGGGTTGAATTGGGCCCCTGTTCAGTCGGACAACATAAGTTTTGTTAAGTGATAAGATATTAGTTTTTATTTTAATGTACGATAGAAGTAAACATTAAAACATAATGGAAGCAAATAAATACAATAAAACTTTACTAAAACATAAATAAATATAAAATTCACTAAACATACTGTACTTTCATCTTTTAGTTATTTTTTAAACTTACGAATAATCCTACTCAATAACTTAGTGCTCGTCAGATCAAGCGAGCATTCCATTACGTGTGCGTTTTTGTTAACTCTATAACAGTGACAAGCTGAACCGTTCCAATGCCTCTCTGGTAATGGTGTGGCCATGGGGTTTTACCATATTGTAAACATATAACATAAAATATTATTACACGACTATTTATACTGATATGAAAAGGAGATGTTTCAGTCGTCTAAAATATATGTTTGAACACTATCTGACAACAACCAAACATCTATTATAGATGTTCGAATGTATTTAAAACTAAGGTGGATGTGAGCATTCCATTTTGTAGGTCATTATTGTAGAGGTATGGGCCCAATTCGACACTACCTCCGAACTGACCTTTCGACCTTTGTTTTTCGATCCTAACATACCATGGGCTCAATTCGACATAACTCGCCCTTACTCACACACTCACAGTCCTCACGCACACAAAGGCCGAGGATAAGGACGGACTTATTCCTTCCGTAGCTCTGTTTATTAGTCACCTAGTGAGGCTTCCTCTATTAAACCCTATTTTTTTAAATGTTATAACACACGTCAGAAAGATTAGCATAAATTAATTCTGCACATCATTACAAGAAAATTGATACCAAACAATGTACAATTTATTGTCACTGTTCATGAGGGGATAGCATGAAATAAAAACGTGGTAAACTGTATTGGCATTTAGTGTTCAACTTCAATCGTGGTATGTTTGTTATCATTTTTCTTGTAATTTAAAGTATTATCCATATTTATTAACTATTTTTAGTTAAAATTACAACTTCAAAAGTTGTAGTGGTGGATACCACTAAATCACCAATGGAGCGGAAATACGGTCGATACGGGTCTGCCCTTATCCTCTGCACTTGTAAGGGTGAGTGAGCATGCGTGCGAGAGAAACTGACTTGGCATCCAAGTGCGTTCGCATTTTGCTACTGCGATAGGTTCATCACAAAAAAAAAAAAAAAAACAGTAAATTACAAAAAAATAAATAAATAAATTACCATATACACGTGGTTTAAAAAAAGCAACAAATGTAAAAATGACGACTCTTACAGCCGATTTTAAACACGCCAAAATAATGGAGAGCCTGGTTTTCAACCACTTAGCCAGTGGCTTTAGTCCAAAGCCTGAGTAGAGTTTGATGGGAATCGTACATACTATAACAGTACTTAGTACAGGAAATAATATGGGTCTTCCAAACGCAGGTATATAAGGGCGTAACTGTCGCATATTCTACCAATCAAACTGCTTTAAAATCAAACTGCTGTAAATGAGTTTTTCAGAAACGGCATATCACAGGAGCTCAACATTTAAGGATATTCAAGCAATCCAACAAGGATATTCTACCATGGGCGCTTTTGTCGCATATTACTTCAACATTTCTAAGTTCAGAAGTGACTTTAAATTGCCTATACAGTTCCTTGTTTTCCATGTATGAGCCTCCAGTGTTATATAAATGTTTATATAAATAGAACTATGTTACATAAATAATGGTTTTCCAATAATGAATACTTACATCCAATAAGTTTAAAATTGTAACAAATTTAAGAATAATTAATGTATACCGTCAAAACAGGAGTAAATTAAAACTTTTGTATCGTATTTAACAATATATCAAGTTTTGTACATGTTTATACACAAGCTCTTTTTTAATAAGTATTATAATTTTATCGTCATATTACAGCTTACTGTTCAAGAAAAAGCATGTTTCAAAAAATATGTTTAAGTAGAATTTTTTTAGGTTTATTAATTAAGTTTATTAAAGTAAGTGTAAGAGGCAAGAATGGAACGAGCGTCATCAGGTTGCGCTAAGAGCCAGCTCAAAGTGAAAAGATAACATATGATTTCACACATCAGCTGATTTTGTGTTATACATTATGTTGTAGAGAAACTGTTTTAACATGTAGGTTATGTTACATTATTTATTGAACATTGTTAAAGGAAAAGGTTGTTATTAAATAGTTTTGATCAGTTAATAAATATATTTATTTAAACTTTGATAAATCTCTACACAAATAGTTCGGAATAACTATGATAATTGGCACGTCATGCATTTTTAGTCTAATGTTTAAATTGAAAACATTATTAGTCTGATAACAAATTTTTAAGTAATTTCTTATTACGGAAGATAGGTTTTTTTCAATTCGTAATTTCTGTAGACGTTTCTCTCCTTCGAATGCCTCAACCTGATGTTTTCGATTATGTTAAAAATACAGTAAGAAATTAAAAATTAGAAATTCGTTACTGAATATTTGTCAGGTTTTAAAAATTGTCAAATAAATAAAGACACCTAAATTAAAAAAAGACAGTCATATTAACCAATGCACAGTCAAAAAGAAAGGTTTTTACTATGGATGAAGAATGTAGGCTACGGATGTTATAAAACTGTCTTAAAGTAGCTAATCATGTTATGCAGAAGCAGGAGAGGTTTTAAGCGAAGAATTGCATATATTATCTTGCTCAATAGGACTGGTACGTTAAATACAGGAGACACTTGTGTAAATACGTCAAGCTGGGGAGAATATGTGTGACAAGATCTGAAGGTTTTGAGTTTTATCTAACACCGAATCAACGGTTGAAGGATAATATCTATCCGTCATATGTTTCAAGATTTAATCAAACACAGTTGGCAGAATCAAAGTTTATCACTCCTGTTAACTAGCATATGAAACATTTGTTTCTTAAACCATGTTCTTAATTATTTTTACATTTTGTTCAATTGCATTCCGAAATCTCATATAATATTACTAGTTCACCCTTTTTTGAGAGCGACAAAACATTTTCAAAATCTGAGGAATATTATAAATAAAGTCAGATGAATAACGAAATTAATTTATTTTTGTTTACTGGAATTAATATTTGGAGCCAAGTAAAGTCAAAATACCTATACTCTTCCTTAAGTTAAAGTTTGTTTACGATCATTTTTTCTTATGTATTGGAAATATATTTTGAAGCATAAAATGTCAAAAATGTGTTTCTTATTTTCTAAACCCAAACAGGACTAGGTCCATATTCATTTAATGGAAGACAATTTTGAGATCTTATATTGTTGAATAGTTTTATTCTGTTTTGTGAAAGTTAAAATCCTAAAAAATCGATCAATTGATATTAGAATAAGTAGTAATACTATTACAACTACGTCACATTTAATATTGGAATAGTATGCAATTTAAAAAATAATATGAATTATTTTAATTAATAAATTTAAAATTTATTCGTCAGCTTCGTTTTCAATGAAGATCAAGACATTTTAAACTTTGATGGTCTGATGAAGTTTTGAAATTATTATGTGTCAGTAGGTTCTTATAAATATATGTTTATTATGATTTAGGCAAGTTGTATTCCTAAAAACCTAAATTATACATGATAATATTAGTTTAATGTTTAAACTTCAATATAAATTTCAGTTTATCATTGTTGCTTGGTCATGTGTGAATTTATTTTATTAGTTATTTATTAAACAAATGTGGCAGTCAGTGGAACTAGCAAATAGAATTAAATAGTTTATTTAAAAAATATAGATATTAGAAATTATAATAGTTAATAAAAAACCCTCATTAGACATTGAAAAATTTGCTGAATACAAATTTTATTTAAATAATATATTAAACATCAATTCTTATAAAGTACCAGACGTGCCTAATTGGAATAAAATATATATCTCATTACCATTATATTAAATTAATTTTAGTAAAATTTATCAAAATCAGTTAATATTATTATTACTGATAAAAAAATGGAAAAATAATATTTTAATTTATTAATATACAATAAAATATAGTAACAAACCTACGTGTTAGATCAGCTGTTTTAAAACATAACCTAAAACATAAAGTCATCTGTTTTATGTAATAGTATGTCACTATTCTAGCAAGGTAAATTATGAAGTCCTTCCTGTGATGACAGCGCATGAGATATATTTTCTCCCTGGCAAAACTTTCAGTAACACCCAGCGAAAAGAGTATTCATTTAAAAAACTTAATTGTTATACATTACAAAACATTATGCTATATTATCTCTAATAACAAAAAAAATTGTCATCATCACATTTGTTTTTTATTAAAAGTATTTTTATCTAAGGAATTTTTAATATTTTTCTGTAATACCTATAAAGGTTATTTTCCTGTAAAAAGCAGTTTTAGAGTCGCAACTGTGTCCTTGATATTTTGCAACAGAAACGCAATAATATCGACAACCATTGACACTCAGGTGAACAATTAATTATATAGTGCGATTCCTCAGGAAGATCTGACAAAGGAGGGGCGAAACTAGTGAAAGTCCGATGTATATAAACACTGTGTTTGCCAGTTGTCTTTACACTCGCAACATGAATCTGTTTCAGGTAGGTACAAACTGTTGTTTTAGTTTTGTAAGAACTCTTGTAGTATAGGACATAGGCCTAAGTATCTTAGGTTCTGTAAAGGCTTAGTGTATCATGTCGGCTGGGTAAAAACGCCATTCAAATATCACTTTTATTCCATCCGTAATACTGTAATAGTGATAAATTTGTGTTTAGAATAGTCTAGATATATTTGTTTGGCATTACTTTAGTATAAATTTGGTTTAATAAGGAAATATTTAGGGTTGAGGATAAAAACGTATCTTCATACTTGGCATGAATGTTCTCTTGGGTAGCTCTAAAAGGAGTTTTATATCGTATCGTAAAATTTACAAATTTTGAAAAAGAATAATATAATGTTAGAGGAGACTTAAAAACGGAAAAACCTTATGAAACTTAAATAAATTAAAACTAAAATTCAGAAAAACATATAATTAATTTGTTGAATCGTAACAAGTAATTTATACCAAAAGAGAATATTGACTGATACAGTTTTAATGACTGATATTTCTATATACTTAACTACACTTGCTTTGAAAATTTCGTCTACAATAGCAACAAATCAAAATAGAGGTTTGAACTTTATTTTGTTTTCACTATCTAAAAATTTGCGCAACTTCAGAAATACTTAACGGATACATTTTTCTATGAGAGAGTTTAGACTCACTTTTTGCTAGTAAAGTTAAAATAAATAATTAATAAATGTATAATTTTAATTCATAAAATAACCTTGAAGTTGTTAAAACTTAAAACATGAATAAACATAAAATATTTTTAATTATCACAGATTTTGTTGTTGCTGTTATTCAAGTGTAGCGTCAGGGACATGTATCTGGATAAAAAAGAAAACCTATCCATTGTTATTGGTAAATTCTGTCCCATTTAGTGTATATTAAAATGTCTTTTTTTTAAATTTATAACTCAAAATGTGTTTTTTATAAGTGTCTAATCGTACTAAATTAAAATGTTGTTTAATGGTTTCAGACTTGTGTACTCTTGGCTCTAGCCATAACAGCGAGTTTCGCTGAACAAGAAAAGAAGAATGATAAGCGAGGAATAATAAGCAGCGGTTATGGAGGAGGATATGGAGGTGGATACGGAGGTGGATACGGAGGTGGATATGGAGGTAGCTACGGAGGAGGGTATGGAGGAGGTTATAGCGTAGGGTTGGACTCAGCAAGTTACGGAGGTCATGGTTTGAGCTCAGGAAGCTATGGAGGTTTGAGTGGAGGATACGGTGGATTATCTGGTGGTTACGGACTTGGAGGAGGTTACGGAGGAGGTTATGGAGGAGGAATCAGTGGAGGAGTGGCCGTCGGAGGGCTCGGTGGAGGCATTGCCGTAGGAGGTCTCGGAGGAGGCATTGGCGGAGGTCTTGGAGGAGGCATTGGCGGAGGGCTTGGAGGAGTTGGTATTGCTGCCGCTCCTATTAGCGTCCGCACCATCAGCCAACCTGTCCCTGTGCCCGTGCCCCAACCTTACCCCGTTACCGTCAATCGCCCAGTACCAGTTCCAGTCCCACAACCTGTGCCAGTCTCAGTTCCCCGACCTGTGCCCGTTCCTGTACCTCAACCTTACCCCGTTACAGTTGCTAGACCATACCCGGTATCTGTTCCACGACCTGTTCCAGTAAGAGTACCACACCCCGTTCCAGTTTCAGTTCCTCAGCCCGTACCCGTACCAGTTCCTCAACCTTACCCTGTAACAGTAGCTAGGCCTGTTCCAGTAGCAGTACCACAACCTATTGTTGTACCTCAGCCTATTGCCGTATCTGCAGGTGGAGTTGGAGGAGGATTGGGAGGCGGTTTTGGAGGTGGTGCAGGAAGTGGTTTTGGAGGTGGTGTAGGAAGTGGTTTTGGAGGGGGTTTGGGAGGAGGATACGGCGGTGGATATGGAGGAGGCTATGGTGGCGGCTATGGAGGAGGTTACGGTGGTAGCTATGGAGGTTACGGTGGTAGCTACGGAGGAAGTGGACTGAGCCTTGGACATGGAGGTTACTCCGGTGGTATCAGCAGCTATGGATCTGGACATGGAGGTGTTGCCACTTCATACAGCAGTGGTATCAGCAGTGGTATTAGCAGCGGGTATGGTGGATATAGCAAAGGACACTAAGACATTGACACACAAGTAACAGGTAGGCGTTTTACTTATACTCTTTATTTATGTTACTATTCTCATATATCTTTTAGACCATTACATAAACTATTACATGGGCTAAATATTATCTGAAAAACCACCAGATCCCAATGTAAAGTATTTGATAAAAAAATATTTAAATCTTCATACATATTAATAAAAAGACTTAAACTTTCTTTACGCTGGGGTTTTTTATCAAAATTTCAATAAGATAGTTAAAGATAGATTCTAAAATACTAATTGCTAAAAACAGATCTCAAAAACCATTCCTTCATGTTAGATTTTCATATATTTATCTTTTGATAAAAATATACGAGCTAGATAGATCTGTATTTCCAACAATTTTTTTTTTATTAATTCCATTAAAGAATAAATGTCTTTAAAATGCTGGAAAACCATTATTTATCTCAACCAGAAAGAAATTTTTATAATTTTTTTCATTAGCACCAAATTTTTAATAAATTTCTAAAAGTTCATTTTAGCTAGGGGCTATCAAGGATTATATCTTTCCTAATATCTATTTTGGCAAAAGAAAAACCAATTACACTAAATAATTCCTCGTTTTCTTTCACTTTGTGGTTTTCAATATGTTTTCAATTTGTCAGCTTACGCTATCTTACTTTCTTTACACGGAGAAAAAATTATGTTTACATAATGTTTCAAAGCATTCTACTTTTTGTCAGGTTTTCGGCATATTATTAACACACTTCTTCTTCTTTCAATTTGAGATTTTAATACTGACGTTAGCTTTTTAAAATTAATCAAAACCTTAAGTGATATGAAAAACATTTTAAAGCTAACCAACGAGTTGTAAATCTTGGATGTGTTTTTTCGGATTACTTTAAATATTTAAATGTGGATGATAAGGATCCATAGTTATTATATATTTTTAACTATTTATTTTATCAATATAGGAAGCTATCATAAATGTAAAACATTTTATAGATATTATTTACATAAGTTAATTGTATGGAATTTCTTCTTAACAGTCTCTATTTATTTCGAAATTTATAAGATAAAAAATGTGGAAAAATTAAATATGTTTAAAATATATTGAAAAAGAATTAATAATAATTTAATGAACTAAACGTATACATATAAACAATTAGCACATTGTATTTTGATATTCACTTTTAAACAGTAGATCTAAATGAGCAATTAAAGAGGTCAATCAAAATTTACTCAACAGGAACTGAAAATAGTGAAATTATAAATTTTTTTAAAACACGTTTTGTGTTCCTAGAATGAAATAGTTACTAATTTTAAAAAAAAATCATAACTTCATGTTACAAATATAATAGCAATATTATGAAAGTGATATACACATGTAATATTTGTTTATATTGTTATTAAATATATTTCATAATTTAAACTTATTTCCAGTACACACGAAAATATGTTTAGGAGAAGTGTAAAATAATATAATTTTTTTTAATATTCAATTTGGTATAGTGTATGTTTCAAAAAGGTATCCAGACATTGGAAAAAACATTTTTCTAAATATATGAGTAAAATTATATGAGTTTAATTACGTTAAATTGATAATCAGACTTTAATTACCTTTTGAAATATTAATTAAATTGAAATTCAGATGGTTCATCGAATGCACATTATGGACAACACAACAAGTTATCTGATCAAGAATAAAATTGAATTTAGAGTTAAATATGCAACTTGAGAAATACAGATATGTAGTCCTTATTTCTATTGCATAATTTCTGTTTTTTATTAAGTAATGGTATTAAAATCTGAACGTTTCCATAACTATAACACAACTTATGTTAGAGCTTTTTAAAGTCTTTAAACTCTTTTGGGGACGTCTATTAATGGGTTGTGTTTCTTTTACAGATGTTTTGAAATACATCAACGTTGCCAAATTATTGAATCTCGTAAATTAGTCATCACTTATCATCGTCATCATCATTGTCATCGTCTCATCATGACTCCATTAATTATATAAAGCATTGTAACTTAGCGCATTAAAAATATTTTGTATATAAAATGTTTAAAATAATATTGTATTATTTACCTGTCCCCATAAAAAATTACACTTTTTGGAGATTTGTATCAAAGATAACTATATTGGAAGCTAGAGCTCATAACTTCTTTTCTGCAAACCGATTCATCCACCAGACTGAAAAGATAAAAGAAAAGAAAATAAGTTGACATATTTTTGACATGAACATTTAATGTCGGTTGATTACACACCTGAGTAGAATAGTTCACACATTATTGATGTTTAGAAAATTCACTTGATATAATTGTTTAAAAACATATTCTAATAAATATATACATATATATATATATATATATATATATGTGTGTGTGTGTGTGTGTGTGTGTGTCTGTGTGTCTGTGTGTGTGTGTGTGTATAATAAAATATTCTGTTTATATATTATTAATATAATATACTATTATAACATATAATAATATACAGTATTTATACATAAATATATTTGCCTGTATAATAATAAAAAAAAAAGTAAATATTCAAATAAAAGAATAATTTATTTAATTATACAGTTCAAAATTTTTAGCTGATAAATAGTACCAACATCATCAGGAATGAATACTACAATAAAATAAAATAGGACATATGATAAATTACAAATAGCATTATTGCCAAATTTATAGTAATTACCAAGTTTATCTTGTTGCTTTGAATAAAAATAATAAATAACTCTTGTATTTTAATACCTCAGTTGTTTTTTATTATATATATATATATATATATATATATATATATATATATATATATATATATATATATATATATATATATATATAAATATATATATATATACTCACACACACACACACACAGACACACACACACACACATATATATATATATATATATATATATATTAGAGCATTTTGTTTATATATTATTATTATATTTTTATATTATATAATTTTAACATATGATAATATACAGTGTATACACGCATTTATACACACTAATGAACCGTGTAATGTAAAATTTGCTTCAGAATGATGTTCACCAAATTTTGAATTTTTTTTTTATCATGGTAACCTCATAATATAAATCAAATAATAAAAAAAGCTAATACAATATTTTTCTACTTTAAGTGTCTCAGTGACAAGTCAATATCATGTTTGGTTAAATTACACAAATTCCAAATTACAACTGAAGTCTTTATTTTGATATGAAAAATAAATCACTGTTGATGACTTTTTTTACTGAAACGCGCACGGGAAAATAAAATATGGGTGCTTTTATTATTTAATTACTACTTTTATTCATAATCAGATCCTAAATTTCCACAGGTCTTTTGGTTGGTAAAGCATTAGTTTTCCAAAACAAATAATTAAACCGAGTTTGATTATATCGGTTAAGGTCTTCAAGGCAGATAAAACGTAAAAGGTTCCAAAAGAAGATCTTGGGTGAAAACACTACGGGATTTCTAGTTTTTCGGGGTTTCTAGTTTTGTATGGTGTAGATCTAATAAATAGGGAGAGTTGCTATATGTTCACAAAACTAGTACACTTTACAAATGATTATTAAAATAGCATTCTTTAAATTTTTACTCCAAGAACTATTAGGTCTTTCGAACACCAACCACAATCGATCAGACAAACCACGTTGGCCTTGATAGTTTACCATTTACCTAGAAGCAACCCTTGCAACAGTATTTCTAAAAGTTAGGTACAGGAACCCTTTCAGGGTTTGTGATAACTAACGAAAAAAGTGAAAAGTAAAAAGTAAAAATATTACAAGGTCTAATCTAATTTCAAAACAAACAGAATATCAACATATTTTTGTGTTGCGTATTTATATGTGCTTACATTTGATTTATCACCCCTGAACTCCCTTTTTGCTCCAAGTGTCTTATTACTACATGCGTATAAATATCTTGTGTATTGTGATTCCAAAAGTGCTCTCCAGGCTATTCAGGAAATGTACACTAAGAACCCTTTAGTTGGAGACATCTTGTGCTCTATACATAGGCTCCAATTACGAGGTGTCGAGGTGTCATTTCTCTGGGTGCCTGGTCACTGTGGAATATTCGGAAACACTAAAGCAGATGAAGGTGCAAAATTAGCTACAGGTATGTTGCCATCGACACAACGTGTGATGGCATCAGACTTTGTATGCAAAGTTAAATCTACACTATTCTCTGTTTGGAACGAAGAATGGCAAAATGTAAATAGAAACAAGCTGAGGGACATCAAAAATACCGTCCGACCATGGACATCTGTTCGTTCGAATCGTAGGGAGGAAGTGGTGGTTACTCTACTTCGCATCGGCCACTCTTTGTTAACGCATGGATGGTTGATGCGACATGAGGATCCACCACTATGTCCGTTTTGTAGAAATAATATTACAATCAAGCATATCCTGCTTGATTGTAATGAGTTGACAAATTTGTATATACGTTACGATCTTCGAGGTAGTTTAAAAGTGGTTTTAAGAGACGATGTCACGGCTATCAACCGTGTCCTCGCTTTCTTACGCCACCTTAATCTATTTAACAATATTTAAATTTTTATAATATTAGGTTCTTTAATTTTAGATAATTATAATCACAATTAGTTTTAAATATTTATTTTGTTTTATTTTGATTAATTTTATGTAATATTTATTTTAAAAACTTAACTTTAGTTAGGCGATGATAACCTAAATAGGTTTTTCGCCTGGAAAAAAAACATATAATAAATGCCAAGTCAATATGGAACTTTTAGCCTATATGTAACTTCTAGCCTATATGTAACTTAGAAAGACTGTTTTCTTGCATTCACTTATCACTTAAGTTTAAATGTATTTAAACAACATTTTTACTCGGTTTTTTTGCGAGTCGACTTTTGAGAGTTAATCAATTATTGTGTTCTATTCATCGAATTTTGTAGAAGACTCAAAAGCTTCTACAAAGCTCGTAATGAGAGCATAGTAATTGAAAACGAGGTACTTTGTTTAAAAAGATTGGTATACAGGTTCATTTGTTCGCACATTATCTCTCTGGGTACGTAGTAAATGTATTTTTATAGTCCATACCTTTAGCGAACACGAAACCTTTCACTTTAAGTACAATCACAAATAGTAATTAATAACTATGGCAAATAGACATTTACTTGAGGTTTCAGCTGACCACGCGATCTAGCAGCTGTCTCGTCAATGTACTGAAGAGATGCTATTTTAAAACAAAGTGATTTTCCATTTAATAGTCATCTTTAATTAAAACGTAACTAACCTATCTCAACTGAAGGATTGTGAAATAGGTCTAAAAATGGTTGTAATGTCTAAGAGAGCTTATATTAGATTTTTAAAAAACTGAATTCTTTTCTGACAGGTCAATGTTTCTGACATTGATGGCAGTTTTAGGTTGCTGTTAACAATTTTCCATATTATCACTATACAAATATTTCAGAAAAATCTTCACGATTAAAAAATATCTCTCATTTAATAAAACGTAAACGCCATGTAAGGGGGACAGTATTTATAGTTTAACTTTAAAAGCAGTAGATGTTTTAAAATTTACCTAAGAAACGACCACAGAAAAGATTTTTGTGTTTTATGTTTTGTATTTTATTATTATAATTGTTGTTATTAAGAGGGATATATCACAAATTTCTCCGTATCCCTCTTTCTCCCTATATATCTATCTTTCTCTCTCTCATTCTTTGTCTTTCTCTCTCTATCTTCCTCCTTACCTCTCTACTTCCCTCTCCCTCTTTCTCTGTCTCGCTCTCTCTCGTCCTCCTTGCTTCTCTACCTTCCTTTCACTCATTCTCTGTCTTTTTCCCTCTCTGTTTCTATCTCTCTGTCTCAATTTCTCTCTCTCTTCCTCCCTCCTTCTCTCTCTTGCTCCATCTCTGTCTTTCTTTCCCTCTGTTTCATATTCTCTCTCTTTCCCTGTCTCTCTCTCTCTCCCCCTATATCTCTCTCTTCCTATTCCTCTTATTGGAGAAAGATGTGAGCTGGTTAAGATATAAAAAACATGACGTAATATAAATGTGTTTACTTGACACATCCATAACACTAAACATGTCGAAAATATGTATGAAAATCCGCTTTCGGCTTAATTTGTCAATCTCCAGTATTTCTGAACAAAACAGAACAGTCTGTTTTTCTCTTTCCAGATAGATCTGTAAAACTATTATGTTCTAGTTATTTTGTCCCTATGTTTACGCTGTCAGTAACACAGCTGGCTAGTACTTTGCCCCCTCTACATATTACATCTCTCTTAATGACATTTTCCAGTTATCCACTGCCCGTAAGATCTTATGTCTAACCGAATAACAATGTTCTCCGTTTTATGTAAATTTGCCGCCTAAACAACCACAAAGACCTGTAATATTAGGCCGAGCCCCTTGTATTTCCGGTGAGATTATGCAGTCTACTTTCTACACGAAACAATGGCTTAATGTATAGAGAAAGGTACGATGGCTTCTTTACGTATCATTACTCTGTGTGTTATGATGTATAATAGGTCAGTGCTTGAAGTTGTCCGAAGAGTGACGTCGCTGCTCATTCAACATGTCGCCCCAAACATCTGGATAATCCGCTCCGCCGAGACTGTACCTTTTGATCCTCTGCAGTTGTTCTTTGTAAGGAGACTTAATGATTTTACTTTAGAAATCTCTCCTTAATATATCAAGTAATGACCCACAAAAACTAAATACATTACATCACAAAACTCTGGTTGTATGTACTGGCAAAACTTCTGAATGAAATATTTTTAATAACGCCCGTACAGCAAGTTGGAGAAAACCTTCATACAAACTGTTCATTATATTAGCTTGTAAAACGTTTTATATGTAATAATAAAATTATGTGACATTTAAAGAATTACCTTAAATTATTAGTTTGTGTACGTGTGTGTGTGTGTGTGTGTGTGTGTGTGTGTGTGTGTGTGTGTGTGTGTGTGTGTGTTGTGTGTGTGTGTGTGTGTGTGTGTGTTGTGTGTGTGTGTATGTGTGTGTGTGTGTGTGTGTGTGTGTGTGTGTGTGTGTGTGTGTGTGTGTGTGTGTGTGTGTGTGTGTGTGTGTGTGTGTTGTGTGTGTATGTGTGTGTGTGTGTGTGTGTGTGTGTGTGTGTGTGTGTACGTGTGTGTGTAACAGAAACTTTGAGGAAAAATAGGCAACACAGCAAGTATATCGACAATTACAAAAGAAATTTTACAACAATGTTTTTTTGAATAAACGTTATCAGGAACTAAACTAACAAAAACAAAGAGTAAATTATAAAAATTTATGAAGAAGAACTTTAAAAAAGCAAAACATTAGGAGTATCAAGGAGCATTTGACAAAACTGCAGTAGTACGATTATAATGGTAGATATACTATAGAGTATATAGACACATATAGCCTATGTGTCTGAACGGTTACCAGACCGACACTACCAGCACGATTAAATGGAAAGCCTTAAAATAGAAGCCTAAAGGAGTTAATTACTGTTACTTTTTCATACAAACATAGGCATTCGTGAAGCTGACAATAAAAATCTAAGTTCAATGAATTACATTTTTAACTTAAAATTAAAATGAAAGTCACTAAGTAGCTTTATAATAAGGTAGCAAAACCTTATAAAAGGAATTTAATAATTAAATTTTCCTTAGATATTTATTGTATATTTTAATGGCTTATAAAAAAAGGTTAAGAATCGTATGACGGGGAACCTAATATAATCTTATGTATTGTTATACTTTTACATCTTAAAATAAAATGTTTATTATTTCAAAATTTTTTTAAAAAATTGTTCAAAATTTTTATGATTATTTTAGAAAAGGGGATAGTAAATTAGAAGCGTTTCATAAATATATCTCAATTTAATATTACATTTGTATATTAGATAGCTATAGTAGCCGTTAACATACTACGAAACAATATCTATATATTTAATTCCAGAAGCGAATCGGTCCCCATAAAACTCGAGCAAAGAAAAAGATAAGATAACTTTATTAGATTCATTTTAAAGCTTGAGGGCTATAGGCGATAGAAAAATTATTAGACGTGTCAAAAATTACCTGGGCTTCGCCCCACTGGCCATGATAGCTAACATGATTTTCGAATGGAAAAATCACTACAGTGGGTTTAAAATAAGTGAGCCCTATAAGCCAGATGGTGCGAATTTGATTGTTTATTACTTTTTTTAAAAACAATCATATATAGCTATCTATCATAAATAATCTATATCTAACCATCTATATATATATATATATATATATATATATATATATATATATATATATATATATATATATATCACAGTATGTATTCTTGTGTATTAATAAAGAACATAAGTCAATATACACATACAAGAATTATAATTGAATTTACAATTCAATGATAATGTCGATGATGATGATGTTGGTACTGTTATCCAACGAAACGATTTGAATTGTAAATTCAATTATAATTCTTGTATTTGTATTTTGACTTATGTTCTTTATATATATATATATATATATATATATATATATAATCTGTATATGTTTTCTAACAATCAACACACACACACAGATTATATATATATATATATATATATATATATATATATATATCTTGTACAAATTTGCAATCGTTAATAAAACACATTTTTATTCATCCAATCAAGTTCAAATAAATTTCTTTTAACGTATAGTGGATGACAATTGAGTTTTTTCAATTATCTATTCAATAATTAAATTTAAAAAAATTAACGGTCTAGATCGGATTCGAAAAGAGTATCTTCATGTTCGAAGTCTATCGGTTTGGCACTATGCCATTTTTCCCTTAGCTAGAAATGTACTTGTCATAGATGTATATGAATTTGTTTTTGGTCCATCTGGTTGTCGTAGAAAACCTCATTGCACAACCTTAAATGGTTGCCATGGTTACCCCACAATGCCATAAATATTACTATAGGATTAAAAATGAATGAAAGGAATAAAATAACATACAAACTGGATGAACTGCATTAAACCTTACTTCACAAACGGACAATGCGAAAGGAAAGAGAAAAAAAACTACAACTATATGCTAGGAACCCAAAAAAAGAAAGCGTATAAATAGTAACAAACAAAAATAATAGTCCAAAACCATACATAGAAAGGAAAATAGAAAACTGCAAGGAAATTCGCGTTCCATTTTGCCACTTAATATTGTTATTCTAACATATGTATATACATATGTAAATATTACCAATATTTATATGGTAATATTTATTGGTAATATTTATATTCGTATGGTAATATTGTTATTACCTGTAATTATAAAATAAAAAGAAATTAAAATACAATTATTCTTTTTTTAAGTAGGAATTGACTTGAAATAATTTGTTATATTACTCGTTAATGCTATGTTTAATTGACATGTTTGTTAACATTAGTTGTCTACGTAAAACGGTTGAAATGAATCGTAATGGAGGACGACCGCGAGTTCGTAGAGAACTATTTAGGAATGGCGTTGGAGAGGAAGGTTAAGGATAATTTACAATGCAGGAGGAGGATCTGATTAACATGTTCACAATTTTAGGTACCCTCTAAATAATAAAAATTATGTGATTCAGATAAGTGTTGGCTTGAATTCAATAACACTACCTGGAATGCCTCCACACAATTTAAAAATACGAATTGAAGCTATATTTATGATAATCAGAAATATGAATATGTCTTCTGGAGTGGTAAATGAAGTAAGACTAATTGTGGAAGCTATGTTGGAAAAAATATTATACTTGGAAATAGTTACTGGCAAAAACAAAGGCCAAGCAGTATTTCTTCCAAGAATAAAATTAATAACAGATACAAATATGTCTTTTTATTTGTAAGAATTCACTTTCCAATAAGGCAAACCTATAAAATGGCAATAATCAAAACTCAAGGGCAAACCTTTAAGAACCTTGCTATCTATTGGGAAACACAATATTCAGTCATGGACTATATGTAGCTTTTAGTAGTGCAAGAGAGTTTTAAAATATTAAGATCCAAATAGAAAACCGAAGCACACAAGGGAAAATATACAATGAAGATAATAGTTACACAAAAAACATTGTTTATCAAGAAATACTATTGTAATTCTAGAATTTTTGGTATTTGAATGAGATTATTAATATAATACCTAAACTAATGAAAAGTATTTAACAATGAGTATTTTATTTCATTTTATTGTAATAAAGTACGAGCCCAATTACCCTAATATTTCTAAAACATGATTTCTAACTCACTGCTAATGTACAACATAAAAACGAGCATTTCCAAAGAGTTGTAAGAACCGCTTTAAAGAAATATTTCGTTATTACCTAATTTTATCAAACATAAGCGATATTTAGATAATTTACATTTTTCAATAATTCGAAAATCTCATTTGGAAATTATTTGAACATAACCTTCAAACATTCTCTAAGTAAAACAGCTGTTAACATTAACCGGCATGTTTTGTAGTCGGAAACAATCGGGGGAAATTTAGTTAACCTCCATATTATTAGAGACTCCTTTGAATTTGTAATTTATGACGTCACCTTTATAAGTTGCGCTTTCAGAAGAAACGCTTCAAAAATTTTTACTTTGTTGTGGTGGAGAAATATTGGTTTGGTATCATAATTTAAATAAATAAATAGGCTACTCACTAAAAGATCTACACTAGTGACAGTTCGTCGTAGGTAATACAACTCAGTCTAGAATCACTTTTAGCCTACTACATAGACCATTTGCTTCCTGCTGAGAGTACAGACAGATATTCATTATGTTACAACTAAATTACATGTCTCATTCGCGAATATCCATAATATATTAAACTTTCATTTATTAAATTGGTCTTCAATAAATTATATTTTTGCGAAGGCAACACGACCTGTCGGGCAGTTATACAACTAAATTAAACGCTCAGTGAACGAGATCATATCGGGCACAGGTTGTGTGACGCAATATCGGAAGAGCGGTCTCTGTGAAATGAATTGTTTTCCAGTTGGAATTATTGCTATTTATTTGTTGTTACGTAAAATGTTAGTGTGAGTGTGTGAAAATAAATCGCATGCAAGGCCGCTGTAAAGCGTTCAATAGCGGGAAATAATTGGTGATGCAACTGCACACTTCTGATGTCATCGAAGTTATAAAAGTCGATTGTTATTGATCCAAAACTTAACTAAATCGCAAAACCATTTATCCTGGCGATGCAGAAACTTTTACGGAAAACTAAAAAAATTGACAGACATTTTCGAAAAGACTCGTACAACTACGAAAGCAAATGTACTACCAAAGCACTTGTAAGCTATATAAAATCAATTTTTTTACTGGTATGTTGCATGTTATCTTGCTTGCATCATTATCCAAGCATTAAAACCAAACCTTACCTACTCTACCTAAACCTAACGTACTTAACGTAACCTAACCTTACACTGCACCACGTGTAAGCTATATAAATTCTCGATTTTACTGACATGATGTCTCAAAATACCTAGAATTAAGAATTAATTACCAACACTATTACACAATACAAACACGCAAAACAAGCAACATTTAAAAATAACCTAACTTAACTCAACGTAACCTGACCTAACACTGAATAATACAGAGACTATGTAAAATTACGATTGTTACTGACACGATGTCTAAAAATACCTTTAACGATGAATTACCAACACTATTACACAATACAAGCACGCAAAACAAGCAAAATATAAAAACAATCTAACTTAACTCAACCTAACCTAACCTAACACTAAATAATATATAAGCTATATAAAATATTGATTTTACTGAAATATCTCAAAATACCTTTAACAATGAATTACCAACAATACTAGACGCTACAAACGCGCAAAACAAGCAACATTTCAAACCTTTTTCAACCCAACGTAAACTAACTTCACGTCCTTGGCTGCTTGGCGGAGCTGTCTTTGTTGAGCTCCTGTTGTGTGCCGTTTCTGAAAACTCATTTACAGCAGTTTAATTATGGTGAATGACTTTATGGTGGTTTTATCGGTTGTGGTTTGGCTAGTTGCTTTATAGGCATCAGTGAGGTCATTTACATTTAAATTTTGTACGTGGTTGCTTGGTGATTTGAGCATCGTGTGATGTGCTTTGCTGTTGATTGGACTGATTTGTTTAGGCTTGGATTTTGGTGAAAAATATAAATGTGTATTGTGGAATCGAACCGTGGACGTTTGGTTTGCTGGCGTGTGACGCTAGCGACTGAGCTACCATGTAGTCAGTTAACTTCACGTAACCTAACCTAAATGTTTAAAAAATGTTAGATTAAACCTTACACTAAACAATATGTAAGCTATATAAAATCACGATTTTTCTGAAATGTCTCAAAATACCTTTAACAATGTATTGCCATCATTATCACACGCTACAAACGCTCAAATCAATCAACATTTAAAACTAACCTAACCTAAATTAACCCAACGTAACCTAACCTTAAACCAAATAATGTGTAAGCTATACAAAAGCATGATTTTTTCTGATATGATGTCTCAAAATACCTTTAACAATGTATTACCATCATTATCACACGCTACAAACGCTCAAATCATTCAACATTTAAAACTAACCTAACCTAAATTAACCCAACGTAACCTAACCTTAAACCAAATAATGTGTAAGCTATACAAAAGCATGATTTTTTCTGATATGATGTCTCAAAATACCTTTAACAATGTATTACCATCTTTATCACACGCTACAAACGCTCAAATCATTCAACATTTAAAACTAACCTAACCTAAATTAACCTAACGTAACCTAACCTTGAACCAAATAATGTGTAAGCTATAAAAAAGCATGATTTTACTGATATGATGTCTCAAAATACCTTTAGCAATGAATCAGCAACACTTTTACACGCTATAAACACGCAAAACATTCGTCAGACTTTTAAAATCTAACAAGGTTAGTTTATATTAAGTAACGTTAGAAAACTGAATATATTTAGTAGTGGTTACGTAGAATAATGATAATAATGTCATGGTGAAGGCGCTGTGACACTACTGGGAAAATTGTTATTTATATAGTTTCCATATGATTTAGAACTATGGTTTTTTACTTTATTATGATTGTTTTTAAATTTTCACACTTTTGAAGCGTTAGCTCATATTTTTTTTCCACTTATCTAAATGTTACACCACAGTAAATGTTTTGTACTATATAGTTGATTTTAGAGTTTAATATAATTACATTAGTAAAAATAGCCTGTTCTAAGTTTTTATCAGGCTTGTTCGTATTAAAAACTAAATGTAAAATATAAATAATATAATATATGTAATAAAATACACTTTTAACATTATAAGAATATATAATATCGAGAGGGCAGTGGTACAATATATTACAATGAATATATTGGAAAAAACCCGAATACCACAAAAATAATAAAAAATAACAAATAAAACAAGTTACTTAAGATTAAACCCTTATGTACATTTCGATGACCATGCCATCATCATCAGAGGGTCTTCTTACAAAATTACAATCTAGCCAACAAGAAGTTACAAACTAGAGTGATGTTAGATCACTCTAGTTAGTTTGTAACTTCTTGTTTGCTAGGTTGTAATAAGACCCTCTGATGATGATGG
>JBAIZL010000001.1:278850924-278863424 GCA_036971475.1 Prosapia bicincta
TACACATACATAGCATCTTTTAACTGGATATCTTTTTCCAAATAAACGAAATTAATCAATGCTTTAAAAAAGTAACAAGTATATAAAAAGTAAAAGAAATAAAAGTAACGAAAGTAAAAAGTAAAGAGCTTATAATTACCAAAGAAGTAATATAAAACTATTGTCTATTCCTTAAGCCATTGAAAAACTTTATTTCAATTACTTTTTATTAAATATTTAAGGTTAATATAAAAACAAAAATATTATACGCGTTATACAAAAAATATATCTACGCGTTAAACAGCTGATATACAACGTTATCTATAACATAAAATCATTTCATGAAATCAAATGTTTTAAGTAAATTGGGACGAAAAACTATGTTGCATACCTTGTCCTTATTGGGAAAAGTTTTTTCGACTACAAAAAAATAATTATTTATTAAGTTTTAATTAATGAATTATTATTTTATAAAAATACAAGTGTTTTCCATTATAAGTGTTAACAAATATATTCGAATTTGTGTGAATGAATGAAGAGTATTTTATTAACGATTGATAATAAATTGAACAAGAAATATATATATATATATATATATATATATATGTGTGTGTGTGTGTGTGTGTGTGTGTGTGTGTGTGTGTGTGTGTGTGTGTGTGTGTGTGTGTGTGTGTGTGTGTGTGTGTGTGCGTGTGAGAGAGAGAGAGAGTTGTGTGTGAGTGCGTTCATACCCAATCTGTTTAGTAATTTTAAATAATATGGAATAAAGTTTTACATTGCAAAGTAGTTACAGTGAAGAAACGTAATTAAATTATCAATCGGGTGGGGTAAATCCGGTCTAACAACTGATTTAATTTAATAAGGCTGTTTTGTAATTACAAGGGCATACAAATTAAATTATTATTCAAGGTAAAGCGACCACTGCGCATTGCATTATCATAGAGAGAATAGCAGTATAAGATTTGACAGAAATACAACAAACTCAATAAATCTATTGTAACCTATTTAATATTATATTTGAGAATATCTGCAGTATTATAATTACTTTGATAAATATTCCTATCACATTTGAAAATCCTATGTTTATGATTCTTATAACAGTGATCAATGTAAAAAACAAATTTGTACTATTAATAATATTTTTAAAAATTTACCAATTTTGATTTGTATTTAATTTTACTTAAAATATAATATAAACTACACATTGTAAAGTGTTTACATATATTAACATTTTATAATATATTAATTTATTTTTAAATAATAAAGAACTAATAAATATTTGAGGTTTTATAGGCGGAATAATATTGTGAGAAATTATTATATCTGACAAATATTTACAACTGAAAATTTCATAAAAAACTGTTTCAAAAGTTGAGAAATATTGATAGTGGTCTACAAAAAATAGTAATATTAAATTTGTAATATTAACTGTGAATATATTATCTAATATACAGTAAATAGTTTTAAATGGAGTTCGGTCTACTGCAATGAATAATATCTGTTGTACAATAAAATATTATTTATCTTATTTGAAATCTCATTCGCTCGTAACTTAGGCTTAGTGACCTGTTTAAGAATTACCTTAATATTTTTAGTGAACTAATATATACACTTTTTCATTTAAAAAAAATATTTATATAATTAATTTTCCTACATGACTTTGTAAAAGTATTCTTTAAGCCAAGGTACATCACTAAATTGCATATTTTTAAAAGTAAAAATACTTATAAAATTTCATACTATTTGTATGTGAGCAGTTATTTGTTTTGTATCTTTGTTGTTAGTGATTTGTGCATTGTTATTAAACACGTTTGACTCAAATTCTTCTATATATCTAACGTACACACAAACTTTCATGTACACGCCCTGGTAGTGTTCAACATTAAGGTAATATGTGCATTGTTATTAAACACGTTTGACTCAAATTCTTCTATATATCTAACGTACACACAAACTTTCATGTACACGCCCTGGTAGTGTTCAACATTAAGGTAATATGTGCATTGTTATTAAACACGTTTGACTCAAATTCTTCTATATATCTAACGTACACACAAACTTTCATGTACACGCCCTGGTAGTGTTCAACATTAAGGTAATATGTGCATTGTTATTAAACACGTTTGACTCAAATTCTTCTATATATCTAACGTACACACAAACTTTCATGTACACGCCCTGGTAGTGTTCAACATTAAGGTAATATGTGCATTGTTATTAAACACGTTTGACTCAAATTCTTCTATATATCTAACGTACACACAAACTTTCATGTACACGCCCTGGTAGTGTTCAACATTAAGGTAATATGTGCATTGTTATTAAACACGTTTGACTCAAATTCTTCTATATATCTAACGTACACACAAACTTTCATGTACACGCCCTGGTAGTGTTCAACATTAAGGTAATATGTGCATTGTTATTAAACACGTTTGACTCAAATTCTTCTATATATCTAACGTACACACAAACTTTCATGTACACGCCCTGGTAGTGTTCAACATTAAGGTAATATGTGCATTGTTATTAAACACGTTTGACTCAAATTCTTCTATATATCTAACGTACACACAAACTTTCATGTACACGCCCTGGTAGTGTTCAACATTAAGGTAATATGTGCATTGTTATTAAACACGTTTGACTCAAATTCTTCTATATATCTAACGTACACACAAACTTTCATGTACACGCCCTGGTAGTGTTCAACATTAAGGTAATATGTGCATTATTATTAAACACGTTTGACTCAAATTCTTCTATATATCTAACGTACACACAAACTTTCATGTACACGCCCTGGTAGTGTTCAACATTAAGGTAATATGTGCATTGTTATTAAACACGTTTGACTCAAATTCTTCTATATATCTAACGTACACACAAACTTTCATGTACACGCCCTGGTAGTGTTCAACATTAAGGTAATATGTGCATTGTTATTAAACACGTTTGACTCAAATTCTTCTATATATCTAACGTACACACAAACTTTCATGTACACGCCCTGGTAGTGTTCAACATTAAGGTAATATGTGCATTGTTATTAAACACGTTTGACTCAAATTCTTCTATATATCTAACGTACACACAAACTTTCATGTACACGCCCTGGTAGTGTTCAACATTAAGGTAATATGTGCATTGTTATTAAACACGTTTGACTCAAATTCTTCTATATATCTAACGTACACACAAACTTTCATGTACACGCCCTGGTAGTGTTCAACATTAAGGTAATATGTGCATTGTTATTAAACACGTTTGACTCAAATTCTTCTATATATCTAACGTACACACAAACTTTCATGTACACGCCCTGGTAGTGTTCAACATTAAGGTAATATGTGCATTGTTATTAAACACGTTTGACTCAAATTCTTCTATATATCTAACGTACACACAAACTTTCATGTACACGCCCTGGTAGTGTTCAACATTAAGGTAATATGTGCATTGTTATTAAACACGTTTGACTCAAATTCTTCTATATATCTAACGTACACACAAACTTTCATGTACACGCCCTGGTAGTGTTCAACATTAAGGTAATATGTGCATTGTTATTAAACACGTTTGACTCAAATTCTTCTATATATCTAACGTACACACAAACTTTCATGTACACGCCCTGGTAGTGTTCAACATTAAGGTATTAACATGGAGAACGTTTGAAACTAAGTGAAACGCCTAAACTATTTTGTTGAATGTACAACAGAAAATTATAATCTATAACAAGAGGTATTTATAAAATATACATCATAAATTGACACATGACGTTTGTGCATATACGAGTATTAATTACATAATTCAATTTATACTTATATACATACTTATAGACATAGAGAGATAAATATAAAAATATTCACTCCTATTTCAACCAGGAGTATTTTACAAAAAAACGAATATAACAAACGTAATGTTATTTATTTCATTAACTTATACTACAAGAATAAGAAACACTGTTTAAACAATAAAATTTTTCATAAAAGTCCAGTATTTTGAATGTTACAAAAATAAATACTGAAAAATTTGTTTGCAGATGTTCAGATTTTAAAAAACTCTAATAAGAAAATATTCATGTTTAGTATGTATGTGGGAAACCTCATGACTTCTTACAATATATTCTTTACTAATATTTTTATATAATGTCTGTTAATAACTATTAATTTTTTATATAGACTAATGACAGATCAGACAGTTTTGCTTTTTTAAACACTCAACGTTTCGAATTTCTTTTCCAAACTCCTTTTGAGAGCTCTTGAAAAGGAATTTCGGAAAGAAATTCGAAACGTTGAGTGTTTTGAAAAAGCAAAATTGTCTGTGATCTGTCATTAGCTTATATAAAAAAATATATTCTTTTTAATGAATATAAATATTTAAGACTGTTTTATAAAAAAAGTCAAAACTGTACAAAGTCTTTAAAAATTGAAAAACTAGAGACCTAGAGAAAATAAAAAAATCCTGCTATGTCAACTGATATGTTTACTCTCCAAACTCATATATTTTTGTTTTCATAAGCTCTGTTCTCTAGAGTTATTGAATATAGTAGATAAAGTCTATTAAAAATCTAAATCTTTTGGCTTAAATTACATTTGTTTAAAAACAAAAACATACACAAAATTCACAAATTAATCATTTATTTACTCATACGCGTTTCAATGACCAAGTCATCATCATCAGTGAGTGTTACTACTACAAACTCTAGCTTACAACAGTTGTAAGTTAGAGTTTGTAGTAGTAACACTCACTGATGATGATGACTTGGTCATTGAAACGCGTATGAGTAAATACATGATTAATTTGTGATTTTTGTGTATGTTTTTATTTGTTTTAAACATAACCTCACAAGCTAAGCTCAAAGAATATTTGTTTTATATGTGTTTTTAAAAATGTCCTCCATTACAACTAAATTTCTGCTTTTTATTATTTCTTCTTTTCTAGAACCGAAACCATTTTAACATTATATAACTATACGAAACCACAAAAAAATATTTTAAAAAACTATAAATTTTAAGAATTGCTCAAAAGCTATTACTTACTAAGCAACATTCGGCCAAGTTGTGAATGATTCAATACTTAGCTTCGCCCTTGACAGACGAAAGTAATCTTTGATCCCTGTCCAATGTTTCTTGTACAAGCTAGTAAAGTGTTTATAAATTTCTGAAACAAATTTTTAATGCTTTTTGTATTTATACTCTAAAATTATGATCTCGAAACATATTTAGGTTATTCACCAATAAAATAATTTAAATTAAAAATCAAATTAACCCTTTCAAATAAATTAAAATTTTGTAATTAACCTATAATCTATACTTATAAACTTAGAATATAGCCTTTTAAATGTACATAGCATATCCAGAAGATCCGATTTGTGTTTCTTGAGTTCGCAGTTTTGCGATGCAGCTTCAAGCATGCTATTTATTGAAATTGTTATAAAGTAAATTCAAATTTTAGTACTTGTTTACTTTTCTTGTTGTATCTTTTATAAGGCTATGTTTATTGTAAATCACGTCGGTTGCGAGATTATATCTGTTTTCCGTTTTTGCAATCAAGAAATGTTAATGCTCCCATTGATTTGATCAATGACAATACTAACCCATATACTGCGAATATGGCCCAACAGCTGTTACAATATTTCGTCTGGGAGCATTTCAACCACACTCAACACTAAATACATTCATTATAAAAGATTGAAAGATGACGATGACACTTTAAATCATGTTTCCACTTATAGTTCAGGCAACGAAAACAAAAGTATGACGTTAGATAAAATAATATAGTCTACCTCTGAAAATTGGTGCAGTTGTGTAGGAAGCTGTCCTAAACAATATACCAAAAACGGAGGGGAGCATTGAGAAGGGAGGCGTTTTTATGCTTATTTTTCATTTTTTGTCAAATACCTCAGAAAATTTAGTTACATCAAAAAATATATAACAAATTAAACTAATTAAATTAAATAAAAACTCGGTTGATGCGTTAGTCTAAGAAAAGTGATTTATTAAAAATTTTGCAACGTTTTAATGACTAGATTGTCATCCTCGTTCAGGCCTGATCTCCTCCTTTGTACTATTTTCAAACCTACTAGAAACACGACAACTTCCCTTCTACATTTTTAATTAATTCAAAAATAGAGCGTCTGTCTAACTCATTGGTTAAAAGTTGCCAAATTTTTAATAAATTAGGTTTCTTTGACTCACGCATCAACCGAGTTTTTATTTAACAAAACTTTGTGAGAGTACATACACCTCATCATAAAGTACTTAAAATTTCCTACAAGGTTGAGTGTCTAATATTTTCTGAAGGATCAATGGTTTACAATATGAAGGTGTAAGAAAACATTTATTATCTTTCTACACATTTGAATAAAACATTTATTACATGAAATTTATTATGAAAGCAGAAATGTCAAGTACCAGAGGTCGTTCAATTGAACTCCATTGGTCATTTTGACTCCTTAAAGAAGGAGAAGCCTTTCTTCACCGGTTAGTGTAATGCCTGGTTTACATGATAACTTGTTATAAAAGCTTCACCAATTTTCTTACTTCTTTCTTATTGCTTTTTGAATATTTTTACCAATCCCATTTTACCTTTCTTACATAAGTGTTGTCCCATCCTTTAATAAAACCATGCAGGAAAAGGATATCTCGAGCTAATGAAAGGTGTAGGTTTTGCGATGAAAAAACTAGCTTCTACTTTTACCCTTCCGAGGCTTCATGAAGTAAATATTTTCACTTGACGGAGCTAAAGCTACTAAGATCACGAACAAATCTATATCTTCCTCTATCACCACAACTCTAGATTGCATATTTGCTTTTTCCACCCCACACCTCACAATGGGAGTAGCCACTTTTTCCTCAAAGCTAGTAGCAGCAATTTTTGCCACTTTCCGCCTGCTGTATACATCTCAAGTAGCTTTTACTATTGCCAGAACGCTGTGCTGGCCATATTAGTTTACCATATTAAAACACTGCACCCATAAAGCTGCTGTTGGCCCACGTTCCTCTAGCAATCGAACTCAATATTTGAAACTTGTTTTGGACAGAAAACCAATCAATCTTATTAACTTTTTCAGCAATACTTTCACCCGTTTTCCAGCAAATCATGATCACCTACCTTTCTACTGATCAGCTCAAAAGAGAATAATCTGTGTCTCACCAGCCTGTGCAAGCAAGTGGTCTCTGACACCTCTAGTAAAAGGATGTCCTGTTAGCACGTTGTCCACTGCATGTGGTGAAAAAATAGTGCATAACATATCTTTTAGCTATGAATCTTATGAAAAATTCGAAAATGATAATGCCTTAATAATTATTAATAAAATTAGTTTTTTAATTTGATGAAACTTTAAAAAAAATAGTTTATAAATTATTAAATACGATATATATTATAACTGGCAAAACCTATATACTCGTATGTTAGTACAACTGTTATCTTGTGAACATTGATCCTACAGAAAAGGTTTAAGGCCTTTCAAGTTTACGTCCTTTAATTTAGTATATAACACATTTTCGGATACAACTGATATTTTCTGAAATATTTGACAAAAAATGAAAACATACGCATAAAACCGTACCCCTACGCAACGCCCACCTCCGACAGCCGGAGACATTTGGCATGTGGTTTAGGACAGGTTCTTAAACAAGTGCACCAACTTTCAGAACTAAACCATTTTTTAAGCATATTTATTTTAGCATCATTTATTGCGTGGGCTATTACTTGAATCCACCGTCAAGAAGGAAATACAAATCGTTTAAGGCAAGAGAATGCAAAAGTGCTAGCATAAATTCGTAATTTTTTTAAAAAAAATAGTTTAAAAAATAGAAACTCTTTAAAAAATGGTACAGTAGAGCCTCGAAATTCCGAGCTCCGATAAGTCGAGATTCCGTTAAATTCGAACCTATTTCTGCTTGAGCCTATTTTTTTCTGTTTGAAAGAAAATGTTGAATCTGGTTTCCAAAAAATGTTTATAGCCCTACAGGCTATAAAAAATGCAAAGGAAAAGAGCCAGGCTTCCAAGATATATTCATATCAATACAGTATGCAAAGGAAATGAGTTGGGCTTCCAAGATATGTTTATATTAATACGGCATGCAAAGGAAATAAGTCAGGTTCACCATAAATGTACATATAAAGTTTTATAAACTGGTATAAACTGGTTTGTACATTCTTAATTATAGTACTGTATTAGGGTTCAATAAACACCTATTTTTTCTAATGTTTGGAACGTATTTCCATGTAATCGGAGTTTTAGGTAATCCGAGGGGGTCTCGGTCCCATCTACCTCGAATTATCGAGACTCTACTATACTTGATTCCTGCATTAGTAAAAAGGGATTTAATTTGTAAACTCAAAGACATATATTCATTAAGTAAAAATTCTACTTATTTCACTGTAATCAAGTTCTTGAAAATTACCATTACTTTCAATTTAAATATCTTTATTCAGTACAGATTGACAGAAGATTTATTTATATTTGCAGGTGACTAAAGAGGTTACTAAGGTTCTACACACCTGTTCAAAGTGGAGCTTCTTCAACATCCTAATAAATCAAAAGTCGTCTGGAATTTGGCTGTGGTAAATAGAATATTTCGTTATCGACAGAAGTTAAATCAGATCCTACATTTATTTGTTTTGTCAAGTAAAATTATTTTTCAGTTATTTACCGTTACGAAATCTGTTTCATCTTTTATAAGATGGACGACGTGGCCTTATTCGACGACACTAATCTAAAATGCTGCAAATTAATAACACGCCAATATAGTGACAGCTTTACAGCTGTTGGACAAGAAGTTCCGTAGGTCTAAATACTGCTTATATGGTTTTTAAGTATATCAGATGAGATAGTCGATACTTTCCATCATAAAAATAAGAGACTTCAGTTGCCCAAATTAAAGAAAGACGTTTTCAAATTTGACGAATACTTTTTAGGAGTCGCAGAAGGGGTAGCGCATAAGTGTTTTGTGAGGGTGATCTTGCCGCGTACGAGCGCGCTCGTGAACCACCTTGTAAATTTGCAAAATCTTTTCAAAAATTAAACTTCTTGAGTGACATGAAGAGTAAATCAATATCGCGGTCGGGTTTACTTCCCCGACTTAGATATTCTAAGTTTCAACGTAGCTGATAAGAAGGAGATTGAGAGACATCGAAAGAGATTTCGAGGATTGCAAACCAGAGATTGATAAGTTCGCAACGGGAGCAAAACGATTCATTAGAGTTGCATATTTGTACCACCGAAAGCTATTTGACAGCATTAAAGCTTCGTCACCAGAAAAAATTCAAATAGAGAGAATTAGAATTAGTACGTTTGGAAGGCTTTGTATTTCGCTCTGAAACAGCAATTACTTCAGTATGGGTCTCGTTTTATTTACGATTTCCTGTTTAAAAGCATTTAGTTTAATCCCAGGATTGCAATACGCTTTAGAGTGGCACTCTATAGTTCCCGCCTTTTTATTTGTCGTCACCTTGCTGCTTCGGATTACTTGAGCAGAAATATGAAAATTCAATTCCCAATATCGCACAGTTGTGATTGTTTGCTCTACCTAACGCAGTTTAACTCTTCTTCTACTATATTCCCTGCCTTTGTAATAATATTAATAATATAGATTATTAATAGGTATTATAGGTTATTATAGATATTATAATAATATCTGCAGACCGATGTAGATGGGCGTCTACCCCTGTTGGTGCCGTGTCGCCAGGACTTCCTGCCCGTTCCAGTGTCCTGCGAGGAGGACCTACAGCGTGTCTTTGGCGAACTGCAGGAGAGCCTTCGCAGCGGATTCCGATGTGTTGTCACCGTCAGGACATCAAGGGTGACTGGTGCAAGGACTGCGGGACCGTTGGACGGCGGCTGTCCCAAGCACGGGTCCTGGCCCCGCCGACAGAAGAGACAGAAGCAGACGCCCGCACCGAGAAGCGATCTCCAGATCTCGGGGGACCTCCAGTCTCCCCCGAGGTGCTACCGCCAACACCTGCGGACAGTCGTCGTCGTCGTCGCCGCCGGATACTGTTGCGGTATCCAAGAAGACTGCTCTCCCTCGTAAGAGGAAGTACCGCAACACCGAGTACAGGGAGGATTCCGCTGCCGTGGCTACCTGCTGGAAGAGAGTCTGGCAGACGGCAGACCTGCGTCGCCGCCAGACGGCTGAAGACCAAGCCGGCCCGTATCGAGGAGTTGAAGGAGAAGTATTTCTTCTGGAACTCCGAGGAAGCTGACGAAACCTGTTCTGAGCTGATCCCGGACGACGAGCTTGCGACATCATTCAAGGAAATTACTGAGCTCGTTCTAGCTCCAGGAGTCTGCGTCCGGGACAACAATTTCGCAGCTGACCACATCAAACTCTACGAAGACCTTATGAGAGACGATGTGGAAAAAGAGCTCAGGACTAAAGGCCGGTGGCGCAACAAGCAGCGGGCATGGCGAAGGCAACGACGGAGAGAAGCGGAAGCAGCCTCCCTAGTTAAATAAGTATTTTCTGTATTAAAATAAAAGTGTAATTTTTCATACTATTTTTAAATATGTATTATTTTTGTGTAAACATTTTTTGAAATAAATGTTTCAAATCTGTTCTTAATAGGTACTTACGTATTATACTGAGACCACTATAATACAGCGCGCTGCGGTGGTTAGATTATCATAAATATGGTACTTTTTATAATTGTTGTTCCGGATTCGATATGTTTTTAATTTCATTGGTCAAGTTTTTGAATCCATGGTACAGAACTTTAACTAGAATCAACATCCCTGTTTCGCGGCACACACTCTGAATACCCAATGTTGAGGCAACACTCTCCCTACAAAAATTTACCGTTTTGACTGTATTATTTCCGAAAGGAAGGCTCACCAGGTATCGTCCGCTCTATAATGTAACAGGGAAAATAATAGTAAGATATTTATGATAACCTAACCTAAGCTAACCACCTCAGCGCGCTGTGTAGTGGTGGTCACCATATAATACACAAATACCGTATACTGTTATTATTGTTATTGTTATTATAAACAATATTATTATAATAAATATTAATAATATATTTAAGAAATATTATTACAATAAATTTTGTTGTTGTTGAAGACTGATATCTCCCAACAGATTTTAATGTAAAAATAAGTGAATAAACAAGAAACACCTGTGAGCTATAACCTAGAACAATTAATTGTACTTATAAGATCTAAGAACATGTCAAACAAATATGTTTATGTACCTCAGCATATAATAATATTGGTTATATGTATTATTAATACCTCCTTAATAATGGAGGTAAAATTCTTATAATTATTTATAATCAACTTTTTATTAATTAAATATTTTCATTATTATTGGATTACTGGAATAAAGAAATGCTATTTATTCTTAAAGAGAAATAAATAAGGTGTGTTTTTTTTTTTGTATTAACGTAGATACTTTTAATGATAGGGAAGGACCGATGCGTCTGGCTGACTTCTCTTCGGCCACAAAAACTGTTTCATTGATATCTTTACTAACGTCAGTACCTAACAATTTCGATTTGTATGTTTTATTACTTTATAAAAAAAGTTCTTGTTATAAAATTTAATGTAAAAACTGTGTAAAAGAGTGTTCTTTTACAAATGAAGTAATTTATTAAATCTAGCTATATATCATTATAATATTAATCTGTTATAAATATAAGTCTATATGAACCGTTAAACACTCTTTGTATTTCTATTGATGAGAAATCATCACCTAATATATATCAGATCTCAAAGTGTTTGTGAGAGATCTTGTTGTATATTATAGTTGTAACACGAGTTGTAAAAAATAACCTAACCTTGGACTGTATAAGAGATACTCACAAAACAGAGACATTATATATATATATATATATATATATATATATATATATATATATACATATATCACATACACTATAATGTATCTACACAAGAATCCTGCTTGGTATATATGCGAGTTAATTTTTGAAGACTTTAACTACCCGTTTTTATTTTCGAGCATCAACTGAGACCGTAGGAAATTCTTGAAAATGAATGCACGTAATTAAAGTCTTCGAAAGTCAAGTCGTGTATATATATGTATATATATATATATATATATATATATATATATATATATATATGTATATATAAACAAATAATACTTAATTAATACTTAATAATACTTAACAACCAATCTTAATGTAAAAATAAGTGAATAAACGAGAAAAGCCTGTGAACTACACCTAGAACAAATAATTGTACTTATAAGATCTAAGAACATGTCAAACAAATATGTTTATGTACCACAACATACACCAATAGTGGTTATATGTATTTTTAATATCTGCTGATTAATGGAGGTAAAATTCTTATAATTATTTTTAATCAACTTTTTATGATTTTTTAATATTATCATTATTATTTGATTACTGCAATAAACAGTTGTTATGTATTATAGGGATAATTAAATTAGGTGTGTTTTTGTAATAACTTAGGTACCTTTAATGATAGGGAAGGACCGATGCCTCTGGCTGACTTCTCTTGGGCCACAAAAACAGTTTCATTG
>JBAIZL010000001.1:278870924-278895924 GCA_036971475.1 Prosapia bicincta
TACATAGGCCATCTTTGTATTAGCTAAATCTACAATACTTAGTTATATAACTCCTTCATCCCTAAATGAAACTTCGGGTATTGTCAAATTTTGGCTCTATTGGAGTCTTCTTTAATATTTTGGAGAAAGTCAAAGTATATCAGTCCGCTAAATAGTCCGTAAAGGGTAATAGTCCATACAATGATGTGATGGGTTATTCCCATACTTGGAGTAACTTAATGAAGAGGTATCGATGTTGATTTTATCCAATTCTAGCCGTTTGACCTTAACTGAAAACTCTGGCTGTTTATCTATTTCAAGGTTTAATTTTGATGTATCCATAAGTTTTGGGTGAACAGCAGATGTCTATAACGAGTTGGTTCGTTTCATGTCGCTAAAAAAACTGAATCATTATTAGTCTTTATCGGGAATATACCTTGGAGGGTGACAGTGGTAGTTGCTTCTTGGCTGGTAATTTTTAAAGTTTCTTTGTTGGGGAAGGTCACCTGGTATTGGTTGATTTCGGGGACCCAGTTGATTATGTTGTCGTCGATTTCTAATGCAGTATACTCGCAGTTGTTTGCGTGATTATATCTGATGAAGAACGTTCCACAATCTATTTTGTGGTTCGTTGCAAAGTCGAATGAGCAAAAACGTTTGGAGTTTATTTTATGATTATAACTATTGTCTAAAACTAAAGTCACAGAATTAGCTACTAACATGTACCTTACGTGTCGTATTATTGTTACATATAAACGCATAATGATTCATATTTTGTAGGAATAGAATTCAATTCATACAAAATAAGTGTTTTAAACAATAGGTAAGTTTATAAAATATACAATTTTTTCAGAATATAATTTACAATTAACTTAAATCAGGCCTCTAATTCCCGCATTTTTATATTTTAGTTTCTGAAGGTAATCTTTCATTATAATATTTATATATTTTGCTTAATTCCTCATAAAGCTCTTGAGTTGAGATAACACTAGGATATACAACACGTATTTTACAAAATGTGAGAGAGTTTCCAAATCTGTGATTACTTGTAACATATTATATAAATTGATCAGAAGGTTTGAAATACTTCTTATCTTTTTTAGTTCCACAAAGTCATTTATATTACGATTTAAATATCTAATTTATTTTTAAATTCTATAGAGTTTTCATCCATTATGTTAAAAGTTTTATTTAATTCCTTCATAATACTGTTACTAAAAGAGTATTGCGATTGAGGTTGATAAACTTTTTTTATTTGCGCACACTCAATATCTTTAATGATCTTGTCATATTTTTTACCATCATATGTTTCTAAATTGCCTGTTATAGATTTTATTAAAAGTTATAATGTATGGTTTTATTAGCCCTAACTTTATCTAATTTATACACAAACACACAATCTGTAGTAGTATATTTTAAATGGGGTTTGACCACAGTTTATAGGTGCAACAATGTATACTCTTTTATACAATTTTTTAAAATAATAATTATGCGTTGACATTTTTTATTTATTCTTGGTTATTTTCCAGAAGTAACGTCATTAGTTAAATACAATAAAATGTTTAAAGGTTAACCCTTAAAATTTAACACTATAATAATTAGAAGGGTTAAAAGAGAGAGTAGGCCGAGCTGAGGCGGGGTTATGGGTAAGGCAAGGTCTGTCATAGCTTGCGAATGATTTATACATCTCGCTATAGGTAGGAAAAAGATAGTAACAAGCTTATTTTAACTATAATAACACAAATTTACATAAGCTAATATTCGTTAGGTATTTATTATATGACAGTATTTCCACTTCAACCCTTGCCGCTACAGAAGTATAAATATGAGAAGTCCTCAGAGTGTCTACGATCTTAAGTAAATGTTGATACTTCTCAACAATGCAGTAAAATGTTCACAGAAGCTATTTCAAATGTTATAAACGATGATTATAAATCTATAAATGTAATAATTAGACATTGAGTATACTTTAATAATTAAGATTGAAAGGGTTGTAATGAAATCCATAAGACAAGAATTACTTCCTAATATTTTACATAATTACATTATGAGTAATATTTTACTCGTAAAAAATACCTAAATCTCACTCTAAAAATTCACCATTTTATGTTTTATCTGAGTTTTTATTACTTTTAATAAATTATGTTTTTCTCACGGAGTTCCAATTAAATATGACAATTTTACCAAAAACTGGTTACATGTATAAAATCCTATTTTTAATAAATGTAAACCCTTAGGCTGCAATACGTGTCTCCAGAGATGCTTCGACTGCACCAACTCGGGTGAAACGATTTTTCAGAAGTGACGACATCAGTTAAATGCAATAGACGGGTAAAAGAGTTAACGCAAAAGTATTAAAATGATTAAAAGAGAAAGGCTGGGTGAGACTAGGCAGAGCTGAGGCAGGGATAGGGACAATGTATGGTATATGTACCATCTCGCTAAAGTTAAGAAAAAAACTAACATTATTATGTAGCTATTGTAACACAAATTTACGTGAACCAATACTCGTTTAGGAGTGCACAACAGTGTCATTAATACTCTTTTATTAATGTACAACCTCTTCTCAATCTTCTTTTCACAAGATATGTTGAAATGCTCAGAGTTTTTACTTTCTTTAACAAATACTGATACTTGAACAAATAGCAAACAAATCTAGGAACGAAAAATCTACATTTTCATAAACGATATAGTTTTACATAAACTATCACGTTTTCCTAATAAAATTGTCTATAAAACTCCTGGGTTTTTAATGTCACAAAAATAAATACACATACATTTTACAGACGTATAGACTTAAAAAAGTTGCAATTAGAAAATATTCACGTTTAATATGTATATGGGAAGCCTTATGGCTTCTTATGATATATTCTTTCATCTAAATATTTGAACGTATTTCATAAAAAAATCAAAACTATACAAAACCATTAAAAAGTGAAAAACTAAAAGTTTATGGAAAATAACAAACAAATTCTGCTACTAATGTTAGCTAATATTCTTACTCTCCAAACTGATTTTCTAAACTACTAAAAAAAGTCTTTAATGGGTTTTTGTCTTTCTCCTTTGAAAAAATACGTTCTACAAACATAATTAGGTTATTCATGTACAAATAACTTAATTAAATAATCAAAATTATTTACTGAATTAGGATAATATTTCTTCATGATTTTATAGCGATGTTTTTAAATAAGAATATAGTTTAGATGTACAGAGCATATCCACAAGGTTAAATTTATGTTTCTTGTGTTCTCATTGTTGCGATTGCATCTCCGCGCATGCGCTGTATTAACTTTGACTTCTTATGGAATAAACGCCATTTTATATATGTAGGTTTATACAAAATGGTCGGAGGTGAGATTGTATCTGATTTTCTTTTCTGAATTCAGCGAGTGTTAATACGCGACATTGTAATGCTAACCCACGTAATGCGAATGGGGCAAAACAGCTTTTACAATATTTCGTTTGGGTTAGTTTCTCGGAACAGTAAATACATTTCTTATAAGAGATAAAAAGATGACGATGGGACTATAAACCAAGTTTCCACTGAATTTAATACAAAGACGTGGAAATAAAAAACCTTGAATCTCAAGGAGATGGATTTTGAGTTTCTTATTTAAGAAAATATTTCAAGATATAGAGATTTTTCAAAATTCGTAATTTATTCCTTCATCGGTAAAAAGGAATGTAATTTATATAAGTAATTTGTTTAAAAGTTACACATATCATTATTAAATGATAATTATTATATATAAATATACTATCAATATATAAATAAACACACACACACACACACACACACACACACACACACACACATATATTATATATATATATATATATATATATGTATATATCAAAATATATTTCATTGTTTAAAATACCATTGATGCCAAACTACTTAAAATTCGTTCCACTATACATAAATAATTTGTTTAGAAGCAATTGTCGAACTTTAAACTACTAAAGTAAAAGTTTAACTTATTTTTTTGTAATGCACAACCATAAATACATATTAAAAGTTAATGAATAAGTAAAATATTTTCAATTTAAATTCATATATTTACTAACCCTATTAAAATTTATTTGTATTTACAGGTGAATAAAGGGTTCTACACATTAAAACCTGTTCAAACAAACTGGCTCTAGCTCTGATATCAATCAACTCATCTCGAATTCAGCTGTAATAATTCGTAGATTTCGTCATCAACAGAAGAGAAATCAGCTCCTTCCAATTAATTTTGCTTTGTCAACTTAAATTATTTTTCAGTATTTTATCGTTACGAACGAGTTTCCATCTTATATGTAATGGACGACCTAGCCATTTTCGACGACACTGCTCTAAAATGCAGCAAATTAATAACACACCAATACAGTGAGAGCTTTACGGCTGCCATACAGTTGTTGGACAAGAGGCAACGTATGTATATACACGGCTTATATGGGTTTTGCCGATTAGCAGATGAGACAGTCGACACGTTCCATCATAAAGATAGACGGCTTCTGTTGGCAAAGTTAAGGAAAGACGTTTACGAAGCAATCGATACTGGAATATCTACGAATCCTGTTCTCCATGCCTTTCAACTAGTGGTAAATAAATACAATATCGATTTGAATATAATCGATACGTTTCTACACAGCATGGAAATGGACTTGGACATAAAAACTTTCGATAGTGCCACATTCAAAGAATACATATCAGGATCCGCCGAAGCGGTAGGGCTCATGTGTTTACATGTGTTTTGTGAGGGTGATCTTGCCGCGTACGAGCGCGCTCGTGAACCAGCTTGTAAACTTGCAAACGCTTTCCAAAAGATAAACAGCTTGCGTGACCTGAAGAGCGACTACCAACATCGCGGCCGGGTTTACTTCCCCGACTTAGATATTCTAAGTTTCAACGTAGCTGCTAAGAAGGAGATCGAGAAAGACATCGAAAGAGATTTCGAGGATTACAAACTAGGGTTTGAGAAGTTCCCAAAAGGGGCAAAACGATTCATTAGAGTTGCATATTTGTATCACCGAAAGCTATTGGACAGGATTAAAGCTTCGTCACCAGAAAAAATCTTAAAAGAGAGAATCATAATTAGTAAATTTGAAAAACTTTTTATTCTGCTCATGAACAGTAATTACGTCAGTAAGGGTGTCGTATTATTTACGATTTCCTGTTTACTAGTATTTAGTTTAAGCCCATTATTGAAATACGCTTTGACATAGCACGTTACATTTGCCACCTTTATATTTGTCGTCGCCTTGTTCCTATCGATTACTCGAGGAGGAATATGAAAATTCAATTATCACCATCACACTGGTATAACTGTTTGCATTACCTCTCAAAGCTTAACCCCTCTTTTACTATTTTCCTAGCCCATTTAATAATACCAATAACTGTTATAAATAATATCGCTATTATTAGTAGTCTAGTAATAGACGGTGTATTTTATGGCTATTATTATTATTTTTATATTATTATTATTGTTGTTATTATTATTATTTTTGTTGTTGTTGTTTTTTCTTCTTCTTATTATTATTATTATTTTTACAAGTAACTGATATCTATTTTCGAATCGCAACGGAGGATTATAACAACGGAGGATTATAAGCTAAAACATAGAAGAAATAATTATATGTAAGATCTAAAAATATGTTAACCATATATATTTATGAATCACGGCATAAGCCAATATTTTTTATTTGTATTTGCAATATATCCTAACAAACGGAGTTGAAATTACTAATAAAAATATTATTTTGAACAATCATTGATGTTATTAAAATCCAAGTATCGAACTACATTCAATACCTGAATAATATTCCGTAATGTTATATTATTATGTATTCTATTTTTGAAATAATAAAATTGAGCATTTATTATTTCTGCAAGGATTTTGTAAACTCTTTTAATAAGCAACGATCTTGTTAAAAAAATTTTTTTCTAATATGAGTAAATTAAAGAAGTTTGTACTAAACCAAATCAAGCCTTGAATAAATTTCTTTATTAGATAACAAATAAGCACGAAGAAAATGAAAAATGTTAATACATAATTCTTATTCCAAAAGTATCATAAAAGAGTAAAAATTGATGTAACTATGAATTGAGTTGAAAAACCATTCAAAAAACTATTACAAACTGTGTGGCACTTGTGTTTAGATTAGAAAAAGGTACGTCATTAAAAAACTAACATTAATACTTGTAATAAAACAATGCAACGTCATATTTCACGAAATTATACCTTTAAATGGTGAAACCTACTAAATCGTTAATTAATTGTCCGCAAAATATAATTAATAATAACTTCTTAAATACTATTTGGTGGAAAGGGTGATATGGTATTAAAGAGAGACAGTGTTGCCCAAAACAATTGCCCATTATATACTGATTTGTAATAATATGTTTAGAATTCGCAGGCTGATCTAACCTAACCTAACCTAACCTAACCGAAAGTCCTCATCTAAGCTAACCTAACGTAACTTAACCCAATCTAACCTATCCTAACGTAGTTTAACCCAACCTAAGGTGACCTAACCTAAATTATCAAATCCTAGCCTAACCTAACCGAAATCCTCATCTAAGCTAACCTAACGTAACTTAACCCAGCCTAACCTATCCTAACGTAGTTTAAACCAACCTAAGGTGACCTAACCTAAATTATCAAGGCCTAACCTAACCTAACCGAAAGTCCTCATCTAAGCTAACCTAACGTAACTTAACCCAACCTAACCTATCCTAACGTAGTTTAACCCAACCTAAGGTGACCTAACCTAAATTATCAAGGCCTAACCTAACCTAACCGAAAGTCCTCATCTAAGCTAACCTAACCTAACCTAACGTAACTTAACCCAACCTCACCAAACCTAACGTAGTGTAACCCAACCTAAGATGACCTAGCCTAAATTATCAAGGCCTAACCTAACCTAACCGAAAGTCCTAATCTAAGCTAACCTAACGAAACATAAAGTAACTTAACCCAACCTAACCTATTCTAACGTAGTTTAACCCAACCTAAGGTGACCTAGCCTAACCTAACGTAATTTAATCTAACCCATAGGTTTCCAAACTAGGGGGCGCGGAGGCAAGTCAGGGGGTGCGCCTGACAAGTTGGAAAACAGTAAGATAAGTTTTCATTTAGTTAAAAATTAAGTACACAATTTATCAAAATGTATAACTAAATTTACACCTGATTGTATTACATAGGTAAAAAAATCTTCACTTTGGATAAAAACCTGTGTATCAGATGAAGCTCTTCGATTATACTTGCCTTTTCAAGCAACTAATAGTGAAAAAAAAACATTTTCAGCACTTGTTGCAAAACAAACGAAATAAAAGAACAAACTTGATGATGCTAGTGACTAAACTTGCGTCCTTACTAAAACACAACTTCTTATAGGCATGCTAGTGAAAATTATTCAAACTCATCTCACTAAGGTTTTTCTCTTATAAGTTAAAATTTACTTTGCTAATTAAAACTTGAAATGTTATATCATGTTTCTTTTGAAAGTAGCTATAAATAGATAAATAGTTTTCAATTTATAGAAAACCCACACAAACCATTAATACAGTACAAAACCACTCTAACAATCCCCCACAACATAAAATGACTGCTTACAATTCACTCTTATATAGAATGCTAAAACTGTCTCTAAAAAATGAAGTAAAAGCCAAAGAAAAACAAATAATATATCAAATAGCCCAAATATATGGATACAATAAAAAAAACTTTAGATGCATTAGAATTTAAAATATTAAATAAATTCAAACAACCTAAAATCGAACTACAAACAACAACAAAATGGGCCACATTCACATATACAGGATACAACATAAAAGGAGTACCTAAAACACTAAACAATAATAATATTAACATAGCTTACAAAAACACAGGAAACATAATCAATAAAATAAACCAATCGGAAAAAATATGTCCCACACTTAGTAACGGAATATACAAAATCGAATGCCCAGATTGTAATAAAATATACATAGGCCAAACAAAAAAATTAAAAGACAGATATCAAGAACACTTTAATGCATACATCAACCTGAAACTTATAACTCAAACTTAGCTACACCCGCCATCAAAAACAAAAACGCATTCCCCACATTAAAAAACGTACACCTAATAAAAGAATTACAGAAAGGCCTCAAAATGACAATCTGGGAACAACTACAAATTTATAAATATCAAAATAAAATCATAAACGAACAAATACAAATAAAATGAAAAAAAACGATAAATTATTCGACCTAATAGATGAAATTAATCCCAAGACAAACTTAAAAGACTCGCACTGTGCAGTGAATCCGAAAATAGAACATAACGGTACACCACACTTTGTGACAACGGGAATTCTACGCAGCTTGCAGTCTACTACAACTACCGGTCAATGATGCCCGATTTTGGAGATAATACCAATCTCTGAAAGTTAACTCGCATAAATACCAAGATTCTTGTTTAAGTACATATAGTGAAAGTGATAAGTGAATACAAGAAAACAGTGTTGCAAAGCTACAAATATATATATATATATATATATATATATATATATATATATATATTGTAATCCTTATATAAATCAATATATACAATTTAATATAATCTAAAACAAAAATTACAAAATAATATCTTATGTACAATAAAAGCAGATAAAAGCAATGCTGTGGTTGTAATAAACAAACAAGATTACATTAACAAAAATGAAAAAATATATGGTAGATAATATGTTTATAGAACTAATAAAGATCCCATGGATAAATATCAGAATGAAATAAAAGGTATTGTGAAGAATTCTTAAGTATTATTTAATCCGGAAATCAATAACATGAATGATAACCCTAAAACACGATTATTAAATGGTATTATAAAATTACATAAAATAAATAATCCAATTAGACCGCTTATTAATTTTAAAAGTGCACCTTCATATAAAATATCTAAAATTCTTGTAAAACAGCTAAAAGATAAAATTAAATTAAATAACATTCATAATATAAAAAATACTTATCACCTTATAGAGAAAATTAAAACTATAAAAGTAGATAATAATAGCAAATTAATATCATTCGATATAAAATACATGTATACCAATATACCATTAATGGAAACATATAAAATAATAAAAAGTTAATTAATTATTCATACATGTTATAAAAAAGAAATTGATGAAACAATTAATGTACTTAAAATAACGTTAAAACAAAATTACTTTTGCTATAATAACAAAATATACAGACAAGAAGATGGCTTGGTAAAGGGTTCACCGCTATCAAGTACCATTTCCGAAATATTTTCACAATATTTTGATGAAGAAATAATAACAATTAAAAAAAATATGATAATAATGCACAATGGTATAGATATGTGGATGATGGCCTGTATATTTCTACAAATAATGCAATAAATTTAAACCGATTAATTACCGAAATAAATCAAATACACAATAAAATACAGTTTACTTACGAAATAGAAAAACTTAATGCTATAAATTTCTTAGACATCACCATTTATAAGGAAAATAATAAATTAAATTTCACAATATTTAGAAAACCCACTCAAACAGTAAAAATAATACCTAATTATTCAAACCACCCGTACAATCAAAAAATGGCATGTTTCTATAATTTATTATACAGAATGAACCGAATTCCATTAAACCCAATAAATAAATTGAAAGAACTAAACATTATTCAACAAATAGCAATACAAAATGGATATAAAAAAAAAAACATTTATAAATTGAATAATAAGATCCTTAAAAAATGGATAATAATATAAATAAAAATGATTATTCAAATACTAAAGACATTATTTGGTCCAAATTCTTATTTACCGGTTATGAAATCAAACCAATTATAAAATTATTTAAAGACACTAATGTCAAATTAGCTTATTACACTAAGAACACAATTAATAATATAATAAATACAAACATTAAAGTAAATAAAATTAATATAAACGGCGTATATAGTATTAACTGCTCAAAATGTCAAAAATGTTATATAGGACAAACAAAAAAGAAAATAAAGGACTGTTACAAGGAACATTTAAATCCATTTAAAAAACCACATATTTATAAATCTAATCTTGCAATACACTGTATAGAAAGGAATCACGATTTTCCAGATATTAGTAATATGAAATTAATTAAACACGTACAAAAAGGTTTAAAAATGAATATAATAGAAAACTTAGAGATATATAAAAATAAAATTAAGGACACACTAATAGAGGAACAAGTCTAGATTAAGTCAAAACATAATTCAATCTTTATCATATTTGATGACATTTTAAAAATAAAAGATTAGAACAAATGGAAATTTTAAAGTATATTTATCTAACAGATAAGATAACTGAGACCAGGTTTACTGAGCATAGTACAATTATATTCAACAGTCTTACTCTAGTCACATAACTGGACAGTGATTTATACATTTTGAAAATGTTAATAATGTAAATTAGCGAAAAGCTTCAACAAACATTAAAATGCAGTAATATATTTTTGTTTATGAAAATTGTCTTATTTCACCATATATATATATATATATATATATATATATATATATATATATATATATATATATATACATATATATATATATATATATATATATATATATGTATATATATATATATGTATATATATATATATATATATATATATATATATATATATATATATATATATATTTGTTTTTTTTTTCATATGCCCTACTATTTAATTATAGTATAATCTGAAGGAGGGCGTGGCGAACTTTCATTTTAAGAAGAGATGGCGTGGTACCAAAACGTTTGGGCACGACTGATCTAACCTAACCTAATATACTTAACCTAACCTAACCGAACCTCCTTACTTAAGCTAAGCTAGCCTAGGCAACCTAACGTAGCATAAACTAACCTAACTTAACTTGTCGTAACATAATCTAAGGTAACCTAACCTAAATTATCATAATATAGCCTAACGTAATCTAATCTATCCTAACCTATCCCTTAGGGCTGCAAACAAATAAATATTCCTCTTGGAGGGCGCTATTGGAATCGAACCTAGGATCATTATGTTATTAATCTAATTAAATTTACTAACACACCAAATAAAACTCCAAATACTAAACTCCATACTAAAGCTCCAAATATTATTTCAATCATAAACATTATTGTTAGAATTATTGTACAATATTAAATATTAAAACAATATTACATTTTACAGTAAAAAAAAGGTAGAAAAATAATTGTACTAGTACTTTAACAGCTTATAACTTTTTTTAAACGTATTTTTTTCATTAGAAATATTATTTAATTCTTAAATTTTATAGTCCATTACGTAACTTAATTAATCACTTTTACATTAATTTATGACTTCCGAAGTTTACATTTTGTAAATTTGTAAAAACTTACTTAGACTGAACGTTTTCGATCGCTAAGGGGCGGATCTTCATCAGTGTCTTCTGCTTGGAGTTGTTAGGTTAAGCGGTGACGATTTTAAAGGCAGGTTGTCGATAGTATCAAAGAGTATGTGTCATTTGTATTGTTTTTGTTCGTTTAATATGTTTGTACTTTGTCTTTTTTTACACATATGTTTCGAGTACAAACATATTAAACGAACAAACACAATACAAATCACACATACTTTATGATACTATCGAAAACCTGCCTCTAAAAACCGACACCGCTTAAATCGATAACTCCAGGCAGAAGACACTGATGAAGATCGCCACATAGCGATCAAAAACGTTCTGTCTCAGTAAGTTTAAACAAATTTACAAAGTTTAAAGTTCAGATAGTCATAAACAATTGTTTAAGGGATTAATTAAGATTCACCGAACGTAATGTGTTCATTAATATGTTTCATTTAATATGTTTGCGCTTTATGTTTTTGTGTGTTTGTAAATTTCATATTGTTCTATTGTATTGAGATGTCTAGAAATCACGCTTACTCAATACAAATCACACATGCTCTTTGATACTATCGAAAACCTGCCTTTAAAATCGTCACCACTTAACCTAAAGCAGAAGATACTGATGAAGATCGCCACGGAACGATCAAAAATGTTCGGTCTGAGTAATTTTACAAATTTAAAACTTGGTAGTCATAAACTAATGTAAAACGGGTATCTACAAAGATGAACCAGTGTGCAGATTATGCGGGCAAGAACTGGAGACTGCCACACACATATTTATAGATGTGAAGCACTTGCCGAGAGGCGCTTCAACCTCTTTGGTGATAGTACAGCTCTGGTGGATGCTGAAGGTAAAACACTAGTCAGGAAACTCCTAAACCTCCTCCTGGTAAGAGGGAATGGGCTCTTTAAATAGATCAGGTAGGTAAGTACAATATACCTTAAGGTAGCGGTGCTTCGGGCAGTTTAAACCCGCTCCCAAGATAAAAAAAAAGGTCTGTATAAAAATATCAGTTTCTGTGGGTCGAAAATATTTCTTAAACCAAGATGTCTTCTCTTATATATGGCCATGTTTATAATTGTAATATATTTAATTTACTTCAATTTGAAAAAAGGTTGTCCGATGAATATGCATCTGTTATCTAAGTCTCTAATCCATTTGTCCACCTCATCTGTGTACCTTTTTTTGTTCTCTTTAAGGGAGGCTTCACTTTAATTGGTTTATTGACCTAGTTTTCTGTTGGTTGGAGAAGAAAGTTACTGCTTCAATTGGTACGTACCTAACTGAATCCTCTATAAACACGAAGAAGCTTGACGAGCAACACACACCTCCGAAAGCTATTTCGCTAAAAGTAAGACTGTTGATAAGGTAATTGAATGCAGAAAATATTGCTATATATACATTTATAATTATATTACAATATCGAATATTGATGTTATAATATATAATTTCATGAAGCATTGAAAGAGATTTTTTAAATTATGTAAATCGTAATATTATGTTTGTAATTTCACTCTGTGTTACTTACTTCCTTATTTTACGACTAAATGTTGCTCAAATATTGATTTGAAATTGTTCAAATGGTTTGGAAACATATTTTTATAGTTTTACCCTCTGTATTAGTTTATACCATTGATGCCAAACTACTTAAAATTCGTTCCACTATACATAAATAATTTGTTTAGAAGCAATTGTCGAACTTTAAACTACTAAAGTAAAAGTTTAACTTATTTTTTTGTAATGCACAACCATAAATACATATTAAAAGTTAATGAATAAGTAAAATATTTTCAATTTAAATTCATATATTTACTAACCCTATTAAAATTTATTTGTATTTACAGGTGAATAAAGGGTTCTACACATTAAAACCTGTTCAAACAAACTGGCTCTAGCTCTGATATCAATCAACTCATCTCGAATTCAGCTGTAATAATTCGTAGATTTCGTCATCAACAGAAGAGAAATCAGCTCCTTCCAATTAATTTTGCTTTGTCAACTTAAATTATTTTTCAGTATTTTATCGTTACGAACGAGTTTCCATCTTATATGTAATGGACGACCTAGCCATTTTCGACGACACTGCTCTAAAATGCAGCAAATTAATAACACACCAATACAGTGAGAGCTTTACGGCTGCCATACAGTTGTTGGACAAGAGGCAACGTATGTATATATACGGCTTATATGGGTTTTGCCGATTAGCAGATGAGACAGTCGACACGTTCCATCATAAAGATAGACGGCTTCTGTTGGCAAAGTTAAGGAAAGACGTTTACGAAGCAATCGATACTGGAATATCTACGAATCCTGTTCTCCATGCCTTTCAACTAGTGATAAATAAATACAAAATCGATTTGAATATAATCGATACGTTTCTACACAGCATGGAAATGGACTTGGACATAAAAACTTTCGATAGTGCCACATTCAAAGAATACATATAGGATCCGCCGAAGCGGCAGGGCTCATGTGTTTACATGTGTTTTGTGAGGGTGATCTTGCCGCTTATGAGCGCAGTCGTGAAGCTATTTGTAAATTAGGACACGTTTTTCAAAAGGTAAACGGCTTGCGTGACCTGAAGAGCGACTATCAATATCGCGGTCGGGTTTACTTCCCCGACGTAGATTTTCAAAGTTTCGACGAAGACGTTAAGAAGCAGATTGAGGACGACATCGAAAGAGATTTCAAAGATTCCGAATCAGGATTGGAAAACTTTCCAGAGGGGGCAAAACTTGCCATTAAAGTTGCATATCTGTACCAAAAAAAGCTATTTGAACGAATAAAATCTTCTTCAGCAGAAACAATTCTAAAAAAGAGGATCAGAATTAGTAATTTCGAAAGGCTTTGTATTCTACTCATGAGCAGTAGTTATGTCAGTGTGGGTCTCGTTTTATTTGCGATTTCCTGTTTACTAGCATTTACTCTAGTGCCAGGATTCGCTTTAAATTGGTATGTTATAGCCGTCGCCTTTTTATTAGTCCTGGCATTGTTTAATTCGATTGCTCGAGGCGAGTATGAAAATACAATTATAAACATCGCACTGGAATATCTCTGGAAGAGTAACTGTTATTTAACCTTTCACATATAATAATATGCCTCATAAAAATTATTATTATTATTATCGTTTTTATTTTTAGTAGTAGTATGTTATTATTATTGTTGTTGTTGTTGTTATAATTGTTGTTAACAACACAGTATAATGATTATTATTGTTCTTGTTGTTGATGTTGTTTGAGACTGAAATCTACTGTCAAATCGTAACGCAATAATATGTGTATAAACGCGTATAACCTGTAAGCTACATCATAAAACAATTAATTATATACAATATCGAACAACGTGTGTATGTCCCACAAGATAAACCAATATTGGTTAAATATATTTTTAATATCTTCTAACTAAAGGAGTTATTACTTACTAATAAAAATATAATTTAAATGTAGTCATTTATATTATTTAGATCCGATTATCGAACTATAAACAAATTCGGAAAAAATTACTAAATGTTTATAACTATTTAACAGATTTTTTAAATAATAAACTAGATAAATTCTAATTATTTTGCCGAAATATATTTTACCCATTACAAATATTAAAACTTAAACATTTTACAAATATTTATATTTATTTACTAGAATAAATGCTTGTTTATAAGTATTCTTAAAATAAATAAACTAGTTATTTTTTTACTATTAGTCAAATTAAATATTAATATGTTAACTATAATAACAGAATTAACTAATATATTGTATTTGTTTGTAATATAATTGTTTGATATGTTTTGTTCGTTTGTGAAAAATTGTTAATCTAATCAAATTTGATATACAAACTGTGAAAGTGTTCACTCATAAATCCACGAAACTATTTATTTTATTCAAAATTATAATTATACACATTAATTATAATTTTATAGTAATAATAAAATTATTAGAACCATTAAAGAGTTTTTTTTATATTTTGCTGTTCATAAGTTAGAATATGTTAAACAAACATGTTTATATCCCACAGGATAAATCCATATCTGTTAATAATATATTTAATACTTCCTGACTAATAGAGGTAAAATTTACTAATAAAAATGTTATTTAATGCAATCATTTTTGTCCGAATGTCAAAGTATATTCAATGCTTGAAAAATATTCCATGTTATATCATTATGTTATATATTTTTTAATATTAAAATTGAGCAATACGATTTTGATAAATATTCTTAAAATAATTGAATTAGATGTGTTTCTAAACCATCTTGTCTTTTAGAAAAGTTTGGTTTTTAATACAACAGGAGTACTGTAACCAAAATACACCTTGTGCAGAGCTTCGGGTCTAATCTGCAATTAAAGAAATACGCACCATACGAAAACAGGACAGTTTGTAAATTTGTAAATTAAATTTGAATCAAACAAGGAAAAATGTCAACGCATAATTATTATTTTATAAAGAGTCATGAGAGAGTAAAATTTTTACGTAACGACAAACTGAACTAGAAAACGTTTTTTACAAACTGTGAATTATTTGTATTTAGATAAGATAAAATAGCGGCAATAAAAAACAAAGACTATTTCTTGTTATTAAACAATGTCACGTAATATTTCATAAAAATGTATGTTTGAGTGGTAAACCTACTTTATCGGTTTGCTAAATATAATTATTAAAAAATCGTTTAATACAATTAGGGTGTCGGGGAGTGACTTACATCGACCGAAAAAGGTAAGCAAGTGGGATCCAATTTATCAACTGTCCATTATAAACCAAAGGTTTACACTAGATACAGAAATCACACCTTACCTTACATCGGCCTATGGTTCTAAAGAAAGAATGTTTTGGACAAAACTACACTTCAGTGTCCATTAAAAACTAAAGGTTTATACTAGATACAGAAAGCACAAACAAACCTAATCTAATCTAAACTAACTTAAAATAACCTAACTTAGCCTAACCTAACGTAACATAACATAACCTAACCTAACCTAACCTTACCTTACACTGGCCATTTGGTTTTAAAGAAAGAATGAGTTCGACAAAACTACACTTCAATGAAAATTAAAAACTAAAGGATCACACTAGATACAGAAATCCCAAACAAACCTAATTAAATCTAAACTAACTCAATTTAACCAAATTTAACCTAACCTAACGTAACATAACTTGACCTAACATAACATAACCTTACCTTACATTGGTGATATGGTTTTAGAGAAAGAATGTGTTCGATAAAACTACGCTTCAATGCCCATTAAAAACCAACGGCTTACACTAGATACAGAAATCACTAACAAACCTAATTTAATTGAACCTAACTTAACCTAGCTTTACCTTACGTCTGCAATATGACTTTAAAGAAAGAACAACAGCCAATGTCTATCTTCTCATTAGTCATTGAAGCACTTGAACATATAAAACTGTGCATGTTCTGTAAAACTTTGACGATTACTAAGCGAAAAAGTAACATTTCAAAAGCTTTTTAGTTTTGTAAATTTAATCGAATAATTTTAAGGTTAAATAAATCACTTGAAGTAAACAGTTGGGAATACTTGATTTATTCATGTCAAAACAGTTATTCAAGAATTTGTCCACATTTTATTTCATAAAAGCAAATAAACAAAATTGTCCACAAACTGAAAAACCCACCTCTCAGTTAAGGTTTAGTAAACACATTTCACTCTGACCTCTGATTTACCTATGAACTAAGCTTTAATTAAATTTTAAACGTACGGGGTCACAAGATTTTGACCTTACCCTAAAATTTGATCCGAGGCAGTAAGTCTGATTGTTAAGCTAAACAAATATTTAAACAAAATGGTCTGAGAGGGAAATATCTGTTTTTGGTAAACAATTATTTTCCTAAAGGTTTAATTAATACAAAAGCTTTTCACTCTACAGCTATTTATACGCTTTAGAATTCTTTTATAGTTATAAATAAGGTGAACAAAAATGGAAATGACAGTAATTAAAAACATATGCTTATAATTAGTTCAGAGAAGAACTGATTATTCCCTTGACATCGTATAAACTAATACAGAGGGTAAAACTATAGAAATATGTTTCCAAACCATTTGAACAATTTCAAATCAATATTTGAGCAACATTTAGTCGTAAAATAAGGAAGTAAGTAACACAGAGTGAAATTACAAACATAATATTACGATTTACATAATTTAAAAAATCTCTTTCAATGCTTCATGAAATTATATATTATAACATCAATATTCGATATTGTAATATAATTATAAATGTATATATAGCAATATTTTCTGCATTCAATTACCTTATCAACAGTCTTACTTTTAGCGAAATAGCTTTCGGAGGTGTGTGTTGCTCGTCAAGCTTCTTCGTGTTTATAGAGGATTCAGTTAGGTACGTACCAATTGAAGCAGTGACTTTCTTCTCCAACCAACAGAAAACTAGGTCAATAAACCAATTAAAGTGAAGCCTCCCTTAAAGAGAACAAAAAAAGGTACACGGATGAGGTGGACAAATGGATTAGAGACTTAGATAACAGATGCATATTCATCGGACAACCTTTTTTCAAATTGAAGTAAATTAAATATATTACAATTATAAACATGGCCATATATAAGAGAAGACATCTTGGTTTAAGAAATATTTTCGACCCACAGAAACTGATATTTTTATACAGACCTTTTTTTTTTATCTTGGGAGCGGGTTTAAACTGCCCGAAGCACCGCTACCTTAAGGTATATTGTACTTACCTACCTGATCTATTTAAAGAGCCCATTCCCTCTTACCAGGAGGAGGTTTAGGAGTTTCCTGACTAGTGTTTTACCTTCAGCATCCACCAGAGCTGTACTATCACCAAAGAGGTTGAAGCGCCTCTCGGCAAGTGCTTCACATCTATAAATATGTGTGTGGCAGTCTCCAGTTCTTGCCCGCATAATCTGCACACTGGTTCATCTTTGTAGATACCCGTTTTACATTAGTTTATGACTACCAAGTTTTAAATTTGTAAAATTACTCAGACCGAACATTTTTGATCGTTCCGTGGCGATCTTCATCAGTATCTTCTGCTTTAGGTTAAGTGGTGACGATTTTAAAGGCAGGTTTTCGATAGTATCAAAGAGCATGTGTGATTTGTATTGAGTAAGCGTGATTTCTAGACATCTCAATACAATAGAACAATATGAAATTTACAAACACACAAAAACATAAAGCGCAAACATATTAAATGAAACATATTAATGAACACATTACGTTCGGTGAATCTTAATTAATCCCTTAAACAATTGTTTATGACTATCTGAACTTTAAACTTTGTAAATTTGTTTAAACTTACTGAGACAGAACGTTTTTGATCGCTATGTGGCGATCTTCATCAGTGTCTTCTGCCTGGAGTTATCGATTTAAGCGGTGTCGGTTTTTAGAGGCAGGTTTTCGATAGTATCATAAAGTATGTGTGATTTGTATTGTGTTTGTTCGTTTAATATGTTTGTACTCGAAACATATGTGTAAAAAAAGACAAAGTACAAACATATTAAACGAACAAAAACAATACAAATGACACATACTCTTTGATACTATCGACAACCTGCCTTTAAAATCGTCACCGCTTAACCTAACAACTCCAAGCAGAAGACACTGATGAAGATCCGCCCCTTAGCGATCGAAAACGTTCAGTCTAAGTAAGTTTTTACAAATTTACAAAATGTAAACTTCGGAAGTCATAAATTAATGTAAAAGTGATTAATTAAGTTACGTAATGGACTATAAAATTTAAGAATTAAATAATATTTCTAATGAAAAAAATACGTTTAAAAAAAGTTATAAGCTGTTAAAGTACTAGTACAATTATTTTTCTACCTTTTTTTTACTGTAAAATGTAATATTGTTTTAATATTTAATATTGTACAATAATTCTAACAATAATGTTTATGATTGAAATAATATTTGGAGCTTTAGTATGGAGTTTAGTATTTGGAGTTTTATTTGGTGTGTTAGTAAATTTAATTAGATTAATAACATAATGATCCTAGGTTCGATTCCAATAGCGCCCTCCAAGAGGAATATTTATTTGTTTGCAGCCCTAAGGGATAGGTTAGGATAGATTAGATTACGTTAGGCTATATTATGATAATTTAGGTTAGGTTACCTTAGATTATGTTACGACAAGTTAAGTTAGGTTAGTTTATGCTACGTTAGGTTGCCTAGGCTAGCTTAGCTTAAGTAAGGAGGTTCGGTTAGGTTAGGTTAAGTATATTAGGTTAGGTTAGATCAGTCGTGCCCAAACGTTTTGGTACCACGCCATCTCTTCTTAAAATGAAAGTTCGCCACGCCCTCCTTCAGATTATACTATAATTAAATAGTAGGGCATATGAAAAAAAAACAAATATATATATATATATATATATATATATATATACATATATATATATATATACATATATATATATATATATATATATATATATATATATATATATATGTATATATATATATATATATATATATATATATATATATATATATATATATATATATATATGGTGAAATAAGACAATTTTCATAAACAAAAATATATTACTGCATTTTAATGTTTGTTGAAGCTTTTCGCTAATTTACATTATTAACATTTTCAAAATGTATAAATCACTGTCCAGTTATGTGACTAGAGTAAGACTGTTGAATATAATTGTACTATGCTCAGTAAACCTGGTCTCAGTTATCTTATCTGTTAGATAAATATACTTTAAAATTTCCATTTGTTCTAATCTTTTATTTTTAAAATGTCATCAAATATGATAAAGATTGAATTATGTTTTGACTTAATCTAGACTTGTTCCTCTATTAGTGTGTCCTTAATTTTATTTTTATATATCTCTAAGTTTTCTATTATATTCATTTTTAAACCTTTTTGTACGTGTTTAATTAATTTCATATTACTAATATCTGGAAAATCGTGATTCCTTTCTATACAGTGTATTGCAAGATTAGATTTATAAATATGTGGTTTTTTAAATGGATTTAAATGTTCCTTGTAACAGTCCTTTATTTTCTTTTTTGTTTGTCCTATATAACATTTTTGACATTTTGAGCAGTTAATACTATATACGCCGTTTATATTAATTTTATTTACTTTAATGTTTGTATTTATTATATTATTAATTGTGTTCTTAGTGTAATAAGCTAATTTGACATTAGTGTCTTTAAATAATTTTATAATTGGTTTGATTTCATAACCGGTAAATAAGAATTTGGACCAAATAATGTCTTTAGTATTTGAATAATCATTTGTATTTATATTATTATCCATTTTTTAAGGATCTTATTATTCAATTTATAAATGTTTTTTTTTATATCCATTTTGTATTGCTATTTGTTGAATAATGTTTAGTTCTTTCAATTTATTTATCGGGTTTAATGGAATTCGGTTCATTCTGTATAATAAATTATAGAAACATGCCATTTTTTGATTGTACGGGTGGTTTGAATAATTAGGTATTATTTTTACTGTTTGAGTGGGTTTTCTAAATATTGTGAAATTTAATTTATTATTTTCCTTATAAATGGTGATGTCTAAGAAATTTATAGCATTAAGTTTTTCTATTTCGTAAGTAAACTGTATTTTATTGTGTATTTGATTTATTTCGGTAATTAATCGGTTTAAATTTATTGCATTATTTGTAGAAATATACAGGCCATCATCCACATATCTATACCATTGTGCATTATTATCATATTTTTTTTAATTGTTATTATTTCTTCATCAAAATATTGTGAAAATATTTCGGAAATGGTACTTGATAGCGGTGAACCCTTTACCAAGCCATCTTCTTGTCTGTATATTTTGTTATTATAGCAAAAGTAATTTTGTTTTAACGTTATTTTAAGTACATTAATTGTTTCATCAATTTCTTTTTTATAACATGTATGAATAATTAATTAACTTTTTATTATTTTATATGTTTCCATTAATGGTATATTGGTATACATGTATTTTATATCGAATGATATTAATTTGCTATTATTATCTACTTTTATAGTTTTAATTTTCTCTATAAGGTGATAAGTATTTTTTATATTATGAATGTTATTTAATTTAATTTTATCTTTTAGCTGTTTTACAAGAATTTTAGATATTTTATATGAAGGTGCACTTTTAAAATTAATAAGCGGTCTAATTGGATTATTTATTTTATGTAATTTTATAATACCATTTAATAATCGTGTTTTAGGGTTATCATTCATGTTATTGATTTCCGGATTAAATAATACTTAAGAATTCTTCACAATACCTTTTATTTCATTCTGATATTTATCCATGGGATCTTTATTAGTTCTATAAACATATTATCTACCATATATTTTTTCATTTTTGTTAATGTAATCTTGTTTGTTTATTACAACCACAGCATTGCTTTTATCTGCTTTTATTGTACATAAGATATTATTTTGTAATTTTTGTTTTAGATTATATTAAATTGTATATATTGATTTATATAAGGATTACAATATATATATATATATATATATATATATATATATATATATATATATTTGTAGCTTTGCAACACTGTTTTCTTGTATTCACTTATCACTTTCACTATATGTACTTAAACAAGAATCTTGGTATTTATGCGAGTTAACTTTCAGAGATTGGTATTATCTCCAAAATCGGGCATCATTGACCGGTAGTTGTAGTAGACTGCAAGCTGCGTAGAATTCCCGTTGTCACAAAGTGTGGTGTTCCGTTATGTTCTATTTTCGGATTCACTGCACTGTGCGAGTCTTTTAAGTTTGTCTTGGGATTAATTTCATCTATTAGGTCGAATAATTTATCGTTTTTTTTCATTTTATTTGTATTTGTTCGTTTATGATTTTATTTTGATATTTATAAATTTGTAGTTGTTCCCAGATTGTCATTTTGAGGCCTTTCTGTAATTCTTTTATTAGGTGTACGTTTTTTAATGTGGGGAATGCGTTTTTGTTTTTGATGGCGGGTGTAGCTAAGTTTGAGTTATAAGTTTCAGGTTGATGTATGCATTAAAGTGTTCTTGATATCTGTCTTTTAATTTTTTTGTTTGGCCTATGTATATTTTATTACAATCTGGGCATTCGATTTTGTATATTCCGTTACTAAGTGTGGGACATATTTTTTCCGATTGGTTTATTTTATTGATTATGTTTCCTGTGTTTTTGTAAGCTATGTTAATATTATTATTGTTTAGTGTTTTAGGTACTCCTTTTATGTTGTATCCTGTATATGTGAATGTGGCCCATTTTGTTGTTGTTTGTAGTTCGATTTTAGGTTGTTTGAATTTATTTAATATTTTAAATTCTAATGCATCTAAAGTTTTTTTTATTGTATCCATATATTTGGGCTATTTGATATATTATTTGTTTTTCTTTGGCTTTTACTTCATTTTTTAGAGACAGTTTTAGCATTCTATATAAGAGTGAGTTGTAAGCAGTCATTTTATGTTGTGGGGGATTGTTAGAGTGGTTTTGTACTGTATTAATGGTTTGTGTGGGTTTTCTATAAATTGAAAACTATTTATCTATTTATAGCTACTTTCAAAAGAAACATGATATAACATTTCAAGTTTTAATTAGCAAAGTAAATTTTAACTTATAAGAGAAAAACCTTAGTGAGATGAGTTTGAATAATTTTCACTAGCATGCCTATAAGAAGTTGTGTTTTAGTAAGGACGCAAGTTTAGTCACTAGCATCATCAAGTTTGTTCTTTTATTTCGTTTGTTTTGCAACAAGTGCTGAAAATGTTTTTTTTTCACTATTAGTTGCTTGAAAAGGCAAGTATAATCGAAGAGCTTCATCTGATACACAGGTTTTTATCCAAAGTGAAGATTTTTTTACCTATGTAATACAATCAGGTGTAAATTTAGTTATACATTTTGATAAATTGTGTACTTAATTTTTAACTAAATGAAAACTTATCTTACTGTTTTCCAACTTGTCAGGCGCACCCCCTGACTTGCCTCCGCGCCCCCTAGTTTGGAAACCTATGGGTTAGATTAAATTACGTTAGGTTAGGCTAGGTCACCTTAGGTTGGGTTAAACTACGTTAGAATAGGTTAGGTTGGGTTAAGTTACTTTATGTTTCGTTAGGTTAGCTTAGATTAGGACTTTCGGTTAGGTTAGGTTAGGCCTTGATAATTTAGGCTAGGTCATCTTAGGTTGGGTTACACTACGTTAGGTTTGGTGAGGTTGGGTTAAGTTACGTTAGGTTAGGTTAGGTTAGCTTAGATGAGGACTTTCGGTTAGGTTAGGTTAGGCCTTGATAATTTAGGTTAGGTCACCTTAGGTTGGGTTAAACTACGTTAGGATAGGTTAGGTTGGGTTAAGTTACGTTAGGTTTGCTTAGATGAGGACTTTCGGTTAGGTTAGGTTAGGCCTTGATAATTTAGGTTAGGTCACCTTAGGTTGGTTTAAACTACGTTAGGATAGGTTAGGCTGGGTTAAGTTACGTTAGGTTAGCTTAGATGAGGATTTCGGTTAGGTTAGGCTAGGATTTGATAATTTAGGTTAGGTCACCTTAGGTTGGGTTAAACTACGTTAGGATAGGTTAGATTGGGTTAAGTTACGTTAGGTTAGCTTAGATGAGGACTTTCGGTTAGGTTAGGTTAGGTTAGGTTAGATCAGCCTGCGAATTCTAAACATATTATTACAAATCAGTATATAATGGGCAATTGTTTTGGGCAACACTGTCTCTCTTTAATACCATATCACCCTTTCCACCAAATAGTATTTAAGAAGTTATTATTAATTATATTTTGCGGACAATTAATTAACGATTTAGTAGGTTTCACCATTTAAAGGTATAATTTCGTGAAATATGACGTTGCATTGTTTTATTACAAGTATTAATGTTAGTTTTTTAATGACGTACCTTTTTCTAATCTAAACACAAGTGCCACACAGTTTGTAATAGTTTTTTGAATGGTTTTTCAACTCAATTCATAGTTACATAAATTTTTACTCTTTTATGATACTTTTGGAATAAGAATTATGTATTAACATTTTTCATTTTCTTCGTGCTCATTTGTTATCTAATAAAGAAATTTATTCAAGGCTTGATTTGGTTTAGTACAAACTTCTTTAATTTACTCATATTAGAAAAAAATTTTTTTAACAAGATCGTTGCTTATTAAAAGAGTTTACAAAATCCTTGCAGAAATAATAAATGCTCAATTTTATTATTTCAAAAATAGAATACATAATAATATAACATTACGGAATATTATTCAGGTATTGAATGTAGTTCGATACTTGGATTTTAATAACATCAATGATTGTTCAAAATAATATTTTTATTAGTAATTTCAACTCCGTTTGTTAGGATATATTGCAAATACAAATAAAAAATATTGGCTTATGCCGTGATTCATAAATATATATGGTTAACATATTTTTAGATCTTACATATAATTATTTCTTCTATGTTTTAGCTTATAATCCTCCGTTGTTATAATCCTCCGTTGCGATTCGAAAATAGATATCAGTTACTTGTAAAAATAATAATAATAATAAGAAGAAGAAAAAACAACAACAACAAAAATAATAATAATAACAACAATAATAATAATATAAAAATAATAATAATAGCCATAAAATACACCGTCTATTACTAGACTACTAATAATAGCGATATTATTTATAA
>JBAIZL010000001.1:278900924-278950924 GCA_036971475.1 Prosapia bicincta
AGCAGTAATAATAATATTTGTAAATATGTCCTTATTTTGAATATATTTGAAAATAGTAATGTTGCGATATAAACATATAGGTCTTCTTTGCAACAAGTATTATTAGATATTCACCGAAATAGTTCCTTTTAACAAAAAATATCTTCTTACACAATTAAAAGAATTAATCATAAATTAAATACAGAAGATTCATAAAGTTGTTCTTGCCTTTGGAAATTTGTTAGAACCAATTTAATTCTAAGTAGTAATATATATATTATCTAAAATGGAACCTACAGCTTTGTTACTTACAAATACAACCTACAACATTATAAACAGTAGCTACAACTCTATTCAGTGTTATGTGAACATTTTTAAGCTATATATATATATATATATATATAATATGATTTCTGGTTTAATAATCAAATACAACTAAGATTATTTCAAATACAAGGATTATTTATTTATTTTGTATTATTTATTTATTAAAAAATATATATTTATTAAATAGTTTATATTATTGAATATATATATATATATATATATATATATATATATATATATATATATATAGTTCACTATCAATAATATTTCAGCAGTAATAATAATATTTGTAAATATGTCCTTATTTTGAATATATTTGAAAATAGTAATGTTGAGATATAAACATATAGGTCTTCTTTGCAACAAGTATTACTAGATATTCACCGAAATAGTTCCTTTTAACAAAAAATATCTTCTTACACAATTAAAAGAATTAATCATAAATTAAATACAGAAGATTCATAAAGTTGTTCTTGCCTTTGGAAATTTGTTAGAACCATTTTAATTCTAAGTAGTAATATATATAATATCTAAAATGGAACCTACAGCTTTGTTACTTACAAATACAACCTACAACATTATAGACAGTAGCTACAACTCTATTCAGTGTTATGTGAACATTTTTAAGCTATATATATATATATATATATATATATATATATATATATATATATATATATATATATATATATAATATGATATCTGGTTTAATAATATATTATTAATAATATGGTGAATTAATAATATATTATATATATATATATATATATATATATATATATATATATATATATATATATATATATATATATAGTTCACTATCAATAATATTTCAGCAGTAATATTAATAATATTAATATTTGTAAATATGTCCTTATTTTGAATATATTTGAAAATAGTAATGTTGCGATATAAACATATAGGTCTTCTTTGCAACAAGTATTATTAGATATTCACCGAAATATATATATAATATGATTTCTGGTTTAATAATCAAAAACAACTAAGATCCGGTATTTCAAATACAAGGATTATTTATTTATTTTGTATTATTTATATATTATAAAATATATATTTAATAAATAATTTATTTTATTAAATATATATATATATATATATATATATATATATATATATATATATATATATATATATATAAGTTACTTGTTATATTAAGCACGAAAGGTTTTTAAAAATGATTTTTATTTTTACAAACCTTTGAATTTAATAAACAATTAATTTGGAAAACTGTTACATAAATTATACTTAATAAAACAATACAATTGATATGCACTCACTTGGAGTGGAAAACGTCTGTGCGATACAGAGGCGACTTACACACTGCGGGGGCTCTGCTCTCACCACCTATATAATACAAAAGCTGCGTAAGCAGGAATTTTCCTAGCACGCATTTAATTATGAAATGTTCACATAAAATGTTCATATAACTCCTCCATCCCTAAAGAAAACTTCGGGGGTTGGCGAAGTTTCGGCATCGGTTGAGGTCCTCTTCATCTTCTTGATGAGGGCGAAGTATATAAGCTGCTGAATAGGCCTCCGTAAAGGGCAATTTTCGGCATGGGTTGAAGTCCTCTTCTCTGGAGAAAGTCACCAGGCAAAGGTTGATTTCCAAGATCCAGTTAAATGGGTGGTCTGCGATTTCCAAAGCAGTATCCTCGTAGTTTGCAGGCGTTACTGTTTTTGATGATGGGCATTTTACAGTCTAATTTTCTGTTCATTATAATTCAACTGAGCAAAAGTATTTGGAATTGATTAATACAATTTATAATGAGTCTTTTCTATCATAGGATAGATACAAAATGTTTATAACATATACAATTGTTATCAGAATCTAATTTTCTTTTGTTCTACAAAATTTACATTGATTACAATAAAAGTTTTATATAATTTTTCATAATTTTTACCATCATTTACATTCAAATTGCCTGTTATAGATTTGATAAAGGATTCTAGTCAGTTTATAAGAATTCTTTTTGTTTTGTTATCTCTTTATGAGTATAGTTTCTAATTTTCTTCAATTACAATTTTTTTTGTGATTAACATATTTCAAATAATTAACAATATTTATTACCATAATTAGTTACATATCACTTAATAAATTACAAAAGTTTGTAACACATACAATTAATGAAACAATGTTGTTTAAAGTTTAATAAAGTTTCTTGCATAGAATTAGTGGACAAAGGTATGGTAGGGATTTTAATTTAATTGTGTTGAATATGAACAAGAAGGATTTTGGTCATTAATTACATTTTTTATCTTCTTAGGCCTTTTAATTTTCGACAAATGTATTTTGTCTTTTGTGTTATGATGTCTAGGCTTTATTTTACCAGTTTTTCTTTCCTTGTTTATTGAAGCTATCTCTTCCTTGCTATATCTGTTTTTCGTTTTGCTTTGCTTCTGAACTGACTTTATATAAACTTCAGATGGTATTTATGGAAGTGGTTCTTTGTTTACATTCCTTTTTTCTAAAACTTTTTCTTTAATTCTTTCATTACTATCCCTAATGTTTTCGTAAAGTATTTTTGTTTTTTCTTTATGGTTTAAAACATAGTCATTTACAATTTGTTTTTCTAAATCTATATCTAATAAAGTGTTTGAATTTATGTGCCCAAATAAGACTTCGCACGGCGTTAATTTTGTGACTGAGTGTATGCTATTGTTGTAGGCTACTATAGCATATTTAACTTTCTTAATTATACTGTCTTTTTTAAATTCGATTTGATTATTCAACAGCCTTATGTGTTCTATTAAAGTGGAATGAAATCTTTCACATAATCCGTTTGATTGGGGGTTTTGTGTGCTGATAAAGTGAATTTTGATTTTATGCAAATCTAATATCTCCTTTACAATTCTGTTATTAAACTCCGTTCCATTGTCTGAGATAATAACTGTTGGTAAGCAGAAATGCGTGAGTAATCTAATAACTTGTCTGCAATCTCTGTAGCTTGAGAGCTTCCCAGGCGATAAACTTGAGCATATCTCGTGAAACTGTCGACCATGCTGATAAAGGCATTTTTCTCCAAAGAGATAGTGTCAACGTGAATTATCTGGAATGGTCTTGCAGCTGTTGGTGTCAAGTTCATTTCTAGCTGTATGGGAATTCTGTCGTATTTGGTTCTTTGACATATGTCACACTGATTTATGAAATTTTGGATTAGTGATTTTAAATTAGGCCAATAATATCTTCGCTTAATTTGTTCGTATGTTTCCTGTATCCCACGGTGATTGGTTTTGCTAACATGATAATTACTTATAGTTTCTAAGGTATCTTCTTCCGAAGTTAGGTCTAAGAGTTTGTTATTACACTTAACTAAATTTAGTTCAGTTTGTTTGAAATTTTTGGCTATGCATGGTGCAAATTTCTCATAAAAATCGTCTTCAAAATATAGATTATATTTTATTTTGGGTACCAAATATGATTTTACAATATTAACTATGTCTTCTTTAAAATTATTTTCTGATATTTCGACTATTAAACGAATTTTGGAAGTTCCGAATAGTTTTATAATTTTTACTTTCTTTGGCTCATATTTTACTAATGATAAAAATATTTGATTTTTTCCAAAGTTTACAGGCTCGTCGGAAATTGGTATTTCAATTTGGGTGTTTCCTTCAAAATTGGAGTGCACGGTTTGACTGTCACTTTCTTGATCGTACTCTAAGTTGGAGTTATCTGTTGCGTCGAGTTGTACGACCATAGATTCGTTATCTCTATCGTTTAGTTCCGGGAAGTAACGTTGAAGTAAGCCGGCTGGAGATAATTCAAGGTCTGGTTCTACAGTGTGTTGGGTGTTCGTTGAACTTTTGTCAGTAACATTCAATTTTATTCTAGACAAAGCGTCTGCATTTTGGTTTAATTTGCCTTTTTTGTATCTTATGTCATAATCATATTCTTCTAATTTTAATCTCCATCTTAAAAGTTTGGAATTTGGTTCTTTAACTGAAAATAACCGTTGTAAAGGTTTATGGTATGTATAAATTTTAAATTTTCTCCCAAATAAATTATGCCTGAAATGTTTGGTGGCCCATACGATCGCTAATAATTCCTTCTCAATCGCGGAGTAATTAGTTTCGCTGTCGTTTAAAGTTCTGCTGGCATACGCTATAGGAAGGTCTTTTCCATTTTTGTCCTGGCTTAAAATTGCTTCTAGTGCAAAATTACTAGCGTCTGTCGTTAGAGTAAACTCCTTTTCAAAATCTGGGTATTGTAGAAGGGGCTCATTAGTCAATATATTTTTACATGTTTCAAATCATTCTATAAAGTCTGGATTTTCTATGTTTATTTTTGCATTTTTCTTTAAACAGTTAGTAAACGGTTTTGTTATCTTGGCGAAGTTTTTAATAAATTTTCGATAATAGCCTAATAGTCCTAAAAAGCCTTTAATTTGTTTGGTGGTTTTAGGTATTGGGTAGTCCTTGATTGCCAAAATCTTTGCTGGGTTAGGTTTTACGCCATCTGGTGTCACAACATGTCCCAAATATGCCACTTCTTTTCTTAAAAATTCTGTTTTATCCAGCTGTACTTCAAAGTTGGCTTTGCGTAATCTGTCGAATACTTCTTTAAGTCTTTGTATATGTTCTTGGAGGCTAGTGGAGTAAATTATAATGTCGACTAAATAAACTAAACATGTTTCATTTTGGATGCCTCTCAGAATATTATTCATAATTCTTTGAAATGTAGGGGGCTATTCTTTAGTCCAAAGGGCATTCTTAAAAATTCGTAGTGTCCCGTTTCTGTTGAAAACGCTGTTTTTTCTATGCTATTTTTATCCATTTCTACTTGGTGCTTTCACCAAGTAGAAATCTAAAGGATAAATCTAAAGAGATCTTCTTCAAAAGCGAATGATTCTTGTCCATTAGTCTGGTACATAGTGTAATCGTCTTTTTCGGCTCCTTGTCCGGTCATTTGATACAAATTCGTTTGTCTAGAAGGCCTGTCTGTCTGTCTAGTGGAAATACTCATAGGGGTAGGTTGATAACCCGTATTTCGCTGAGGATACTGAGGTTTAGTAGTGTTGTTGTTTGGCTGTCCCCTTTGAGGCTGACCGTGATTAGCAAAGGTTGGTGGTCTATAGGAAGGATTTGGGTGTTGATCAGGTTGTTTAGGTAGTTGGTGGTATCTAAATTCAGTATGTATTGGTCTTCTTACGTTATGAGTTTGGCTTTTCTGAAAGACTGGTTGTTTGCTTGGCTGAGTAAACATTTTATTATTTTTAAATTGAAAGTCGTTTGTGAGCATATTAAGTGCTTCACTAAGAGTGTTAGGGTTCTTGGTACGCATTAGTGACCCGATGGGTTCATGCAAACCCCTAAGGAGAACTCTTAAAGCTAGTTTCTGAACGTATTCTATTAAAACGTCTTTAGCCATCTGCCTTTGAGGCTCTTTATTCATAAAAAATGAAATTTGTAAATTTAGTAACTTTTGAATTTTCTCATAGAATTGAAATGGTGATTCGTTACTTTCTTGTTTTAATTCTGACATCTCTAAGTTTAATGTGAAACAATCTCTTTTGTCTGAATAACTAATTAATATTACTTTTCTAGTTTCGTGCCAATTGTAAGAGTTAGAGTTTACAACCATTTCCAGTGCTTGGCCTTTTAATTTAGAAAGAATAGAGGAGAACAGATACTCATTTTGAAAATCCTCTGGATTTTCGTTTACATAAAACTTATTTACTATCTTATCACATATTGAGATAAATCTGTGGAGCATAGTGGGCTCTCCACTATACTCGGGTATCATGTCAAGATACTCTTTTTTTAATATTGGCGTTGCCATTATTTAATATTATTTTTCAAAATAATAAAAATTAAAAATCAATTATATAAAATTAAAAAAGTATTTACTCTACTTATTCTTAAATCTATTTCTTACGATCTACTCACAAGTGGATCCAAAATACTTTGCTCATTTGACTACTATTTCACTTTTCACTTACACGATATTCACTCGTGCTCTTAATAGATATGCGCTCTATTAAGTGGTTGTAGATATTCACTCTACTTAAAGTTTCTTGATGTCGTTACAGATATGCGCTCTGTAATGAATCGAGTTTTTGCAGTATCTCGGTTAACGATTGAAATCGATAAAAATTATGTTCATTAATTCTCCCGAGATGTCCTACCGACTGCGCCAGTTACGTGTTATATTAAGCACGAAAGGTTTTTAAAAATGATTTTTTTATTTTTACAAACCTTTGAATTTAATAAACAATTAATTTGGAAAACTGTTACATAAATTATAGTTAATAAAACAATACAATTGATATGCACTCAATTGGAGTGGAAAACGTCTGTTCGATACAGAGGCGACTTACACACTGCCGGGGCTCTGCTCTCACCACCTATATAATACAAAAGCTGCGTAAGCAGGAATTTTCCTAGCACGCATTTAATTATGAAATGTTCACATAAAATGTTCATATAACTTATATATATATATATATATATATATATATATATATATATATATATATATATATAGTTCACTATCAATAATATTTCAGCAGTAATAATAATATGTGTAAATATGTCCTTATTTTGAATATATTTGAAAATAGTAATGTAAATGTGTCTAAAAAGCAGTAGACGAAAGAAATTAAGTTATTAAATGTGACTTTTAATATGAGATACTTTATAATAATATTAGATTTGAACTCATGAATACATACTTACAATAAAGAATCACATCTATTCACAGCAAAAACATGTTTCCTGCTCACGTTAAAAGTGTTAATTAGAAGTAAACAGCACTGGAACAAATAAACCAGTTTAGGGCAGTAGTGTAAATATTTATAGTGTATTGCAATGCTATCACCTTGACAGAGTGTTATTAAGTTTCAATGACGGTTTTGAAACGTCGTAGAGGATAACCAGCGACAACTTTTAAACAGTGTAGTTCAGGATAATTAATCTTCTAGTATAAAAAAACATAATTTATATAATACTATATATAATATATATATAAAATTTTATAATACCAATTAGCGAAAAGCTTCAATGTATAAAGGAAAATACAATACACATTTTGTTATTAAAGTGTTATATATGAATATATATATATATATATATATATATATATATATATATATATATATACATATATTTATATATAAATAATTGTATATTGTAATTGTTTGTGAATATATATATATATATATATATATATATATATATATATATATATATATATGCTGATACGTATTCCTTCACGGATGGAAAAATATGATGAATAGATATTATCTGGAGTACATCCATTCATTTTGCAGTGCTTAAATTCGCAGTTCCGACGTTTCGCTAGAATCTCATCCAGCATTGACGAGGTGAATCCAACAACAGTAGAAGAGCGAGTACAGAGCGCAGATATTCATTCCTCTATATATAGGAGCCGAGTTATCTGCGCTCTTCACTCGCTCTTCTACTGTTGGGTTCACCTTGTCAGTGCTGGATGAGATTCTAGCGAAACGTCGGAACTGTGAATTTATGGACTTCAGAATGAACAGATGTACTCCAGATAATAACTATATATATATATATATATATATATATATATATATATATATATATATATATATCTGATAAATATATTTTATGAGTATCTCTTATAAATGTTACGTTTTTCTTACACATTATAACTCCTGATATAACTATAATATAAAACAGGATATCTCAAAAGTATTATGAAAGATATTGTATATTGGAGTAACGTAATTGAAAGTAGTTAAAACATAAAATATGCTTTCAAGGAAAACAAAACCGATTTAAAGGTTGTTATAGTAATTTTTTTCTTTAATTTTAAACCGATTGAATTAGGTGAAAATTTATCAGAGTTTCTTAAATTAACACACACAAAATTATATCTTATTCTTAAAATATAACTTTAGTGATTTCATTTTATGTTATAATTATTTTAAATAACAACAATTAATGTAAAATATTCATTTCCTACATAAAATTCATTTCTAAAAGAGAAACTAAGACCCTGCTAAGTAGCTTAAATTCAGCGGTAAAACCACAAAATAAGCTCTTAATAATTAAAAATTATCTCAATTTAAGTGTAATATTAACTTAACCAACAACATATGACTAATTGAATTTATCTTTAGGCTTGAGGTTACTGTGGTAATGCTTGTGAGATATAATTAGTTATGGTCTTCATTTCATGCATTGTCTTGTTGGCATTAAAACTCTAATTTTTTAACTATTTCTAAATTTTAACAATTAGTTAAATCGTAGTTAAGTAACTTGGAGTAAGATCGGTCAATCATCAGTGTTCTCCCTGCTTTACTAATTACGCTGCAATATAGGACCTGTAGCTTTCATGACTTCCGTTTAGATATATATATATATAAGTATATATATATATATATATAAGTTAAAATCCAAATATTAAAATTTATACTATACAGAAGGTTTCAAGAGGAATCTGCCATACTGTACTAGATAACTCCTCTGAACAAAATAATAAAAAACGTTTATATAAACATGGGCCCTAAAATGCTTCTTTGGCGAGTTATACAGAGTCAAAGATTTCACCTAAATTCAGTTCCCTCAGTAAAATTAACTCACACTGAAATTTAGGGCGTTTATTGAGTTTATTAATTAGATATATTTTATGTTAAAAGAACTGACAAATCGTATAAAACCTGTCCCAGAACTCTATTTCTACTAGTTTAGGAGAAAATTGGAGTAAAGCAAAAAAAGGTTAGGGTCGAAAACATATTTTTTACGTTTGAACTATCATAACTCTATTGAATTTCGTATGAACAAAGAAAGAATTTCGATAAAAGTTGTAGAAAATTTTATTCTAAAAAAACGATGTAAATAAGGTCAATAAAAACGGTATAGTTTTCTTTTCAATTCAATTTTATTAAGGAACACTCAAAACTAAACAAATATGAAAATCATGCATTGCTAACGAAGTAGCCAATAGAATTGAATTTAAAAGAAAACTATGCTGTGTTTTATTTACTTTATTTACATTATTTTTTTGAGAATAAATTTCCGTACAAATTTTATTCATCATTTTTCTTAGTTTATAGGAAATTCAACATAATTATTTTGGTAAAAACGCAAAAAGTGTGTTTTCGACCCTAACCTTTCTTGCCTTACTCTAGTTTTCTCCTAAGCTATTAGAGATAGTTTATACTAGGACAGATTTTCACATGATTTACATTAAACTCATCTAATTAACAAATTCAATTTACGTCCGAAATATTTCAATCTGATTTAATTTGACTGAAGGAGCTGGTTTTTTTGTGAAATCTCTGACCCTGTATAACTCGACAACGAAGCATTTAAACCATATAAACCATGTTTATATAAACTTTTTTCATTATTTTGATGAGAGGTATAAGCTTGTGCAGTATAGCAGATCCCTCCTGAAACACCCTGTATAGCAATAGCCACCGGTCTTAAGTTATTGCAGCAAACTCTTTAAACAGAATTGGTTGTATAATATTACAAATAGCAAATACGTCCAATAAAACACCGAACTAAAAATAAAACGTGTTTTTCTATTTAAATATCCTTCCTACAATTTTATGTTTTCTAGTATAATATTAAAAAAACAACTTAGGTATTCAATTACAAGAATTATTAACTAATATGTATTCAAAGCTTTTCGTTGATAAACAGTATCAACTTCATCAGGAATGAATAATACAATAATGCATGATGTAAAACATATGTTAAATTAGAAATAGCAGTGTTGACAAATGTATACAAATTGATAAGGCTTATCTTGTTCATGTAACATTATAGACATTGAAAATAGTATCAAATTTAGAATGTATTAGTTTAATTTGTTAATATTTCTGTATTTATATATTTATTTTTCTTTCTTTGAAATAATATTTCAATACTGTGCTCTGACCTTGTAACAACCCTGTATGCGAGAAAGTATAACGTCCTTCCGCCCTTCACATGATCGGTCAGCGAGACGCTACTGTCAGTAACATGATGAAAGTACAAGTTCCCTGTAACTGTTAAACATCTGTCTACTTCCGCTAACTTTTCATCTTTCTTTCTGCCTGAAATGTCATGAATCCTTTCTAAATATCGTTTCAAAAAGTGTTCGCCAGCATTACCATAGTAGATTCCAGTGGCATTATGCATTTCTTATTAACAATTATTGGAACAACCAGACACATCGGCATTCAAGTTTATTATAATACGAAAACTTAGTTCCTACTGGAGAGGATTCATCCTTCCGTTATCATTTGTTTACAGTCGTAGTCAAGGACATTGTAGTCACTAAACTGTTTTACATTAGAGACTATACATATACATATATATATATATATATATATATATATATATATATATATATATATATATATATATATATATATATAATACGTTTTCTTGTTTAATAATTTAAAACAACATAGGTTATTCAAATACAAAAATATTTATTATTTTATATCCAAAGCTTTTCGTTGGTAAACAGTACCAACAAAATCAGGAATGAAAATTACAATCAATGAAAATTACAATGAAAATTGTAATTTTCATTCCTGATGATGTTGGTACTGTTTACCAACGAAAAGCTTTGGATATAAATTAATAAATATTCTTGTATTTGAATAACCTATATATATATATATATATATATATATATATATATATATATATATTGGAAAATGTATTTTGTTAAATAATTATTTTCCTGAAGATGCTGGTACTGTTTTATCGGCAAAAAGCTTTGAATAATGTATGCATTAAAAGTATTCTTGTTTTTGAAATGTTTTTAATTTATTATATATATATATATATATAACAAATATATATATTTGACTATGGGCTCGCCATTATCAAATATATTATCTGAAATATTTTTACAAAAATTAGATATTAAAATAAATGAAATTATAAAAATATGTGATAAAAATTGTTATTGGTTTAGATATAATGATGATGGAATGTATATATCAAACAATAATAATTTAAATTTAACGAATATTTTGGATAAAATAAATAAATATATAATATTAAATTCAAATTTACTTATGAAATTGAAACAAATAATAAAATAAATTTTCTAGATTTACCAATAACAAGAAAAAATGAAAATTTTAAATATATTAAATACCGTAAACCAACTTGAACAAATCAAATTATACCAAGTAATTCTAATCATCTATATAACCAAAATATGGCTGCTTTATATAACTTATTATATAGAATGCAAACAATCCCCATGAATGAAGAAAATAAAATAAGAGAAAAAACATAATTTATCAAATTGCAATAAAAAACAGTAATAAAAAAACTGTTGACAAACTTAGTTATAACATTATTACTAAACAACATATTAATTTAATTTACAATAATAATAATAATAATAATACAATTTGGACTTCATTTTTATTTACAGGCCATAAAATAAAAAATATCACCAAATTATTTAAAAATTCATATATCATAATTGCATACAAAACTAATAACAAAATAATAAGCATAATAAGTAACAATAATCAAACAAATAATATGCATGAAAAAGGTGGTGTTTATAAATTAAAAGTGAAAACTGTAATAAAACTTATACAGGTCAAACCAAGAAAGAATTAAAAGAAAGATACAAAGAACATTTGAAAGCTTATATAAATCCAGAAATATATAAATCGAAATTTGCAAATTATTGTAATAATAATAAGCACCAATTTCCAAATATTGAAAGTATGAAACTTATAAAGAAATTAATAATGGATAAGGAATGAATATATATACGAGGCATTTGAAATACATAAATACAGTAATAATAACAAATTAATAAAATAAAAAATACAATTACATTTTAAATTTGATACTATATTTAATGTCTATAATGTTACAGCAACAAAATAAACTTGGCAAATTGTATACATTTAACAACAACGGGAATTCCACGCAGCTTGCAGTCTACTACAACCCCTGCTAGTGATGCCCGATAATAGAGATACGACCAATCTTTGAATGTTAACTCGCATAATACCAAGTAACATTCTTGTTTAAGTACATATAGTGAAAGTAATAAGTGAATACAAGAAAACAGTGGTGCGAAGCTACAAATATATATATATATATATATATATATATATATATATATATATATATATATATATATATATTGTAATCCTTATATATAAAAATCAATATATACAATTTAAGATAAAGGTCTGTATAGTTTTTAAGTTCAAATAATCTCTAAAGACCACTAGGATTGTAAAACACTCACCATACTTTCACCAATGATGCTCATACCTAAAGCAACTATGTAATAACCTCTGTAAAAACTGACCTCACTGAAATTAGATCAACCGACATTAGCGCAAGGCAGACAACACTTAACCTAAAATGGAAACAGAGTAGATTTACACTTTCATAAATAAGTGGAATTCTTATCAGCGTTATGTGGTGATCACTATTAACGGAGTTTGCAAGAAGAAAAGGTGTTTTCTCTGTTGATAACCAACACACTTGGGAGACAAAACTAGTTTATTAGACTCCTTATAGTATATAAAATAATTTGTTTTATTAGAGGTGCGCATTTTATATTGATTTATAATGAAGCGAAAACTGTACTACGTGTGAAATTGTACAGGATTGTTTATTAAATAAAAGAGATCCTGAAAGAATCATATTTTAAAAATGTTACATAGTTCCTCGAAATTAGGCTCAAGTCTCAAAGTTTATGATAAATTGAAAGAAATCCAATTAGTCTTTGTATGAACACTACATAACCTGTATTTTTACAGCACCGTTCTTTTTTATTTCCTTCTCTCTCTCTCTGTCTCTCTGTCTTTCTCTCCCTCCTATAACACACACACACACACACACACACACACACACACACATAGGTTATTCAAATACAAAAATTATTTAATAATTTTCATTCAAGTCTTATTGTTGATAAACAGTACGATCATTCATCAGGTATGAATATGATGTTGTTGGTACTGTTTATCAACAATATGATTTGAATGAAAATTAAAAATAATTCATATATTTCAATAACCTCAGTTGTCTTTAATTATTATACAGGAAACACACATATATATACGTTTTCTTGTGATATAGTAAATGAATAAAAATACCTATTACAAATACAAGAATTGTTTTTAATTTTATATATATATATATATATATATATATATATATATATATATATATATATATATATGTGTTTCAAATTTTCAATTGTTAATCAAATACTTTTTATTCATCCACTTAAGTTAAAATGGATTTTTTTTACTTGTAGTAGCAATGGATGGTAATACAGTGTTTCAAATAATAATTCATTACTTAAGTTTTAAATTTTATTTTTTGTGGAAAATGTTTCATAAAAATGGAAAGGTATGCAAAATACAGAAGTTTTTTCGTCCCATTTGGCTTGAAATACGAGATTACTTTTTTGATTTCATAAAATATTGTATTTTATGCTATATATTATGTTTTAGAACCGCTGTTTCAACGCATCGGTTTTTAGCAATTACATACCAGATAATCGAGGACATATTTTAAAACTTATTAAAAGCCAAAATTATTCAAAGGGGCAGCTAAGCGATCTAGTGGGTAGATCACTTGACTACTAACTTTAAGGTCCTGGGTTAGGTCCGCGTTTGCGCCAAAAAAATGTCTGAGTACTATTTTAGCCTCCAGTACAACCTAGTGTAATGAGTCAACCTAAGGTAATGCAATGAAGGATAGTGTAGTGAAGAGAACCTAGTGTAATGAGTCAACCTAAGGTAATGCAATGAAGGATAGTGTAGTGAAGAGAACCTAGTGTAATGAGTCAACCTAAGGTAATGCAATGAAGGATAGTGTAGTGAAGAGAACTTAGTGTAATGAGTCAACCTAAGGTAATGCAATGAAGGATAGTGTAGTAAAGAGAACCTAGTGTAATGAGTCAACCTAAGGTAATGCAATGAAGGATAGTGTAGTGAAGAGAACCTAGTGTAATGAGTCAACCTAAGGTAATGCAATGAAGGATAGTGTAGTGAAGAGAACCTAGTGTAATGTAATGATGGGAGGTTTGTTACTTCCTGGTATACTACAAAACCAAGTAATACAACTCTGCCCTGTCTCTTCTTTACTAAGTTAATGGTATAAAAGGCTCATTGTTCTTATTATTTTCAAGGGAGTATACTAGAAACGGTGTCCTGTAAATCGCGCCCTGTGAAAATCTCGCCCCGTACATCCGCATGCAGTGTAAATCGCGCCCAGTAGGTCTTCTCTTCACCTGTCACGTTTATTCAAAATAAACTAATTCCCATCACACTTTATCCAGGCTTTGGACTGGCTAAATGACAAGTGCAAGCTATTGTCATTTAGGCGTGTTTAAAATCAGCTTTAAGCTTTGTCATTGTTTGGTCATTTTTATTTCAATAATTGTATTTTTTATATTTTAATATTTTTTCAATAGTTAGTCCAATCACTCAAGCTTTTGTAGGAACGATATTGATTTCAAACATAAGACAATGTCCCCATCTTCTTCGTACTTCTTGATTATTTTCCCCAGCCTTTCGTCTAGTTGCATGTAGGTTGTTTTTCTTCGTTTTCCTTCCATACTCACCTCTATCCTCATTAACGAGCATGCTGAATTTTCAGCCTCTTCCTTCATACATTGGATTACATTTCTGATTTTAGGATGCGGTTTTCCAAGTGTGTTATTAATTCTATTCTGCCAACCTTCTACGGCGTTAGCCGTACGATAGCGGCGTCCGTAGCAATTCCAAAGGCTAACCGGCACTTCTTTATTTTCCATCCATCTCTCTACAAAATAGTCGAAAATTTCTGACAGCTTTGTGACATTAGGTTCTTGTGAATGTATCTGGAGCCAGCCATCAATCACATCTTCGGGCCAAAGAAACGCTAGCGCAGCACACATGCGAATCAGCATTCTTATTCCCTCATTTTCTCTGAAAACGCGAGTCAGTCCCAATTCTTGCACTTTTCGCCATAGACACTTCATATGGAAATGACACCCGTGTACTTGAGCAGATGGAAACACAACTCCCAGTGCAGAAATCACTGCCGTTTCAAAATCCACAGTTACGTTTTTTGGACTCCATTCTGGAACGTGTTTTAATATATTACGGAACAGCTGAATATATGTTTCCTTTTTTTTGTTTGGTAAAAATGCGAAGACTACTGGATATATATAGGTTTCGGTCTCTGAGCTTCCATAGTCTGCGTGGATTGTATAAACTTGAGCAAATTGTTTACTACAACTTTTAAAGGTGTCGTCCATAAAAAAAATTATATTTTACTATTCAAAACTTCCTTTTCTGTTTTTCCACTGAAAACTATTATTCTTTCTCCTAAATCACTGTCGTCACTTGGAAGAAAACTGCTACCGTCGTTCATAGTTAGAACTTCAGGTGGAAGATCAGTTTCTTGAGTTGCTTTCCGTTCGGTTTGATTTCCTTTAGACTTGTTCCGTTGAATATATAAAGTCCTCTTCGCTACTTGCTGCTCTGGCATTTTTGTCACAAACCCATATCCTCGATTATGGAGGTCAACAATTTCTTCTAAATATATTCTAGAAATCGGAGTGTTTTCTTCTCGTGCCCTCTTCTTCGCAACACTCAGTTTCTTGTGAACTTCCAAGCGAGCGTCATCCGGAGGTCTACATTGATGGTGGCTCGAACTCAGCACAGCGGCGTCCTTGGTCTTGATGACGCCTCGGCAACGAGTTGACCTCTGCTTCAAGCAGGGCCAAATAATCACTCCATCTTTCAAAATCTTCTTGATATTAAACAAGTACCCTTCGTAAAGAGCACATAGCTTACCATGACTGGTTGTTGTCACTTCCATACCGCCCAAGCCGCAGGAACAACACAAAACAGAGAACACACACAAGACGTACGAACTGACCACTTGAAAAATTGGAACAGGAATGAGGGAGGGAGGGTAGGGTGATAAAGAGAAAGCTATCAGGGATGAACCGGGGAGGAGGCGGGTAATTCCCGGTCATTCCCCTTATTAAACGGCTGTCAAATAACGCTCGCGGTCCATAACTCAGTGGTCCGCTCGGTTCAGGTCGACAGAGCGCGATTTACACAGATTTTTGTTTGTGTTCGCGATATACCCAGAATTTTGCTTGGGCGCGATTTTTACAGGGCGCGATTTTCAGGCATTCAATAGAAACCTTCTATTTCCTTTCATCTAAAACACCCACAGTTTAGTAGGGTTGAAAGATAGTCACAACACCCTTCGACCAACTCCAAAACAGTTAAATAAATGCGGTTGACTCGCGAGTCAGGTACAGCTAAGTATTTATACAGGCAACGTTTCAATAACGAGTACACAACCGTCTGCAGACCTACAATACATAAGTACATAATTAAAATTACCAACAATAATTTCTATGCTATTGTTATTATTGTTGGTAATTTAAACTGTGTATTTTTGTATTGTAGACCTGAAAACTATAACGTATCTGTTATTGAAACGTTGCCTACATAAATAAATAGTTGTATTAATCACTTTAACAATAGTTCGTGTCTAACCAAATTTTAAATTTTGCAATTTGTTACTTACTGAGACAGATTTGTCTCATACGTTTTAACAAATTTACAAAATTTAAAGATCGGATAGTCATAAACTATTGTTAAACTGATTAATTAAGATTGACCGAACATAATGAATTACAAAATTCAAAAAAATAATTTTACTTGACTCGCAAGTAAACCGCATTTATTTAACAATTATCTCTATGAGTGTAAACATGATTAACAACTCCAAAACAGTTAGATAATATGTAGAAGTCTATTAAAGAAAGTAGTGAGCAAAACTAGACAAAATTCAAATTAAGGGGTTCCCCATTCTCTTTAACTACAGACTACTACTGTACGTTGTGAAAATATGCAAAGGTTTTTCAATTAATATATTCAGGGAAGAGAAACCCTTTTAAAGTGATTCATTAGTTTTACGGTTATTCCATGTTAAAAAAATATATAAAAAAGTCATATAAAATAAATCAAGACGGTTCCTGGTTAGGTCGAGAGAAAAAGTTTATTTTAGTTATTTTTATTAAATAATTACAATGAATATAAATAAAATAACATCACTAAAGCGTCAAAGCAGCAGTTCTACCACATAACCTATAATATCAGTTATTTTATGAAATCATATGTTTTCACTTATTTTAAACCAAATGGGACGAAATAACTATATTGCATACCTTGCCCCTTTTGTGAAAAGTTTTTTTTTCCATACACAACTAAAATTAATTCATTTTTAAATGTAATTAATGAATTGGGATATTAAAAAACTGTATTAACATTGTTACATCCACTTCAATTTTAAAATTATGTATTTTAACTTAAGCGAATGAATAAAAATTATTGTATTAAAGATTTAACATTTGAACTAGATATATATATATAGGGAGAGTGTGAACTAATAGTAGGAGTTGAATAATAATGAATTCTGGATGAGATTGGGGGTATGAACGTAAAATGGAGGAACATGGCAGCTAAAGTGAAGTTAAATCTATTCTTTAGGAAGGCTCTTCAAATTACAACCTTTTGTGTAGAAGAATAATGAGAAAGAAAAGAAGAAATAATGTAGAATAAGAAAACCCATAAAAACCATCTCCCACTTTAGAGGAAACATTGATCGTGTAGTCAGGAGCGCTTAGCCGGGATCAATTACCTAAAATAGACTTGTTGTACACCGTCGCCAAAGAGAGTTGTGTAACACTAATTGGTTGGCGCAAGATAGTAATATATATATATATATATATATATATATATATATATATATATATATATATATATATACTATCACGTTGATAATATTTTACAAATCTCTGTTCATATACGCATTATAACGGTAAAGATAGTTTTCTCTAAATATGTTACGATATCAAGTGTCAACGACTGTCTTAAATTAGTACATAATAATTCCTAATCATACGAACAAAATATAAATTCGCTTTAAAAACTCGAAAACTAGCTAATCTAAATAATCCGTATGACATAACTGCTTCCTCGTATCGCGAACCATTTCATCGGATGACCTAACCTAGGCCGCTCTCGCCGCAACCGGTTTATTCCGTCCAGTGACCTTTACAGGAGATGGCCAGATGATCTCCTCTTACGTCAGGTTTTCCGTTAAACAATTTCGGTTTCTGTCTGAACCAGTTTATTTACAACCGGTTCCGCTTCCTACTGAATTCTGGTAATGAGGGCTTAATGACAGTGAGAAATATTTAGGTGCAATTCGGTTTACGTAACACGGAGCATTTTTTTGCCAAAGCTGGTCTCCATTTGCAAACGTTTGCACCGGCTTTCTCAATCAAAAACCTGCAATTAAGCGCAATGTCTAATGTAGCAAAACCTTCACATCCAATGCTTACAAACAAAATTTGCTTTTACTTTTCGTCCTTGATGAACGCATTCTCGATGTTCTCAAACTGACGAAACCACAGATAAAATGATGGATTAAAAATGTCACACTATCGAGTTTTAATACAATTAGTTGCTACGGTTGTAGAGAATGAAACATTTTGAATCTTTACTTACATTTAAAACATTGCTTTAACTTTGGATTCGAAACAAGGATCGCTACAAAAATTATTCATATTTATCATATTGAGTATAAAAAGACATATTGAGACATATCGAGTCTTTAAAACAGCTAAAAATAATTTACAATATCAATGACGTAATGTTATGAAAATAAAATCAAATCACTACACTCAAAAAACATAGCGTCGAAGTGACTATATTATATGCATCATATTCATCCCAACGCTAGTTCACGAATGCAATTCAATAATGACGTAATAGCAAAAATATTGTTCGAAGATGTAAAGCAGTGATACCACAAAACCAAACGTAATTTTATCTTCAATGGAATAATCCAATTTTAAAATATTTCAAACCTGTTATTTTGACAACAAAATGTTCTTCCTATAGTTATTGGATATAATTTTGTATAAGTTATTTCTTATATAGCTATTGTTCTGTAAATAGATGCTTTACACAGTTATTGTTATTTTAAATAAATGAAATCTCGTATCCACTAAACCTATCTTTTTTAATCCAGATGTAGTTACAGCTCGCAAGTTTTATGCGTGTTTAGCAACTTTTATTGTACCAGGGACACTTTGAGCTTCTCGATATCAGACTTTACAGGGCTATGCGTGTTTAGCAACTTTTGTCGTACCAGGGACACTTTGAGCCTCTCGATGTCAGACTTCACAAGTGTTATGCGTGTTTAGCAACTTTTGTCGTACCAGGGACACTTTGAGCTTCTCGATATCAGACTTCACAGGGCTATGCGTGTTTAGCAACTTTTGTCGTACCAGGGACACTTTGAGCTTCTCGATATCAGACTTCACAGGGCTATGCGTGTTTAGCAACTTTTGTCGTACCAGGGACACTTTGAGCTTCTCGATATCAGACTTCACAGGGCTATGCGTGTTTAGCAACTTTTGTCGTACCAGGGACACTTTGAGCTTCTCGATATCAGACTTCACAGGGCTATGCGTGTTTAGCAACTTTTGTCGTACCAGGGACACTTTGAGCTTCTCGATATCAGACTTCACAGGGCTATGCGTGTTTAGCAACTTTTGTCGTACCAGGGACACTTTGAGCTTCTCGATATCAGACTTCACAGGGCTATGCGTGTTTAGCAACTTTTGTCGTACCAGGGACACTTTGAGCTTCTCGATATCAGACTTCACAGGGCTATGCGTGTTTGGCAACGTTTGTCGTACCAGGGACACTTTGAGCTTCTCGATATCAGACTTCACAAGTGTTATGCGTGATTAGCAACTTTTGTCGTACCAGGGACACTTTGAGCTTCTCGATAACAGACTTCACAAGTGTTATGCGTGATTAGCAACTTTTGTCGTACCAGGGACACTTTGACCTTCTCGATATCAGACTTCACAAGTGTTATGCGTGTTTAGCAACTTTTGTCGTACCAGGGACACTTTGAGCTTCTCGATGTCAGACTTCACAGGGCTATGCGTGATTAGCAACTTTTGTCGTACCAGGGACACTTTGAGCTTCTCGATATCAGACTTCACAAGTGTTATGCGTGTTTAGCAACTTTTGTCGTACCAGGGACACTTTGAGCTTCTCGATGTCAGACTTCACAGGGCTATGCGTGATTAGCAACTTTTGTCGTACCAGGGACACTTTGAGCTTCTCGATATCAGACTTCACAGGGCTATGCGTGTTTAGCAACTTTTGTCGTACCAGGGACACTTTGAGCTTCTCGATATCAGACTTCACAGGGCTATGCGTGTTTAGCAACTTTTGTCGTACCAGGGACACTTTGAGCTTCTCGATATCAGACTTCACAGGGCTATGCGTGTTTAGCAACTTTTGTCGTACCAGGGACACTTTGAGCTTCTCGATATCAGACTTCACAGGGCTATGCGTGTTTAGCAACTTTTGTCGTACCAGGGACACTTTGAGCCTCTCGATATCAGAATACACAAGTGTTATACGTGTTTAGCAACTTTTGTCGTACCAGGGACACTTTGAGCCTCTCGATATCAGAATACACAAGTGTTATGCGTGTTTAGCAACTTTTGTCGTACCAGGGACACTTTGAGCCTCTCGATATCAGAATACACAAGTGTTATACGTGTTTAGCAACTTTTGTCGTACCAGGGACACTTTGAGCTTCTCGATATCAGACTTCACAGGGATATGCGTGTTTAGCAACTTTTGTCGTACCAGGGACACTTTGAGCTTCTCGATGTCAGACTTCACAAGTGTTATACGTGTTTAGCAACTTTTGTCGTACCAGGGACACTTTGAGCTTCTCGATGTCAGACTTCACAAGTGTTATGCGTCTTTAGCAACTTTTGTCGTACCAGGGACACTTTGAGCCTCTCGATATCAGAATACACAAGTGTTATACGTGTTTAGCAACTGTTGTCGTACCAGGGACACTTTGAGCCTCTCGATATCAGAATACACAAGTGTTATGCGTGTTTAGCAACTTTTGTCGTACCACGGACACTTTGAGCCTCTCGATATCAGAATACACAAGTGTTATACGTGTTTAGCAACTTTTGTCGTACCAGGGACACTTTGAGTCTCTCGATGTCAGACTTCACAGGGATATGCGTGTTTAGCAACTTTTGTCGTACCAGGGACACTTTGAGCCTCTCGATGTCAGACTTCACAGGGATATGCGTGTTTAGCAACTTTTGTCGTACCAGGGACACTTTGAGCCTCTCGATATCAGAATACACAAGTGTTATGCGTGTTTAGCAACTTTTGTCGTACCAGGGACACTTTGAGCCTCTCGATATCAGACTTCACAGGGATATGCGTGTTTAGCAACTTTTGTCGTACCAGGGACACTTTGAGCCTCTCGATATCAGCATACACAAGTGTTATGCGTGTTTAGCAACTTTTGTCGTACCAGGGACACTTTGAGCCTCTCGATATCAGACTTCACAGGGATATGCGTGTTTAGCAACTTTTGTCGTACCAGGGACACTTTGAGCTTCTCGATATCAGACTTCACAAGTGTTATGCGTGATTAGCAACTTTTGTCGTACCAGGGACACTTTGAGCTTCTCGATATCAGACTTCACAAGTGTTATGCGTGATTAGCAACTTTTGTCGTACCAGGGACACTTTGACCTTCTCGATATCAGACTTCACAAGTGTTATGCGTGTTTAGCAACTTTTGTCGTACCAGGGACACTTTGAGCTTCTCGATGTCAGACTTCACAGGGCTATGCGTGATTAGCAACTTTTGTCGTACCAGGGACACTTTGAGCTTCTCGATATCAGACTTCACAAGTGTTATGCGTGTTTAGCAACTTTTGTCGTACCAGGGACACTTTGAGCTTCTCGATGTCAGACTTCACAGGGCTATGCGTGATTAGCAACTTTTGTCGTACCAGGGACACTTTGAGCTTCTCGATATCAGACTTCACAGGGCTATGCGTGTTTAGCAACTTTTGTCGTACCAGGGACACTTTGAGCTTCTCGATATCAGACTTCACAGGGCTATGCGTGTTTAGCAACTTTTGTCGTACCAGGGACACTTTGAGCTTCTCGATATCAGACTTCACAGGGCTATGCGTGTTTAGCAACTTTTGTCGTACCAGGGACACTTTGAGCTTCTCGATATCAGACTTCACAGGGCTATGCGTGTTTAGCAACTTTTGTCGTACCAGGGACACTTTGAGCCTCTCGATATCAGAATACACAAGTGTTATACGTGTTTAGCAACTTTTGTCGTACCAGGGACACTTTGAGCCTCTCGATATCAGAATACACAAGTGTTATGCGTGTTTAGCAACTTTTGTCGTACCAGGGACACTTTGAGCCTCTCGATATCAGAATACACAAATGTTATACGTGTTTAGCAACTTTTGTCGTACCAGGGACACTTTGAGCTTCTCGATATCAGACTTCACAGGGATATGCGTGTTTAGCAACTTTTGTCGTACCAGGGACACTTTGAGCTTCTCGATGTCAGACTTCACAAGTGTTATACGTGTTTAGCAACTTTTGTCGTACCAGGGACACTTTGAGCTTCTCGATGTCAGACTTCACAAGTGTTATGCGTCTTTAGCAACTTTTGTCGTACCAGGGACACTTTGAGCCTCTCGATATCAGAATACACAAGTGTTATACGTGTTTAGCAACTTTTGTCGTACCAGGGACACTTTGAGCCTCTCGATATCAGAATACACAAGTGTTATGCGTGTTTAGCAACTTTTGTCGTACCACGGACACTTTGAGCCTCTCGATATCAGAATACACAAGTGTTATACGTGTTTAGCAACTTTTTTCGTACCAGGGACACTTTGAGCTTCTCGATATCAGACTTCACAGGGATATGCGTGTTTAGCAACTTTTGTCGTACCAGGGACACTTTGAGCCTCTCGATGTCAGACTTCACAGGGATATGCGTGTTTAGCAACTTTTGTCGTACCAGGGACACTTTGAGCCTCTCGATATCAGAATACACAAGTGTTATGCGTGTTTAGCAACTTTTGTCGTACCAGGGACACTTTGAGCCTCTCGATATCAGACTTCACAGGGATATGCGTGTTTAGCAACTTTTGTCGTACCAGGGACACTTTGAGCCTCTCGATATCAGCATACACAAGTGTTATGCGTGTTTAGCAACTTTTGTCGTACCAGGGACACTTTGAGCCTCTCGATATCAGACTTCACAGGAATATGCGTGTTTAGCAACTTTTGTCGTACCAGGGACACTTTGAGCTTCTCGATGTCAGACTTCACAGGGATATGCGTGTTTAGCAACTTTTGTCGTACCACGGACACTTTGAGCTTCTCGATGTCAGACTTCACAGGGATATGCGTGTTTAGCAACTTTTGTCGTACCAGGGACACTTTGAGCCTCTCGATATCAGAATACACAAGTGTTATACGTGTTTAGCAACTTTTGTCGTACCACGGACACTTTGAGCCTCTCGATATCAGAATACACAAGTGTTATGCGAGTTTAGCAACTTTTGTCGTACCACGGACACTTTGAGCCTCTCGATATCAGAATACACAAGTGTTATACGTGTTTAGCAACTTTTGTCGTACCAGGGACACTTTGAGCTTCTCGATATCAGACTTCACAGGGATATGCGTGTTTAGCAACTTTTGTCGTACCAGGGACACTTTGAGCTTCTCGATGTCAGACTTCACAAGTGTTATGCGTGTTTAGCAACTTTTGTCGTACCAGGGACACTTTGAGCTTCTCGATGTCAGACTTCACAAGTGTTATGCGTGTTTAGCAACTTTTGTCGTACCAGGGACACTTTGAGCCTTTCGATATCAGAATACACAAGTGTTATACGTGTTTAGCAACTTTTGTCGTACCAGGGACACTTTGAGCCTCTCGATATCAGAATACACAAGTGTTATGCGTGTTTAGCAACTTTTGTCGTACCACGGACACTTTGAGCCTCTCGATATCAGAATACACAAGTGTTATACGTGTTTAGCAACTTTTTTCGTACCAGGGACACTTTGAGCTTCTCGATATCAGACTTCACAGGGATATGCGTGTTTAGCAACTTTTGTCGTACCAGGGACACTTTGAGCCTCTCGATATCAGACTTCACAGGGATATGCGTGTTTAGCAACTTTTGTCGTACCAGGGACACTTTGAGCTTCTCGATGTCAGACTTCACAGGGATATGCGTGTTTAGCAACTTTTGTCGTACCAGGGACACTTTGAGCCTCTCGATATCAGAATACACAAGTGTTATGCGTGTTTAGCAACTTTTGTCGTACCAGGGACACTTTGAGCCTCTCGATATCAGACTTCACAGGGATATGCGTGTTTAGCAACTTTTGTCGTACCAGGGACACTTTGAGCCTCTCGATATCAGAATACACAAGTGTTATGCGTGTTTAGCAACTTTTGTCGTACCAGGGACACTTTGAGCCTCTCGATATCAGACTTCACAGGGATATGCGTGTTTAGCAACTTTTGTCGTACCAGGGATACTTTGAGCTTCTCGATATCAGACTTCACAGGGATATGCGTGTTTAGCAACTTTTGTCGTACCAGGGACACTTTGAGCCTCTCGATATCAGAATACACAAGTGTTATGCGTGTTTAGCAACTTTTGTCGTACCAGGGACACTTTGAGCCTCTCGATATCAGACTTCACAGGGATATGCGTGTTTAGCAACTTTTGTCGTACCAGGGACACTTTGAGCTTCTCAATATCAGACTTCACAGGGATATGCGTGTTTAGCAACTTTTGTCGTACCAGGGACACTTTGAGCCTCTCGGTATCAGAATACACAAGTGTTATACGTGTTTAGCAACTTTTGTCGTACCAGGGACACTTTGAGCCTCTCGATATCAGAATACACAAGTGTTATGCGTGTTTAGCAACTTTTGTCGTACCAGGGACACTTTGAGCCTCTCGATATCAGACTTCACAAGTGTTATACGTGTTTAGCAACTTTTGTCGTACCAGGGACACTTTGAGCCTCTCGATATCAGACTTCACAAGTGTTATACGTGTTTAGCAACTTTTGTCGTACCAGGGACACTTTGAGCCTCTCGATATCAGAATACACAAGTGTTATACGTGTTTAGCAACTTTTGTCGTACCAGGGACACTTTGAGCCTCTCGATATCAGACTTCACAAGTGTTATACGTGTTTAGCAACTTTTGTCGTACCAGGGACACTTTGAGCCCCTCGATATCAGACTTCACAAGTGTTATACGTGTTTAGCAACTTTTGTCGTACCAGGGACACTTTGAGCCTCTCGATATCAAAATACACAAGTGTTATACGTGTTTAGCAACTTTTGTCGTACCAGGGACACTTTGAGCCTCTCGATATCAGACTTCACAAGTGTTATACGTGTTTAGCAACTTTTGTCGTACCAGGGACACTTTGAGCCCCTCGATATCAGACTTCACAAGTGTTATGCGTGTTTAGCAACTTTTGTCGTACCAGGGACACTTTGAGCCTCTCGATATCAGAATACACAAGTGTTATACGTGTTTAGCAACTTTTGTCGTACCAGGGACACTTTGAGCCTCTCGATATCAGACTTCACAAGTGTTATACGTGTTTAGCAACTTTTGTCGTACCAGGGACACTTTGAGCCTCTCGATATCAGAATACACAAGTGTTATACGTGTTTAGCAACTTTTGTCGTAGCAGGGACACTTTGAGCCTCTCGATATCAGACTTCACAAGTGTTATACGTGTTTAGCAACTTTTGTCGTACCAGGGACACTTTGAGCCTCTCGATATCAGACTTCACAAGTGTTATACGTGTTTAGAAACTTTTGTCGTACCAGGGACACTTTGAGCCTCTCGATATCAGAATACACAAGTGTTATACGTGTTTAGCAACTTTTGTCGTACCAGGGACACTTTGAGCCTCTCGATATCAGACTTCACAAGTGTTATACGTGTTTAGCAACTTTTGTCGTACCAGGGACACTTTGAGCCCCTCGATATCAGACTTCACAAGTGTTATACGTGTTTAGCAACTTTTGTCGTACCAGGGACACTTTGAGCCTCTCGATATCAGGCTTCACAAGTGTTATACGTGTTTAGCAACTTTTGTCGTACCAGGGACACTTTGTGCCTCTCGATATCAGAATACACAAGTGTTATACGTGTTTAGCAACTTTTGTCGTACCAGGGACACTTTGAGCCTCTCGATATCAGACTTCACAAGTGTTATACGTGTTTAGCAACTTTTGTCGTACCAGGGACACTTTGAGCCCCTCGATATCAGACTTCACAAGTGTTATACGTGTTTAGCAACTTTTGTCGTACCAGGGACACTTTGAGCTTCTCGATGTCAGACTTCACAAGTGGTATGCGTGTTTAGCAACTTTTGTCGTACCAGGGACACTTTGAGCCTCTCGATATCAGAATACACAAGTGTTATACGTGTTTAGCAACTTTTGTCGTACCAGGGACACTTTGAGCCTCTCGATATCAGAATACACAAGTGTTATGCGTGTTTAGCAACTTTTGTCGTACCACGGACACTTTGAGCCTCTCGATATCAGAATACACAAGTGTTATACGTGTTTAGCAACTTTTTTCGTACCAGGGACACTTTGAGCCTCTCGATATCAGAATACACAAGTGTTATGCGTGTTTAGCAACTTTTGTCGTACCAGGGACACTTTGAGCCTCTCGATATCAGACTTCACAGGGATATGCGTGTTTAGCAACTTTTGTCGTACCAGGGACACTTTGAGCCTCTCGATATCAGCATACACAAGTGTTATGCGTGTTTAGCAACTTTTGTCGTACCAGGGACACTTTGAGCCTCTCGATATCAGACTTCACAGGGATATGCGTGTTTAGCAACTTTTGTCGTACCAGGGATACTTTGAGCTTCTCGATGTCAGACTTCACAGGGATATGCGTGTTTAGCAACTTTTGTCGTACCACGGACACTTTGAGCTTCTCGATGTCAGACTTCACAGGGATATGCGTGTTTAGCAACTTTTGTCGTACCAGGGACACTTTGAGCCTCTCGATATCAGAATACACAAGTGTTATACGTGTTTAGCAACTTTTGTCGTACCACGGACACTTTGAGCCTCTCGATATCAGAATACACAAGTGTTATGCGAGTTTAGCAACTTTTGTCGTACCACGGACACTTTGAGCCTCTCGATATCAGAATACACAAGTGTTATACGTGTTTAGCAACTTTTGTCGTACCAGGGACACTTTGAGCTTCTCGATATCAGACTTCACAGGGATATGCGTGTTTAGCAACTTTTGTCGTACCAGGGACACTTTGAGCTTCTCGATGTCAGACTTCAAAAGTGTTATGCGTGTTTAGCAACTTTTGTCGTACCAGGGACACTTTGAGCCTCTCGATATCAGAATACACAAGTGTTATACGTGTTTAGCAACTTTTGACGTACCAGGGACACTTTGAGCCTCTCGATATCAGAATACACAAGTGTTATACGTGTTTAGCAACTTTTTTCGTAACAGGGACACTTTGAGCCACTCGATATCAGACTTCACAGGGATATGCGTGTTTAGCAACTTTTGTCGTACCAGGGACACTTTGAGCCTCTCGATATCAGACTTCACAGGGATATGCGTGTTTAGCAACTTTTGTCGTACCAGGGACACTTTGAGCTTCTCGATGTCAGACGTCACAGGGATATGCGTGTTTAGCAACTTTTGTCGTACCAGGGACACTTTGTGCCTCTCGATATCAGAATACACAAGTGTTATGCGTGTTTAGCAACTTTTGTCGTACCAGGGACACTTTGAGCCTCTCGATATCAGACTTCACAGGGATATGCGTGTTTAGCAACTTTTGTCGTACCAGGGACACTTTGAGCCTCTCGATATCAGAATACACAAGTGTTATGCGTGTTTAGCAACTTTTGTCGTACCAGGGACACTTTGAGCCTCTCGATATCAGACTTCACAGGGATATGCGTGTTTAGCAACTTTTGTCGTACCAGGGACACTTTGAGCTTCTCGATATCAGACTTCACAGGGATATGCGTGTTTAGCAACTTTTGTCGTACCAGGGACACTTTGAGCCTCTCGATATCAGAATACACAAGTGTTATGCGTGTTTAGCAACTTTTGTCGTACCAGGGATACTTTGAGACTCTCGATATCAGACTTCACAGGGATATGCGTGTTTAGCAACTTTTGTCGTACCAGGGACACTTTGAGCCTCTCGATATCAGAATACACAAGTGTTATGCGTGTTTAGCAACTTTTGTCGTAACAGGGACACTTTGAGCCTCTCGATATCAGATGACACAAGTGTTATGCGTGTTTAGCAACTTTTGTCGTACCAGGGACACTTTGAGCCTCTCGATATCAGACTTCACAGGGATATGCGTGTTTAGCAACTTTTGTCGTACCAGGGACATTTTGAGCTTCTCGATATCAGACTTCACAGGGATATGCGTGTTTAGCAACTTTTGTCGTACCAGGGACACTTTGAGCCTCTCGGTATCAGAATACACAAGTGTTATACGTGTTTAGCAACTTTTGTCGTACCAGGGACACTTTGAGCCTCTCGATATCAGAATACACAAGTGTTATGCGTGTTTAGCAACTTTTGTCGTACCAGGGACACTTTGAGCCTCTCGATATCAGACTTCACAAGTGTTATACGTGTTTAGCAACTTTTGTCGTACCAGGGACACTTTGAGCCTCTCGATATCAGAATACACAAGTGTTATACGTGTTTAGCAACTTTTGTCGTACCAGGGACACTTTGAGCCTCTCGATATCAGACTTCACAAGTGTTATACGTGTTTAGCAACTTTTGTCGTACCAGGGACACTTTGAGCCCCTCGATATCAGACTTCACAAGTGTTATACGTGTTTAGCAACTTTTGTCGTACCAGGGACACTTTGAGCCTCTCGATATCAGAATACACAAGTGTTATACGTGTTTAGCAACTTTTGTCGTAGCAGGGACACTTTGAGCCTCTCGATATCAGACTTCACAAGTGTTATACGTGTTTAGCAACTTTTGTCGTACCAGGGACACTTTGAGCCTCTCGATATCAGACTTCACAAGTGTTATACGTGTTTAGAAACTTTTGTCGTACCAGGGACACTTTGAGCCTCTCGATATCAGAATACACAAGTGTTATACGTGTTTAGCAACTTTTGTCGTACCAGGGACACTTTGAGCCTCTCGATATCAGACTTCACAAGTGTTATACGTGTTTAGCAACTTTTGTCGTACCAGGGACACTTTGAGCCCCTCGATATCAGACTTCACAAGTGTTATGCGTGTTTAGCAACTTTTGTCGTACCAGGGACACTTTGAGCCTCTCGATATCAGAATACACAAGTGTTATACGTGTTTAGCAACTTTTGTCGTACCAGGGACACTTTGAGCCTCTCGATATCAGGCTTCACAAGTGTTATACGTGTTTAGCAACTTTTGTCGTACCAGGGACACTTTGAGCCTCTCGATATCAGAATACACAAGTGTTATACGTGTTTAGCAACTTTTGTCGTACCAGGGACACTTTGAGCCTCTCGATATCAGACTTCACAAGTGTTATACGTGTTTAGCAACTTTTGTCGTACCAGGGACACTTTGAGCCCCTCGATATCAGACTTCACAAGTGTTATACGTGTTTAGCAACTTTTGTCGTACCAGGGACACTTTGAGCTTCTCGATGTCAGACTTCACAAGTGGTATGCGTGTTTAGCAACTTTTGTCGTACCAGGGACACTTTGAGCCTCTCGATATCAGAATACACAAGTGTTATACGTGTTTAGCAACTTTTGTCGTACCAGGGACACTTTGAGCCTCTCGATATCAGAATACACAAGTGTTATGCGTGTTTAGCAACTTTTGTCGTACCACGGACACTTTGAGCCTCTCGATATCAGAATACACAAGTGTTATACGTGTTTAGCAACTTTTTTCGTACCAGGGACACTTTGAGCCTCTCGATATCAGAATACACAAGTGTTATGCGTGTTTAGCAACTTTTGTCGTACCAGGGACACTTTGAGCCTCTCGATATCAGACTTCACAGGGATATGCGTGTTTAGCAACTTTTGTCGTACCAGGGACACTTTGAGCCTCTCGATATCAGCATACACAAGTGTTATGCGTGTTTAGCAACTTTTGTCGTACCAGGGACACTTTGAGCCTCTCGATATCAGACTTCACAGGGATATGCGTGTTTAGCAACTTTTGTCGTACCAGGGATACTTTGAGCTTCTCGATGTCAGACTTCACAGGGATATGCGTGTTTAGCAACTTTTGTCGTACCACGGACACTTTGAGCTTCTCGATGTCAGACTTCACAGGGATATGCGTGTTTAGCAACTTTTGTCGTACCAGGGACACTTTGAGCCTCTCGATATCAGAATACACAAGTGTTATACGTGTTTAGCAACTTTTGTCGTACCACGGACACTTTGAGCCTCTCGATATCAGAATACACAAGTGTTATGCGAGTTTAGCAACTTTTGTCGTACCACGGACACTTTGAGCCTCTCGATATCAGAATACACAAGTGTTATACGTGTTTAGCAACTTTTGTCGTACCAGGGACACTTTGAGCTTCTCGATATCAGACTTCACAGGGATATGCGTGTTTAGCAACTTTTGTCGTACCAGGGACACTTTGAGCTTCTCGATGTCAGACTTCAAAAGTGTTATGCGTGTTTAGCAACTTTTGTCGTACCAGGGACACTTTGAGCCTCTCGATATCAGAATACACAAGTGTTATACGTGTTTAGCAACTTTTGTCGTACCAGGGACACTTTGAGCCTCTCGATATCAGAATACACAAGTGTTATACGTGTTTAGCAACTTTTTTCGTAACAGGGACACTTTGAGCCACTCGATATCAGACTTCACAGGGATATGCGTGTTTAGCAACTTTTGTCGTACCAGGGACACTTTGAGCCTCTCGATATCAGACTTCACAGGGATATGCGTGTTTAGCAACTTTTGTCGTACCAGGGACACTTTGAGCTTCTCGATGTCAGACTTCACAGGGATATGCGTGTTTAGCAACTTTTGTCGTACCAGGGACACTTTGTGCCTCTCGATATCAGAATACACAAGTGTTATGCGTGTTTAGCAACTTTTGTCGTACCAGGGACACTTTGAGCCTCTCGATATCAGACTTCACAGGGATATGCGTGTTTAGCAACTTTTGTCGTACCAGGGACACTTTGAGCCTCTCGATATCAGAATACACAAGTGTTATGCGTGTTTAGCAACTTTTGTCGTACCAGGGACACTTTGAGCCTCTCGATATCAGACTTCACAGGGATATGCGTGTTTAGCAACTTTTGTCGTACCAGGGACACTTTGAGCTTCTCGATATCAGACTTCACAGGGATATGCGTGTTTAGCAACTTTTGTCGTACCAGGGACACTTTGAGCCTCTCGATATCAGAATACACAAGTGTTATGCGTGTTTAGCAACTTTTGTCGTACCAGGGATACTTTGAGACTCTCGATATCAGACTTCACAGGGATATGCGTGTTTAGCAACTTTTGTCGTACCAGGGACACTTTGAGCCTCTCGATATCAGAATACACAAGTGTTATGCGTGTTTAGCAACTTTTGTCGTAACAGGGACACTTTGAGCCTCTCGATATCAGATGACACAAGTGTTATGCGTGTTTAGCAACTTTTGTCGTACCAGGGACACTTTGAGCCTCTCGATATCAGACTTCACAGGGATATGCGTGTTTAGCAACTTTTGTCGTACCAGGGACACTTTGAGCTTCTCGATATCAGACTTCACAGGGATATGCGTGTTTAGCAACTTTTGTCGTACCAGGGACACTTTGAGCCTCTCGGTATCAGAATACACAAGTGTTATACGTGTTTAGCAACTTTTGTCGTACCAGGGACACTTTGAGCCTCTCGATATCAGAATACACAAGTGTTATGCGTGTTTAGCAACTTTTGTCGTACCAGGGACACTTTGAGCCTCTCGATATCAGACTTCACAAGTGTTATACGTGTTTAGCAACTTTTGTCGTACCAGGGACACTTTGAGCCTCTCGATATCAGAATACACAAGTGTTATACGTGTTTAGCAACTTTTGTCGTACCAGGGACACTTTGAGCCTCTCGATATCAGACTTCACAAGTGTTATACGTGTTTAGCAACTTTTGTCGTACCAGGGACACTTTGAGCCCCTCGATATCAGACTTCACAAGTGTTATACGTGTTTAGCAACTTTTGTCGTACCAGGGACACTTTGAGCTTCTCGATATCAGACTTCACAGGGATATGCGTGTTTAGCAACTTTTGTCGTACCAGGGACACTTTGAGCCTCTCGATATCAGACTTCACAAGTGTTATACGTGTTTAGCAACTTTTGTCGTACCAGGGACACTTTGAGCCTCTCGATATCAGACTTCACAAGTGTTATACGTGTTTAGCAACTTTTGTCGTACCAGGGACACTTTGAGCCTCTCGATATCAGAATACACAAGTGTTATACGTGTTTAGCAACTTTTGTCGTACCAGGGACACTTTGAGCCTCTCGATATCAGACTTCACAAGTGTTATACGTGTTTAGCAACTTTTGTCGTACCAGGGACACTTTGAGCCCCTCGATATCAGACTTCACAAGTGTTATACGTGTTTAGCAACTTTTGTCGTACCAGGGACACTTTGAGCCTCTCGATATCAGAATACACAAGTGTTATACGTGTTTAGCAACTTTTGTCGTACCAGGGACACGTTGAGCCTCTCGATATCAGACTTCACAAGTGTTATACGTGTTTAGCAACTTTTGTCGTACCAGGGACACTTTGAGCCCCTCGATATCAGTCTTCACAAGTGTTATGCGTGTTTAGCAACTTTTGTCGTACCAGGGACACTTTGAGCCTCTCGATATCAGAATACACAAGTGTTATACGTGTTTAGCAACTTTTGTCGTACCAGGGACACTTTGAGCCTCTCGATATCAGACTTCACAAGTGTTATACGTGTTTAGCAACTTTTGTCGTACCAGGGACACTTTGAGCCTCTCGATATCAGACTTCACAAGTGTTATACGTGTTTAGCAACTTTTGTCGTACCAGGGACACTTTGAGCCTCTCGATATCAGAATACACAAGTGTTATACGTGTTTAGCAACTTTTGTCGTACCAGGGACACTTTGAGCCTCTCGATATCAGTCTTCACAAGTGTTATACGTGTTTAGCAACTTTTGTCGTACCAGGGACACTTTGAGCCCCTCGATATCAGACTTCACAAGTGCTATGCGTGTTTAGCAACTTTTTTCGTACCAGGGACACTTTGAGCCTCTCGATATCAGAATACACAAGTGTTATACGTATTTAGCAACTTTTGTCGTACCAGGGACACTTTGAGCCTCTCGATATCAGACTTCACAAGTGTTATACGTGTTTAGCAACTTTTGTCGTACCAGGGACACTTTGAGCCTCTCGATATCAGAATACACAAGTGTTATACGTGTTTAGCAACTTTTGTCGTACCAGGGACACTTTGAGCCTCTCGATATCAGACTTCACAAGTGTTATACGTGTTTAGCAACTTTTGTCGTACCAGGGACACTTTGAGCCCCTCGATATCAGACTTCACAAGTGTTATACGTGTTTAGCAACTTTTGTCGTACCAGGGACACTTTGAGCTTCTCGATATCAGACTTCACAGGGATATGCGTGTTTAGCAACTTTTGTCGTACCAGGGACACTTTGAGCCTCTCGATATCAGAATACACAAGTGTTATTCGTGTTTAGCAACTTTTGTCGTACCAAGGACACTTTGAGCCTCTCGATATCAGAATACACAAGTGTTATGCGTGTTTAGCAACTTTTGTCGTACCAGGGACACTTTGAGCCTCTCGATATCAGACTTCACAAGTGTTATACGTGTTTAGCAACTTTTGTCGTACCAGGGACACTTTGAGCCTCTCGATATCAGAATACACAATTGTTATACGTGTTTAGCAACTTTTGTCGTACCAGGGACACTTTGAGCCTCTCGATATCAGAATACACAAGTGTTATGCGTGTTTAGCAACTTTTGTCGTACCAGGGACACTTTGAGCTTCTCGATGTCAGACTTCACAAGTGTTATGCGTGTTTAGCAACTTTTGTCGTACCAGGGACACTTGGAGCTTCTCGATGTCAGACTTCACAAGTGTTATGCGTGTTTAGCAACTTTTGTCGTACCAGGGACACTTTGAGCTTCTCGATGTCAGACTTCACAAGTGTTATGCGTGTTTAGCAACTTTTGTCGTACCAGGGACACTTTGAGCTTCTCGATATCAGACTTCATAGGGCTATGCGTGTTTAGCAACTTTTGTCGTACCAGGGACACGTTGAGCTTCTCGATGTCAGACTTCACAGGGCTATGCCTGTTTAGCAATTTTTGTCGTACCAGGGATACTTTGAGCCTCTCGATATCAGACTTCACAAGTGTTATGCGTGTTTAGCAACTTTTGTTGTACCAGGGACACTTTGAGCCTCTCGATATCAGACTTCACAAGTGTTATACGTGTTTAGCAACTTTTGTGGTACCAGGGACACTTTGAGCCTCTCGATATCAGACTTCACAAGTGTTATGCGTGTTTAGCACCTTTTGTGGTACCAGGGACACTTTGAGCCTCTCGATATCAGATTTCACAGTGTTATGCGTTTACTATTCTGTTATACAGAATGGAAGCAACTTAAACAAAATGTCCGACACTTAATGAAAAAGGTGTATGCCTTTAAAATTATGGTATATACTTGTACTGTGACAACGATGGTCCAACCGTGACCCAAACGAAATAATTCTGCAGTTGGGTAAGGAAGGAGAAAGAGATAGGACAGGCAATTAATGGAAACTACCTGGAATAAACCTTTTACTGAGCACAGTAAATATAAACGTGTTTGAGCTGGACATTCAGTGAAAGAACTGACAGTATCACGGGACCCGATAACACACTCTTGACTTAAGTCGATGATTCAGATTGTCATCTGTCTAGATCTGCCGGAAATAAAACCAGACCAGCATTGTTAATAACCGACCTTTGGTCAAGGCACACAAAGAAGAAGTGTTACATGTGACTATGATTAGTTATACAACTAGTTGTACAGTTAGTTGCAATCAGTAACTAGTTCCTCAGTTACACAACCATGGTTTGTAATAATTGGAGACTGTATGGAATAGAGGTGATCAAGATCTTCCATTTTATTTAATTTCAGCCAAAAGCTGACTCCAGTTATTGCACACCAACTTGTCTTTATAAAATTAAACGGATTTTTTATTAAATGATATTTTGATTAATAATGTGAATCAAAAAAGGTTACACGTAAAGATAAGCTAAGGATAGGCCGAAGATATTTCTGATTGTAAGTTATACATTCAAATTTCATAACTGTACTATTGTACAATTATTCTCAACATATTGCTGTGAACAAAACATTTTCTTCGCTTAAAAGGTTTGATTAAATTTAAAGCATTTTTTCCCAAAACGTTTATAGTAAGCGGTGACAATAGTGACGTCGTATTTCTAAAAACATTCACTGATTCTCTATAAATATGAAACTGTAAATTTAGCGTGAAAAACCTTTAGCACGTCGACTACTACTATAAAGGGTATTCTTGAATTTTAGTTTCAAATTTGTAACAAATATCACTCAAAAATATAACCAGGTAGAATAAATATAAAATACTTTCTTTTCATATATCTTACAATTTTCGCTTTTATTCCTACTTATTATTTTGTCAGCTGACCAAAGAATCTTAGAGTACAGCATTGTTAGTTACTTGCAGGATCTTGTTACATAAAGCTATCAGCATTCGTGCACGAGAATTAGTCGATAATTTATAACGGTAATGAACTTAGCTCCGATACTTTTACTCGGCCGTTAAAAGTAGTTGCTGTAATCAACGTTGTGCTCTTTAATAACGATGAGAGAGAGAGAGAGAGAGGGGCAGAACCTCGCATCGAATATGAGTATTACAGCCTAGCTGTTATGATATAATTATTGTGGTACAAACTCCAGTTTTTTTATGACACAGATGTATACAATACTAATTTGCTGTGATTTGTGGTGAAGGGAAAGTAATATTGTTACTCCCGACTATATTATATTTATCTTTCATTTTTATTTTTGCCGATAATAATTTACAAATTTGATAAAAAGTAATTAGTATCTATAACGGACGTTATTTTGATTATTTATTTTCCAGTAGGTTTGATTTGGTGAACAATAGACAAAAAATATCTTGGTAAGGGCGGATCATGACAGCAGTGGCTACTCGTGGCCAGGCTGCACGGTTGAGCAATCCCCTATCAATAGCAACAAATTAAATTTACTAATTACGTAAGAATTATTATACATGGTTACGAACGATTTTCATTATATATTTTGACCCATCATTTTAATAAAAACATCAGAACCGCAATGATCGTATGACCGTTCGTTCAGTCGCAGACATTATCGTTTGGCCTGGTTGCAGGGAAACCTGCAACGCCCAGTGACGTCACTTCTAATGGAGAAAGTGCTTTGCAAGGTTCAAATAGAGTAAAACAGTTAGACAGCTACGTAGGGCTCTTTAAGTTGCTGTCGGGCTGCAACCTCGAATGTGTTCGGTTAACATCGGCTCAGTCCGAAGAGTAGCATTTCCGCTCCTCTCCGAGTTTGTTGACATTCACAGATAAGAATAAATTAAAATTGGTTTGTTAATAGATAAACCCGTGACTTGAGATCTAATGTCTTAAATAAATAAAGATATAATAAAAAATGCCAATATATTTCCTTCAATAGAATAAATCACAAATAATTAGGCAGTATCTATCTATTTTCCCTATAGCAGCCCATTAAGTTTTTATGATTACGATTTCTTTGCCTTGAATAAAAACTAACATTTTACGATTTACAACCCCCATAAGTTTATTGAAGGCCGGAAGGGGGTCTTCTTGATCTATCGGAACCAACAGGCTATACCTTAAGAAGCTGTCTTTACAAGCTATAGTGAGATCAATGTTTATAGGACTCTAAGGAATTGTAAGACAAAATCTGGTAACTAGTTAAACGCCTTCTGTCGACGTTTTGATCATATACAGATACACTTATTGTTCTTAACAAGACTAAAAATCCATCCAAAGGTTCTACGATTAATTATTTTGAACATTTTAATCTATTCCGTCTAATATTTTACACTCATTTATGTATATATACATAAATAAATAAATAAATATATATATATATATATATATATATATATATATATATATATGTGTGTGTGTGTGTGTGTGTGTGTGTGTGTGTGTGTGTGTGTGTGTGTGTGTGTGTGTGTGTGTGTGTGTGTGTGTGTGTGTGTGTGTGTGTGTGTGTGTGTGTGTGTGTGTGTGTGTGTGTGTGTGTGTGTGTGTGTGTGTGTGTGTGTGTGTATTGTACAAATTTTCAATCGTTAGTAATTAAAATACTTTTTATTATTTCACTCAAGCTCAAATACATTTTTTAATTTTTAGAGGATGACACTAGATGTTAATACAGTTGTTTCAAATAAATGTTAACTCTTTCATTAAATTTAAAATGAATTGATTTTAGTTTTATATGAAAGAAAAACTCTTCACAAAATGCCATGGTATAGAATATAGTTACTTCGTCCCAATTTGCTTTTAATAAGTGATAACATATGATCTCATAAGACAGCTGATTTTATTTTATACGTTATGTGGTATAACAGCTGTTACGACGCATAGGTTATGTTAATTTATTTATATTAATTGTAATTACTTAATAAAGGTAACTGAAATAAAATGTTTCTTTGTCGACCTAAGTAGTAATTGATTTCATAACATATTTGTTTGTAATACTTATTATTTACTGGATGGTGTATTTTATTACATATTGCTTAATGTCTTCTAATAAGTAAATTAAAAGTGTTCCCATAATAACTGCGATAAATCACTCCCCTAGTTTTTATATTACATGAATTCCTAGTTTTTATGTTTTTCGTATAACTACAGATGAAATAATGTTTTTCTACATTATCTCATCTGTATTAATGGTTGCAGAACATAACTTACATGTCAGTATCTGTGAGCTATTGCAAATGTCAGTAATTTTCTCTCTTACTGTTGCATAAAGTGTACTTGTAGCGAAGGCATATTAATATTAGCCGAGTGCAAGCATGTCATTTGAAATAATTTAATCTTCAATTGTAAGTTAATTGAGCGACATTTATAGCTTTAAATATTATAGTGCAGTGGATGAGATGAGTTGGTCGTACTGTATAACTAGTAAAATGAAGGAGCACCTTCTAAATACCTTTAGTGTTGAAAACATTTTTTAATATTTTACAACTTACACACAACAATCATGTATAATAATATTTACTTAAAGTGTATTTACCCTTTTAATTATGCATACATATTACTAGATTAATATTGACCATTTTTTAAAAATCATTTTATGTGTATTTAATTGTAACCAACAAAAAATTGATTTTCAAGTGAAGGTGTATGGTGGTTTACCTATATATTAGACGTTTTCTACTACCTAACACTAGGGTATACTTTGATAAATACAAAGACCTATAATACAGCTTTTTAAAACATTACTAAACACTTATGTAAATTACACTTCGAAATGTATAATTCTTTTACAGTTGTAATCTAGTCAGTGTCTTCTTTGTATCTAATATCTGACATAAAAATAAAACTAGGTGTTTCTCTCTCTCTCTCTCTCTCTCTCTCTCTCTCTATATATATATATATATATATATATATATATATATATATATATAATAAATTAAAATATTTCAAAAACAAGAATACTTTTAATGAATATATTTATTCAAAGCTTTTCGCCGATAAATAAGTATCAGCATCTTCAGGAAAATAATTATCTAATAAAATATTTTTACAAAATGCCATATTAAAGCTTTGAATAAATATATCCACATATATTATATATATTAATATATCCGTTTGTTTCATTAAAAGTAAGTGTTACAAACAAATATGTTATAAAATCAATTGCTACTTAGGTCGACAAAGAAACATTTTATTTCAGTTACCTTTATTAAGTAATTACAATTAATATGAAAATTACAAGAAAACATATCACCATATTTATATATATATATATATATATATATATATATAATATGTTCAGAAAAACGTCAGAACTAAAAGACGTTAATAAATAAAATACCTCATTTACTAATAACGTTCTGTTAAATACCTTGGTAAAGATTCTGACAAATAGACCGTATTTCTGAAGACCGTGTACTCGGCCTTGCAAGATTTCCCGTGTACTACCAGTTCCTAAATCATGTTACATATTCAGAGTATTCTATACATAAACTACTTCTGCATTCATTACGTTTACACATATTTCGAGATTATTTGTTATTTCATATCAAAGCTAATATATCATAGAACTATCTAATACTGACCGTTCACACAATAAGTGCCAGAAAAAATATTTTTATTTGTGAATAAGTACTAAGTCATTTTGCATTAGGATTTAGAAATTAATGAGTCATCCAATGATAGTACATTGAACAAGCCTTTTCCGAAGGTGGAAGGAAATGACTCCTCCCCAAGTGCTTGCATTGTTGTGGGAGGTTAATAGTACACTTGAGCCTTTAGGAAGGTAAAGCAGGTTACCATAGAGCTAGGTTATGTTTCTTTACAGAGAAAGAAGACATCAGAATAAAACTTTCTTGAAAGAATTTAGGAATTCTGTAAAGTGTGAGCTCTAACTCAGAGTGTTTGGAACGCGGATTCTCCGTCTTCATACGGGCGGTGCATATTAGTGCGGCTGGAAAGTTACTTGAAAAACTGATTAGCCAGTGGCTGCTGTTATCCTTCCACGATGCAGGAGATTTTTTTAAAAAACATTTTGGTTTTAGGAAAAGAAAGTCAACTGTTGATACTATTAGGACGTAGTTGATGCTGCTAAAATAGTAGATTTAGGTAACCACTTTTCATGACTTGTTCGCTTTCTAGTTACCCTAGATGTACGCACAGCGAGATGGAAAGATATACTGAATGCCCTGGAGGAGACATTCAATCTGCCCGAGTATCTCCTTCGGGTATTACGGGACTACCTTAACAAACGGTATCTGATACACGAGACCTCAGATGGACCTAGAAGGGAAAACGTAAAGGCAGGAGCGGCTCAAGGTTAAATTATCGGTCCTGGCCTGTGCTCCAATTGCGAGAGGCTCAAATAATGAGTTGTGTTGACAGGTGGATGATGGAGCATGGTATGCGCTTGGGTATGGAAAAGAAAGAGTTCTTTCTAATTTCAAAAAGACACTTTCCTGCTAGCCGGGAAATGGTTGTAGGAGAGGAAAAATAGCGGTTAAAATGCCATTATGTACTCGGGCATTATGATTGATTGGAGGTTGACTTTTAATAATCATGTTAAGTGCGCAGCTGCGAAGGTGGTCATAGTCACAACAGCTACGAGTAGCTACAAGCAGAAAACGTCGGTTCTGTACAAGCACCACTACGATACAGGACATACCATTGATTTCCAGACTTGCCGATAGATTGCTGAATTGAAAAATTACAGGAGTAGAATTATACGTGAGGCTGTCGAAATAGAGAAGCAAGGGAGTCTTAGCAAACACGATGATACTTTGAGTTTGCCCGCAAAGTGGAAATGTATCAGCGATAGATTTTATCTGCTAAAAGGTGAATAAAAGGAAAGGAATGTGAGTAGTTGTTTGGGTCAGATGTGTATGTGAGTTGACGTCAATGGACTGGGTTTCATTCCTCTATATATAGGAGCAGAGTTGTCTGCGTTCTTCACTCACTCTTCAACGGTTGTTGGGTTCACCTCGTCAATGCTAGATGAGATTCTAGTGAAACGTCGGAGCTGCGATTTTATTCACTGCAAAATGAACGGATGTACTCCAGATAATAACTATTCATCATATTTTTCCATCTGTGAAGGAATACGAATCAGCATATAATATATATATTATATTACGAGGCAAACCCAACAACAATTAGAGGCATTCATACTACAAATGTGGTTGTTCTCACCAGGTCAATGCTAGATGAGATTTTGTCGAAACGTCGAAACTGTTTTTATGCACTATTAAGTTTTACCTGTTTAATAATTTCACTAACTTGCTATTGCATTTTTTAAAGACGCTTTTTTCCAGGACGATTACATTTCTTCACATAACCGTAACTTTATTATCGATGAAAAGAAAACACTTGTAAGAGTTTAAAAAGTATATAAAAATTTCGATTTAAAAAAAACAACTAAATTAATACATCCAAATTTGTTTAGTGTCCAGATAATAACTATAACTATTCATCATACACACACACACACACACACACACACACACACACACACACACATATATATATATATATATATATATATATATATATATATATATATATTTATTTAGGCCTATATACAATCTTTGCAATACTGTTTTCTTGTATTTACTTATCACTTACACTATAATATACTTAAACAAGAATCTTACTTGAATATATGCCAGTTAACTTTTAAGGAGTCATTTTCGAACATCAATTGACATTAAGTGCTTTATGTACATTACCAGGTGTGTGGGATTTCTTTTGTCACGTGGTATACGTCACGTTGTTCTATTATGAACAAGCAGTGAATCCAAAAAAAGAACAATACCGGTATAATACGTGATAACGGAAGTTACACTTACCTGCCAAAATACAAGAAGCACTTAGTCTTAGTTGATGCTCGAAAATGAGGTCACGAAAATAAAGTCCTCGAAAGTTAACTCGCTTACATACCAAGATAAATTATTGTTTAAGTACATTATAGTGTAAGTGATACATTTAAATAGAGAGAGGAGAGAGAGAGAGAGAGAGAGAGAGAGAGAAGAGAGAAAGTAAGATTGATACATAAGGGAAACTAAATTATTCAAAGTTTTTCAAATGTCATTTTAGATTATTACCGCCTTCGTTATAAATTAACATAAATCAAGTTACAATTGATTTGATTTTCACTTTATTTTGAAGTTACACTTATCGCGAAGCCTACTGCTTTGTTTTTAAATATAATTTTTTTACTGATTGAACAAAAATTGATTGTTTTTTTTATTTTACTGATTGAATGGGCAAACAAATTCTAACCTATGTCTAAAACATTATTCTAGCTATACTAACTTAAGAGGCTTGAAATTCTTGATTAGTCTTTTTGGTTCTACTTCTAAAACATTTAGTGGGCCTCAATCATGGCGATGGAGGTTCTTTCCATGATTTTCGTGCAATTCTTAGTGGTTTTTTGTAAGACGACGTCAGTCCAAAGATTAGTGTGGCTTTTTAACGTTCCAATTAATGGGTCCACGCTTTTCCTTAGTACCTTATCCTGGAATATTTGAATTGAAATAAGGCTGCTTTCACTTACACAACTCAAAAATGTAAAGCACAACTAAAACATGTTTGGATACTTCTCTGTAACCTATTATTATTTTTAAAAAAATTAAGGCAATTCCTACTTCAAAACAAAGATAATTTTTATTTTAGTTACTTCCTACTGAATGATTAAAATTAATGTAAATAAAGTAACATAACCTATGACATAAAATCAGCAGTTTTGTGAAATCACATATTTTAACCCAAATGGGACGAAATAACTATATTGCATAGCTTGCCCCTTTCTAAAATGTTTTCTCCCATATCAAACTAAAATTAATTTATAAAATCCAATTAATGAAATAATATTTGAAAAAACTATATTAACCTTAAGTGCCATCCACTACAAGTATAAAAACAATGTTTTTGAACTAGATAAGATGAATAAAGAGTGTTTAAATATATATATGTATGTGTGTGTGTGTGTGTGTGAGTGAGTGAGGGTGTGTGTGTGTGTGTTTGTGTGTGTGTTCGTGTGTGTGTGTGTGTGTGTGTGTGTGTGTGTTCGTGTGTGTGTGTGTGTGTGTGTGTGTGTTCGTGTGTGTGTGTGTGTGTGTGTGTGTGTGTGTGTGTGTGTGTGTGTGTGTGTGTGTGTGTGTGTTCGTGTGTGTGTGTGTGTGTGTGTATGTGTATGTGTGTGTGTGAATGTGTGTGTGTGTGTGTGTGTGTGTGTGTGTGTGTGTATGTGTGTGTGTGTGTGTGTGTGTGTGTGTTTGTAGGAAGAGTGTAAACTAGTGGAAGGAATTGAAATACTAATTATGTATGACTATTCAGAGGCTTATACCTCTGAATTATTGTCTACGTAATTCGGAATCACGTTCCAGCAATAAATGTTTCACATCTAGTAACAAGCAAACACCTTCACTTTTTGATTCCTCACTACAGTATTTTGCAAATTTCTCAAAAAGAACCTGGGTGACATTTATGTTTTATGAAAAAGGATGATTAATTCTCGTAAACTCCGAGTTAACAAACACAGTTTTATTTGGCTACATTCTCCTGCATATGGAACAACATAGAGTTAGGAATATATTCTCCCACCTTTATTCTCTAGAGCAATATTTTCCTAATGTTTGTTGTGTTATCTTTGCTTCTTCATCATAAGTTCCAACAAAATAATATTTTAGTTGTGGTTTTAATTTCTGTATTCCTAAAAAAATTCAAAAATTAGTACTTTTTTCTACACCATATTTATTGTTTTCTTTGTTGTTACTGTAAACTCATACCCATATTGAAAATTTGAACAAAATATATGTAAGAAGAGCGTGAACTAATAAGGGGAACTGAAAAATATTTACCCACATTTTTTAAATATACTGTTGTGGCTTAAAAATACTGTTGTGAGAAATCAAAGAGAGAAGGTATTTGCTTGACATTAATGAGAACCATTTATTGCTTTTTATATACCATTTACTACTTTTTCTATAACATATTTAATGCTTTTTGTTATTGTTATTGTAAACCCATAATAAAAAGTGTAGATAAATTTTGTTGAGTTCCCTCTAATAGTTTACACTCTTCTTACATATATCTTGTTTAAATTTATAATCGTTAATAAAATACTTTTTATTTATCCCCTCAAGTTGAAATAATTTTTTATTAAATTTCGTAGTGGATGACAATTGATGTTAATACAGTTTTTTAAAATATTATTGCATTAATTAAACGTAATGAATTTATTTCATTTTAATATGGGAAAAACCTTTCACAAGAGGGGCAAAATATGGAATATAGTTATATCATCCCACTTGGCTTAAAATAAGTAATAACATACAGTCTCATAAAATAGATTCTATGTTTTAGATTATGTGGTAGAACATCTGCTTTAACTTATAGGTTATGTTACTTTATTTCTGTTAATATTAACTATTTAATAATAAGTAACTAAATTAAGTTTCCTTGGTTGATCTAAGTAGGAATTGACTTTAAAAAATTTGTGTTTATATCACTTGTTGTGTGAGAAGTATTAAAGTTTGTCGTTTATTATAGTGAACTAAACATGACATTTTAATTAAAATATAAAATATAGTTTGAATGATTTCTTGTATTGTTGGGGATGGTAGAGAAAATAATTACTATTTTATTTCTTGTATACCTTAGGTGGAAAACTCTTCAATATTGTAATTATATTTCTTTAATTATATTTCTTTGTAAATACATTTCTTTGTAAAAATATTATAATGTCGAAAAATATATAAAACTGAACAAAGAAAGAAAATAGAAAGTTATTACAACTTTTACCAGTATTTTATGTACAAAATGTTCGTAATTTTACCACAGATGTCTTACAGACGTAATGGCACCCCATAGCGCGTACTGAACGTCCTTTGATGAGAAATTGATACTAAATCCTTTATACTCGTTAAATTTATTTCCGAGCTTTACGTACAGAGTGAAGTCATAAAGATTAAGATTTATAAACAGATGTGAATCCAGATTGTTTTAATAAAGCTCAAGCTATTAATGATTTATGCAAATAGATTCACACTAAACGCCATTCAAGTTCCATGCAGTCGTTGGATAAGGCAATATTGGATTTAAACTCGTTTTGTATAATATAAATAGTTTAATATTCATAGCGTAATGACTGGTGTGAAATTGTTTAGCGCTATAAACATAGCTATGGAAATATAACTGTTATTTCCTAGTTGCCGGTGGTTCATCGCTAGAGATTGCATGTTCACACTAAAGGAGATGTTTCGATTTACCGCCGTAAACTATATTTTAAATCCATGTTTTACTAAAGTGAAATCGGAAGAGTGGTCAAGGGGATGGAGCACTACTAAATGAATGGTCCTGGGATGTTTCGATATAGGCTGTAAACTATATTTTAAAGCCACGTTTTAAGACTTGACTAACGTGAAATCGGAAGAGTGGTGTAGGAGATGGAGCGCTACTAAAATAATGGTCCTGGGATGTTTCGATATAGGCTGTAAACTATATTTTAAAGCCACGTTTTAAGACTTGACTAAAGTGAAATCGGAAGAGTGGTCTAGGAGATGGAGCACTACTAAATGAATGGTCCTGGGATGTTTCGATATAGGCTGTAAACTATATTTTAAAGCCACGTTTTAAGACTTGACTAACGTGAAATCGGAAGAGTGGTGTAGGAGATGGAGCGCTACTAAATGAATGGTCCTGGGATGTTTCGATATAGGCTGTAAACTATATTTTAAAGCCACGTTTTACGACTTGACTAAAGTGAAATCGGAAGAGTGGTCTAGGAGATGGAGCACTACTAAATGAATGGTCCTGGGATGTTTCGATATAGGCTGTAAACTATATTTTAAAGCCACGTTTTAAGACTTGACTAAAGTGAAATCGGAAGAGTGGTCTAGGAGATGGAGCACTACTAAATGAATGGTCCTGGGATTTTTCGATATAGGCTGTAAACTATATTTTAAAGCCACGTTTTAAGACTTGACTAACGTGAAATCGGAAGAGTGGTGTAGGAGATGGAGCACTACTAAATGAATGGTCCTGGGATGTTTCGATATAGGCTGTAAACTATATTTTAAAGCCACGTTTTAAGACTTGACTAAAGTGAAATCGGAAGAGTGGTCTAGGAGATGGAGGACTACTAAATGAATGGTCCTGGGATGTTTCGATATAGGCTGTAAACTATATTTTAAAGCCACGTTTTAAGACTTGACTAAAGTGAAATCGGAAGAGTGGTCTAGGAGATGGAGCACTACTAAATGAATGGTCCTGGGATGTTTCGATATAGGCTGTAAACTATATTTTAAAGCCACGTTTTAAGACTTGACTAACGTGAAATCGGCTGAGTGGTCTAGGATATGGAGCACTACTAAATGAATGGTCCTGGGATGTTTCGATATAGGCTGTAAACTATATTTTAAAGCCACGTTTTAAGACTTGACTAAAGTGAAATCGGAAGAGTGGTCTAGGAGATGGAGCACTACTAAATGAATGGTCCTGGGATGTTTCGATATAGGCTGTAAACTATATTTTAAAGCCACGTTTTAAGACTTGACTAAAGTGAAATCGGAAGAGTGGTCTAGGAGATGGAGCACTACTAAATGAATGGTCCTGGGATGTTTCGATATAGGCTGTAAACTATATTTTAAAGCCACGTTTTAAGACTTGACTAAAGTGAAATCGGAAGAGTGGTCTAGGAGATGGAGCACTACTAAATGAATGGTCCTGGGATGTTTCGATATAGGCTGTAAACTATATTTTAAAGCCACGTTTTAAGACTTGACTAACGTGAAATCGGCTGAGTGGTCTAGGATATGGAGCACTACTAAATGAATGGTCCTGGGATGTTTCGATATAGGCTGTAAACTATATTTTAAAGCCACGTTTTAAGACTTGACTAAAGTGAAATCGGAAGAGTGGTCTAGGAGATGGAGCACTACTAAATGAATGGTCCTGGGATGTTTCGATATAGGCTGTAAACTATATTTTAAAGCCACGTTTTAAGACTTGACTAACGTGAAATCGGCTGAGTGGTCTAGGATATGGAGCACTACTAAATGAATGGTCCTGGGATTTTTCGATATAGGCTGTAAACTATATTTTAAAGCCACGTTTTAAGACTTGACTAAAGTGAAATCGGAAGAGTGGTCTAGGAGATGGAGCACTACTAAATGAATGGTCCTGGGATTTTTCGATATAGGCTGTAAACTATATTTTAAAGCCACGTTTTACGACTTGACTAAAGTGAAATCAGCTGAGTCCTCTAGGGGATGGAGCACTACTAAATGAATGCCCCTGGGATATTTCGATATAGGCTGTAAACTATATTTAAAAGCCACGTTTTACGACTTGACTAACGTGAAATCGACTGAGTGGTGTAGGGGATGGAGCACTACTAAAAGAATGGTCCTCGGTTCGATCTTCGTTAGCGCCAAAGAATTTCCGTGTGGTTTTCGGCTCCCGATTGACTCAGCTGGGGAAAATCAAACGAATGGTAATAAAGGATAATGAAGTGGCCGCAGTACTTGTTTAGAGATCATATGGCCCTCTTTAGGAAACTCTATCCTATTTCTCCTGGGTCATATCAAGTGTTTATAAAAATATTATTAGTTATTGTAAGCGAAAGTCATTTACCGAAAATAAAGGGATAAACAATTTTAATGGATAGGTTTACCGGGGTAGAGAGTTTATTACAAAATTTGTTTGTATTAAAAATGTTCATTAAGTGACTTAAAGTGTTACGTATAAACCTATAAGTGTTGTAGTGTTTTATTTTGTGTTTAACGTGCGATCATTTAACTTCTATTGCTTGATACTAAATTAGATGGGAAAGATTGTGAATAATAAATAGAATACTGTTAAGACTATAAACACCCTAATGTAGGTATTAGGAATGAATCATCGCTCATAAATCACAATTAGTCCTCACTTCTTTATAACTAACCGATATTTGTTAACTTTTTAAAGGTCCCTTTAGGAATGAGCAGAAATAATATTAAGTGGAATAAAATACTACTAATACAAAGAGAAAGGCATAATCTAGCATCAAAATTATTCCAAAATGCGAGTGTTTTTAAAATGGTACCAGTCCAAAACTCTAAAGTTGGAAAAATAAAAAATGCATTTTCCTGAAAGTTATACGCCTAGTTATCAGTAAAATTTTAAAATTAAAATTTTAGACTTATTAGGTACTTTTCCAAAATCCCTGTGGGTTATTTAAATTGCAAAGACCCATCCATTTCATGAAGCAGTGAAATATATTTATTTAAACTACTAAAGCTGGCAGAACTACTAAAATAATATATTTTAATATAACTCAGTTTAAACAATTTTAAAAATGACGATCACCGTATTTCGTTTTAAATTTCTGTTTAACCTTAAGAACGATGAAATGAATGGAGAAGGAAGGAATAATGACAGTCATTAAAATGGCTATGTAACCATAAAGTTATTTATTTAGTTGGGAAAAGCTTTAAATGTCTCGACCACTAACATTTGTGTGCAGGTGAGAATTGTCTCTAACCTAACAAGAAATGCATAAATCACCGTCCAAGTGGTGAGCAAATCTAAATAGGAAGTGGCAAAACGTCAGTGTTGCCAAAACGCGAAAGTTGTAATTCAGCCGGGTCAGGACGACCACCTTTTATAATACAAGGGACAAAAAGGTCAACGTAATAAAAATACTGTCAGTGCAACTTTTTGAAATGTTGTATGCCCATCCCAGAAACCGTTTATTGTTCGATGATTCTGCAACGAATCCGTTTGTTAATTTTGCCTGTAGCTTACTAATTATAATCCGTGTGAATTTTCAGAACAAAACAGGTGATTTCAAGGAACAAGGGAATATCTATCTGCATCTCCCTCAACTCTCGTAGATGACAACAATAGTTCTGGTATTTATTGAACATATCATCGATTCTATTGACTTTTGTATGGAATCGACTGAGAGCTTTTAGTTTTATGGTCAAAATAAAAATGAAATTAATTGCTACAAATTCAGGGTACAAAACCTGCTAGAATTGGAGACCTGATATTTTTTTGTAGAGCAATATTAATTATAACATTATCCTAATTTTATCATTTACTTTTTATGAACACAAAATACGGCAGAGAAAGAATTTGATAAACCCTTTTTATGTTTAAGATTACCGGTCTCACTTGTTGAATGGATTTCATAGTTTTTCACACTGAAACCGGCAAAAGATATGAACATACACGTTCTGGGGAATAGTTTGATAAAACTAAGTTAAAAAAACTATGAATCCTACTACCATTTATATAAAACCTAGATTTTGATGTATGTATGTATGTATGTATGTATGTATGTATGAATATATGTATGTATCTATCTATTTATGTATGTATGTATGTATGTATGTATCTATGTATGTATGTAATTTATGTATGTATGTATGTATCTATGTATGTATGTAATTTATATATGTATCTATGTATGTATGTATGTATGTATCTATGTATGTATGTAATTTATGTATGTATGTATGTATCTATGTATGTATGTAATTTATATATGTATCTATGTATGTATGTAATTTATATATGTATCTATGTATGTATGTATGTATGTATGTATCTATGTATGTATGTAATTTATATATGTATGTAATTTATGTATGTATCTATGTATGTATGTAATTTATGTATGTATCTATGTATGTATGTATGTATATATCTATGTATGTATGTAATTTATGTATGTATCTATGTATGTATGTATGTAGGTATGTATGTATGTATCTTTGTATGTATGTATGTATGTATGTATATATGTATGAGCCTTTGCTTTACTAAACCACTGATTCGAACGCCATGAAACTTTAAGAAATTGTTGAGTACATTCCTGGGAAGGTTTCGGCATAGTAAGTCTAAAG
>JBAIZL010000001.1:278955924-278970924 GCA_036971475.1 Prosapia bicincta
CTGCGCAAGTCGAAAGTGGTCCACAAACTAACGAAAGTGGTCGATAAACTCACCCAATAACCAGTAGCATGACAGTGAAACTGAACTTATTGCTGAATAAGGAGGATTCGATGTCCATATAGAAATTCCAACCTCTTGCCTTATTTTTCATACTATACAAAAATACTATAAAATATATAATGTTTTGAATTTAAACCCTGATTTAAACCCTGGTTGAAATGCATTCCAACCTCATTAGAAAATAAAATTACAGTTACACTCCGGTCAGATCCACAAAGCACAGGAGGAGGGACGGTTTAGTAGTATGAATCAGGGCAAACCTGATGGTGCGGTAACACACTCCAACCTCCAAAGAGAAATACAAAAAATAAATAATATATAACCTAAAGCCATAAAGGGACCTAATGTGAAACAAAAATTAAATTACGCTTACAAATTTTTTAACAGAAAATGAATATCACAACCTATATTCTATTGCTTGTTTTTACAAAGTAAACTACAGAATTTCAATAAAAAAAAGTACATAATTCTTGTATAAAGAATTATTACAGTATTTTTTTTTAAATATAGTTGAGGCGGTTTGAGCCCGAGTGGGTCCATTATTGAAATTATCTAAGGTTAGATAATACTGATGGATGTTGGTAAAATGCATTATATTATTACATATTATTATTAATTATTTATTTTTTTCATTTAATAATTCTTTTTCTTTGGTCTATCGGGCACCTGTAGACCCCAGAAGCCGCCCAGCATTCCCCAGCTTCCTCAGCGAGCTAACCCCGGGCTAACCCCCAAATAACCATGCGGGTACTAAGACTTCCGCGCCTAAAATAATCGGGATATATCGCGCATGTATCAAGCTGATAAGTACCCTTTCCATAGAAAATCAGGAGATAGTTTCCATAGAAACTGTACGGTAAGTATCCCGCTGAGAGCGGGATGAAAACACACGCAAGAAAGAAACCCTCTCAGGAAAACCGGCGATAGGTCATGCAGGAGCCTTGGGGACTAGGATATCCTTATACTACGGGATTGGATCGAGTATTGCCTTACAAATGCCTTGTTGGTGAGGCTATTCTAGGAATGACATTCACTACTTCTGCTAACTACTCGAAACTGAATTGGATTGCAGGGCACTATTAATAATTCATTTGGGGCTTTTACTAAGGATAATTAGATATAATCCTATAAGTTTCAGTGCTGCTATCTATCAAAAAAAAGTATAATTTGGAATTAGATCAAACTGGCAATATAGATACATGCCGACACTTCTCTTTCTGCTTAAAACACATTTTTTAAAACATGAGAGTTTGCTAACCATGGCTCTAACCACCTCAATTTTTGTGTAAAGAATAAATTAAGGTCATGGCACGCATATCGTGATTTTATACTACTAATAATAATTATTACACACACATATATATATATATATATATATATATATATATATATATAAAGAAATAAGACAATTTACAAATACAAGAGTAAATTTTTGAATTTACAATTCAAAGCTTTTCCTTGGCAAACAGTACCAACATCCTAACGAATACTAGAGACTTAACATCAACTATACATTTGCAAACTAGATGCAACAATCAGCGTTGCCAAATTTATTACAATGTTGTCAAACTATTACTTTGCTGAATATAGTATCAAATTTAGATTTTACTTGTATTTGTTCATTTATTAACTTATTATTAGTATTATATTTATGTATTTCTAAAGTCTCATAAATATTCATTCTTAGGCCTTTGTTAATTTCTTTTACAATTATCATATTATCTATATTAGGAAATATGTGATTATTATTTATACAATAACTAGCAAAATAATATATGCAATAAAAGTATTCTTGTTTTTGAAATATTTTTAATTTATTAAATATATATATATATACATTTTATAAATATTTTTTTATCAATCAAAATAATTGTTCAATAAAAACGGTTAACTTGCCAGTCTGCTAGAACTATTTATTTATACAGGCAACGTTCCAATAACGGTACGTTAACGTCTTCAGGCCTATAATACATAAGCATACAATTAAAAATAACAACAATAATAACACAGTTCACAAATAATCACAACACAATGTAACTACTACAATTATAAAATAATACATATACCGCAAAAATTGCTAACGTCAGAAAAAATCTTTTTAAAAACATTAATAACATAACCATTACAAACTATTACATAGTCAATTATATAAAACCCCAACCATTACTAAATATACGATGACTACAAAGTCAGGAATAAAATAAATTTAAAGTTTTAAAATACACAAATTAAATAAAATTCACATTACAAAACAACCTGCCAAATCTCAATTTATCTACCTAATCATGACTAAGTACATTAAGTTTTTTAATAAGTGGTGTACAAACATATGTCAAATTTTCAGTGTCCTCCTTAATATTAATAGACATCTTCTGTAACTTAATAGGTATCCTTTCATAAAAAATACGTCGTTTACGTCGTATTATAAGCCTAATTACGATAATGTATCCGTTATTGAAACGTTGCCTGCGTAAATAAATAGTTGTACCTGACTCGTAAGTCAACCGTTTTCTATGCAAGTGTAAAATTTATTAACAATCAAAACGGTTGTTTTTTTTAAAATTTATTATTTTATTCAAAAATGTTCATCTGTTGGTATAGTGCTACTATTTTATATCTTTTATAAATTTTTATTCACTTTGTCTTATGGAAATGTTATTATCTAGTCATTTGTATTTTTATCATTGTGTATAAAATGAAAACGAACAATTTTTAAGCAAATGTATGTTTTATAGAAATAATTCTGAAATCAATAAAAAAAATTAAATCCGTATATTTGATTTTATATTACCATTGTATAGGCAAACAGACAATTAAACGAACATACGTTAAGTGAAACACATTTGCCTCCAAACTTAATTTAAATGGCTGACCTCCATTAAAGGCTATATTGTCTTTTGAAACGTCTGTCTCCAGAAGCTAACTGTAATAACACAGATACGAGGCGGTTTATCGTCCCACAGAGCAGACCAACAATTGAATACAGACCAAAGCAGCGACCTTTGCACTTTTGATGGACTGTACTGGACAAATTAAAAAAAAGAAGGGATCGGAGAAAGTGCTCAGCTCACAGATTAAAACAAGCTATATAAACTGACTGATACTTTGGTGTAGTATCAGTGCATCATGAACATCTTTCAGGTAGGAACAGTCGTGTGTTTCTGTTACATGTGTTTAAACTAGCCTTACTCGTGAAGCTTTTGTTAATTCATCGTGTTTAATGACAAGCCGTAAAAATATAAGAGAATTACATACCTTGAATTACGTGCCTAAATATTATAGAGTACATGCTTAAGCTATTTATGAAAAATTGTTTAACGTCGCTTAAAAATTACCGAATGAAACCTTTCTGTTGATATCATGATATACTAAGCGAGTCTGTCTATCTATGTGACTATGTTGAATTTTTCAGATGTTACAACGAACTAAATTTTAGAACACCTGACATAAGCATTTAAAAACTCCAAACTTTAAAATTATTGTATTGATTATGGAACTAAATTTTTTTTTAATTATATTTTTTAAAGTTCCCGAAATTTAAGATAAAAATTGTTACAATTACACTAAAATATATATTGTACGAAAATAAATATAAATCCAACTTGTTGATTAGATCTTTGAACAAAATTTCAAATTAACAAGAAATGAAAACATTTTGTATGTTTAGTGAATTTATATACCTCACTGTTTCGATATTTTTTGTTTAATTCAATATGTGATCACAGATAGTAGAATTGTAATGTATGTTATGTTATTAATAAACATATATAACAGTTATTAATGCCAATCTTACTATGGATAACTTGTAGTTTTTAAATAAGTTTTTTTATAATCAGAGAAGTACATATTTAAAATTAATATTTCAACAAAAAAAACTAAAAAATTGCTTCGGATAAAAAGGTTTTATTTTTTATAATGGTTTTTGTGAGTGACGAGATAGTTTTTAATTTTGATTTGTTGGAAGTTTTAATAGTTGGTTAGAAAACGTTTAAAAACTTAGTGAATGTGTCAGTGTGTGTCAAAATGATTTTCAAATGTCACTATCTGGAAATTTAATGGTGGGTTTAAAAGAGATCGTTTTTTATTTATATTCTAGCCCATATAAATTTGTTAGATAAAAAAGCCCTACAAACTATAAGGCTATTCATTTGAAGACTAAACCTTTATAATGAAATCATGAAGAGTCAGATATAGAATTTTTAGAATATATACTTTTTCTCTGACGTAATAAATGTAACATTTAGAAATATCAGGAAAATCAAGAGTGTATCGACTAACATTTAACTGACTATTTTAAATCTAATTCAAACACTTTATTTCCGACAAGAGCCGGAGTCTATAGTGGCAAAGTGTTTTTTTCAGTTCTTGACACGTATTTTGAAAAACAATATTCGTTTTATATGTAATGTTTGCTTATGTATGTGTGAATCCAATTGCAAGGAACTATATAGAATAAATTATATAATTTGTATAGATACATTTTACTAAATTTATTTTAATATTAGTGATTACAGATTATAAGTTCAACAGAATAATAGAGAATTAGATTTTCAAAGGAAGTGAGTGATAATTTATTTACAGCAAAGTAAATTGTTAGTGGATGCAGTATTCACAAAATATAAATATTCCTAATTTGAAGAAATATTTAAAAATTTAATGATTAATAAAATATATAATTTTAATTAATATTACAAACTTTTTTTCCTCAAAATTACAATACAAATATTATAGCCCCAAAATAAAGCAAAATCCTCACAAAAACCGAATAATTTATATACTTTAGTGTAGAAATATATATTTACTTTATAAAACATATGTTCTTAATACTTTTTGTTTTTGAACATGATGAAAAAAAATGGAGTAGACTTTTTTTTATTGTTAGTCGTAGATGATAGAAAATAATATTTATCTTCAATATTTTTCTGTAAAATAACTTTATGACAATTTCAAAATATTTTTAAGGGGAATGTATTCATTCTATAAACATAAAAATAAGGCAATAATGTTTTGAAAATTATTATATTTTTAATTAGAAGTTTTTAAATATTGTTATTTTAATTAAATGTAACTTAAAATATGAAATGTGTTTGGTACAGGTTTTATGAATTAAGGTGCCCAAGTTCATAGGGTCTTTCAACTTCCAGATTGACTCTAGCCTGTAAAAATGACTAACTAGAGTCAAAACCGAAATAATAATGAACGATTTAACCGAAGTACTTTAATTTATAATAAAAATTAGTAAATAATAATTTATTTTACTTGCGGCCAAGTTCTTTAGATTATGTATCATTTGAATTCAAATCAAAAGATCCCGGGTTCGAATCCAAAGAGATTCAAAAACCTGTGTGTGGTTTTCAACATCCAGAACGACTCATCCTGTGAAAATATGTATCTAGATAAACTAGTAGTAATAATGGACCGCTTAATTGTACTGTTGGCAACATTGCCATCCTTGGATACTGTGTACCTAAAGTATGGGAGCTCTATCCTGTCTTTCTTAAGTCAATGCTTTAGAAGAGAGATGTTATTTTAAAACATAAAATCATATAACACACACACACGCACACACACACACACACACATCATACTGCGTGTATATCTTTTTCGCTACAATCATTAAAAATTTGAAATATTTGCTTATAATAGTCTATATCTAACATATATCGATTGGAAAACCGCCTTCTTTTATAAAATAGCGGAATTAAGACATATAACCTAACTTTATCAGTTTCTTTTCTTTACTTGTTCAATTATCATTAAAGTTTCTTTAAACCTAATATTTAATAATGTTCACAATATGATCTCCTGATTAAACGTTCAAGCACTTAAACTTTCAATATGAAATCAAATAATAAGGCTAATTTTAAAAATACTAAATAAGTGAATACGTAATTGTTAGAGGGTTAGCTTCGTCAAAAGAACGAATGTTTTGAAACGCGTCAGCAAGTAAGCAATTACGTATTCACTTAGCTAAGTATTTTTAAAATTAGTTTAATCAGTGAATTCAAGATGATTACATTAAGCAACTTAAATAATAAGGAATTGTAAGACAATAACATTTTGCAAATTTTCATACTTATATCAATTCATTTAATAAAAATTCTAATATTTATTGTATATATTTAAACTACAAACATAAACTATAGTTTAAAAATTCCATTTTTCGAGTCAGTGATTCTTTTCAGTATACATTTTTCCGCTATAGGTTTTGTTTATCCTAAAACGAGACTGTTTATGTTTAAGACAAAAATAAATTGAAGGTGTGGTTCACTTGTATTAAAAACAAATTATTTAATTTCTGTTAATAAGTATTGCAATACTTTAATGAGTTTTGTGAAACTATAAATTGTGGTTTCGCTATAAAAACATGTAAGTATTGATTTCGACAATTATTTAAAAACATAAAAGGTATTCTTTGTTTTACTGTATAGGTTTCTCTCTTGCTCCTGTCAGCAGCTGTCCTCTGTGCGTGTGAAGAAGAAAAGAAACAATCAAAGCGAGGAGTATTCGGAGAAAGCAACTATGGAGGCCTAAACGGTGGCTATGCTGGTGGTATAAGTGGAAGCTATGGAGGACTAGGTGGAAGTTACGGAAGCGGTAGTTATGGAGGAATAAGTAGCGAAAGCTATGGTGGCCTAAGTGGAAGCTATGGTGGCCTAAGTGGAAGCTATGGTGGTCTAAGTGGGAGCGTAGGGGGCAGCTATGGTGGCATAGGCGGAGGTTATGGCGGTGTTGGTGGCAGCTACGGTGGACTTGGCGGTGGTTACGGAGGACTTGGTGGTGGTTACGGAGGATTTAGTGGTGGTATCTCCGGTGTAGGACTTGGAGGTAGCGGTTTTGGAGGCTTTGGCTCTGGCATTGGAGGTGGCGTGTCTTCAGTTCCTGTCAGCGTTAACACTGTCAACCGCGCTGTACCCGTTCCAGTACCTCAACCTTATCCAGTAACAGTTACTCGTAACGTACCGGTTCCTGTTCCACATCCGGTACCAGTCACTGTGCCAAAACCCGTTCCTGTTCCGGTTCCTCAACCTTACCCAGTTACTGTCCCTAAACCATACCCAGTACCTGTGTCTCGTCCTGTACCGGTTCAAGTACCTCATCCAGTACCCGTTGCTGTTCCAAGACCTTACCCCGTACCTGTTCCACAACCTTACCCTGTTCAAGTCACAAGACCAGTCCCAGTACCGATCCCTCACCCAGTTATAGTTCCACAACCAATTAGCTCAGGAATTGGCTCATCTGTAGGAATTGGGTCATCTTTAGGAGGTGCTTCGTCCTTAGGACTTGGTTCCACTTTTAGTGGAGGAATTGGATCATCTCTCGGTGGAATCGGTTCATCCTTTGGTGGAATTGGTTCCTCTTACGGTGGAATCGGATCATCCTATGGAGGAATTGGATCTTCTTACAGTGGAATCGGTTCATCTTATGGTGGAATTGGTTCATCTTACGGCGGAATCGGATCATCCTATGGTGGAATTGGTTCATCTTACGGCGGAATCGGATCATCCTATGGTGGAATCGGATCATCTTACGGAGGCATAGGATCATCCTACGGTGGAATTGGTTCATACGGAGGCTCTTCTTATGGAAACGGTGGGCTGTACACAAAAGCATCCGTAGGATCCTCGTATGGAAGTGGATTAGGATCGTATGGAAGCTCATACGGCAAAGGATACTCGTCCCATTAAACTCCGGACTAAGCGATTGCTTGTTTCATCACGCTGCAACAAAAGAATCAAAAGAGCTCATCGTCCCATACTCATTTACATCCCCATTAATACATAACTTCCATTGCATCATTATTCAAAACATCTTCATTTATTGTTTATTTTTACTTCGATGTTCATGTTTTTATATCTTTTTTAATAAAAATGTTAAAATAAATCCTTTATGTTTCTTTTACAATTTTTCCAAAACGTTTAAAACGGAATCTTTTTATAACAAAAATTCTTATTGATAAGATTATAATAAACATTTATGAAGTGGTCAATTTTAAAGTATAGTTGTGGGGTAAAGTTATCGGTTTAAAAAAAATATTTTGTATATATTTTGCAATAATTATGCAACTACGCCTTCAAATTATAAGATTATTTCATTATATATTATAGTTCCATTACTTTTATTCAACTAATTTATATTTTTGCATATGTGCTTAAATAGTGGGCGTGTACTTTTCTACTCCTTACTAGAAATCTTTGACGTTGAGCTAATCAAATAGATTAATTTTGTATATAGCTGTACAGAAGTCTGAATGTTTAGATTATCTTGAAGATTTGTAACTTATTATTATTTTACTGACGGCTTACTGATGTTCTTTGCTAAATTCTATCTTTTCGTTACTATAATTACTGTTTCATTCTTTTTTCTCTCCTAATTTTATTTATTTATCATACTGCCTTCTATAAATATCAGAAGATATTTCATAGTGAATTTAGTTGGTTGTTATGTTAATAACAACCATTATTATTATTTATGTTTAAGCAATGTTTGAGAAAATTTTATAAATTTTGTGTTAAAAACAACTGCTGTTTTACCATTTATGTTTTGACCCCCTGAAACAAGTAAGCAGACCCTCAATACCTCGGTAGATATGTGAATAAATACTAGTGTTACTGAAAACACCGGCTTATTTAAAGGCTATTTCTAGAGCTAATATCAGTTACAAAATATGTTTCTTTTAACTATTCCTTTATTGATAAAGTTTTGATTTACTTGAGGATTTGAGGCTGTATTGTTTAGTACCCGCTAAACAATCGATACTGTTACCTAAACAAATCGATTCCTTGGTTAACACAAATCACTTGTCTACAACGGGATACACAGTGTAGTTCTTTTAACCTCTTAGCCAGAAATTAATATACGCAATTGTAGTCGCAGGGGATGCACTTGTTTATTTGCGGATTATATATTGTGTGATACTACTCTAAATTGGGCGAGCCTTAACAATGCGGGTATTGTTTGTCAAAGTTATTAGAAACACTGATGATGTTAAAAAAAGGATAGTTTAAATTACGAGCGACCGGGTATCTTATTGTTATTTTGATTTATTACACAACTGGTTGTTACATAGAAGATAATAACTAGCAAAAATGTCATGCAGACTACTAATTCAAATAGCCTACACGGAAAGTTCTCAAAGTGGCTGGTACTAAGAAAATAGCGTACAACTGGCTTGTACATAGCTTCGGTTTTTTCAGAAAAATGTTTTCTAATTATTAGTTTATTTTATATATGTATAGAAAAAATCTTTACAGTGATTTACTTACAATTTTCAAACGTGTTGTAAATGATAAGATTCAATAGTATCGTCATTTTTTTTAAGTTGTAAATTTTAACGTATAGCATGGCCGACTGCTGGAGCGGGGTAGTTCCTGAAAAGAGCCGTATTACTGGTTAGGTTAGGAGCCGGATTAGTGAGATTCCGGATTATAGAGGATTATATCAAGCCTACAGACTTTATTTACTCTTGCAGTTCAATATTTTATCTTTTGCTTTTATAATATAACCAAAATTTGAAACACTTGTTTCTGTAATTTTTTACCGATGATGTTTTATTTTTATTTTACCCAGAGTAAAATGATTGTCAATTTTCTACTAAAAAAATTAAAGTAATACGTTTTCTTTCACCGCTGCCATCATTTATGAATATAAAGAAACCCTACAGTTATTGTTTTTACGTCATAGTTTTTCTTAAACCTATCCATTTACAATAAAACATTACTATATGTAAAATAGGATTTGAGTTTTCTTATATCTCAATATATTAATTATAAATAAATATTAGAAATAAATTGAATACAAACTCATAAATAGTTTATTCCTCTAAACATGGTTCAATGAAAAGGTCATCATCTTCAACGAATACAAAATATATATAATAATTTATTGGTTATAAATATAATACAAGCTAATCAATGTATAAATTGTGACTATTGAAGATGAGGTTTTGTAACAGAAACGCGTTTCAATATAAACATACACATTATGTATTGTACTTAATATATACAAGTTTGTAACCTCACATAACACCGGGGCCATGAACCGTACGAACCAATGCATCGCTATGCCTTGACGCACACTGTGTCACCTAGATAGGTACAAAGATTTCTTGTTCCTCCTTACAAAACTTATTCCAGTCATCCTCTCATCTCCGTAACCGTCCTTATTGATTCTTATGCTGGAGGTTTTCATTAAGATTTTCGAAGGCTCTTCCTTTCAAACTCGATAATTTTTATAATCCTTAGTAAAACACAACTAAGATAGTTTACAATCTTTAATGATACAAACACAACTAAGATTTCAATTTAAAATAATAATACGTATTTAAATATAATAAAATTATTACATATTGTCTAGAACATTTCGCCGATCATCATGGACAACAAAATCTACAGTAAAATTAGGTTATTACTATTTTAAAATAACTTTATTTTAAGTTAGAAATGATTTTTGAAAGGTTTTCAGTCAATTTGACTGTTTTCTCAAAGAAAAGGACGTGGAAAATAAATAATATTAAAGTAAGGGAATAAAAAACGTTAACATAAATTGCAAATCAGGACCATACACAAACTTGTGCAGGGTAGCACACAAGAAGTCGTCTTGCACTCTATTGTGAGTCACGCAATACATCCCGTGAAGGACCGAATGGGGGGAGCTAGACTTGCATGGAAGAATACCTACTTATAATAATTATTAAACCATTTTTATATTAATAGCTTATTATGAAATTAATAATATTCTCTAGCCATAAGTGTTATCGAAACTGGAATAAATATTTATTAAAAAGTCTAATTTGCTACCAATTTTTATCACGTTACCGATTTCTAACGCAAGCGTAGAAAGAATTTTTTCTGTTCTATGTTTTACACACACGCACGCGTGCGCGCGCACACACACACACATATTATATATATATATATATATATATATATATATATATATATAATAAATCGATCGCCTCCCCCCCAAAGCAAGTCGCTGGATACGCGCCTGGTGTGTGTGTGTGTGTGTGTGTGTGTGTGTGTGTGTGTGTGTGTGTGTGTGTGTGTGTGTGTGTGTGTGTGTGTGTGTGTGTGTGTGTGTGTGTGTGCTGATCTAAACATTTTTATTCAAGTTTATTTATCTATTTTTAATTATTTCTTATAAATATGTTAGCCTATACCAAAACTTGTATATTAATATACAGTATATAAATCAAAGCTTTCCGTTTCCAAACAGTACCAACATCATCAGGAAAATAAAGAATTTCAAGCATTCAAGAGCTAGATCCAACAATGTTGCCAAATCTATTACTACATTGTCAAATTTATTAATTTGCTGCCTTAACACTAAAAACATTGAATATAGTGTCAGATTTTCATTTTATTTGTATCTGTTCATTTATCAATTTGTTATTAATATTACATTTATATATAATTCTAAAGCTCCATAAATATTCATTCTTAATCCTTTGTTAATTTCTTGTATAAGTATCATATTATCTATATTGGGAAATATATGTTTATTATTGATGCAATGATTAGCAAAATTTGATTTATATACCTCTGGTTTTTCATAAGCATTAAAATACTTTTTATATCTACCTTTAAGTTTTTTCATAGTTTACCAAATATAAGCTTTATTACAATAATCGAATTCTAATTTGCATACACTGTTTTTTTCATGCATAATAATCATTTTATCACTATTATTCATTATATTTATTATTAGTTTTATATGAAAATTAAAACGAACAAAGGACCCTTAGTAGTTAAGTACGCTATACACTAGACTCATAACCCGCCTCTTAATTAAAATATATTATAAATAAAAACCCCCGCAGTACCACTGGATAGGTATCTTTTAATTTACGTTATGAACTTTTCAACAAATAAGAAGACCCTTCCAGAGATTTTAACAGTAGGCATATGATAAACCTCTGAATATATCAAAGTTTTTGAATTGTATAGGCTATAATGTAACGAACACATGCTGTATTATAAGAGGGATTTTATTTGTAACATTAATATGCAAGAGGTTTACTACAGTAATAACTGAAATACAGGAAACTAAATAAAACCTTTTTAATGTAAATACATATTTCTTGATAATTTGACGAACCAAATCGTTCTATAAATTTTATAAGTTCAAATAGGAAGGGATATCCTTATCTAACATTACTAATGTTCACACCTAAAAACACTATGACGTAGAGTATTTTTTTTATCTATTTTTTTTACCCGTGTCTGGGCCCCCAAAACTCGCCTAGCACTCGCTGCAGCCAACCTCTAGTGAGCTACCTCCGTCTCACATGCGCATGTTGTTAGTATCTCTACCGCAAATCAAGAAAACGGGATTGAATGCCCATGTACCAAGCTGATAAGTTCTTTCCATGCAAAATCAGGAGATAGTAAAATGAAACAGTACAGTAAGTGTCGCGCTAAGAGCAGGATGATAAAACCTGACAAGAAAGAAACCCTGCCAGGAAAAATCCCTAGTCAGATCGTGCATGAACCCGGGAGGCTTGGATCACCTTATGCTAAGGAATAAGGAGGGGTATTACCTTACAAATACCTTGATAGTGAGTCTATGGTAGGAATGACATGCACCTACTCGAAACTGAAAAGGCATGCAATCAAATTAGTATTTCCATTGGGTGCTAAGCTGCGACTCTGGGGATGTGCCTCTCCATCACCTGGAATATAACTGTGAAGCAGAATCTATTATTATGTATATATTTATTTTTTGCACTATGGTTCCCTACTTGGCTAGGCGGTCAATAGGGTCAGTGGCCGTCTCTGTGTTTCGTGGGTGGGGTCGTATATACACAGGTTTTTTTTCACTCGGGTCTGAGCCCATGTACCAAGCTCATAAGCTCTTTCCATGGATAATCAGGAGAAAGTGAAATGAAACAGTACGGAAAGTGTCGCGCTAAGAGCGGGATGAAAAAACCTGGCAAGAAAGACACCCTGCCAGGAAAAAAAACCGCGACAGATCATGCAGGAACCCTGGGGGCTTGGATCACCTTATGCTAAGGAATAAGGAGAGGTATTACCTAATTGCTTAAACAAGCACTGAGCGCATTCTAGCGAAGATACTGTTAAGTACTAGCGGTACTTCTACATTACGTCCAATCTCAGAATAAAACTAAAGATTGGTTATGAATAAAATTACGCGGTATTGTTGGTTGAAGAAGATGAATAACCGAAATTAAAGTATAGTAACAGTATAATAAATATACAACTATAATTGATTTAATAACTGATTATTATACCCAAGTAACATAAGACATAGTTCTGTATGGGTCGGATCTGGTTTGTACAGTTGTATATTTGAAACTGACTGCTCACTTATTTAAAACTTAAATAATTCACTATAGCAGGGGTCTCCAACCTACGGCTCACGGACCACATCCGACCTTCGAACAGATTTTTTCCGACCCGCGGAAAGATAGCATACTGCAAAATAAATTTATTTGGTAATATATTTCCTTTAAATATTTTTACCATTAAATATGAATACAGTAGGCCCTTAACATCTCTCACTTGCCCCTTCTTTTCTCTATAAGTAAAAATTAACTAGCTGTAAACAAGTAAAAAACTAAGCAAGAAAATATCAAAAACCACCACTAAGTTCTTCATTTAAAAAAAAACGTCGTAGGTGAATGGTTTTGCTTTGAAATATTGCCGCCCACCTTTCTTCCAAAAGTTTTCGAGGTGGCCCTTGAGTAAAAGAGGTTGGAGACCCCTGCAATACAGGATAAATACAGTGAATATTTTTATATATTCAAGTATATTTAGATTTTAATTAAAAATATATAAATTTCCTATCGATACCAATTTATTTCTATTGATTTTAAAACATTATAAATAATAATTAATTACAAGTAACTTTAATTACTCATGAGTAGGTTAAATGTGTCAAGACACAAAAATAAATAATATCGCTTAAGGTTTTTTTATTTATATGTTTTGCCATTAATGCAGTTTATTGTATGCGGTTTCCACAAATAATACTTTAACACCATAAATTTTACTTACATGATATATTTGTAATTTTTTAGCTCAAATAAAAACTATGATAATTAGGCTTAAAATGATGTCATTGTATCATACAGAAAACTACGCATAAAAAAGAAAAGTAACTCTAAGCATATTCAATCAACAATTCACTTGACAAAGAAATGTTTTTAGCTTAATGTTTACTTAATGACAACTTAATGTTTTTAAATTTACTTATTACTTCTGTGTATCCAACTTACGAAAAATTAGGCTCGTATCTCGATAAAATATTAAGCTATTCCAACAAAAACAATCAAATATTCCACTTTCAACTTAAGTCTGTATCTGACAATAAATTATTAGTAAATACTTATTTTTCTTTTAGTGTCATATATTTTGTTGCAATTTTATTAACAATTTAAATGTAACAAAATTATTAAAGGTAATTATTTGTCCAGATATAAAACAAATAATTAAATTTAACCTACTTATTTATATATAACGTATTTCTAACAAGTTGGAAAAAGAAGGAGTTTTGCGGAAATCTGGTGTGTAATAAAAACAAGGAAGAAATGCTATTAACAGACATTAAATAAAAAAAACTTATTTCTAATGTACAGTATTATACTTTAAATGTTATATAACTTATTTATTTAAATTCACAGTTATTTCAAGTATTTTTTAAAAATTACATTTTAATAAATACTAAATGTATCACTTTATACTAAATCAACAAAGAATACCTACGCACAATCAATAGTTTAAACGCGTTTCAATGACAAGGTCATCATCATCAGTGATATCCTCCAATACAACATCTAAACAAAAACTCTTCTTTATAGTTTAGATGTTGTTTTGACTACTCGTATATTCGTTGATGATGGCGTTATTATTGAGTTGATGTTCGCTATTATTTTATTACTGTCTGTACTTACTAACGGGGTTTGGTAGAACGTAAATA
>JBAIZL010000001.1:278975924-279363424 GCA_036971475.1 Prosapia bicincta
ATTCATTATGCTAACAGTGAAAAATGTGGTGTTAGGAAAATTGCAGAGCGTTTTAAGATAGGTAAAACGAGTGCAGCAGAAATAATAAGAAAAAAGATATGATTTTAAAGCAATTCAGTGAAAACGGAAACTAAAGTGTGCGAAGAAACTTTACTGGGCATGAAGCGAGTACTACAAGGGGGGGGATTTCAAAAGAGCGCCGAACTGTTGTACAGTCCCACCATTCATCAAAACAAACGACGATTAATATTTATTCGTTTACAAAGGTAATTTGGGACTTCATAAACCTCAAACGGGTCTGTGTCTTATTATTTAACTTGTGAAAGGAAGAATGTCTTTATTAAGGAGTTTATTTACTTTACTGAACAGTTGCTGTTGGACTAATCTCGTAAACAATAGAAGCAGTTTTCGTAAATGAAGCCAGCATCAGTTCTGGAGCGCCATATCACTGAATAAATCAGTAGGGCTTTTCTATTACAATCACTGCAAATTCATTTCAGTTTTATTTCCCTCCAAATCTTGAAATCAATGTAGTGCAGAAAGACGCTGCCGATAAAAGGAAATTGAATTTTATACAATGATTTGCATGAAAAATTGTAATCTGAGTAAAATATAACTTTAAGATTGTTTAAGAAATCTTTTTAAGGTTTTTCTCGAACCCTTTTAATTAAAAAAAAAACCTAATTTGATGCTTAACAAATCAGGAATGTTTTGGAAAGCGAGTTCAGAAAGGTCTTTTGAAAATTAATTCGAACCCGATATTTTAAATGCTCGCAATAAGCAATCTCTGTCATTTCGCGCTTGAACAAGAGCAGAGAATATCATCATTTAGATGCACAATATTTGCTTAACAGCTGACTCCCGCCGTAGATATTTGTAGTAAAAAATGGCGCAGAAGAGCTGCACAACAATAGGTTGATGAAAATAAAAGGCGTTTATTTTTCCAACCGTAATGTTTTCTCTGTACGATCACAACTTTCAAATTGTTTAAATATTATATACTTAATGTAACAGATGAAAATCTAAAATATATGTAATTAGTGACAGGGAATAACCACAAACAGGCGGGACAAAACTTTTCAAAGTAAATACTTTGAACATTTTACAAATGAACTTATAATACTAGACTACTCTTTTTTAGATTATGCACAAATCTATAATTTTTAATATAAAAGAAAAATATAATTCTTCATTGAAAAAGACAATAAAATTAAAAATTCCAAGAAATTTAAGTTTTTAGTATCCTTTAGTATTATGAATAATTAGTATAATTGACAGAAAATCGTTGAAAATGTTGAAAATAATTACAGTAGTGTATAAAATCAATGAGTAAATTAAATTGTTTTCGCTCAGGTTTATCCATATCCAAAAGTAAAATACATACATAATACTTAGATTGAAATTGGTTTCCGCACTTAATAATAACTAAGCCTTATAAGATTTAATGGAGAAGCCATCATAACTAGGCCTAACAATATTTCATGGAGAAACCATTATAAATACGCCTCAGAAGATTGCATGGTTTATAGAGAAACTATCATAATAACGCCTACGAAGGTTTAATGGAGAAACCATCATAATTAGGCCTCACAAGATCTCATGGAAGAGGTATCGTAACTAGGCCTAACAATATTTTACGGAGAAACCATCATAACTACACCTCCGAAGATTTAATGGAGAAAGTATTATAACTACGCCTCCAAAGGTTTAATGGAAAACCCATCATAATTAATCCTCCGAAGGTTTAATGGAGAAACTATCATAATTACGCCTCTGACAATTTCATGGAGAAACCATCATAACTACGTCCCCGAAGGTTTAATGGAGAAACCATCATAACTACGACTCCTAAGGTTTAATGGAGAAACCATCATAATTACGCATCCGAAAATTTAATGGAGAAAACATCATAAATAATCCTCCGAAGATTTAATGGAAATAACCATCATAACTACACCTCCGAAGATTTAATGACGAAATCAACCATCATAAATAGTCCTCCGAAGATTTAATGGAGAAACCGTCATAATTAGGTCTCAGACGGTCTCATGGAAGAGGTATTGTAACCAGGCCTAACAATATTTCACGAAAAAAGCACTATAAATACGCCTCCGAAAATTTCATAGACAAACTAACATAATTAGGCCTCCGAAGATTTCATGGAGAAACCATCATAATTACGCCTATGATGATTTAATGGAGAAATCAACCATCATAATCGGACCTCCGAAGATTTAATGAAGAAACCATCATATTTAGTCCTCCGAGATCTCATTATTGAGCCTCACAAGATCTCATGGAAGAGGTATCATAAATAGGCTTAACAATATTTCACGGAGAAAGCATTATGAATACGCCTCCGAAGATTTATGGAGAAAGCATCACAATTAGCCCTCCGAAGATTTAATGGAGAAACCATCATAATTACGCCTACGAAGGTTTAATGGAGAAACCAACCATCATAATTAGGCTTCCGAAGATTTAATGAAGAAATCTTCATAATTAGTCCTCACCAGGTCACATGGAAGAGCTATCATAACTAGATCTAACAATATTTCACAGAGAAGCTATCATAATTACGGCCCCAAAAATATTAAAGAGAAACCATCATAATTAGGCCTCCAAAGAATTAATGGAAAACTATCATAATTAGGCCTCCGAAGATATAATGAAAAAACCTAAATAATTGGGCCTTACAAGATTTAATGGAAAAACCTACAAAATTGGGCCTCACAAGATTTCATGGAAGAGGTATCATAGCTAGGCCTAACAATATTTTACGGAGAACCCATCATTGTTACGGCCCAGAGGGTTTCATGGAAAAACCATCATAATTAGGCCTCCAAAGATGTCTTGGAGAAACCATCATAATTAGGCCTCACAAGATCTCAATGAAGAGCTATCATAACTAAGCCTCTGAAACATCATGAAGAAACCATCTAAAATCCAAAACCTTTCTTCTGTAAACGGATGAAATACAAAAGGAATTCAATTGACTAACGAATGAAAAGAATCAGGTGAAAAGATTCACGAAATAAAGCAAATGGGCAACATTTGGCGTTTTCGATTATGTCTAGTTTATATATTATATTTTTTATATTGTTTCAGTTATAACTATAATATCTAATACAAAATCCTGTTTTGGGGGTTATGGTCCCGGAAATTTAAGTTAAAAAACCTGCTGTTTGTCCTTCAAATAACTATTTTATTATCCACTTGACCTTATCAGGTTTATCAGTGTTCTTATCAGACGTAGATATTGACCAGTAAAATATATACAATCTTTACAATTTGATATCAAATTCCTGCAATCGCTTGAGAATCCTGACTTAATGTTTGTCCCGCTAGAGCAGTTTTATTGCCACATCTTTCCTTTCCTTTATTACGGAGTCCGTATCAGCTTTACAATTCCACTTGAAAATTTGTTAAAGTATCAATTCATCAATTGAAAAATAAAAGTATTAGGGCTGAAAATTAAAGTGTACATGATATTACTAACGAGCGTGACAAAACTAAGTCACTCCCTTCCCCCAATGGAAGCTGTAACCGATGTAGCAACGCTGTTTTTGAAATGATTTTTATTGTCAAACACATATAGGAGAGATACAATTTAATCCCATGCTGCTTTTATTCTTTTTAAAGATCCTTTGAGACGTGTTCTCTCTTGTTGTCTGTATCAAGATTAGACGTCACAGTGATCAGGCGATGCACATAGAGTGAAAGATAAGTAATGCTTTAATGTAGCCCGATCGATTGTAATCCCAGACAAACTGCATTAACAACCCTCCCTCCCACCCACTGTATGCAATGTGTGTTTCGTGCTTTGCTTGTTGTATTACTAGGCGCTAGAACGTCCTAATAGTCTGCCACTTGGATATTTAAAATACATCTTACAAAATGGGAGCAATTTTGTGTGTGTGTTATTGCTGTTTTGTATTTAAGTTTATGTATTATAATGAATTTAACGTGTAGGAAAGAGCTTTATTTTAAAATAAGGTATCATATCGTCTACCAGGAAGAGGATAACAACTGTCTTTGAATCCGGTAGAGAGCAGCTCGGTTTCAGAAGAGAAACTAAACAGTGAGCTATATTCTCCTCTACGCCCAGAAACAAAGAGGTAGAGAAATAAACCCTCTCGAATTCATAGAATGGGGAGAAAGACACATTGAGTTTTAAGTCAACATATATCTCTGTGTCAGTCATGTTAGATTACGGTAGATGCAGCTTCTTCAATGATAGGATGATCGTTTGCTCTAGCAATCAGGCATTCGCTAGATAAATAACATGAAGAAAGAGTAACTAAACTCTAGCTACTCAGCTAAATTCTAGCTAGACTCAGTAGAAGTGATTGGAATATTTAAATGTAGTGACATGAGTGTGGGTTATGTTTGATGATGCTCTTACTTTCAACACCGAAAAGTTTAAAACTATATAAAAAAGTAAAATGAAATATTTTTGTTGTGCGCGTTTGTGTTACAACCACACTAATAACTTTAAGTAAAAAGGAATATATAATATGGGCAGTGGACATTATGAAATTGAATAAAATAGAAAGTAGAATTTGTTTGTAAATATTTAGTATTCTCTAGACGGAAGCACCTCCTACCTTAAGAATAGCACCTAGATGGCAGCACCTATTGCCTTAATTGTGCCACCTTGATGGCTGCACCTAAGGCTGCACTAAGGGTGGCACCTAGATGGCAGAACCTCTGCCTTTGGACTTAACGAATCATGGGAGTAGAAGTTTACCTGTCTATAAATATTTAGTTTAGGGCAATTCCAACCACATATTTGTCTTTATATAACCACACAAGATAAAATTAGTCCTACTATCTGGACTATACTTTTGGCCCAATAAGAACCAGATCGATAACTTCTTTTGGCTTGACTGCATTACAATAACTAGAATGTAAGACGTCGGTCATATCAAATTAAACTTGTAGAGCTACAAACATTTGTTCATATTCTGAGTTAAGTTACCACTTTAATGTACCTTGTAATGTACAAAATAATGTATCTTTATACGAAACTTCGAACGAGAGAATGTAAGACGTCGGTCATATCAAATTAAACTTGTAGAGCTACAAACAGTTGTTGTTAAGTTACCACTTTAATGTATCTTGTAATGTACAAAATAATGTATCTTTATACGAAACTTCGAAGGAAAGAATGTAAGATGTATTCCATGAGAATACATTCTCTTGGATTCGTGATTACTGTCTTAAAATACATGTTACATTAAACCACTGTTTATATTTAAATAAACACTAGTGGTCAAATGTATATAATATAGACGCAGTCAACCTTATTTATTACACAGTTAACGACTTACAAAGTTGTAATTTAAGTGAAATCATGAAAAACCTGTTGACACAATAAAACGTTCCTGTCGCATCGGATAAATTATTTAAAATTACTTAACTTTGTTAGCCTGATAATAACGTTAAAGTTTCGTCTATCCCCATGTGCAATATATCCTATTATCTAGAGGGATAGCAATTGATATTATATTTTATGTAAAACAAAACTGTATATGTAATTATTTATCCAAATATAAACTGTTGACAACAATTATCCTAGAAACTAACAACAATTACAAATAAACTGAAACATTACCATAGTTTCATAAAGACACTTTGACTTGAAATTGTTTTCAATTAGAAGGAAAAGTATGAATCTAAGGAGTTTTTTAAAACTTTGTAAGTTTTCTTTAATATATTTATTGACGTATAATATTATTAAACCCACAGAATCTCTCTGTACACATAAATATATAAGAAAACAACTACTAACATTCCAAACGCTAAGTTTTGTAAGTAGTGCTAGCCCACTGCCTTGTAAAGAGTTGTGCATGACCTTAATACGGGATTATAATAAAAAAATTGTGCAGTCAGTAATTCGTAGGAAGATCGTAGAGAATATTTCTTTCCTCAGTTAGATGAACTCGAAAACATTAATCAGCTTCATTTCCAACAAAATGGTGCTTCCCCACACTTCAGTCCATTGGAACCGGACGCTTTGAACGATAAATTTGGAGATCGATGGATAGGCCGGCAAGGATCTATTCTGTGGCCTCCAAGGAGTCCAAATCTGACACCTTGTCATTTTTTCTTGTAGGGAATACATCAAAAGCGTTGTTTATTTACAAAGAATTCGCGACCTGAGCCACTTCAAAACAGGAATAATGAAGCAATGAGAACCATAACCGAAGAAATGTCAACGGAGAGAAGTTGAGTATCGGTTGGATATTTGTCGAGGGCGCACATATTGGAATTTATTAATTATGTAAAAAAAAATGTTTGAGACGACAAATTAGATGATTAAACAACATTAACTGTAAGTAATTAGGTCTTTCCATACTTCATGCTCAAAACAGCGCCATTCTTTTACGATAATGCTGTGTATAACGAAACAAATAGTCTTCACTCGCTCTTACCTAACTTACAAAAGCCTATTAGAGGGGGGTTTGGTTAGAAATAAGGAGGATTAGAGTAATCTTGTGAAGGTTACTGTATCCAACATAAATGGTTCCTTCTACAAAACATTAGGCATAGACAACCTTCTATTGTACTTACTATCCTCAAAACGGATACCATGGATCTCTCTTTATCTCTATATTACTGGGGAAGGCCTAAATTATAAAAATGCCGATATTCCCTGGGACAAATATTAGGAATAAGCTATTATCAGACAGAATATTTGTTAGTATTACCATTCATTCGGACCATCGCCAGTGTAAATGTCGACAAGCACTAATAAGTCATGATGGACGTAACACGCCACAATGCTTTGCACGATATGCCTAAATATTCTATAATAGATATACGTACTCGAATAGATGTTGACCAGGCTCATTGCCAGCTTTCCTGAAATGTATTAGTTGTAAACATGTTATTCTGCTGTTAATGTCAACCTTGCGATGCTCAACCGGTTCTCTACACACTGTAACATCATGCTTCCTCTATGCCATATTACCCTCCACCATTACTTTACTACAAAATTTTATCAAGTAGATCCTACTTCATCGGAAATTCACCCGATTCATTTTAATTTCCAATTATAATTCGCTATTTATCTTTCACCTAATATTTTCCTTGATACATCTTATTCCCATTCTAACAGTTAATTTTGTAGAATCCATGTTACTTTGTCTACTAACCTGGAGAAACTAAGCATCCGCTCCATAACACGATACATTTTTATAGTGCGGTTCATCTCTGTTTATCTCTTCCTCTTTGCTTCTATACGCCCCTTTTCTCTTTATCACCCCCCTTATTCCAACTTTCTCCCTCCTCTTTCTCTCCGACCCTTTCTCTGTTCCTCTTTCTCCCCTTTACCTCCCTCTCCATCTCTCTCACCCTCTTTCTGGATATCTCTTCATCTCTTTTACTATCTTTCCTACATCCCCGCCAGGGGCCCCTACACACAAATTATCAGTAATCTTTTACTCCCATTGAACAAAAATCCCATAATCAAACATTAGATTTGTCGAATAAGATTCACTTTGGCATGATTTCAACTGTTTGTTTTATTTTCTATTCATCCTCATTATAAATAACATCTAGTTTGTTTTACTTAAAAACTTCTGTCTGCAAGTTCTGTATAGGCTCTTACCGTCAGAATAAACCATTTGCTATCAATATTAATTGCTCATGACTAGTCCTACTACGACTTATAGATCATTCAACAACTGCCTGCTTTTCTTTTTATTTTTTTAACATTTCAAATAACTATTGTTTTGTTAAGTTTATGATAAATATTCTCTCTTCTTCAGATATGCTTAGTAGTATTTAATCTCTCTCATTATCTCCGCCCTCTTTCTCTCTCTGTATACACCCCATAATATAATATACTATACATAATATGTGGCCATTTTATTATTTCATTCTCCTTCTATGTTTCTTCCTCTGAGTTTAATTATTAAAGTATTACTTTAGTAATAAGTAAGTCTATTAGTTACTAAAGTAACTTGTTCTTTATTACAAATTAAAGTAACATTTAATTTGTGTTACTTTTTTTCAACGAGTTTCAAATCATTCTCTTATTTTTGTTCAAACTGGAATTCGTCTCAGGCCAAACGCCTTAGAAATGTCCTTAAGCTTTAAGGCAAAAGGAGGGAGATTATTTTGAATGTTCGTAACGTTCTGTTCGGATTCGATCTGCTACAGAAAAACGTCATCGTGACAGAAGTTGTAAACACATACCTTGACTATAACGCGAGCAAACTAATAGAAATTTATTCTAAACAATTACGGTTATATCTGAAAACTATCAATGAAATAAGAACAAAGCAGTGCAAAGAGAGTATTGAATATCTCCCTGGTTTTCCCTGTTTTGTCTCTGTGATGTTTAACTATTAGTAACGTAAAATTGACCAAATTTACATTCAACCCATACATCCATGGTTTAATCGACACAGCTGATATTGTATAACTTGTAAAGTTCCAGTTTTATTATAACAATGCCTTCTTTTGTTGTTACAGTCACGTGCTGCTTTTGTGCCAAGAAGAAGGAAGAAGAAGGTAATGCTCTTAAAATTTTATCTTAAACTTAACTACAGTATTGTAGTATTTGTACTAAAGCATACGTTTTCAATTATATAGTTTTATAGCGTGTTTAAAGGGTATATATACTTCCTTTTTATCTGACTTTCGACAAAAAATCAATTTCTCCACACTGTCTTGTTCTTGTGAAAACATGTCCAACATTTAGGCCGCCTTTTAGAGAGTTCCTTGAGCCTTACCGTGATTCTTGCAGGTCGCTCTCCCTGTACATTTATTTCGAAGTAGAAAACAAAACCAAATGAAATATCAAAACCAAAACATGCATACTAAATAGTAACATAAGACATAAATCAGAAATACCACATGTCTTATGAATAAGGTCCAGAGTCAGGTTAGTGGTGCTTGAAGGAAGAAACGCCCCCTGCATTGATACAGCAGTAACGTAGCATTGCTTCCGGCTTTCACGGAATGTTTAATACATTATTTAGATTAATATGCATGACTAAGTTGTGCATGAGTATATTTCCTACGCCTATCTATTCAATGTCTAACCTCAGATTTATATTTTGGATTTATCTCATGGATTTTACCCAGCTCGCCAAGGAAAAGCCTCTCCATCTTCCATCCCAGGAAAGCTCCATTTTCTAACCTCAATATTTCCTTCTTTAACAGGTGATGTTATCTTGAATGAATTGTTCACCTTGGAGAACAAAAACAATTACAATTAAATAACTGCTAAAGGTTTAGGCTTTTTAAAACATTTGCCTTATTAAAACCAATTGAACGAATGCTATTTGTACCAAAAATACAATAAAAGAGTTGTTCGGGACTTTTTAATTACAACTCTACCTCGATTGTTAGGCTGTTTATTTCAAAACATTTTCAGCTCAATATTTCTATTACCAATTCTAATCCATATCAAGAGCTAAAGTAACAATTGCAAACATCAATGCAATGCATGGCAGAATATAACTAAATGTCACGAAAATTCAGCGTAAAACAATCAAATGATAGTTGTCAGACGGATTTGGATTTAGTTTATGATGTATTCTAAGTGATTGTAGTTTGTGTTTCGCACGTGAGATTGTATGCGTTTGGTGAATGGTATTATAAATACATATTTAGCTCAGGTTTTAAAATGAATTAAAGCTTGTTTAATCTCTGCGAGTATAGTTGTAAAACTATGGGGTTAAAATTATAAAAATATTATTGAAAATAATTAAGTAAGAAATATGACATTATAAAAACATGGAATGAATAACCATACCAACAAAACACGTATTATTTGTTTATAAATATATATATATATATATATATATATAAATATATATATATCGCAATATGTATTGTTGTGTATTAATAAAGAACATAAATCAAAATACAAATACAAGAATTATAATTGAATTTACAATTCAAAGCTTTTCGTTGGCTAACAGTACCAACATCATCATGAATTGTAAATTCAATTATAATTCTAGTGTTTGTATTTTGACTTATGTTCTTTATATATATATATATATATATATATATATATAATATATATTTTCTTGTTTAATAATTTAAAACAACATAGGTTATTCAAATAAAAAAATATTTATTAATTTATATTTCAAAGCTTTTCGTTGGTTAACAGTACCAACATCTTTGGTACTGTTAACCAACGAAAAGCTTTGAAATATAAATTAATAAATATTCTTGTATTTGAATAACCTATGTTGTTTTAATATATATATATATATATATATATATATATATATATATAACAAACACTTATTAATTATTTGAATACGAGACAAGCAACGTATTTATGTTTCATTTAAAATATTCTAAAAGGATAAATCAATGGTATTATTAGAAATTAACATTTTTCATTATAAAGAACATTGTCATAGTTTGTCAGAGTATGTTTCTAAAATTCATTTCACACGAAGTCTCTGAACTATAAAATAGTTACAAGCAAACTATTAGGCAGCTTGAATAAACTTTTGTGAGCATCGAATTGAATATATTTGTTGGAAACAAAAACATAATCACGCTTAGTATATTCTGGCTAACAGTATTACAGTTGAAAAGAGTTTTCGTCAGAGAAGGAATTCTATACAAGACCACTCTACAAAATATTCATCGTGAAAGATTGGATTTTAAAATACAGTAGGCTCTAAATTCATTTATGGATTATCTTATTTGTGTTGGATCTTTGAATTTAATAAATTTTGTCTACAAAAATCTCAACTCTGAAAATACGTTTACCTCTGGGAAATAAAAAGTAGGTTAGTATGTTGTCGCAACTATTACAAGCACACATTGGACCTATTTGAAGCATAACGTGTCTAAAGAAATATTAAGAAAATGGTTTGCATGTTTTAGTGAAGGAAGTTGACTTTGGCGAACACGACGTTCCTACACCAGATGTTGCTACACACACTGACGCTACACCAGATGTTACGACACACGCTGACGCTACACCAGGACCTCACATCCGATATTACGGTGAGTAGATTACCAAACCTCAATCATATATACGAGTTATTACGCTTTATAAGCAACTGTGCTAAATTTATATTAGTCACAGGGATGGGTTTTTTTGGCCTTGGTATAAAATCATCACCATCTCTTTATAATGTAATATGATAACGCATTACCCTTTCATTTCGAATACAGATTTTCATCTCCATATAATTTTGGGCCTGATCCATACTCTCACACCTTTTCTTTAGTATCTTTTAACTTCAGAATGAAGATGTTTATTCACTGTCTTGGTATTATCCTTTGTTATTTTTGCAATAGTATTGTAGTGATTATGAGATTAGTTGGGTTAAACTTCTTCGTGGATTAAACTTTTAAAAATGCATGTTTACTAAACACATCTGAGATGTGTTATAAATTATTAGGAAACATTTACCAGATTTGCTTTTCCCCTGTCCTATTGGTTTCTTGTTTCTTTCTATGCCGTATTAAATGTAAATGTTTAAAATACTTAAAATAAAAAGATTTCTCGAAAAAAAAACATTTTTAGCTGTCCTTTTTTTGCAGCTAATTTTTATGATCTATGATTTCGATTTTACCTTGAATCAGGCTTTTAGATAGCGAGAAGATAGCCTATTTCCAAAAATACCCACACACACACACACACACACACACACACACACACACACACACACACACACTTACACACACACACTCACGCACACACACACTCACGCACACACACACACACACACACACACACACACACACACACACACACACACACCCACACACACACACACACACACACACACACACACACACAGACACACACACACACACACACACACACACACACACACAAACACACACACACACACACACACACTGACACTGCCCATCCTTACAGCCTCCTGCAGTCACCCGACTACCTCCAACTCTATTTCGACCACTCTAACGTTTAATAATATTTTATATAAAACGTCTGTGTATTGGGTAGCTTGTGACGGTGTGTCTTATACATAGCCTAGATCGTATCAGTAACCAGCTACTCAATGAGTTTGGTAACTTAATTAATCAGAGTTTGGAGGACTGATGACTAGTGGTAATTGCTTGGAAGGTTCAAGTCTGACTTGGTTAAAATTAATTCAAACTTAATTTTGCCAATTCCTGTGGTGTGTTGAAAGTATCTTCCAGTGGAACAAATCCCTGATATCTATCTAAACACGACCAGGTTAATCTTGTTCATTTATTTATATTTATACTCTAAGGTATAACTTTTTTTAATCTTTGCAACCCTTTGCTTTGACAGAAAACCATTTGTATTATTGAATATAAAAAATTTAATTAGATAAATTTAATAATAATAAATGATTATTTTCTCTTACCTAGTTCGAAAAATTATAGATTTATTTTTATTTTGGTTACCACAGAAATTTCTTTGGTATCATTTTTATTTAATTGTTATCTACATACACCTATTAAGAACTTAAAATTTGTTCAAAAACTGAAACATCTTAATTTAAATGAAAAAGATTGATTTAATACATTATTTAATTATTTGAATGCAGTTGTCCTCAACAGAACTAATTTCACTAATTATTAGTTAAATGTAGTGATCATAGGATTAAAAAGTATTTGCAGAGTTCCTCGTTAGTTAACGGTCAACAGCAATGATAGACTACAATAATACATTTTGATTACATCGGATCATTAAATATATCTACATACTAAATTATAATGTAAATTTTCTTATTTTATAAACATGTTTTGTAAAAGCTACAAAATAATGCTATTTGCAGACGACTCCCTCTTAAGTCAAAGCCTCCTTGATAGATCTGGTTCTCTATATTAAAATTTATTTTATGGGGTTTATATGAGTTTACCATTTACATTTGCTCATGCATTTTCTTGCTTGAAATACAAATTTTCACAACCTTAATTTGTATATAAGAAACAAAACAAAATATTACGTAACTATTTACTTCCTTTACTTTGAGACATATGTAGTTAAAAAAAGGTAATCGTTTATGATATTGCGTTTATTTTCGCAGTTCTTAGTTGCTGAAAATTGTTAAATTTTAGAAACTATTAAAATAAATTTAATAAGTAAGACAAAAGTATTAACATTCTGTCTTTCCCCAAACTTTGTGACAGCTAATTGGTCGTATTTCGTTTCCTCCCATAATGTTCCTGGGTAATGATGGTCAGGAAACTCTCACAGTTTAAGAGTTTTAGAACCGCCAATAATACTTCGTGGTTGATTAGAATTTTAATTTCACGGATGCATGAAACTGTTTAAATATTAAAAAGGAATGGTGTAAAATGACACCATTTTGTTGATCGATGGATTTTGTTACCTGGTCTTTTTTACTAAATAAAAAATAGTTTTAACAAACCCATTCTTCATAGCGAAATTAATTTTGAAAACAAAAACCCATGCATTTAGTGTAACAAGTGAAAATAAAATTTGACAGATTTAAAAAGTGCGCTTTTTATATAATCACTTAAAGTAACAAATCTGCAACTTTGTTTTATTGAGGTTGTAATAGATCTAATACGACTTGGCAATACGCCTGAAAGTTACAGAAGATTGAAGAAAATGAGAAATCTTATTTATTAACAACTTTTTTGTTAATTTTCTAACCCTAAAAAATAAATAATTTTTAATAAATACATATTTTGATAGTTGTGCATTTTTACTACTTTTAACTCTAGTGTCTCTCGTCCTTTACTCTCTCCGTCTCTCTCTCTCCCCTTTTCAGTTTCTTCCTAAAAGTTACCGATTGTAGCCGATCCCAGTTGTACCGAGAATTCAAAGATTTGGTAAACAAAACTTTATTTACCAGTATTTTAAAAATTATCGTAAAAAACAGCTGTTTAAAATAGCAGGACACACACACACAAACACACACACACACACACACACACACACACACCCACACACACACACAGACAGACACATATAACGTCATTGTGACAGGGTTTTAAATTTTTTCGAAAGTCAACCTATTACATTTTTGGCAGCCATTATAACACCACTGTCTGTCCCAATTGTTATACAGTCTATAATTATTACTATCATGTTGGACAGGTTTGTGGCTATACTATTTGTTAAAATTATATCCCATGCCAAAAGTTTAGAGTTATTTACATTACAAATTTTATTTCTCAGAATAATTTTTTTAAATTGTAGATATATTGCAAAGGATTATTTAATTTGTTGCCCATTTCAGAGACTCACAATGAAAGTTACTTGAGCTACATCTTACATTTGGAACGGTTGTATGATTTTGGACACCCCAGTTTAAAGTTCACACCTATTCTTGACGCCATTCCCGAGGAAGAAGAGGAGGAGGAACGGGACAGCGTTACACACACATCCAAATTATTGTCTGCAAGTGATCCTACACTATTTCCATCAAAATTACGAGGTCCTGTTTTACGCAGGACTCTGTCCTTTTGTAAGTAGTCTTTGTTCCTCCTTAATATCGTTATATATATATATATATATATATATATATATATATATATATATATATATATATATATATATATATTAGTGTAGCAGGAAAGCTTGCCATATTTATTTATCATCCTGCTCGTTTCTTTAAATCTTTTATGTTGTTCTATAAAGGAAATGAGAGAGAATTTGTGAAAATTGATTTTAATTTCATTTATTAATATTTTCAAAGTTTTCTGGTATCCATTTCTGTTATCTTTAAAATTACTTGATTTTGTCTTTGACACAAATATTCTTCTTACATATTTTTGCCTCTAACATTTTTTCCGTTTATCATCCGTTTGGAGGTACCTATTTTTGTAGATAGTTCCTTTGTAAAGAAAGGAAGCTTTCTTTTCTTCTTACTCAGTATTAGTATATGCATTTTACCATTTTTTCTTCCATTCCTATTTAATAGGCTCTGTGTTGCAGCAAATCAGTTTTCAAAATGCATACTTATATAATCAGTTTCTTGTAAGGTACAGTTTACTATCTTACCTGTAAGGTAAAATAATCATTATCTTTAATAATAGTTGAAAGAATAAATTTCTTCTGCAAACAAATCATGCCTTTACTTCCCATACATTGGTTTTTATGGCTCATTATAGCTATCGTTCACCCTTATTGTGCAGCAGAACCAATAATTTAGTGAGTTCATTTTTCGTTGTTAAATAAAGTTCACTTACATCGGATAATCACGATTTTACCTATTTACCGAGGCCAGCGATCTAATACCAATATAGATTTTACATTTATTATTTTGAATACCTTTCTAGGAGAACAAATCATCTGATAACATCTATTTGTATGGACCTTAAGGTTGTAATACCATACTACCAAAATTATATCCTTTTTTCCATACTCTAAACCCATTTGCTCTTACGATGGGAATTTTTGTTTTCAAATTTTTTATTCGACCTCTTTGATAACTAATTTTTCGTTTCATCGGTGATGGCTATCCAAACTCACGACAAATTTCAGCTAAGAAAATCAAATATTTTATAGCACAGTGAACCACTATCTAACACTAAGTTGCGTAAATTGTGAGATAAGGAAGGGGCGAAAACGGAGCGAATCCGACTAGTGGAGCTCTACCAGGTTGTAACTCATGCGTCTGGTAGTGAAATTATCTGCGCCATTAGGTAGTAAGAAAGAGTGTAATCTTCATACTTTCCGCAACTTCTTACTCTAGGCCTGGCTGGTGCTACTTACTGTAACCAAGTAGTTACTTATTTAAGTAAGACAAATATTAAATATATCAATTTAGCAAAAGTTATACATGTTTTTTTTAATTCCACTATTAGTTCTTTAAAACTCTAAATTTATCCTACTTATACCTATAAATTTTTAAAACGTGTAGTGGATGCCACTTTCTGTTTATACGGTTTTTCAAATATTTTTTAATAAATATTAATAATGAATTTCGCTTTTTATTTTGCCAATTAATTCAGTCAAATGTACATACATATTTATATTAATTCTAATTGTTTGATAAAATGTAACTAAAATATTTTTTATCCTGTCGTAAGTAGGAATGGCTATAAAACATTTGTGTTTATATTAATTGTTTACATAAAAGTGAAATTCTTTATAAGTCCTCTCTAAATTACAACAAGATAGCCTACAGTTGGTATAAATTAAAAAATCATTACAGTTAATAGAAAATAACGCCAAATTTTTGTAACGATGGGTTACCCTTTTCCTCTCCTTGGCCTGAGAGTGGATAACCCAACCTCTAAATAATATAGGGGTTACTTTGTGTGAATTATTCAGTTTTTAAAGCGTAATAGATTCGACACTAATGAACTTTAATTTTGCAAGAGATAATAATTTCAAAATAAATTTAACTCCCTCTCTCTTTGTATATAGACCTATATATATAGTTGACTATCTATTTATTCGATCATCTATTTATCTATCTATAAATCTACCTATCTATATATCTGTAACGTATAAACGCATTTAGTTTCTTAAAAATATATTATTGGATTATTTTTTATAAATTCTATGTAAATTATTATTTAGACTGTAAATATAAAATAGATTTATGCATTTATCTAGATTTCGTTTTCAATTGATTACGCTATGATCTTTGTTTAAGACAGTTTTTATTTTATTTTTTTCAGAAGCCACGTCCTGGCTTCGAGGTTTGGAACGGCTTCTGGTGGAGGTAAGCACAAATTTAATATATACTCTAAATAAATATAATCTTCAGTTCTGTTTTAGCGTTGCTACAGTGCAGTATTGTTGGCAGTCGTAGCGAGTGATGTTGAGTTTGGAGCTTATCCCTCCATTGTCATATGCCTTGTTATTAATTCTTTGTTAGGGAAAGCCTTGGGTCGGTAGTGTTTGGACTTTTCCTATCTACGCTTAGCTTTATGTTTAGGTTGAATTCATTTAGAAATTTGCTCTTTATAAGTTTTTGAAATTACTGTGTTGAAAAGAAAAAATCTAATATTTTGCAATAATTTGTTCTTAGTATAATTATGTTGCACTTCCGAATCTGCCCAAAACCAATCTCGTTAGTGTTTCTTCTTGCACAGCCATGATAGTTCGTACACCCATGTATAGTGTACAGTTACTTAGTGTATGCAATAATTTGTGTAAGTTAGATATTGTAAGGGACATAACCTAAAGTTATGATAGTTTTGCCAGCAACCGATTCTGCACCCATCCACAAGGAACTTCAGTCAAGGGGAATCTCGTCACTCCACCCCTCACAGAGGACAAAATCGTCATAGTCTGATACACCCATGTGTAGTGTACAATGACTTTGGTTATCTGTGGACTATATTCTGTGGTTATCTAATAGAGAAATATTCAGCTGAATGGCATGTAGAGCTGATCTTTGCAGAGGACGTTTTTTATTCAACACAGGTCGATCTCTCCTGTTGCTGCAAGGAGTTTGATATATAGTTCACACCAGAAAAGCGAACACAAGCAATACCTTATCGTCGGTGTACGGCCGCCCTGAGCTTCTAGCGGTTATCGCTCATATTATACAAAACTATACAAAAACTGCTAGAACCAGTAATTAAAAACGACGAATAGCAACTCGTATTCGATAATTTATTCCTCAAACTCGTTTCAATAAGAAAGTCTTTATCATGAGTGAGTTTTACTGATGGGTTCATCTTAATTGATTAGTTTTGTGTGTCATTTAAACTGATCAGTTAAGTGGGTCGTCTAAACTGATTACTTCAGTGAGTTGCCTAATCCGATCAGTTCAGTGTGTCGTCTAATCTAATTAGTTAAGTGAATGGTCTAACGTGATCAGTTCAGTGAGTCGTCTAAACTTATTAATTCAGAGAGTCGTCTAATTTGTTCAGTTCAGTGAGTCGTCGATTTAAAACTACACCTTGCTTGTGCTTTGAATATTTTATGGTGATAAGAACCACCTATTACAGCTTATTGAGAATACACTCATACAAAGTGTGTCAATGGTTTACAAAAATAAAGTTTAGTTTTTGCATTTACTTTTTTTTACTAAATAATGTTCATATGTCCTTTTTTACATTAAAAAAAACATCGAGACGAACATTTTATTATAAAAATGTATGTATATATATATAATCGTTATTAAAATAAGAAGTTTAAAAAATGTTTTTCTTTTAAATTTGAAATGGCCTAATACTGTTTCCAAATCAGATGGATTGGCATGTAACTATAATGGAACCACAAGGAAGGTTTTTTCTTCCATGTGCAAGCAAAATCACTTTGATCGGTTATACACTTCCCAAGTTATCGAGAAACAAACAAACAAAATTACGGATCGAATACAAAACCTCCTCCTTTTTTTAAGTTGGTTAAAACATTATAAAAAGAACATTGATGTATAAAACAAACTGCTAAATCATATTAAAATGTATTTTAAAGAATTATTTCCTTTCACAGGTTGCTGAAATGAAGGTCTTCCCGCCCACAAGTTCTTCGTCTTGACCAATCTTCTAAATTTCACTTTTCGACACAACCTTATCCAAATCTTCTGAAGAACAGGGTCATTTCAGGTAAGGAAACACCAAAATCACTTAATAAAATAGAACAATAAATTGAATTATGTGTTTGCCAGTTACGTATTATTTTAATTTAATCTCTAAATGATTATAAATTACTTTATGGAGATGGTAATATTTCATTATGTGTCAAAACAAATTATTGATCGAACAACATAACCTAAAATCATAAAGAAGATTATTAGATGTATTAGGAAAGAGGCCATAGAGTCACAGTATTAGAACCTAGGCCCACCTGTAGAGTACCTGCAAAACTATTGTTCCTTCCTAGGAGGTTTGTACCAACTAAGCGAGAGAACTATATTTGTAAGAATGAAGAAGTAACTGAAATTCTTACAATTTATTATTGCATTACCAAAAAGAACCAAAAGCTCATACTATACGAAATGATTGAAAAAAGGTTTTTCTAATATGGAGCATAATACTCCAATCTTGTATTATCACTTGAAGTTACCCGACAAATCCTGTAACTCGCGGCACAGAGAGAAACTTTAGAATGTCTTTATCCCCTTTGTACTTCATACTGACGCCCGCAACTGTCCAAGAATGTGTTTACAAGTTCGCTTTATACTATATTAGCATTACCCGGCGCGCGATGCTGCGCCCGAAATCATAATTTTATAATAGAAAATAAAAAATTAGTAATTATTTTCCAATAAGAAAAACAAATCAAACATCTTTGTAATTGCACATAGAATTTTGCAATTTTAAACAATTTAAAACAATAGCCTAATGAATTTTTATTTTTATATTATGTTTATAATTTTGGAAATTAATTGAGTAACGCTAGTATGTATATATATTTTAACAATAGACTTAAGGAAAGTTGTACCCTGAACAGTCCAAGGCCTCTGGGGCGGAGCCGTAGGGTTAGATCTGCACCGATTTTCACTCTAAACATCCTGGGAAAATGTTAAACAATATCTCCAAATTTCATTAACTTCTATTCAGCAGTTTAGGCGTCCAAGAGATACATACATACATACGTACATCCTACGTGGGTTTTTGATGCATCCTAAGCTGCCTCTGGGGCTAAGTCCTGTGGATGGATCTACACATGAACCATCCTGAGAATATGTTAAACAATCCCTGTAAACTCCATTACCTTCTGTTTAGCGGTTAAGACCTCCATAAGATATATACATTGGTACATATATTATATATATATATATATATATATATATATATATATATATATATATATTGTCATTATGAAAACTCTAGAAAATATTTTGGAAAATCCCTGTTAGAGAAAATTTTCAAAACATTTCCAAGCGTATGGCTTAAGAAACTTTACAGAATAATCAATTAAAATTGGAAATAAAAATATTCAACCTTATAGCAGATATCAGAGCCTAAACGCAACAAGGAAATGAAGCTATATTATCCTCATTTTAAGCTTTAGCAGTAAATGGTATAGAACCCTCCTCAGGAGTAAGTCTAGCAGAGGGAGGTTAATTATCTGGTGCTGGGTCGTGATCCTCCTCTTCCACGTTTGCGCATCATGAGCGCCGCAATAAGAAAGATACTTTCTTAGCTAATTAAGGGTAAAACAATTTTAAAATGACACATTTACAGTAGAAATAAACCATTTGAGGTTTTCGCTATCAGTCTTGGAGCTGCACCGTAAACCATTTCATTTTATACCGCTGGCCCAACTACAACCTTCGATTGAAAAATAGAAACGAGACCTCAAAACGTGTTTTAGTTTGTTGTTTTTCCCTTCGCCATGCAACGGAATCACATAGTACGTTTGATTTTATTTACTTTATCACTCCGAGAAATGTCAAGTGCCTAATACAATTTAGTATCGGTTTAAGCGATGATGTAGCTATGCAGAAGTCACTGTGCGTAAAAATTAACTTATACTAAAATTAAGAAGAGAAAGTAGTATAGTTGTAAAGTTAATTAAATTATGATGAATTTCTGTTCAGGATAAGTTAAAATAAATTTAACGGTAGAAAATTATATTACAATTTGTTTATTTTGATTTAGCTGCCACCAGAGCCATTAAAATTCTGCTTGCTTTAATCGCCGGCCTAGGATCGGCAAATTTTCGGCCTTTTCATCAAAATTTATGGGATGTAACCAACCCGCGTCCGTGCACTGCACACGTACATCCCGGGAGACGGAATTACGCCGTTTGCAAAATGGGTTTGTAACAAAACGTAATAGAAGATGTTAGTAAACTAAATAGAACAGACCTAAAGCTAATGAAGTTTAAGAGCATTTACAAAACTAACCTGCAATACATTTATAAAATGTACATGATTTAAAACATGGATGAAAAGATATCCGCCCGGGGTGTACGGAAGAAGATGGAAGGAACAAAAGTGAAACAAATTTTAGTAAAGAATAACTAGAAAAAAGGCCGAAAAATAAAGAAATGTTAAAAAAGGGCCGGCCAGGTGAAAAATTCCAGTAAGACGTCAACATTACAGTAAGATTGAAGCAAGACAGAGGTAGAAATTACAGTAAGTTTCAAGCAAAGCAGCACGTAAAAATTACAGTAAGGTTCAAGCTAAGCAGCACGTAAAAATTACAGTAAGGTTCAAGCTAAGCAGCACGTAAAAATTACAGTAAGTTATGTGAGAGTAACCTGTCAACACTATTGTATCAAGAAATAAAATTTTCAGTCATTCAGTGTTATTGATTTGTTGATTTATTTGTCCAATATAGAATTATATATATATATATATATATATATATATATATATATATATATCGCAATATGTATTCTTGTGCATTAATAAAGAACTAAGTCAAAATACAAATAGAAGAATTATAATTGAATTTATAATTCATATAAATTTGTAAATTCAATTATAATTCTTGTATTTGTATTTTGACTTAGTTCTTTATATATATATATATATATATATATATATATATATATATATATATATATATATATATATATATATATATATATATATTTATTTATTTATTTTAAAACAACATAGGTTATTCAAATACACGAATATTTATTAATTTATATCCAAAGCTTTTCGTTGGTAAACAGTACCAACATCATCAGGAATGAAAATTACAATAATATAAGTTATAGGCCTAAAACATGTTAAATTAGAAAAAATTATTTTGTGTGTGTGTGTGTGTCTGTGTGTGTGTCTGTGTGTGTGTGTCTGTGTGTGTGTGTGTGTGTGTGTGTGTCTGTGTGTGTGTGTGTGTGTGTGTGTGTGTGTGTGTGTGTGTGTGGGTGTATGTGTGGGTGGGTGCGTGAATGCGTTAGTGTGTGTGTGTGTGTGTGTGTGTGTTTGTGTGTGTGTGTGTGTGTGTGTGTATGTATGTGTGTGTGTGTGTGTGTGTGTGTGTGTGTGTGTGTGGGTGGGTGTATGTGTTGGTGGGTGCGTGAATGCGTTAGTGTGTGTGTGTGTGAAACAAAATTATCCTCTTTCACCTACATTAACTGTATGACGATGTTTTTAAAGCCACGCCCACCTACTGTTAATTTCAATAGCAAGTTTGTTTAAAATGGTATTCTCAATTTTTTATAGCCATAAGTACCAGTAGGGCTATTTATTCATAGCTGAAATCATACTGAAACATGTGTACTGTCTTACCACTCGCCCTTTTACTGAGGTGATTCCAGTTCTGTTTCGTAAAATATGATGCTGCTCAACTTACGTCTAGTAGCCTCTTGTCTTATATTTAAGCAGGATCTGTCAAAGAACGCGTTAGTGGAGTTGAGTTGGGAACCAACTAGTTTTAAAACTAGCCTACAGTAATATCTATTAATTGATTTATTCTTAAGACCAAATTCTTATGGTAACAAAATATGCCTTTTTTAATTTGCATTTACTATTTTATGAATATATAAAAATTAAGTTTGTTTTGACAACTAATTTATTTGCTAGATAAAAAAACTTGAAGTTTTTATTAATAAACACAGGTAGACACAGTTACGACTTTGAGGTTGTATTAGTAGGGGTAATGGTTTCAATATGTTAGACTGGCGATACTGTACATCCACATGAAAGATCTATTCTTGAGTTCTTTGACAAGGAGGGGGAGTTGGAAGACAGGTACTCTTTAACTTTAGTATTCTTTTCGCCATATTTCTATTTTCTTCGCTCTTTCCGCAAACACACTGGCTGCATGTCCGATTTGGTTTTTGTTGTATTTTTTAACGAGTTGTCGGTTTAAATGGTGTATCTTGTTTTCTTTGTTTCACTTTATACATTCCGAAATATTAAACTAATTATGAAACCTTACATAGACTATGTGCTTCGACATAAGTATTAACAAACAAAATTAATACTTGAATTGAAACATTTATGCAATTAAAGTTGCTACTTAACGACTAAAATCTAAAGTAATTTTTCACTTTCGTACTTTGGTATAACTAAGTATTATTAATCTCGACTGATAAGGGAGGCATGTCCCTCTTATAATACCAACTAATAATCTTTGAAACAGACCTGTACTATTTTCGTTGTACAGATGTATTATTACTGAAATATAAGCTTAGCTGTGAGCAAATAAAATAATTATGTAGTAACGAACACCAACTCATAGCGGCAAAAATACGAGGCTGAAGAAGTCGTAAGACGAAAACGTTTCCTCCAAGTGTAAGTTAACAATTTAACAACCTTTAGTTAACAAAAAGTTTGGTCGCAAGTAATAGCAAAAGTGTAATAACGCAAAAGTAATAACTTATTTCCTCAGAAACCTTTCAACGATAAATTCATCTTTAACAGTAGTATAATGAAACAAATTCTAAACTGTAACTAGCTATAGAGCTAGAATTTTGATTTTGTATTATGCTCCTGATGATGAGTTTGTTACTGAAATGCTTATTGAAAATTAAAGGTTGTCAGTTGGTGTTTGTTATTATTTAACTAAGTGTATTATTAAAATATTGCCTCTATTTTCATTTCAATCTCTCTTCTTATACTCTATACTTCACTACACTAAATGCTTTATGTATTATCTCATAAGGCATAAACACTTCAGTAGGACTGTCTGTCATTCCCCCCTAGTATGAATCTTTTACCACACGTTCTATCTGTACAGCACTAATATAGTTTCATTTAGTTATACACCAAAATAAACAGTACTGTAACTGAATCAGCTGTAGTTGACCTCTCGATCAGCTGTGACAACTTTTGATTGTTGCCGCAATTCGTATTGACGTATTTCATTTGAGGTTAGCTGTTTCTTGCATGTTGCTAACTACTACGGAGAAAATCTTTACATAAAACTATGTAAATAAAATAAAGTAAACGCTTACAACTGTTTCAGTACTGTTTATTTTGGCGAATACGGTACTATTATGGACAGTTACTAATAACAGATGCATTTAGATTTCCATGAGGATGTCATAAATTATATTTATTAATGTTTTGCAGTTCAAAGAACCTTTGAATAAACTTTCACAGTATTTTTGAAGTATTGGTTTTTATGAAATAATAACATGGGTTAAATTGTTTATACAATTTGTATATACAATTAAAATAATTCATCAAATTCTATAAAAAAAAATATTTAGTTTATTTCTTAAACTGCAAATTCAGTGATTGTCCCCGCTTGCTTTGGTTTCCGCACTCGAGGCTGCACTGGCGCTAGATGTAGCAGTACTCTGATTTCCGTTCTTACTGCTCGCAGCCTGAGACGCGCTGGCGGATTGCGCAGAAGCTTCAGCTGTACCTCCTGCACTGGATAACCTTGAAGACGTTTCGCTGGCTGCCGATGCCGATGATTGCGCGGAAGCGTTGATATCAAAGAGGGAATCATCGATAAAAGGATAAACTGCAGAGTCGGGGGTAAAGAGATCCTGGAATGTAGCCAGCTTTAGGCCTTCGTCGAACTGCACATCCAGTAAAGGAGCATCGGGAAAGAATATAGGCTTTGGAATTACTACAGTCTTCGGTACCGGAATGACGAAAGTTTTTGGTACGGCGACAGGATATGGCTGTGGGTAAGGTACGGGATATGGTTTGTGTACGGCGATCGGAATTGGATGTGGTATCGGGTGAGGGATGTTATGGTACACCGGAACCGGTATTGGTTTCTCTATAGGAACCGGAAACGGTTGGGAGACCGGAACCGGATATGGCTTGTGAATGGGGACTGACACCGGCACTGGTACAGTGTAACGAGACTTTGGCTGTTGCGGCGAATATACACCTGCAGGTTGTACCGCTCCTGCGAGAGTAGGATTACCGTACACAGTAGCGGTATCTAGCGGGTAACCTCCGAAAAACAATTCTCCAAATATACCTCTCTTTGACGTTTCCTTTTTGGCATTTAGCGAGCTAATTGTTGCTGCCAGGATAAAAACCTAAAACATAAAATAAATTAGCACATTTTGCACGTGAGGTTTTTAATTTAAATATCATAAGATGCTATGAGATATAAACACCATTAACAATGGAAATATAAGTATTTATAGTAATCTCGCAATTGCTATAATTTGATGATGTTGCAAAAAAATTATACTAAATAAGAAAGCAATAATTTGTAATTATCATCAAACTACAAATTCGTACATTTCAGTACAAAGCATCATCCTCAAAGGTAACATGAAAAAATATCGTTAATTTTACCCTTATGAAGTTGCAACTGAAACCACTGCAATTAAATAACTCACAAGATTTTAAAAATTAACTTTTGTGTTTTGTACAAAAAGAGGGTGTTTTGTATTTTTGTTATAAATTCACCACATTTTATCCGAAAATAGTGAAAAACTTTACACCTGATTATTTACAAAGTTTTCAGGAACACGAGAAGAAATGAATCTTGATGGTAAAATACTAAAAAATAATAATATGTACACATTTAACTTCACATTACATCACACAAAACGTTTGAAAATCAAAATTTCTTTATAAATATTTTTAAAACATTATGCTATACGACTTTTTGGTATAACTGTGTGACACTATAACTTATCTGATAAAAATAATTTTAGTTTTTAAAAAATAATAAAGAATAATAGATTGATGCAACAAGTAAAATGAGACTTGACCTCCTGATATATGCAATAGTGTGCACTAAGTTGTAGATCAATTCAATTATCAACCTGTTCGCTTTTGTACTAAAATATACTTTGTTTTTTATAACCAAACCTATCCTAACCGCATAATTTGAAACTACATTATAAACTCATAGTGTTTTCTTTTTAAGCAATCTTTAGTTTATACAGTTATTTGTATCTTGAAAAGTTAGGTGTTAATTATCTTTTTTTTTCAAAGTTATTATTATTTTCGGGACCTTTTCGCCAAGTTAATTTTTTTCCAAGTTCTTTAACACTTTCTAGATATTTTCTGCGATACCATTTTCGTGTGATAGATATAAAATAATAGGCAAATTTACTAAGTGGTAAAACAAAATCTGTAGTAAAAGACATACAATTTCAATTAATTTCGTATTATTTCATTTATACTCGCGGGTTAAATGTACATTCAAGCTATCTTACCAAATTGGTTGGTAAAATATTCTTCAAGTTGAAACATATTCAGTTATGACTGACAAAAATTTAATACAAAACACACGGATGTTTAAAAAAACACGTTATAAAACTTATTGTTGGGTATATATATCAAAAGAACTGAGGATATTCAAATACAAATATATATATATTAATTTTTATTATTCAAAGTTTTTCGATGGTAAACAGTACCAACACTCAGGATTTCTGATAAATAGTTCTTTTATTTGAATATCCCCCGTTGTTTATTATTACACAAAAAAACATATCATATATATATATATACGAGTATATTAAAAATATATTATTTTAAAAGTGTGTAGTTTCGAAAAGACAACACCACTATTCCTTAAAAAAAGGAACATTTGCGAAGTTTCCAAGTGTAATAGTAGCGTGTTGTTGTAAACTACCCAACTGACTAAATCCTAAGAGATACCTTAAGAAACTGCATGATGATTAAGGCACTGAACACTGTTTAGTTTCCCTAACCACCTCCATCTTTATAATAAACCTTTCACCTGACATTAAAGCACAAACTATCTCAAGTTGTCAACACTTGTAATTTGGATGGCATATGCAAAGTTGGTATACTGCGCTACAAATAATCTGTCATGTACCTTGCCTTGGTTCTGTGTTTATGGCTTTAATTAGTGTATTTATTTGCTCAGTTATGCAACTTCTTATGAAACTGTTTGGACCTTATTCTATAATTTTGCTGAAAGTAAAATGATTTACACAAGATGCACAAAATTTAGAGTTATCAGAATTTTTTTTTAATACCAAAATTAATTTCTCTCCATTAATTAATCGTCAGAAAGTGATTTTGTTTTTAGTTACTTTATTTGAATTACTACAAGTAATGGTTTTAAATGTTCGTGTAGAATATTTCGAAAATGTAATGAATGTAGTTATTTAGGTGCAGCTGCAGTTAGTTAAGGGAGAATGGAGTTGTGTACATAGCCAATGAAATTATATCGGTGTTATATTTGTTTGTCACCGAATTTCTGCTTTCAGCGCCAATCAAGATTATTGTCACGTAAAATATTTTAATAGAATTATATTACAGTATTTCTAAAATAAATAGATAACAATAAAAATAAAATACAACTATAAATATTTAACAGTAAATAACTATCAATAAATATACTGTATAACAACTAAGGGCTTATAGGGGCAAATGCCCCTATTCATATTGAAACTAATTTAAAACTTGTGTATAGTAATTTTATTTTTTAATAGTCTACAAATTAAATTTAATATAATATAAGTTTTTCATAACAAAAGTTTCTTATAAACTATATTTTTTGTGAATGCGTTTTCAATTTGATTTTTTTTTACCAATCGTATTTTCAATATGTATCTTTAATCTATGCTGGGATTTTACTCGACATTGTGCAACATAAAGTTGATCATGTGTAAAAACAGGCTTGTTCAATAGATGCCCTACTCTTAAGAATGCTTCACCCTGACCCTTAATAGTTATTGAAAATGGCAGTCTTAAAGGAAACTGGTTGCTATTCGTTTGAAATGTAAACAAAAACTATAAAGGCTATTAGCAAAAACCTATACACATAACCTTTAGTACTGTTAAAATATTTGATTCTTTACAAATCATTATCATCTATTTTTCCTTGCCATGCAGGCCTATAGAAATGAGCTGCTTTTATACTGTTAAAGTATTTGTTTACAAATCATACTCAGCTGTTTTTCCTTGCCATGTAGGCCTATAGAAATGAGCTGCTTTTATACTGTTAAAGTATTTGTTTGTTTACAAATCATACTCAGCTGTTTTTCCTTGCCATGTAGGCCTATAGAAATGAGCTACTTTTATACTGTTAAAGTATTTGTTTGTTTACAAATCATACTCAGCTGTTTTTCATAGCAATGCATTTCTTCTGGAAAGATTTGGTAACTTTAAGTTAATCAAAACTCTATAAATGCTGTATATTGAAAAATACCTATATCTTCGTGTTACTAACTTTACATTGAGCCATCTCCCAGCTTTGTACGACCTTCCAAGCTCCCACAATCTTTCTCCCAAAATTCTTACGAAATTATATATATGGATAACAATAATTATTTAATAGTAGATACATAACAAAAAATACATATGTAACCATGAATATTTAATGATAAATGTATAACCTTTAATATTTTACTATATGTGTATATATATATAAAGAACATAAGTCCAAACACAAATACAAGAATTATAATTGAATTTACAATTCAATAGAATTGTAAATTAAATTATAATTCTTGTATTTCTATTTTGACTTATGTTCTTTATTAATATAAAAGAATACATATTGCGATATATATATATATATATATATATATATATATATATGTGTGTGTGTGTGGTGTGTGTGTGTGGGTGTGTGTGTGTGTGTGTGTGTGTGTGTGTGTGTGTGTGTGTGTGTGTGTGTGTGTGTGTGTGTATGAGTGTGTGTGTGTGGGTGTGTGTGTGTATGTATATATATAATATACATGTGTAATATATATGTATATATATTATGTATGTATATATAATACTCATATGCATACATACATAAATACATATGCTATAATAAATAAATCCTAAAATTATTTTTAAAAAAATGAAAAACATATAAATTCACAAAACATTAAATCCTACAGAATATTTTTAAGTGGCCCAAGAAGGCAATGGCACGGTCAATGGCCGCAGCATTGCCCCTCTGCACCAACTTTAAACCCTCTCGAGAATTAAAACTTTTAACATCGATCAAACTGCCTAGTACAACCAGGATATGCCGAATTGTGGTGATGCAGAACTGACAAAATGGTGGATCTTCGAAACATATCAGATATCCACGAGTTCAAAAGGAGTACCCGACACGAAGGCGAGTAGTCACCATCATCTCTCTATATCTACGAATAGAAGACCGCCACAGACAGGTTAAATGGAACTGCTTGATTATTTTTCGGTTCATTGTGATGCAAACATTGTTGTTTTTCATTTAAAGCAGAGAATAATGAATGTTTTGCGTAACGTACAAAATCACTTGACACATAGCACCGTATTTGTAGCGATCTTTACTGCTTTTACTCGTATGCTTCCGGGTACAGTTATACCTCGCTTATGCTTTCCCGTTCAACACTGATTCGCTATAGCGCTTTCCGATTGGCTTTCAAGGTCAGCAGTGATTTGTTGCGACTCATTGTAATAGTCAGCAAAAACTGGAGAACAGACATGCTTATCACTTATCACTTACGATAAGCATTCTTATTATACTTATCGCCTTCTATACGACTAGGATATGACGGTCAGTATGATTCTACTCTTTCATTTACTACTTATTACGAATAAATATATTGTTTATTATTAATATTAATATTAATGTTATTATTGTTGTTATTATTATTATTGTTGTTGTTTTTATTAGCATAACAATTATCAATTTACTGTATTTATCGAACTCTAACAGCTATAATCATTTGAAAATTGTTCGGCTTCAGTTTTGTTGAACGATCGACTGTCTATTTTGTTCAAGTTTACTAAATGTATGTTCCAAAAAGCCTCGAAATTGAAGCTAAAGAATGTTAGATGTGAAATTACAAGTTCTAACGCTCTTAGAAACGCGTGTAATACATATTTAAACTCATTTAAAAACAGAAAAACAAATGCACACTATCGCCTTACATGATGACGTAATGACGTGGCCCTATGCAGCGCTGTTTCGTTTAACATTATATGGCAGTGGATGGCATCTTCAGCAGTAAGTGGGGTATTACTGTACTCCTAAGTGATCAAGAACTAAGAAAAATAATGCTTCAACATTCTTTAATGGAAGATTGTGTACCGCACACAATATATCCCCAACTAAAGGGTTCACAGAGAAAATATACAGAAGATTCTGATGAGAGCTTTGGTACACAAATGATGACGGAAACATCTACATTTAAAAACAGTTAATGCTTTCAGAATGACAAAGAGTTCTGTTGTATGAACACTGAGAGCTTAGGGCAATCCTTATGGGCATCCGAAGGATGCTTCCTGTCGAATAAAATATGCATTGACGATCAATTTCCAGTTTTGAACCATTTGTGAAAATAATATCACAATGTTTGTGACATCCGTAATTTCCAAAAACCCCTGGTGGTAAACCACTTCAGAATAGTTGCGATTTATACAACTCGATGATCAGAAATCGAAAGCATTTTTGTTATCGATGGAGCCAGATAGCACATTGATCGTTCAAACAAAGTACGAAGTTGCAAGTCAAGGTTTTCCGGTATGCGCAACATTCTTATGCCAAATAGAGAAGTGGAACTTTAACGTATATATAGTAATACTCTTTGAGGAAGGGATTCAGAGCTTTTTTGAATATCGGGTTTTTTATTTGTCTCGAAAGACAAAAGTTGTAACAGTTGAGCCTTTTTTCCTAGGGTAAGTATTTATCAGGGCCTTATTAAAAATGTGTGTTAATTACTAATTAACAAATTAATTAACCTTACTTACCAGAGGCTCCTAGTTCTCCGTTTCAGCCAGGCATAATAATGTCTTTCTGTAAACGATCTTCCGATACCTTCGGAAGATAGAACTAGGTTACTTGGGAAATGAAGATATAAAGTTTGTAACGTTCTAGGTTACTTGTGAAATAAGAATTTAATTTTTTTTAAATACAAAGCCATACAATTTATTAATCAGTGACAAATTACAGTAGAACAAAGGACAGCAATGTGTCGATTAATTATCTTTTAATTACTGCTAATTATTCCATACATTTTAATTACTTATTAACCTTTAAAATTTATATATATATATCGAGAAGGTAGTAACTTAAGATTCCCAATTAAATTTTTAGAAATGAATATTCAAAGGACAATTTCTACCGTTCATGTGTTAACCGTTTATCAATTAAAAATTCTTCAACTTAGTTAACATTAAAACACATTTTCTTTATTATCATCTAAAACGTACCTGTTTGTGCACATTACTTGTAAAACACTTTAAATGCATCATTAATTATTGCACATCGCTTTTGGAATCACTATTCACTGCACATCGCTCCTGGAGTCACAGCGCTCTTACACAAAAATTATATAAACTTTTATTTATTTGAAACACGTAAATAGTCGCTTCTGACTTCTTCTTTAGCTCGTTAATAAAATTTGGTACCGGCCTTGACATCTTAAATTTTGAATACTGGAAGCTTATAAATTTCTAGGTTACGTCCGAAAATGCCATCACATCTGTTCTGTTCAAGAACCTCTCGAGAAGTGGGGTCGTTGCAAGGACACGCCAACGGAATTTCCCACCCTTGATTATTATTTCGAATTTTTTGATTGGTGCATTGGATCTGGCGATATCAGACCATGCTTACGTCACATGAGGTGATGTGGGTTAATTGGCCTAAGTTACTACTCGTACGATATTTTACATTTTTACCCGCTAGGGGCGCTACTATCTATGCTAGCTTCACAAAGTGCACCAAGAAAACAAAAATTTTCTTTTATATTGGGACGATATAATTATTAAATAAAAATTAAATATATAAATTAATTTATATGTAACACCTTATTTTTAAGAGTGTTACAAAGTGTAAGAGATTTAAAGCATTTGTCGTCGTCGTGGAAGAATAGTCCCTACGAGAAGATTATTGACCAAAAGTACCAGTAGCAAGTCTAAGAGCAGAGTGATGGATTGCATCGAGATTTTGAGAACTGTAGGTCGTGCAGTTAAATAGGTTAAACAACCATAATCTATACGTGACTTAATGAAGATAGAAACGATGGATACTAATTCTGTCTGTTACACAATTAGTACCACTAAGGACTAGAAATATCCATTATCTGTTACATCTAATCTTCAAATAGGCACACAAGGGATCCATGAAAGACCTTTATCAAATAAAAGATCCAAAAATCTAACACTATCCGTGTGGCTATAGGGGCGGATGTAACCATAGTATACTTACAATAATCTCTCCTTCTTAGCTCGACAGAGGGGGAAAATCACTATAGTACTTGTGATTCTGTGCACTAGCTCCGACATCTATGCTCTTCTAGCACTCCTTGACCAAACGCAGAAGGGGACCACCAACTCAGCATCCCAGATCATAGTGTGTAAAGCTCTGGTCCTTTCGGCACTCCCAACGAGCAGAGGTTCTGACTAGTTAAAAATCCCTATGAGAAGATGTAAGTTTTATTATGTGTATAGATTATGTTCTCAATTAATATGTGTGTGAGTGTGAGTGTGTGTGTGTGTGTGTGTGTGTGTGTGTGTGTGTGTGTGTCTGCTGATTGAGAGTATTACGGATGTTTGTGTTGTCAATAGTGTTATGTTAGACTGGGGTACCGCGAGGGACGCCAAACCCCTCTTAGTAGATGCAGCTAGTCGGCACCTCCCCTGCGGGACGTTGTTATACATCGTATACCATATATATATATATATATATATATATATATATATATATATATATATATATATATATATATATATATATATGCTAAATTAGAGTGTTGTCACTTGTCGAGATAACTAGCTCTCGATAATATTGACAATGAATAATGTTGCTGAAAAGGTTAGATCAGTTGGGTTAAGATTATTCTTTGTTATGAATTGTTTATAATAAATATACGATAATAAAAAGTTCGCAATTTATATGTACACATTGTCGCATAATGTTTATAAAATATTCCAGCTCTTCTAAAGAGACGGAGTTTTCTACAAGGAGTTTCTTCAACGTATACGATCCTGGTGTAGGAGTTCCGTGACCGTCCGAATATCCGGGAATCAGGAGGGAGTCTGTTAAGTCATTTGAATAGGCATCAGAGTATGGAATTAAAGGAGTTATTAAAGAAGAATACTGGCGCTACCGAAAAGTATCATCCAGATCCTGAAGGAGTTTATATAGGGATCGATTCTTGTAAGGTGTTGCCCTTAATGCCTTCGGGTAGCAAGAAATGTTTTAACTTGTACCAACAGGTTAGAAACCAACAGCAAACGTCCCTGATCGCAACAAGAATAACATGTCCATGATCACTAAATATCAGGCTGTCTTGCCTGCAGAGGATCCTCCTCGTAGAATGAATTGTTGAGTTTAGGGAAAAATATTTGTTGTAGAAGTGCAAGTAGTAGGCCTAATGGTGGACAAAATTCGTCGATGAGGGAAGATGTCCGGATGTAAATGGCTTAGTTGAGTTTTTGATTTGTCAGAAAATAAAGACCTATGACTAAGATCTGTAAAAGTGGTACGTTTATAAAGATTGATGAGACTCGAAACGATCGGGGCATGAGGCATTGGAGGAACAAGTGGCGTAAAATACTAAGAAGAACAACGGCGATAAAATATCTACCGTAAATATAAATAAACACGGATTTATTTGTCATTGGCGATTGATAATTAGACTTAAAAAATATGCTTAAAAAGGAAAATTCATTAGAAACGGGCGTTATGAATTGATTGCAGCGCTGAAAAGAGAATAAAAATTGCCTACAATATCGGTTGAACATCGAAAATGGAGTTTTTCGTAATTTTTTCGAAAAGTAGGAAAGGTAATGAAAAACTGGTTTGATTAGTGAGAGATTTGGAAATTATCTCAAAACGTCAAATTTGTGGTAAGTCTAATTAGTAATATTCGTGATTTTGGATTTAAAGAAATAAAAAAAAATACGCTGCTTGAGTTGTGGTTGCTGCCAGTTTATTAAGAAAGCTTATTATTATCTGATAATACAAGCTCCTTGTGCAAGGAACTCGGAAACAAAATAGACAACTAAAAGCCATTTTAAGACAATTTTAGTATCACGCTAACACTGGTTTTCATTAACGAACAGATTTTCGAGGTACATTGAAGTAATGTTATTTTTAATTTCCAAATCAATTTTCCATTATTTTGAAACGTGTGGTTTTTTTAAATGTGTGTTTCTCTAAAGTTTTGAATGTTCCAGTAAAGTAGAGAAATCAACCGATCACACTTTTGTGATAGAGCCAGTTTATAAATTACAATTTCTACAAATCCTATTAATAGTACTATAAGAGCTTCATGAAAAAATGTTTTAAAAATATTTCAACAGAAAATAAATTTTTTTAAAAGCTTAAGCTCGTGTACCTTTATTTTTGTAAACATTTGACTGATTTTGGCTTCAACGCTGCTCAAAAATCAGCTCCATAACCAGCCAAGACTGGCTCACTTCCTCGAACACACGCGCTGGGGGGGGGGATGGTATATTTTCCGTTAAAAGGGCAGTAGTTTTTTCTTTACCCTTACGCATGTCTAGGTACCTTTCCACTGTTTCACCCTCTACTCGCTAGTTTCCGTCTTACAATCCCCTCGTATACATAATATAATAGATGATTATTTATTCGCTTGTTATATTCAAATATATATATATATATAAACATGTATTCTTGTGTAACAATGCAAAAAACAAGAAAAGTACAGATACAAGAACAATTTATTGAATTACACAATTTAAAGCTTTTCGTTTGCAACAGTACCAACATCTTCAGGAATAACATATTCTTACTCCTGAAGATGTTGGTACTGTTTGCTAAAGAAAAGCTTTGAATTGGGTAATTAAATAAATTTATTCTTGTATTTGCATTTCTCTTGTTTTTTTCATATGTATCGAAAATCCGCTTAGATGTTATAAAACAAATTACTTGTTAGCCAAATACTAAAAATAAATTACAACATGTTACATACTATTTGAAAAAAGCAATAAAATATTGGCGTGGACAAGACCATACGCGTGTATTCGCGTGTGCGCGAGGGTTAAGAGATAAGAGCGAATTAATCGCTTATTCCTTAGGATCAGCTCATCTCAAACCCCAAAGAACAACTGTCAAAATAACAAGATGGCCATGTTCAGTCAGTTTTTATTTATTTTTTAAATTTTAGGCAAAATTAACACTTTAGCTATTACAGTACTTGTTACTGTACATAGTACATGACTGGCTGCTTAAACGTAGAAAAATCATGTTTTTTCCAAATAAGTTTAAACTTCAAAGGTTCTTTTTTTTATTTGTCTTGCACGAAGTCTATTGTAGAATATACGTTTTATTTTGTTTTTAATTTTGTATCTTCCTACATTTATAACATCACAGATAGACACGCACAGAGTGTTCATTTCTTCCACTGAATGTGATTTGTAACAGTTATAATTCATATAGCACTGAACATTTTCAATGGACTTTACTGACAGATAAATCTCAGAAAGTTCACGTATTAGGTCACCTTGGCTATTACGTATGCACTGTACCAGTCGCTTTCTTGGCGTTTGCAAATAACTCACCTGGAAGCAAACCGATTGCTTTGGCATGATTCTTTCGAGTTGTACGCCACGATCAGACGCATAAGAAAATTCACTTAAACTGGTTGTGAGTGTAAAAAGTAATAAAGCTTTTCTCTTCGTAATATATTTCAATTAAATTACAACCTATATTATAAAGGCATTACCAATGGCAAAGATTCTGAGATAGAATATCAAATAATACCTATCCACGAAGTATTTAATTAAATCTTTAAAGTTTTATTGCACGCTCAGAATTATTTGCAATATTTTGTTAAACTATATTCGTTCTCTAATTACTTAGACTAATTTAATGTTGTTTATTATTATTAAGTAATACACAAAAAATCTAACCAAAAATATTTTTATTTTAGTTTTATGTACATTTTGGTTAACCACGGAGCCATGAATATGTGGCGAAAGTATGCTAAAGGAAACAATGTAACAAGATCTAAATTGAAACATATTCATCTCTCTTGAAGCCCCTCTAAACATAAGGCAGGCATATTATATATAAACTACGTGCGTGAGGTTTAACGGTGTCCCTCGTTCTGCTATAACATTTGACTACTAGCCTAATTGAAAACATTATACAATACATATATCGTCTCTTTCGTAATCGCGTCTATTTCTTTGCAGAAGCAGAGCAACACATTTAAAGATCATGTCTACATCAAACTATTACAGTATTATCATTTAGTTAATTAGAGCTGTTTACACTTTAAACACTACACTGATGTTTTCTGAAGTGTTGGGTTTTGACCCTGCAATGCAGCTCAGACTACCCAGCGATCTCAAGGTCAGAGATACTGTTAAACCTCACCCACAGTAGTAATATAAGTAGTTTAATATAAGATTTATCAACATACGCTATAAAAGAACCGAAATACTATTATGGTCATAACACATAGCACAGAATTGTTTCAAGGACAACGTGCAATAATAATGTATCAGTGAAGATATTCCTTATCAGCGATACTAGTTTCGTTTGATATCTTCCAGATAAGACTTACAAGAACACATTACGAGATAACTTACTTTGTCTGCGACGTCGGCCGTGTATTTTATTAGTTTTAAGTAACTGATATGGGCTAGGTAATTGCATCTTTAAAAAATTTTAAACTAATTGCTCAACCTTTCACGGCTTTACTGCAATAGAATACATTGGCTATTTCTATTGAGCGTAAGTTTAAGGTGCAAAGCACATAATGATATTGATGTGTTTACGACTATGATATGGATGGTATTGGATATGATTAATCATATGTTCCAACATCCCTTACTTTACTGACGTAAAGATAAATTATTCCTGTAAGTCAACATCTCCCTCTTAAAGGTAGTCAAATTATTTCAAGTTTCAAGTATTAGAGAAGATCGAAACATCGCCTTACATTAGGGTCGTGCCGTACACCGGGTTTCCAATGCCTACGAAGCGGGTAGAGCCATCGTTTAGTGTTGTTAGCTTCCGGTAACATGTTTAGAAGGACTTGGTCTGAAACCTGGACTACATTGTTTATTAACACAAGGTTTTGTTGGCTTCTTCACTTTTCTTTTAATTTTCGACCCCAAGTATGTAAGAAACGTTATAAAGAAACTTAAAGACAATATGTATGTTATATTTGAAAAAAATGTTACTTTGTTATTGTAAGTTTTTTTAACTTACTATAGTGTTATTTTAGCATATAAAAACTTTACATGTAGTAAACCGCTAAAACGTGACGTCATCTGTTTTTCTAACGGAATTCTAACAGAAATAAGTGATAACATCGCCCCTGTAGATCTCTGTAGCGTTTATATAAGCATGGTTCTCTCTCTCCCTCCCACTCTCTTTCTCTCTACCTCCCTCTCCCTCTTCTATGTTTTTCTCTCTACCTCTACAGAATTTCTCTAGTGATCTCCAAAAAACAAACAAAACTGTTTATGTTACCAACTATTTTCGTCTTCATGTAGGGGTTACTTGGAGGTTATGTTTAAACCATTTTCGAATAGAATTTCCTTTTTATTTATAAGTATCGTGTATTTGATTAAACTACATGTTAACGCAAGATTTCATATGCTACAGCTGTTTTTTTTTATTTTCGTAGGTTAGGTCACTTTCTGTGGTATAAACTAATAGTCAAATAAATTATAATATTTCTTTTTAAGCTACCTGTAACTGTAGTCCTTTATACTCACTTAAGGTTTACTTAATAATTAATTTAACTTACTAGTGGCAAGTTAAATGTTAATTAAAGTTACACTCCTTCCGTTTACTCCATGAGGGCATCCTGTGTGTGTGTATTTATTTTATTTTTAAATTTTCTTTTAAACAATATACGTAGGTTTTTATTTGCAGGATAAAGAAATAAAATTGTTTTAAAAGAATTCTTTAAACTTTCTCTCTCAAAACCATTATTACCAATACTTATGCATTCACGAAGGGGTTACAGTAACAAAATTAATCTGAAAATCATTCCGTATTAAATTTTAACTTTTTAAAATAATTTTCAGGACATTTTATACACGAAATGAAATTAACTGATATTTCTCAATACACATTTAAAAGAGTTACTTATTGGTTAAGTATACTTTCTCACTAGGATTTTCCGTACTTGTTTTCTACTAAATCCAGAGACGTTGATTGAATTAAGTTAGCCCGTTACTGGCGTCTCTACTCTTAGCCAACTTTATTCACGTATTTATATACAAATACAGTATTCCTAGTAGCAGCATTTACATAACTGATGAACGTAAGCGACCGTTTTTTAGTTATGTAAATAGTTTTCAACTTGAGCAATAACGTTTGTCCATTAGACTATGTTAATAAAATTGCTGGGCACTATCAGAACCTAGATAGGCCTATGTGCTTAGCGCAGTGTTTGAAACGGGTTACTTCAGTAGTTCCTTAGGGTTGAGAAATTTACAGATTTACCTAAATCAACATACTAATAGATTTGTATTTCATATTTTTCATTTTGTGCCGCTTTAATTTGTTTAGTTTTGACATTTTTCACCTTATAGTTTAGTTATTACTTGCTTATCCATTTTTAAACAAGATTGATGAACTTAGGTGCACCTTGGGAGCATTAGACATCCGTCTTGGGGTGTCACTTGGATGCAGTAGACACCCGTCTTTGGGTGTCACTTGGGTGCAGTAGACACCGGTCTTTGGGTGTCACTTGGGTGCACCTTGGGTGCAGTAGACACCCGTCTTGGGGTGTCACTTGGGTGCACCTTGGGTTGAGTAGACACCCGTCTTGGGACGTCATTTGGGTGTACCTTGGGTGCAGTAGACACCTGTTTTGTGATGTCAATTGGGTGCAGTAGATACTCCTCTTGGGGGGGGGGTCACTTGAGTAAACCTTGGGTACAGTAGACACTACTCTTGGGGTGTGACGTGAGTGCACCTTGGATGCAGCAGACACCCCTATTGACCTTAAAGTCCTCTAGAGTTCTGCTAAAGCTATGCTCAAGTAATACTGCACATGTATCCCTTTAAATACTCTACCAGACAAACGTTTTACCTTATCATAATCCTACCTACGTGTACAATCTTTTCTTATCCTTAACGATAATATTCACCCTCACTGATTTCCTTAATTACAAAAACAATTGTCCTTCCACCGCCTTGCTACACTCTGACAGGAAACCTAATAACGCAGTTTTCTTCGTCAACTCCCAAGCGGCAATATTAGCACTTGTCTCAAATACCCCCAAGATGTGCCACAGACCATTAATTGCTGTCTGGAAATAGAAAACCTCATCAGAGCAGGGTGGCATCTACAGCTACAATGGATTCCTAGCCATGTAGGCGTTGCAGGGAACAAAAAAGCCGACGAACTAGCCAAAATGGGAGCAGAAGCCGCACAATCTAAAGTCCAATGCTCCCTAATTTCAGCCAGAAACATCATTGACGCTATACTGGGCGTCTCCAACCGAAGCAATGTAGCGGAAATGGCCAAACATTTTTAAAAAAGCGGGTCCGATTTTGATTTTTTATTTTGGTTTTTTTACCTCGGATGGAGGCGATCGCCAGATTCCGCACAGCAACCTGCCACGACTACATGCAGGGTCATCTGCACGGGATCGGCATTGCTGACAATCCTACTTGCCCCATCTGCCAAAAGATCGTAATGGATGGCGACCACCTTCTCTCTTGCCCAGATCTCTCCGGCACTCCTGACCACGGTACATAGAATCGCCCGTAATAAAATTTAAAATATTATAAATTGTGAGCTAGAGGTGTGCTGTATTAATATTAGCTTTTTCAATTTAGCATATCCCTACTCAGTTCTAAACTATTTTATTAAAACAATAACTATTAAACTACTAATGTTAAAAAATAATTTTACAACATTCTGTTAGATATTTTAAATTACAATGTGAAATGTTTTCTCTAGTGTGTGACTCATAGTACTGAACAATGCACTGATCTAGTGCGAAACGCATCTGTTGAAAAAAATCAGTAGTCTGAATAGTGTTATTTTCTCAATTGATCAATAAAATGAATTTTTTAACCTAAAGATGACAACACATATCTACAAGTGAATTGTTTATCTGTTAAAACAATGAAAAAAGCTTACTTTTATAGCTTATGATCGATGGGGGGAGTGTGAGTGATAAGGTGCTTTATATATAATAAATTAGGTATGATAAATTTCTCCTGATCATAGAAGATTGTGTATAAAATGGACCGCATTTGTAGGGTGCAATTACTACGTCTACAACGTATATTAGAACCCCAAAATAAAAACCAACCTACTTGTAATATACTGCTTATAATATATATAATAAGTAATATAAACAAAAAAATTTCACAAACGAAAAAAGTCAATTACTACTCAAGTCAACAATGAAACATTTTATTTTAGTTACTATTTATTAAATAATTACAAATAATACAAATAGAGTAACATAACCAATGCGTTAAATTAGATGTTTTACCAAATAACCTATAACATAAAATCAGCTGTTTTAGGAAATCATATGTTATCACTTATTTTAACCCAAATGGGACAAAATAACTATATTATATACCTTGGCCTTCTTTTGAAAAATTTATGTCCTATATAAAACTAAAATTACCTCAGTCTTAAATTTAATTATTGAATTAATATTTGAAAAAACTGTATTTACATCAAGTATCATCCCCTGCAAAATTAAAAAACTGTGTTTGAACTTGAATAAACGAATAAAAAGTATTTTATTAACGGTTGAAAATTTGTACAAGATATATATATAAATTATAACCTAAGTTATTTTAAATATAACTTTACCTTTAGGTTATATGTTTAGTTATTTTAACACTCTTTTGTCTTACCTTCAGGTTTCGAATTAATTAACACCAATATCAATTATAACATCACTTGCATTTATTCTTGACACTTAATTAATACACATTATACCCATTTACAATTAATACCTTAATACAATTAAGTGACAAGATTGATTTCTTAACTAATATTACAATTACAAAAAACAAAAGTGGACTCTTGAGGCTTTAGGCTATTACAATAACGTTTAATAATAAGTGTTAATTTCTCTTTCTCTGGGGTCGTTATTATGGATCTTTTTTATAAATTAGAACGTGGTGAAAAACACTAGATTATTATTTTATACTAAAGAATTTAAAGTTGTTCTGAATTTACTGTTTATAAAGCTCTGCTGGCGAATTTTAATGTAAAAAAGTACTTATTGTTTGTTGGTTTTCTTGGATCTTGACCGTTGACACTGCTTCGCTGCACTTTCACATAACTAACTTATTTTTTTCTAATTCTTTACTAAATTATTTAAGTCGCACTTTTTGAAATTATACAAACACAAAAAAATACATTTCCTTTAATTCTATTAAATAAAATTTAGCCCTTATTAACATTACTGACACTTGGTCCCTCCCAATACGTCTGCCTTCTTCTGAAGTTCCCCCAAGACTCTTTGATCACTTCCTTTTCAAACCTCCCATCATCTCTCCCCCTCACGTATTTTTAGTTAATTTGGCTATTCCCATACCCATCTACAAAACAGCCTTCCCTATTGGTACAGTGTTATTATAACCCAGGTATTTTGGTCTTTGGAAAGTCCTATCTTAAATTAGTTGGGCCTTTTTTTGTTAAAGATTCCCCAGCCCTTTTATGACTACACTCGAAAAAGAACAATGGTCATGTACTTTGTCCGTAATTTTAGTAACTATTCTTGTGTGTGTATATATATATATATATATATATATATATATATATATATATATGCTGATGCGTATTCCTTCACGGGTGGAAAAATATGATGAATAGTTATAATCTGGAGTACATACGTTCATTCTGCAGTGTATAAAATCGCAGTTCCGACGTTTCGCCAGAATCTCATCTAGCATTGACGAGGTGAACCCAACAACAGTTGAAGAGCGTGTCTACTGTTGTTGGGTTCACCTCGTCAATGCTAGATCTGATTCTGGCGAAACGTCGGAACTGCGACTTCATGCACTGCAGAATGAACGGTTGTACTCCAGATTATAACTATTTATCATATATATATATATATATATATATATATATATATATATATATATATATAAGGAGAGTGTGAACTAATAGAAAGAACTGAAAAATTAAAATGCTACTTTCTTTTCCAATTATGTGAAGTAACTCACTACTCCAAATGCAAACTGACAACAATCAGGAATGAAACTTTCTCGTTCAATGCAACACATAAATGTAAAGTAAATTACGCCTAACCTTAAAACTCGATAGTTGCGTATATCCACTTAGTCGCTACATACTTTCACCCAAGGCTGCCATAATTCTTTCATAAATCCATGTTCGTTAGGTATTTTCATTACCGGAAATGTACTGGAGGACGTTCATAGCTGTTGTGATTTGTTTGAGTAATGGTATCTAGATCTGAGACACGACCGTGTTACAAGAATAGGCGTAGGAAGTATGAGTTGTAGATACGGTAGGCATGCGGTAGATTCTTTGGCGTTACTGACGCGCATTCCACGTACAAGTGTGGCTCCGCCCTAAGTAATCTATGACGAATTGTTTCAATTCCTTCTATTAGTTAACACTCTCCATATATATATATATATATATATATATATATATATATATATATATATATATATATATATATATATATAATATTGTAATCCTTAGATGAATTTCTTTTTCTTGTTTTATATATACACAATTAAACGACACATTCATAAACAAGAATTTTTATTTTATTTGTCTTCATATATTGAAGGTTTTCACTAATTGGCAGTATCAGCATTATCAAAATTTTCAAAGTACCTTATAGTTCTATGACTACTTCTGGACTCATAGAACCAGTTCAGATCTGCCAATCAACGAAAAACTTCAATATATGAAGAAAAATATAATAAAAGTCTTGTTTATGAAAGTGTCGTTTAATTGTATATATATATATATATATATATATATATATATATATATATATATATATATACCTTGTTCAAATTTTCAATCGTTAATAAAATACGTGTTTATTCATCCAATCATGGTCAAATAATTTTTTTTCCTGTAGGAATGACAATTGATGTTAATACAGTTTTTTTTCAAATACTTATTGATTAATTAAAATTTTAAAAAATCTTACGTCTCACTCAGATTTGAACTGAATGACTACATGTTTGAAATTCAGGCGGTTGGTACTGAGCCAGCTTTCCCATTGCAAGAAACCTATTACTGAAAGATGTATGTAAAATTATAAGAGATAGATTCCGTGTAATAATGAAGCAATACAAGATATGGATAGAATGAGAAGTTATAGTTCAATATCAGCTTCATAAATCAGTAACGAAAATAAATGAAAGCGAATGATTAATAACAAACAAAATTAATAGTCCAATAACATATACTATAGAGAGCAAAATGGGAAATCCGCTTTCCATTTTGCCAATTAATATTGTGTGTCTGTCATATGTATATACATATTTGTATTCATTGTAATTATAAATTAAGAAGTAATTATTATAAAATTTCTTTTTGTTTAACTTAGTAGGAATTTACTTAAAAATTTTTTAATATTACTTGCTTATATCATCAAAAGTAAAGTATGTTCTACTGCAATAACTATTACGTTAACACGGCACATACTTTTAGCGGTAGCTACACCTTTTTGAATTTCAATAAGTAAAATTATCCCTAACATAACCTAAAATTAGCAAGGTGACCCTAACCTAAAAACCGTATGAAACGAAAAACTCTACTCTAAAGATGGAAACTTGTTGATTGTTGACTCCAATTTTAACAATTAGATTTTTATTAAGCACTTGTAATATTTACAAACTTGCCTATAGTAGCACTTACTTATATTTGTTGAGGACGGCCGTTTCGGGAGATGTGTCACATTGTCAACTCAGACCGTAACTCCATAACTTTAATATAAGTAACTGCTACTATAGGCAAGTTTGTAAATATTACAAGTGTTTAGTGAAAACTAATAGCTCCGGTGAAGATGGAATCAACAAATATTAGATTTTTGTATTTATTCTTGTGCCTTTATTGCAACTTTTATAACGACGTATAGCCTATTGTATGACGCATTTATTGAGGTAGCCTACTGTTAATAATATCCAAAGGCGTTGAATTTTTTTAAACTAGTTGTAAAGTTCAAAACATTATTTACATGGTTACCTAATATAAAATTATATTCAGTTTTTTAAATTTTTTTAAAGCGATTAGCCAGTTTGACAATTTCTGGACGAAAATGAAAATATTGGGGATATAGGTAAGATTAGAGCGCAAATTCTCCGCCACAGGATATAAAGAAAATATTATTTTATCACTTGATCAGTTAGGTTAACTAAGGTTAGCACCTACTCTCTTTCTGGATCGTAAAGAGAGTCATGACCCGTTACACCCTCAGGGTCTCCCCGTTAGACTCTTTCCAAGACGACGTGTATAAATATCCTCACTACGTAAGCTACACTATCCTCATCGCGTGACCTAGATCGATTGCCTGTCGGAGACCTGCTCTTAACCAGGGGAAGAGAGATTGTCTACTTGCTCCCCGGAAGTTTCATCCCTAAAACTCTAATTACACATACAACGTCTACAAATCGGACGCAGTAATAGAACTGGACAAACACTTTCATTATTTATCTCATTTCCAAGAATAATATATTGTTACAAACAAATTACATATGACAATAATCTGTATAGACTATTTCTAAACCAGAAAATTTATTAAAATTCATTTTTCTAATGCTTAGACGTTTTAAAATAACTCATAGTAAAGCTCATTTGGAATTAGTATATTAATGACAACAAATATACCATTGATAACAAAAAACTTCATGACAAGACAAAATTCACGTCACATAACGTAGTAAGAAGTGCAACACATAATTCTAAACGTAAAACAAGGTACAGTTGTGCCAAAACACACCCATTTATTTAAAATGATCTTTTTAAAAGTAATAATAAAACCATTATCTAATTAAACCATAAAAATATTTTCGAATTTAAATTTTATGTGGTATCCAAAAACTAAAGTTTTTAAAACTAAACCAAATTTATTCATTAGTTCCATATAATATTTTTTTCCATTTTTCACTTACTTTAGTTATTATTCTTGTGTTTAAATAAATGTTTTACAAAGAATATAAATTGGCTTAAGGGCAGGGTGTATTATAAAACTGCATTATGATTGCATATAACAATATAAAATGTTTTGATGATTGCATGTAACAATATAAAACTGTTTATAATTGGATGTATCAATAAAAAACGGCTTTATGATTGGATATGGTAATATAAAACGGCTTTATGGTGTGATGTAACAATATAAAAGGCTTTATGATTAGATAAAACCATATAAAACAGCTTTATGATGGATGTATTAATATACAACTGCTTTACGATTGCATGTAAAGATATATAACGGTTTTATGACTTCATGTAACAATATAAAACGGCTTTATGGTGTGATGTAACAATATAAATGGCTTTATGATTAGATAAAACCATATAAAACAGCTTTATGATGGATGCATTAATATAAAACTGCTTTACGATTCCATGTAAAGATATATAACGGTTGTATGACTTCATGTAACAATATAAAACGGCTTTATGGTGTGATGTAACAATATAAAAGGCTTTATGATTAGATAAAACCATATAAAACAGCTTTATGATGGATGTATTAATATAAAACTGCTTTACGATTGCATGTAAAGATATATAACGGTTTTATGACTTCATGTAACAATATAAAACGGTTTTATGGTGTGATGTAACAATATAAATGGCTTTATGATTAGATAAAACCATATAAAACAGCTTTATGATGGATGTATTAATATAAAACGGCTTTACGATTCCATGTAAAGATATATAACGGTTCTATGACTTCATGTAACAATATAAAACGGCTTCATGGTTGGATGTAACAATATAAAACTGTGTTGATTATATAAAACAATATAAAACGGCTTTTTGATTAGCTGTAGCAAAATAAAACTGCTTTATGGTTAGATGTAACAATATAAAACGGCTTTACGATTCAATGTAAAGATATATAACGGTTTTATGACTTCATGTAACAATATAAAACTGATTCATGGTTGGATGTAACAATATAAATGGCTTTATAATTGGATGTAACAATATAAATGGCTTTATGATTAGATAAAACCATATAAAACAGCTTTATGATGGATGTATTAATATAAAACTGCTTTACGATTCCATGTAAAGATATATATCGGTTGTATGACTTCATGTAACAATATAAAACGGCTGTATGGTGTGATGTAACAATATAAATGGCTTTATGATTAGATAAAACCATATAAAACAGCTTTATAATGGATGTATTAATATAAAACTGCTTTACGATTCCATGTAAAGATATATAACGGTTTTATGACTTCATGTAACAATAAACAACGGCTTTATGGTGTGATGTAACAATATAAATGGCTTTATGATTAGATAAAACCATATAAAACAGCTTTATGATGGATGTATTAATATAAAACGGCTTTACGATTCCATGTAAAGATATATAACGGTTTTATGATTTCATGTAACAATATAAAACGGCTTTATGTTTGGATGTAACAATATAAATGGCTTCATGATTAGATAAAACCATATAAAACCGCTTTATGATGGATGTATTAATATAAAACTGCTTTACGATTCCATGTAAAGATATATAACGGTTTTATGATTTCATTTAACAATATAAAACGGCTTTATGGTTGGATGTAACAATATAAATGGCTTCATGATTAGATAAAACCATATAAAACAGCTTTATGATGAATGTATTAATATAAAACTGCTTTACGATTCCATGTAAAGATATATAACGGTTTTATGACTTCATGTAACAATATAAAACGGCTTCATGGTTGGATGTAACAATATAAAACGGTGTTGATTAGATAAAACAATATAAAACGGCTTTTTGATTAGCTGTAGCAATATAAAACTGCTTTATGGTTAGATGTAACAATATAAAACGGCTTTACGATTCAATGTAAAGATATATAACGGTTTTATGACTTCATGTAACAATATAAAACGGATTTATGGTTGGATGTAACAATGTAAATGGCTTTATAATTGGATGTAACAATATAAATGGCTTTATGATTAGATAAAACCATATAAAACAGCTTTATGATGGATGTATTAATATAAAACTGCTTTACGATTCCATGTAAAGATATATATCGGTTGTATGACTTCATGTAACAATATAAAACGGCTGTATGGTGTGATGTAACAATATAAATGGCTTTATGATTAGATAAAACCATATAAAACAGCTTTATAATGGATGTATTAATATAAAACTGCTTTACGATTCCATGTAAAGATATATAACGGTTTTATGACTTCATGTAACAATAAACAACGGCTTCATGGTTGGATGTAACAATATAAAACGGTGTTGATTAGATAAAACAATATAAAACGGCTTTACGATTGCATGTAAAGATATATAACGGTTTTATGACTTCATGTAACAATATAAAACGGCTTTATGGTGTGATGTAACAATATAAGACGGCTTTATAATTGGATGTAACAATATAAAATGGTGTTGATTAGATAAAACCATATAAAACAGCTTTATGATGGATGTATTAATATAAAACTGCTTTACGATTCCATGTAAAGATATATATCGGTTGTATGACTTCATGTAACAATATAAAACGGCTGTATGGTGTGATGTAACAATATAAATGGCTTTATGATTAGATAAAACCATATAAAACAGCTTTATAATGGATGTATTAATATAAAACTGCTTTACGATTCCATGTAAAGATATATAACGGTTTTATGACTTCATGTAACAATAAACAACGGCTTCATGGTTGGATGTAACAATATAAAACGGTGTTGATTAGATAAAACAATATAAAACGGCTTTTTGATTAGCTGTAGCAATATAAAACTGCTTTATGGTTAGATGTAACAATATAAAACGGCTTTACGATTCAATGTAAAGATATATAACGGTTTTATGACTTCATGTAACAATATAAAACGGATTCATGGTTGGATGTAACAATATAAATGGCTTTATAATTGGATGTAACAATATAAATGGCTTTATGATTAGATAAAACCATATAAAACAGCTTTATGATGGATGTATTAATATAAAACTGCTTTACGATTCCATGTAAAGATATATATCGGTTGTATGACTTCATGTAACAATATAAAACGGCTGTATGTTGTGATGTAATAATATAAATGGCTTTATGATTAGATAAAACCATATAAAACAGCTTTATGATGGATGTATTAATATAAAACTGCTTTACGATTCCATGTAAAGATATATAACGGTTTTATGACTTCATGTAACAATAAACAACGGCTTCATGGTTGGATGTAACAATATAAAACGGTGTTGATTAGATAAAACAATATAAAACGGCTTTACGATTGCATGTAAAGATATATAACGGTTTTATGACTTCATGTAACAATATAAAACGGCTTTATGGTGTGATGTAACAATATAAGACGGCTTTATAATTGGATGTAACAATATAAAACGGTGTTGATTAGATAAAACAATATAAAACGGCTTTATGATTGGATGTAACAATATAAAACTGCTTTACGATTGTATATACCAATATAAAATGGTTGTATGATTGAATATAACAATATAAAATGGTTTGATGTTTGCATGTAGCAATGTAATACGGCTTTGTGGTTTGGCTTTAAGATTGGATGTTAAAATATAAAACTGGTTTATGATTTCATCTAACGATATAAAACTGATGTATGATTGGATTTAAGAATAAAAAGCGGCTTTATGGTTCGAAGTAGCAACATAAATGACTTTATGATTGCATATAACAATATAAAATGGTTTTATGATTTCATGTAACAATATAAAAAGGCTTTATGATTGGACATAATAATATAAAACCCCTTATGATTGGGTGTAATATTTTTTCTAGACTAAAATGTCAGTGTTTGTAACTAAAAGTAAACCATTAAAAATATTATCAATATAAATTTATTTTCATGCATTTCTTAAAAACTCAAGTAAATAATTACTTGAGATTAAAAGATTTGCCAGCAGACAGAACGTTCATGTTGGGGTCAGCGACAACAACGAGCAAATTTAACTTCGACAGAAGGAATAGACCTACGTAAGACACACTTGGTTGGTTTTCTAAAAGAAATTTATTTTCAAAAACATAAAAAATATCACATAAATTTTATAATAGAGTAATCAGCAAGCCTTTGTAATGCTTTTTCATATAAAACCATTATAAATTTTTTACAACAATAACAAACGTTTAAGTAAATATCTTTTAAAAAATTTGTAAATTATTCTCATAACAGTATCGTAGGAAAATAAAATTTCAGGTAACGAAAAAATCTTTTAATTTTATTGTAACTCTATTCCATGTTTCACGTTAATTTTGTGTGATTGGTTGGATAGGTGAGTGTGGGTAAGTGTAGGTAAGTGTGGGTGAGTGTAGGTTAGTGTGGGTGAGTGTAGGTGAGTGTTGGTAAGTGTAGGTGAGTGTGGGTAAGTGTAGGTGAGTGTGGGTGAGTGTGGGTGAGTGTAGGTGAATGTGGGTGAGTGTAGGTAAGTGTGGGTAAGTGTAGGTGAGTGTGGGTGAGTGTAGGTGAGTGTGGATGAGTGTATGTACGTGTGGGCGAGTGTAGGTGAGTTTAAGTGAGTGTGGGTGAGTGTAGGTGAGTGTGAGTGAGTGTATGTGAGTGCAGGTGAGTGTGGGTGAGTGTAGGTGAGTGTGGGTGAGTGCAGGTGAGTGTGGGTGAGTGTGGGTGAGTGTAGGTGTGGGTGAGTGTAGGTAAGTGGGTGAAAGTGGAGTTGGGGGTGGGTAAATAAATGAGCGGGTGTGTTTATAAAGAATAAAACCTCCACCAACAAAAGAAAAAAAAATACTATAGTAAAATTACCAGTAAAGTAAAAAAGGAAACGTAATATTTTTTTTAAAATATTGCAAAAGTTATTCCTTTACAAGTTATCAATGAAGGAATAATTGCATTCAATGTAATTCATTAAAACTGTTCTCTACAGAGATAACATTTATTTTTGTCCCATCTCTTGCCAACAAAGACGGTTAATTGGTAAGATAATACCATCTGTTATCATAATATAGATGAGAGGAATTCCACTCAAAAGCAAATACTTCATTCACTTTCAACAATTCAAACTTCTGCCGTAATGTCAAAAATACTAGTTACGATCTATAAAATTTTCAAATAATTTTATTTCTTGTGTTTGACACCAATCCCGAAAATTTATGTCAATATTGTGCCCACTTTAGTCAACATATGACAGCTTTCCTGTATTCCATGCCTTTAACACTGGCTTATCTGTAAACAAAATATAAATCAGTTTGTAACTGTGACCATCAGAAAAAACTAAATGCATTCAGTGAAAATATATGTTTGGAATAATGAAAGAGCGTACAGTCTGGTCAAAACACAAAAAGAACACATTATGTTTGGCCTGGTGAAAGAACAAATTGCAAAACACAAAAACTTAGTAATACTAAATTTGTTTGAATTTTTAATTGCTTAATACTGTTCTGTCCATAACGGTCACAGATTAAAGCCTTCACTTTCTTCAATCACCATCAGATCACTTCGTTCAGTCATGTTAGTTCCCGAGTTTCTCTTGAATACTCGCAATAGACATCTCTTCATGTTACAGAGCTCCAGGTGACGTCTCTGTAGTAGCTATACACCACAAGGAAGCAATACAGCATAGCCCCTGTAACAAATGGATAGTCAGAAAATGTTTAAAAAAACAATACTCAGTTGTGTCATTAACGCCATACAAATATATTCATAAAATAAAATTGTCTAAAATCTCCCATTTTAAAGTATTTTTAAAAACAACTTTGTAGAAGAGGAAAGAAAATATTACAATAAAGTTTATTTAAAGTAGAACAAAACTTTAATTTTGTGTATAATTTTACACCTATATTTAAAGTTTAATTTGCTATTTTACTGCTAACTAAAAGCGAAAAATTAAATAACGTCTAAGTAGTGCGAACATAACTCCCCGTTTTTATTTCCAATTAGAATTCTCTTCAGAAACTAAAACCCTTATGTACAATATTATCAATCACACAACAATATATAAACATTATTAATACATTTACAAAATACTAGCAGAGTGCCCGTCCTTCGTACGGGGCTGACGTATATCTGTATTGATATAATTTATATTTGTATTTGGGTTGAATTTAATTTACTGAAATTAAATCTCAATAAGTATATCAAACTATTGATTATAAACTTACCGATTATTGTTTCGAAAAACCATGAGAAGGAAACGCTTCTGCTTGTAACATGACATTTTTAAAGTATAATTAACCTTGAAAGATAAATAACAACAAACATTTACTATCGCCTGTTAAGTTGTGTTTAAAGTGACTTTTACAGGTGATTACAAACACACTATCATCTGATTAAGCCAATATAATGGAGTATAGATAAATGAGTGCTAATGGAGTTTTCAAAGCCAGTTTGGATGTACCCAGATGGAATTTCTAAATACAAATAGACCTATGTGTTAGTCTGGAACCATAAGAATATCCATGTAAAATTTTCAGCTCAATGCGCCCAATAGTTTTTACGTGATTGAGTAACACACACACACACACTATCATACTTGTGTATACAGTAATTGTATTAATTTATATTATATATTATTAATATAATAATATTTTTTTTAATAAAATTTAGTTAATATTTTCAGTGTTTTTGTGATTTGATTGTTTGTCAATATTAAATTTTTTTTATAGTTGCGCCATTGATAACATTCTAAATAATTGTTTCAACTCCTGAAGAGAATTTGGGAATTAAAACGTAAAGCAATATATTCGAGAGAGTGTGTTAGGGTCGCCTAATTCCCTCGGGCACTTCCTAGGTAGGATGCAGAATAATTCTTGGCTACAGGAAAAACACCAAAACATATTTTTAATTTTAAAAAAATGGTTATTAAAAAGACAGTTTAGTTTCTTTCCTTAACAGCTTTACAACAGGAAAAACTTACAATTATTGAGAGAGATGAGTTACAGTTTTGATACTTGTTGGCATTAATCGTCTTTGTTTCTATATTGATATTCAAAGTATGTCGAGCTAGTAAATACTCTATTGCAGGTACGTTGTGGTGAATCCAATTAGGGGCTTTACAAAATTACAATGAGAACTTACCAGTATTTAAAATGATACATGTTAGAAACACACAGCTCAATCCAGGATCTGAAAATAATTTTACGAAGAAGAAGACAAATCCTCCTACATCCATGATCTGGACGATGGCGATGATGGCGAAGTAGGGTAACACGTACGAATACTTTTCCTGCAAACAACAAACATAGCAACTGTTACAAACTAGTAACTGTAACAAACTAGATGGCAATATAAGTTGTAAATTAGAAATAAAATGGCACAGTATCGCAATAATCATAGTCGTCCGTGTTTTACGACTACTTTACTATTACGCTACTACAACTATACAATATCAAGAGCACAGTGGCACAATATATTACAGTGAAAACATTGGAAAACCCCAACACCACAAAAATAATAAAAAATAAACAAGTTACTTAAGATTAAACCCTTACGTACATTTCATCATCAAAAGGTCTTATTACAAAATTACAATCTGGAAAACAAGAAGTTTGTAACTAGATTAATTCTCTAGTCTGTTGCTCTAGTTTGTAACTTCTTGTTTTCTAGATTGTAATTTTGTAATAAGACGCTCTGATGATGACGACATTGTTATCGAAATGTACATAAGTGTTTTATCTTAAGTAACTTATACTCGTACTATTTTTAAAAAGTACATAACTAAGTGAATACGTATTGGCTTACTTGATGACGCGTTTCAAACATTCGTTCCTTTTACGAAGCTAACCCTCTCAAGGGTATTAACCTGACAGATAAAACTTAAGGTATGCATATAGTTTTAATCAGTGAATTCAAGATGATTACATCAAGAAACTTGAATAACTTGTTATTTTTTATTATGTTTGTGGTATTGGGGTTATTCCCAATACTTTCATTGTACTTTAGTGCTAGGTAATAGACTCTAATGAAGACAAAATTACTATAGAAACACGTCAGAACATAGTTTTTACTGCTATACTGTATAAGTCTATTTCTCACACTTAGCAAGCCACTTATAAAATACTAAGTTCAAAACACAATTTAATATTTGAAAAATATTTAGAATACAAAGACGTCTCTTTTAACAAGTCAAGATTAATCAATTTATTAGGACGACGCTCTTACAACTATTTTATTTACTTCTTGTTTTTTCAAGTCATTAGATTTGAGCCTTAAAGAACTAGCATTCAATTTGTCGCTGTCAATGCTCATATCGACATTAATATTGACAGGCACATTGTCGATGCTCATTCTTTAGGTTACAAGTTAATGTCTTAAAAATACAAAGAATTAGTTGTAGAAACGTCTTTCTGATAAAGGCCTCGTTAATTCACACGCCTTTCAATTTTAAACAATCACATAGGAGTGATAAAATGGTTAATAAAAAATATATAGCTATGTGATATATTTACAGGAAGCAAATTGTCAATCTAGGTAACTTTACATTGGTATATTCCAGTTGAAATTGAATTAATTTCCATAGTAAAATGAGCAACAATATTAGAGGACTGTCTACTGTTTTTGTAAAATTATTTTATATCATTCATATTATTTTTATAATATATTCATTCATATAGTTCTTCAGGAATGTCTAGGCCTGCATAACTAAAAATGTTTGATATGAAGAGCTTTATTTCATTTGATTAGATATTTGTGCTATCTAATGACAGTGTACAACAGTGTTGTTTAGATCACCATTAACATCAGTTACTACCATTCAGCTTTAATACGGTTAATAGCCTTTCCACCCAGAGTTGAGGTAAGGGTGAAGGAAGAACTTGGTGACGTCAAGAACCAGTCAGCATTCACCTCTTTCCCCTGGTAACATATTTTATTCTATATTACTACGACAACTCTGTGAATACTATGAGTTAAAGCACGAGTATGAGATTATTGCATCATAGTTTCGAAAACTATATTTTTTAACGGTATGTCAAGCTAGACTTACATTCTAGCTAGGAGTGTTCTAGAGCTTTGAAGTAATAGGGTCATGACGTCTGGTATAACTCAACAATATTCTAAGTGAAATGGAATTTCTCTTAGCACAGTCTTATTACACTGGACTCGCGATTTTCACTTGGAAATGTCGTCTTATGATCAGAAAATCATCTGTCGTTGCACGTGTTAATCCTTACTGAAATTCATGAGATGAGGCAAAGATTGAGGCAAAAAAATCATATCAATAATACTGTTCCAAGTTCTAATTAATTTATAGATATTGCCTTCTCGTTTACAACATGAAGAAATTTGGTGATAATGTTTTATAATATGTTTTTACTTTAACACAAACAGAAAAATATTTAATATAGACGGACTGCAACAATAGATTCATTTTTGTAACATCAGCCGGTGTGTTTTGTGGAAAAGTGGAGGGAGAAAGATAGCGAAGTGACAAATCTTCCGACTTAATATCCTTGTCAAATAACACAAAATATTTTCTTAGTGAGGAGAATCTCCCGGCCAGCGTAAGCAATACCGTCACGAATCCAACCTTAAACTCGTGACTACCGCCCGGGTGACTAGCGTCAAGTGTGACACGAGGGAGGGAGGATCGTTACCACGACCGTTAGTCTGCAACAGACTTTCGACCTCACTTTAAGGCCAGGTCTTGTGACCTCTAGGAAGATACGAACTCCAACCTGGCACAAAGGTTTCGACAGCTTTTTCAGAACTACTCGGGACCAATAGAACCTTCCAAACCAGGTATTCCGTGCCTTCAATAACTAAAACTGATCAGTTCTGCCCAGGTAGTGCAATTGGACGTTGCACTTCCTTACTCGGAAAAACGGGCATCCGATAGAGAATTGTCCACTCTCGAATGGCCTTATCTAAGAGCCGGACCCTAAACGCCCGGACTTGGTCCTGGGCAAGCATACACCAATCCCGTTAGAACTTGGCAGATCATTTCTGTAACAAAGAGTTGTAACTACTGTAGAGTCTCGAAAATCCGAGCCTAGGTTCCGTTAAATTCGAGACTATTTATATTTCAGACAATTTTATCTATTTGAAATTGAATTAAAATTATTAACTGTTAGACAATGCACCATCGTATCTCGATGAAGATCAACAATGCTCTGATGATATCCGTGTTTTATTTCTACCCGTAAATGCTACGAGCCTAATCCAGCCGATGGATCATTTTCTAGTATGTATGAAAAAATACAGACGTTACCTTTTACAATCTCTCTTGGATAGAAAGGGAAAAAGTGTTGTAGGGTTTCTAAAATAAATACAATTAAGGACGCTGTGTAGTGTATAGCCGCATCATGGAACGAAATAAAAGAAGAAACATTAAGTAAATCATGGAATAAAGTCCTGAGTCATAATAAAACTGGTGACTGTCACTAATCCATAAGAAAAAAAACATATTTGACATTTCTTATTAAGAAATTCAGTACGGACGTACGGCAATGGATGAGTGAGGACGAACCTAAGTAAATAATCATAACACAGGTATTGAAATGCTAAAAGAAACTACTGAAAGCAGTGATGACGAGAATAAAGATGAGAGTTCGACCGAGACAGTACAAAAAGGGAAAATAGTCACGGCGAAGGAACGACCGCCTTGGAAACTGCAAGGGTTATATTGAATAACAGACACCAATCCAACAGATGTGTTTCTGCTAAGACGTTTACGCTACTCCGTAGCACGAAAACTATCCGATAAGCTGACGCACAAGACACTTTATAACTTTTTCCAAAAAATGTAGCAACCGTGATGAACAATGCATTCCGAAGCAACAATAATTTATCTAAGTACTGTAATCAATAACGTTCTATAAACGTATGTTGTGCATTCTTAATTATAGTATTAGAGTTCGTTAAAACTACTATTTTTTCTAATGCACAGGAACGTATTTCCTTATATAAGAAAAATAGGATTATGTACTATTTTGAAAAATTAATTTCCCTGAAAGCAGAATAAAACAACTTAAGCATTACTGAAGAAAGTTGTCAGAGCTATTGAGAAACGATATAAGTGTTTGCATCTTCTAGCTTTGGAATGTTACTAATGTATGAATAAAATTTAAAACGATTATTTTTTAAAAAGAGAAAAGACAGCCAACTCTAAACAAATCCAATTAAGACTCAGCTCCGGTGGGAAGAATGTTTCTTATTAGAATTACTTTTATCACCTTAAACAGAATGTTGCTTTCAAATTATGTACACTTTTAATTGCATATGTTAATGTTTCTCGATCACTTCATGAATGTGGACCGTCTGTTACATTGCATACAAACAGCTTACATTGTTTCTTTTATTCATAAAGGAAACAAGCAACACACTATGAATGAGAAAATTGTTTGGTCAAATCTCTTGGATAATTGCTAAGAGATGAAGCTAGGCTTGAACCGGCAAGAAATGTGTTTATAAAGAAGAAAGTTTCTTAATATATCTTCAGTTAAAATAGAGCTAACACTGTATACATTATAACTGTATAAAACAACTGTGGCGTAATGTTTAGCATAAATAAATGTAACCTCTATACCACAAATTACTTTTTTCTTTTATTTAAAAATTTATGTACATTTCGATTGCATAGTAATCATCCTCAGAGGTAATTTACAATAAAAATCCTCTGTACAACTGTAGACGTTATTAGGCTTCGTGTTTTCTGTGTTGCGTGAAATAGACTTTGAAGGCGGACTTTGAAGAGATTGCAGTTTTTGGTGATATTTAAATATATTCACTGAGGGTGTAGAAAATTACTAAAGTTGGGGTATTTAAAGGGAAGGGTGAGCAGTGAAATTTAAAATTTTATACAGATTATGTTAATAAAGTATTTCGATCATATCATTAGACATCAAAATATGAAAGTCCATGGCGATTGCCAAGACATTAACATTTTTATTAGGTTAAGGACTTTCAGAACTTACAATTTAAGTAAATTTATGAACCACGTAGTGAGAAGCTTTTGATCACTCTAATCGATTCTCGTTATAGTTTGATTTCAAGCAGAATATGAACGGATCTGTGGCGAGCTAGGGATGCGGTGTTGTCAGTTTGAACGCTGTGAGAGGTAAACCTGCCAATACCAGCGGCTATTAACGTAGAATTAGCGACAAGGCCACCTACCCGGCAAGATGTGGGTTTCCCATTTGCTGAGACGGTTTAGTGTCTTCGGTTTTCCTACTTCAACGCCATTTCCAAACATTTCCGAGAGTGTTCGCGACTAGACAACTTCAAGTGACAAACCTACAACACTTCCAAAATTCTCCTCAAAACCTATACAGGACTAAAAATGTATTCACAAAAAAGCTTTGGGGACAATGAAGAAGATAGCTTAGTCTGATCGCTGTACGCGTTTTGTCTCTACGTTTTCCATAAATTTCTTAAAATTATACATTCAGCAAATCTTTAATGTGTTTAGTAGAACATTTCAAATGAAAAGCTTTAGCTAATTACTCAAGAAAAGATCTTAGAAGCGAAAAAAGTCGAGGAGAAAAACAGATTCTCGGTTGAAGAACCTAAGAAAATGGGACGACAGGATATTATTTTAAGGAGTGTGCTTAAAGAATCGTTATGATTTTGAACCTCCTGAGGGAGCGGATGTAGTGAGGAGAAAAATAAATCGGGAAAGGTATCTGGTTTTATTTTAGAGAGAAATATTTTATTTTATAAATATAATTAGTTAGGTTAGTCGTAAAAAATGGGTGGATGATTCAGCTTTTGGGAAAAGTTGTTTAATTTTGTAGGTAATTCATAATCCAAATATTTAAAAAATTATTATATTTATTTTCAACGAGTTTAACATTTGTATTTTACGTTGAATGTCATAATTTTTCTGTACTTTTATTAATTTAATATTTATTACTATTTCTCTATTGATCTAATATTATTTTCTTAAACTGTAAAGATTACCTTCTTGGTTTTTTCGCAAAAAAGATTTAATGAAATATTTTTTCTTAAATATTTACAATTTCCCATTTTTACATGGAAACTTAAGGCCTCTAAATTTCTCGACAAAACTTCAGGTATTTTATTTTTCGAAATCTGTTCGAATTTTATGATATTATAATTAACGCAGATAAGCGTTACGAGACTCGTATGGTGAACGTAACGAAATAATCTTTCCCCTTTCTTGAGAGGAAAAATCACATTATCAGCCTTTGCAACTGGGTTTCCAGTACAGAGTCATTCTGGAGCAAAAACACAAATTTGTGTAACACAGGCAAAGTTATACAATGTATGGAAGAAAGCCAAGACCTTCGTAGAAACCAATAGAAGGCTCATTAGTCCAAAATTAAAATACCAGAACATTCAAAACAGTTAAAATAACCTTTTTACTATAGTTTCTCCGGCGAGTCCTTTTTTATTAACTATTATTTTTTATTGTTGGATTTATAAGGATTATTTACATTAATTAATCTTATTACTAGATCTGAATTCATTATATTATACGTTTAAAATTTATAACCTCTTGAGCTTGTTCTATAATAAGAAGGTTTATTATATTGGAGATTGACTTTATGAGCCATAACTCATTGAACTCTCATGTGATAAATACCGACTATTTCCTGATCCCTAATGGTGATTATACAATTAGAAAATTAGTCAGTCAGTAGAGATAGGATCTGGATAAATCTGTACCTTCTTCAATTTAAGGTACATTTGGATCTGTGGCATATAACATATAATTAGCCTATTTATACACTCACATATGATAACTAAAAACCAATAAAAAAACCTTTCAAAAATTCAGCTCATTCTTGAATGTTTGCTCTTCTTATCGCCGTTTCTCTTATCAAACTATTATCATACTTTAAAAGTCTACTTACTTTAACTATAGCGTACATGAGTAGAACTGAGCACAAAACTAGACTTATGCCTACAAGCAGAAGGAAAATAAGGCCAACTGAAAACAAAGGAATTATTATTAGTACCAATATGAATAATATTATTTAATCTAAAATTAACACTTTCCTGAAAGTTCAAAATTCAAATAGTTACAGGAATATATATTTTAGTTATTTATATAACTAATATACCTATAACATATAATAATAATAACAATAATATTATAAAATGTGATAATAATGTGTAATAATTATTAATATATGATATACATAATTATATAATAATATAACATATTATTATATAATATAACAACAATATAATTTAACTAATATATTTTAGTTATTTAGGAATTTAAATTATTTTAGTTAACAATATAAACAAGTAATATAAATATTTTTTTAAAAAAATCAATGCCTACATAGGTCAATAAAGAAACATTTTATTTGACTTACAATTTATTAAATCATTACAATTAATAGAAATAAATTATCATAATCTATGCGTTAAAACAGCTGTTTTACCACATAACCTATTACATACCATCAGCTGTTTTATTAAATCATATATTATCACTTATTTTAAGCCAAATAAAACGAAATAACTATCTTCATACCTTGCCCCTTTTGTGTAAAGGTTTTCTCATATAAAGCCAAAATTAATTCATTAAATTTAGTTAATGAATTAATATTTGAAAAACATTCTGTTAACCTCAGTTCTCATTCACTACAAATTTTAAAAGAATGTATTTAAACTTAAGTTAGTGAATGAAAAATATTTTATTAACGATTGAAATTTTGAACACCATATATATAATGAGAGTGGGAACCTAATAGAATCTATTGAAAAAAACGTTCAAAGCCTCGATCTTTGATTTAATAACCTACCTGACGAAAAATAAACAAACAAATTGGTCCAAAAGTGTCTAGGGACGTATTAGCTGCTAATTTGGATGTTTAATAATATTTCGAAAGTTCTAAATTCAATTGAGGAAGTATTTTTATACCAACATTTTGGTTACCTCCAAAATTAAATTTTAAGCCTAAAATTATTAGACGACGTTTTTAATTTTTCTCGTTTACGTCCTGATATCTCTCACAAGAATGAATATTTTCATGCCAAATGCTATTAGTTAACTGTACAGTTACAAATGAATACAACAAAGATTCGATGTGTAGGTGGGAAGGAACCGTTGAAAAGGCACCAGAATAGAGGTGGTGGTGCTGGTGGTATTTTTGATTATGGTGTTGGTGAATATATGCAATCGAAATCTGATTAAATCCGTATATCTGAATAATATGTATTCAAGCATACTTCCTAGTGTAAATTTTAACTTTAACTAGTGTTTATGATAACTTTAAAATCGCATATCTTTAACTTATTCCCGCCATTTAAAAGGTAATCAGTTGATTGTATACTAACCATAATAATAAATAAGATCCAATTTATGTGTAATGGGTACTTCCATGGTGCTAGCTTCCAGTCTGCCCGACGTCATCTCAAAGATAGCAGCACCTATCACTAGGCATCCACATAACTGTAACACAACCAAGACGGATAGGAGTTATTCGTTCCATTATACATCCCAACTGTTGTATGAAATCATTTTGTCTTGTCACTCAATTACATTATTCAAACTAAGATTTTGCAAAACAGTTAAGAATAATTTGCTTGAAATTTTTTTTGTCAAAGTAAAATTTATAAAATTATAAAATATTACGATTATATTTTCTTTACTTTACTTTACTTGCCAGATCTTGGCATTTCTGCCATTCTCCTTCTAGCCTTCCAGTAGAGACAATGCTGACATCTTGCAAAGCTGTGCAATTCTGAAGATGTGGGTCGTCCATCTTGTGACGGTTGCACAGATGGCAAATATCTGAGGCTGCTAATTTATTTTATATAAGTGGGCTTGCAGATAGTCATGGCCCGTAAGCATTCTGAATCTGGCAACAGCTTCCACTCTAGGTAGGCTATGTGGTACTGCACTGTGTGAGCCAGGTCCCTCCTTATCTTTCCAGCTCATGGGGGACAAAGTTTGACGCGTCCACAGCATACTTTAAGCTGCAAGAGTCCCTTGGGTAATGCTATATGACCGGCAGAGTTGACTGAGAACCCAATGTGAAAACCGATTACGTGATTATATTTGCGTGTGTAGCTTGTTTTTATTTTCCGTTTAAAAATATATTATTTCAGAAAAAACTGTTTTTTCCGTAGGCTATTAGATTTTACAAAACGATATATTACTAATCGATAAAAATACAAATTTAATATTTTTATGTTGCATTTCCAAATAGCTTTCACTTTAAATGTTTCACGCAAAATATTTCTAATTTTTGTTGTTATTATTTTACAAAATTTCACTAAACAAAAAGCTGCTCTTTAAAGAAATGTTGATAATTATTTTTAGCGAATCGAAAAATAAAGTAGATAGTTTGAAAACCTATTTCCATGGGACGTTTAAGTAATGCAAACATTATACGAAATCCTGAGAATGACGATATTTTACTAGGGTAAATTATAAAAATTTATTGAATGATTATATTCATAAATTAATACCAGAAAATTAAAACTCTATCATAGGTAGTATGTTCAAAAAGTCACTCCACAGTAACATTAAAATACCTACCTTGATTTCCAAACGCAGAGCAGTTCCATTCGAAATACAACTAAACAAGTTACAGCGGCATGACAAGGTCACATAGGGAGGACTAAATTAAACAATCAATTCCTGCGGAAGGATTTTCTGAACACACTCAATGAGACAATTAAAATCAATCTTATTCCAAAACATTTACTTTTGCCCGACAAAACGATCCATGCAAATTCTCCGAAGAAATAATTCTAAGCAAAGTTTGTTAATCTTTGATAATATCGATGAATCTTGTATTTTTTACAAAGTGGGAAGTTTATAATGACAGATCGATATGTTGAACATTTTTAATTGACAAGTTAATTTTGTTCCACTTGGCTCTTCCGCTACTTTATCAGCCCAAACGTGACTGTTTGTCATTATTAAAATACGATCACTCTACCACATGGTTAAAGAACCGAACCCCTTTTAATTGTGGCTTGCTTTCGATTTTGATCTTTACTTGGTTTCTTATAATTTACTCATATATTATGGTATTCATGTATACACTAAGGTAATCATTTCATGAAATCGTGGTATAATTTATTTTTAAACGATTGTCCTTTGATACTCACCGAAGAGTACCCGGCAATGATTTGGCTCCCAGTGGTGAGTGAGATGCCGCAAAAGAACCGCGACACTTGAGGGATTGTCACGTACATCTGAAAAGCAGGCCAGTTCAAAATTAGTTCAATTGACGGTTAAAAAACCTTACTTAGTGTTTACAATGTTATTGTAAAGTTGTATGAAGCCCCTTTTTTACTTCTTTAAACTGAAATTGTTCAATATTTCAAAGAAATGACACAAATTAATTTCATGAAGGTGGTTTTCTCGTTATATACCAACCAATATAACACAACAATAAGCACCGATTCTAACAATAGTCTAAATACGACACAAGATATTAGAATTGAAAATACATAATATACAACTAGAAACAGGTAAATTACATTAAACTTTTGATAATTTTTTACTTTTCCGCTAGGATTTATATTCTTATTTAGAGTATCATAATTACTTGCAATTCCCAGCATCGTCACACTACTCGTTGACGCGTTTCGGAGGACCTTCATCAGTCAGAAACTTTTAGTACATACAAAACTTGAAAATTATTTTCCAATAAAACAAGTTGACAGTAATCGGAGAGCTGTTAACCGAATAAATATGCGTGACCATTTGTATACAATGTTCATAAAAGACGCCAATGTAACCTTATTAGAATCTGCCCTAGAAGTCAGCTGTAGCGAACATTCCACAATCATGTAACTTATTAATGTTATCGACTCGCTGGAGAATAGCTTTATCAACACCCTTCAACAGAAAACGTCATACTCTTTGGTCCTTCAGTAGCAAAGCATTTGACAGAGTGTAGCACGAAACCCTCTTGTAGAAACCATCATATAGCTGTACACTCGTACTTCGATAGTAAATGGTTTTATACACTCCCTGTACGACGCCCTATCGACGATTATGTATCTCAATATCGTACCTTCTGCACTAACGACATCCCTACCAATCTATGACACCAAATACTTTCATTAACACCTCTATAATCTACAACTAAACACCCAACTTCGAGTGTGGTTCTAAGTGTAAGTACAGAATAGGTCGTCAGGTTTAGCCTGACCGATGACCTTGAGAAGCGCAGAAGTACTTGAATTGACGTGTCCGGTTTAGACACACTCATGTCAACGTACGTGCAGTGAACAAGGTAGTAGATAGGGCAGTGTATAATATACAACGTTTCGCCGCTTTTCATCCCATGGTAGCAGTGGCATATTTAGGAAGCGCTTTGGGGACCAACCCCACCCCAAAATATAGCAAAGTGTAAATTTTTTAAATATAAATGTAAAATAAAATGCAATTTCAGATACTTGCGTTCGGCCGTACGTTCTTATCGACATCGATGTAATAAATTGGCAGTTTGTATTGTAGATATATATTGTAAATGAGGCTAATTAATGATTGTATAATGCCCCAGAGTAGACCTATAACTATTTCCCTCAGATAGAAGACCCTTACTGTTTACACTACAACTACCATATTTCCTAAATATTTTCCGGGTGGGAGAGCACCTTCTTCTTCCCCTCCAGCTCCCTCCAAAGTATTTTTCTAAATCCATCACTACGTGATAGCCGTTTCCACTCTCATCTATCTGCAAATTTCCCCTTCTGAGCATTTTACCGGTCAGGCTATACCTGACGAACTGTACGGTGATTGTTAGACTTTATCACATCATGGCTTAGAAGATGAAAAATTTACATCTATAACTGACTAAACGAAAGTTGATTACTTCTGTCGCTTAAGCCTACTCTATCATTCAATTAAATCCTATGGCCTCCTATAGCACTGAAATTACCAACAAGTCAAGGCATCAGATCCAATCTCGTTCAGTTGATCGTGAAAGCAGCCGGTGATGGATCTATACGTACCTTTCCAAAAACATTTGCTGGTGTTATGTTTTGATTTAGGTTTAATGCTATCTTTTGTGTTTTATAGTGCACGTGTTTTTAGTTTCTTTAAGAAACTTTAAGAAACCGGTAGTACCCGGGTTTTTTCTCTTGACGTTCATAAATGAATCAACTCAAGCTTTCTCTTCCTCCTTCTCCTCGCACGTAGCCAAACCCCACCCCTTACCCCTACATGTCTGCGCTAGGCGAATTTTGTCAAAGTGATTCAACTGTACGTATATCCGGTATATTCAAGCAGAACAGAAACATGAAATCTCATGTTTGCGCAATAGTATTAAAATACTATCATGTTGACATCAGTTCAACCCTCTAGTACTCGCGAAAAGAGCAAGCGAGCATCTAGCTGTTCAAATTTGGCAAAATTTATTGATTTGGTAATATAGTAGCGACCCTAGAATCTAATGATTGAACTAGCGTCAAAACGATTACAATCCCTAATAGCATACGAGAACACTCCACGACTTACGTCAACAACTTTATCTCCTTTTATTGTCTGAAACCAGATCATATTTTAATTGTGTTCAGCTCAATTCTAGAACTATTGTCTATTGAGGAACATAAAACCTATTACATAAAATGCAGGTTCAAGTTTCTTATATATATTTGTAGCTTTGCAACACTGTTTTCTTGTATTCACTTATCACTTTCACTATATGTACTTAAACAAGAATCTTACTTGGTATTTAAGCGAGTTAACTTTCAAAGATTGGTCGTATCTCCATCATCGGGCATCGCTGACCGGGGGTTGTAGTAGACTGCAGGGAGCAGTCTACTACAACCCCCGGTCAGCGATTCCCGATGATGGAGATACGACCAATCTTTGAAAGTTAACTCGCATAAATACCAAGTAAGATTCTTGTTTAAGTACATATGATGAAAGTGATAAATATATATCAGCCCGTGTAACAGATATATACATGGGCTATCAACTATTTTTTATTTACTAAGAAGAACAACTGTACATTAATTTTACTAACTATATATGAATTGGGGTGAAATCATCCAATACTGTGAATATAGATCTAACTCAAATCTAAGTTTAATAACCACTCATTTTTAAAACAAAAATACCAAAATTTGTTTTTTTTAATAATTAAATTAGTTTTAAAATTGACAGATTAGTATAAAAGTGGTACAGTACAACTTTATTATAACAGACTAATTGGGGCTGAGAGCTGGCCGTTTTAGTAAAGATCCATGACAAAGGGAAGTTTATCTAAAGTGGTTAAAATGCAAATAAAACGGACAAAAAACTGTAGAAGGTGAAAAAGAACTCAAGTGCTTAAAAACGTGTGTTTTAGTTGCAGCAATTAAAATAAGTTAACTCACTGTTATTTTAGATAAGATTCAATGACAGTGCTAAAGATTTTATTTGTTGTCTTTTATCTTCCATTTCGTAAGAAAGTGTTCAAATTGATTTTAAAAGTGTTTTGTGTTTGTTTTCAGAAAGAGAAGCCACGTTTCAAGGCAGTGACTGTTCGGTTTGTTTGTCAGTACTTGATAAATCAGTTTTAGAAATATTACTGATATCTCTACAGTATTTACAGATCTTTTCCATCATTTTTAGGGGAAATGCCACTTGACAGGAAGTATATTTTGAGCCGTTTATATTTATGTTAGCAGCCGTTTAGGCGTCTGAATACGTGACTGGCGGATGGCGTAATCTATCTTCAGAACACTGTCCATTATATGCTACGTCCGGTTTAATAGGTCGCGTTATAACGAGGTTTTTCTGTATACGTTTAATTCACATTTTACGCCCATTATGACATGAGTAGGTTAATTGCCTATTGTATTATTAATAAGCTTATTTCATTCTATATTATCAAAAATGTTGTAATTGGTCGTTTTTATCTTGACGCCAAAATTTTAACTTTTGAAAAATAAATCTTTTATTCGTACTTGATTAAATAACAAGATGCAAGTTGAAAATACCCTAGCCAACAAGACATTACTCTAGAATTTTCAGACTATTGACACTTGTTTATATTTTTTATCCTTAATCACACTTTTATTAAGAGAAGGCTTAAATTTACGTCAGGTGACTTTTAGGTTAGATCGTAGCTTAGGTTGGGTCTAACTCAATTTATCAATATTTCATTGTACCACACTAAGGCTTTGTGATTTAAAAAAATAATCTTCTCCATTGTTCAGTTTGATTTAAAGTTATTTAGACAACTCCAATAAAAATTTCAGTTTTTATTTTTTAAGTAGATAACTAGCTTTTAAAAAAAATTACTATATATTTATACTCTGGAATCAACAAATATTAAAAAAAACTCTATTAACATCAATTGTCATCTACATATAGGTTAACAAAAAATGTATTTGAACTTGATTGGATGAATATAAACGTATTTTACTAACGACTGAAGTTTTATATTGATAAGGAGAGTGTGAGTTAATAGAAGGAATTGAAAAATCTGCATAAATGTTTTGTGTAAAAATGCATCCAAAGTTACCTTTCTGCTTAATTTTTAAAGAGAATAATTACAACAATAAGTAGATTCAAATTTGAGACAACTCATCGCTTACTTAACAAAATTTAAATCTTCCTACATTATTTGACTAATTTACAAATAGGCTAAATGTAAATCTGTTATTGTAAATACAACTCACGTTATTTTAAACAATTACTTTAAGAATATTTACCACTAAACAATATCCCAAGCGAGTAAATTTGCACAAAACTCTGCAGACACACGGCGATGTTACGGCACCTGCACATAAATAAAACAGTATATAGTGTTATCTGAAGTGGCAAGCCAAAGATAACTTTATCTAAACTTACCTTCCTTTGGCTTTATACCTAACAGCCTCCACTTTACTTAGAGGCCTATTGCATTGTTTGTTAATCTCAGATAATCGCAATTTTTAAACCAGTTTCCTTATTTGTATTTGTGAATATGTTCACTCTTTACATTAGAGAAATATCGCATCGTTTGGTAGATTTGTCGCTGCACAAGAATACTCCATATGATGCTTAAGTCACGATTATTCGACACAGTTCCAGCACTGCATTTCCACTAACGGTCTTCTACATAGACATATGATAGTCACACTGTGATTTGGCATAATCGCCTGAAAGATAAAGTAGACAATCTAAGATATGAATGAGAACCGTTAGGCCTGGATATACTAACATCTTTACCATTAACTTTACTTAGTTACCACACCTGCTTTATATCTAAAAGCACACTGATTCATTCTTGTATATTTTATTTCAACAAACGATATGACATACAATAGGCTATCAAGGGCACAGTGGTACAATATACACTAGAACCTCTTTAATTCATCACTCTTTAATTCGTTGCCTTCTGTACATTCATCACAGTAATAACAAAAATCGTCCGCACTGTCACGTAGCTAGGCGCCTTCAGAAAATAATTATTTAGTACAAAAGAAAGTGACAGACATTTTTAGTAACTAAACGTAAATAGATTTAATGCACCGTATTTTATCTTGATAATGTTATTGCTCTTACAAAGTAGCCTACTGCAATATGTTTTTTGTGTGTCTCTTATGAATATAGAATAACACACTATATTTGTAATTATGAACTACACTGAAGGCTACTAGTGTTTTTATAGTGTTGTTTAATAGTGATGTTGAGTTTTTCGGCAACATAAATCTTCTAAATACAACATTAACTACACTGCATACCTATTTACATAATTATGTGCTATGTTTACCCACAGTTACCTATTAATTTCACGACTTCTGTAATTCGTCTTTTTCTCGAATTCGTCACCCCCTCGGTCCCGAACGTGAAGAGTTAAAGAGGTTCTACTGTATTACAATACAAATATTGGAAAAAACCCCAATAGCACAAAAATATTCAAAAATAACTAATAATAATACAATTTACCATAATTAAACCTTTATGTACATCTCGATGACTATGTCATCATCAGAGGATCTTATTACAAAATAACGGTCTATAATACAATAAATTACAAACTAGACTGATTTTGTTTGTATTGGGGTTTGGGGGGTTTTACAATATTTTTATTCTAATAAATATTAAGATAGTTGATTAAAACTAGATTAAGACTAATAGTATTATTGCCTTAAAAGAATAGGAAGGTGATAGAAAAGCTATGCGACAGGGCAGGAAGGGATGTGATAGAGGTTTAAAGAAGTGTGAGAAAGTTATAAGAGGGCGGTGATAAGGCGGGGATGGATGTAGAAGGAATGTGATATGGGTGGGAGGGATATAATGCGAGAGGGACGTGGTAGAGATGTAGGAAATATATGGAATGGATGCCGGATGGATAAGGAAAATATGTGATAGGGATATGGGAAAAGTGTTAAGTGCGAGGGATGTGGTAGAGACGTGGGAGGAATGTGGTTCGAATATTGGAAGGATGTTGAACGATATGGGAGGAGTGAGGAGACTATATAGTGTAGAACGGATATGGAAGGTGTATGGTAGAGATGTGGGACGGTAATTGGAGGTATATAGTAGAGATGTGGGGCGGTTATGGAAGATATATGGTAGAGATGTGGGGCGGTTATTGGAGGTATATAGTGGAGATGTGAGGCGGTTATAGAAGGTAGGGATGTGGGAGGTAAATAGATGGGATAAGGAAGGAATGTGATAGAGGCTTGAAGGGGCTTAGGAGGTATATGTAATTAATGTGATAAGAGGATTGAAGGGTTGTGGGAGGTATATGGAAGGAATGTGATAGAGGATTGAAGGGATGTGGAAGGGATATGGAAGGAATATGATAGAGGCTTGAAGGGATGTGGGAGGTATATGGAAGGAATATGATAGAGGCTTGAAGGGGTGCGGGAGAGATATGGAAGGAATGTGATAGAGGCTTGAAGGGGTGCGGGAGGTATATGGAAGGAATATGATAGAGGCTTGAAGGGATGTGGGAGGTATATGGAAGGAATATGATAAAGGATTGAAGGGATGTGGGAGGTATATAGGAGGAATATGATAGAGGGTTGAAGGGATGTGGGAGGTATATGGAAGGAATATGATAGAGGCTTGAAGGGGTGCGGGAGAGATATGGAAGGAATGTGATAGAGGCTTGAAGGGGTGCGGGAGGTATATGGAAGGAATATGATAGAGGCTTGAAGGGATGTGGGAGGTATATGGAAGGAATATGATAAAGGATTGAAGGGAAGTGGGAGGTTTATAGAAGGAATATGATAGAGGATTGAAGGGATGCGGGAGGGATATGGAAGGAATGTGATAGAGGATTGAAGGGGTGCGGGAGGGATATGGAAGGAATGTGATACAGGTTTAAGGGGATGTGGGAGGTGTATAATAGGGATGGTAATAGATGCAATAAATTATGATATAACTAAAGTAAGTAGACTCTCACATAATAATAAATAGGACAAAATAGATGTAGAGAATTTTTCTTTAAGTAGTCTAACTTTCTACTTTGATTAGGCCTAGCTGCTATCTACTTTGAACTGTCAATGAGAGGTGTGAAACAACCTCTAAATGTTTTATAAATTATTCAAGCCAAGAAATTATTTGTGCAAATTACAAATATAAAAAGAAGTTTTAGGATTTTTAAAAAAGTTTCTTAAAAATGTTGTCTTCAGTTATAGCGATTTTACATATTAGAATTCATATAACAATATATATGGCAATATATAAATTAATAATCGGAGTACATCCGTTCATTTTTCAGTGCATAAAAACCTGCTCCGACGTTTTGTCAGAATCTCATCCAGCATTAACGAGGTGAACTCAACAACAATAATTAGCTATGTGGGTTGGCTTCTAAAGTACTCAAAAAATACCATAGTTAGAGAAACGGGGTTAAATGAAAAGACTGTGTAACGGCTTGTGAACGATTTTCGGGATTTACTAACGGTTTGGTTTATTGAAACGAGTACTAAGTTGGGTGGTGTCAACAGCGTCGTTGAAATTGATGAAAGTGCTTTTGGGCGTCGAAAATATAACAGAGGGCGAGTAACAAAAACAAGATGGGTTGTAGGCGGTAATGAAAGAAACACAAACAAATGTTTTCTCAAAGTAGTTGCAAAAAGAGATGCACACACATTAAAAAACGTGATTACTGAATATGTTGAGCCCGGTACAACAATAATTACTGATAGTTGAAAAGGATATAATACACAAGCATTACTTTTGGCTGGATTTGAGCATTTAAATGTGAATCATACACGTAACTTCTTGAATCCTAATGATCGTAGCATACACACTCAGGGAATTGAATCAAACTGGGCTAAAATAAAAAGAGACATGAGGCGGCAAATCGGTAAAATATCTTCTCCTAATATAGAAACATACCTCGCAGAATACACTTGGAGAAGTCTTCATCCAACAACTGATCAGTTATTTATCGATTTCATAAATGCAGTCAACAATTTTTAATTTGTAAATAAAAAGATTTTGAAAAGAAAAACAAAAAAACTCAAAAAAATTCATTCTTCAATAGGAAAATGTAAAAATGTAAAAAAAATTATAAAAGTATAAAACAACAAAAAATCTTCAAGAGGACAAGGCCCTATGGGCCGCTAATTTCATGAATTGATTGGGCGCTTTTATTATAGATGTCAACCTATTTATGTTTTTTGCGGCCCTGAGCAGAAACAACACTGATTATTTGAATAAGTTTAGTAGATATATAAACGTTAGTTTTTAATGTAAGCTATTTATTAATCTTTAATTTTTGTAGTCTATCTAAGAATTTTGTATATGCGACTAAATCCATTTGACTGGGGGCTAACGCTTAGCTATTGTTGACTGATGACAAGGGTTGACAGGGTGGTGTCGTAAACTCAACTGGTGTCATAAAAGGTCATTGTTCCACTCACAATCTTCCTTGCCCCCATCCAGATACCGTCTACTCATCAAAAACAACTAAGGTTATTCAAATACAAGAATTGTTTATTAATTTATATTCAAACAATAAATAATTAGAATGTAATTTAGAGTATAAATTAATAAATATTTCTTGTATTTGAATAACCTTAGTTGTTATATATATATATATATATATATATATATATATATATATATATATATATATATAATATGTTTTCTTGTTTTAGGCCTATAGCTTACATTATTGTAATTTTCATTCCTGATGATGTTGGTACTGTTTACCAACGAAAAGCTTTGAATATAAATTAATAAATATTCTTGTATTTGAATAACCTATGTTGTTTTAATATATATATATATATATATATATATATATATATATATATATATATATATATATATATATATACACTTTTTTAATTTTCATTTTATAAAAACTACAATACTTAACATTGAGTCTTAACATATTGTGAATCTACAAGACTTCTTTAAAGTTTATAAAAGCTTCACTCTCTGTTACATGTGTTTTGTAATAGATGTAAGCCACTCCCAGTACATTTAGACGCTCCACAAATATGCAAATTAGGTCAAAAGCTGCAATATTAACAGCTTTAATGAACATTGGCCATATTTACCAACCAGATTGTCTCTTATTTGTCAACTAGTATATAAAAACTGTGGGTAAAAACTAGTATATCCTTGGGAGAGTTTAAAACTAATATATAATGTAATTTTAAATAAATAAAATCTCTTAAACCAGGCAAACTTTTTATTTATGTCCTGAAGTACTACTAGAAATTGCACTACAGTTTCCCCAAGTTGTTATTATAATATATAATGTTTTACAAAACCAAAACCAATACATTTTGAAATGATAAATAAATAAAAGTTAACTTTATAATTCTTCCAGGGGATTAATTAGCCTCTCTAAGCCTCATGGTTCTATTTGTGTACATTTTGTTCCCCAATCAAACACACCTACATTTAATGAAGCACATACTCGTATTTATATAATAGTGTCGGTACTATTTTCTACGGAAGGGTCTGTTTCGAAATACGTCAGCATGTAAGTTGACAGTTTGTCATTTATGCATCATTTGGTGCATTTCGTTTTCATTTTAAATTGTAAGAATTGATCATGAAAATAGCAAGCAAGCAAACTCGAAAATAGAGTCATTTCAGTCATTGATTTATTAATATGTAAATTTCCGTATAAATAAGTAAATTGTTAAATATTCAAAATCAGTAACTAATGCAGTGTTTCTGTAATATGTATTTGGTTTGTAATTTCTATCTTTTTGGGTTAATAAACTAGGTTTGATTTGCTTAAATTGAAGATTTAAGAGAGCAATGATTTAACGAGCACACAAATCCCTTGCATCTCAATTTAATAAGACTTTGCAGGTCATCTTCTAAATATGTAACTATAAACTGCAATATTTAAAATCAGCTATTCAATATTCATAAGAATTAAAGCTACCAAAAATAAAAACAGTTATATAAAATGCGCAACTCTGCTAGTTCTGTTGTTTTCTAAAATATGAGTCACTTAAATTGCGCATAATAATTCTAGAAGAATTAATGCCTTAAAAAAACCAGTTACATAAAATGCGCAACTCTGCTAAAAAGGCTAAAATTCTGCTAAAATTTTGCAGATATTAAATCTGCTTAATTTGAGATGTAAATTTGTGTGTTTGCTAAAAGAAAACTAAATATGGCTGAGAATAACTTAAATAATTCAGTATATTAAATAAGATAAAATTTGGTATTCAAAATAATTTTACAGTGGAAGTTGATTTCGAATTATTATGTTATTTTATAATTTTAACATTTGTTGATTCCATCTTCGCGTGAGCTACTAGTAATCACTTACACTTTTAAAAAATATTTTAACTTGCCTATAGTAGCACTTACTTTGCTTGTTGAGGATGGCCGTTTCGGCAAAGGGTTGACAAAGGGACACATCTCCCGAAACGGCCGTCCTCAACAAGTAAGTGCTACTATAGGCAAGTTAAAACATTTTTTTAAAGTGTAAGTTTATAATTTTATCTATTAGTTCAAAATTTCATGTAAGTTGTTCATTAAAGTAGGAGTAGCGTCTTTTTATAAATTTAGGAACACATAATATTAGCCAGGGTTAGTATTAAACTTAACTTAAAATTGTGCTTTATTATATGGTTCGATCATATTAAATGATAACAGTGAGAGTAGTCAAATAAATAATGGTTTGATAATCGGGCGACGTAAGGCCTGACTCCTGGAATTTGTACAAATAAGTACATTGTTAGCCCACTTCAATACTTTCCCAAATTCAATAAAAATATTAAAAGCTAGTCAAATTAAAATAAAATCTTTATGATAATTAAATAAATTTAAAACTAAACAAGAGTTTATATATGAATAAAAATACAATTAGACAAAATAATTAAAAATATTGGAATTTTGTGAAAAGATACTAAAAAATGTGAAGTGAGCCCATTGTATTGGGAAAAACATTGTTTTATTTAAAAATATAGGTCTATATTATACAGGTTTTGAAAAAACTGGCTCTATAACAACAGAAAACAAAAAATTTAAATTTGTGCTACGACGTTCAACGATTTTATACAATGATTGTGAAATACAGATATATTCAATTGTTTCTATAAAATATTCATTATATATATATATATATATATATATATAATGAAAAACATTATATTTCTTATTATATATCAAAATAAATAAAATTTATAAAATTACTGTAACGAACGGTTATAGAAAAAACAAATGAATTAATGAATAATATAACAGGGAAGCAACGAAATATTGTAAATAATAATCATAATATATACAATAATAACTAAAGTTATTTACAAATTACACTTTTGTTATAACTTGCGACCAGACATTTGTTAACTAAAAGTTGTTAATTGTTAATAGACAGCAAAATCACACATAAAAATGACATTTTAAATGAACAAACATGGCACAGATCACACATTTCGATCACATCACTTCTAACTTTCAAAAAAATGGTACCGAGGAAGCACAACAGCAGCATTCCTAGTGCCAAAAATACTGAAGAAGTCGTAAGACGAAAACGTTTACTCCAAGTGTAAGTTAACAATTAACAACTTTTAGTTAACAAAAAGTCTGGTCGCAAGTAATTGCAAAAGTATAATTTGTAATTTACAACCAGCTCGTTGAACAGCAACAAGATTTCGAAATTTATTTAGTTTTATGGGTTATGAAATGAATCCAATAATCAGATATTATAAAAGTACCAAAATAAAATTTATATTTAATTTTTTTTTAATTAAATAAAATCTAACAATTCTTTTTATCAAGAAAATAATAAAATTAATATAATGCTATAAAATAAAAATGATCAACCATAGCAAACATGAAACAAATGTTTTATACACATAAAATCAAAATATATACACTTTACAGAATGGTTGATTTAGCAGTGATATAAAATAGCAGTAAAGCTTTTAGTAGGAGCTGATAGCCAACGCTTTTGAAGGTTCAAATATTGACAGTAGCATCATATATACAGTACTTATGCTAATGGCCAGAAGGTTGCTATGGTTATATTCCATGAACAAAAATATATCACTTTACAATTATATTGAAGAAATTAGTTGCAAGTAGAGATGCTGGAAAAGGCCACATCAAGTAAGGCAGTCATCTTAGCTTTGTCAAGATATATGTTCTTTTAAACATCTTGAAACCTATCACAATTTTTCAAGTAAAACATATCTTTTTAAAGTTAATTTTTAGTAAAATCTGTACTCCATAAATAAACGTAACCCGGGGATATATATATATATATACATATATATATATATATATATACATATATATATATATATATATATATATATATATATATATATATATATATATATATATTCTTGGTATTTTACGTTATCCATTGTCTTTCCGTTGCACTGACTTTATGAAATTAATATATTACTATTGTAAGTAATTTTATCCACCATTAAGTGCAATGATTTTACCTTGTGTGATGAGGCGCCTTTCGGCCACTTGACCATTATCGATCAGTGATTCGACAATGGTCAAGTGACCGAAAGGCGCCTCATCACACAAGGTATAACCATTGAACTTAATGGTAGATAAAATTGCTTACAATAGTAATATATCAACTTCAGATATATATATATATATATATATATATATATATATATATATATATATATATATATATTTAGGTTAGTTTTGGTTGGTAAAGATTATTTAGTTTTTTGGACTAGGAGACTGACAGATTTACCTTGGTAAGAGTCCACTCTGCAGTCTTGAAATAGAAACACAGAGTTTCTATACCTTAGCTTGAAATAGAATTATTTTATTTCATTCTCTCATATTTCTTTTTGTGTTTTCTCTTCGATTGACAAAGACCACTGTGTGGTTGAAATATATCATTGTTTAAGTGCTTTTATGTGTTTCTATTTCAAGACTACAGAGTGGACTCTTACCAAGGTAAGTCTGTCAGTCTCCTAGTCCAAAAAATCTAAATTTATATATAGTGATATTTCACGTCCATTATTTTTCCATTTTACTGACTTTATAAAGTTATTATTGCTAATTGTAAGCATTTTTTCCACCACTAAGTGCAATAACTTTACCTTGTGTGATGAAGCCCCATTCGGTTACTTGACCACTTACTATATACTATAAAGTATATATATATATTCTTGATATTTTACGTTATCCATTGTTTTTCCGTTGCACTGACTTTATGAAGTTAATATTTAGTAATAAGTTAATATCGATCAGTGATTTGACAATGGTCAAGTGACCAAAAAGTGCCTCATCACAGAAGGTAAAATCATTGCACTTAATGGTGGATAAAATTACTTACAATAGTAAATATTAACTTCATATATATATGTAGAATATCAAATATGTTTTCCTGTTAGAATTATTTTTAAGATTAAATAATATACACAATTACAGGAATAATTTATTGAACAATACATCAAAGCTTTTCGTTGGTTGACATTACCAACATCCTCAGGAATTACAATACTAAGAATCATAGTAATCCTGATTCTTAGTACATTAATTCCTGAGGATGTTGGTAATGTCAACCAACGAACAGCTTTGAATGTATTGTTCAATAAATTATTCCTGTAATTGTGTATAATATTTAATCTTTAAAAAAAAAAATATATATATTTAAATTATAATTTTGGTTATGTATAATCAATTGTAAAATATACAGTAAATTTTACTAAATAAATTTGTATATTTTAAAATAAACTATGTATATTAAGTTCACAATGGGTTATGGTGAATAACCAATGTGTTAAATGCTGGGGAAATTAAGTTTTGATTATGTACAATTGATTGTAAAATATACTAAATAAATTTGTATATTTTAAAATATAATTTTGTAAAGTGAATTTATGTAAATTTAAATTAAAATTTTAAATATTAAAATTAATCAACTTAGTTTTGTTGCAAAGGTGGAAATAATGATTTACATGGAAAATGCAAAGTAATGATTTATCTTTGATTGTTAGAAATATATGTTATATTACAGTTATAACTTATTTATTGGTATTTTACAATTTTCTTTCTTGACTCTCAGGAATTTTTATATTTAGTTTTTATGAAAGGAAAAATAATATGATGTTGTTCAGTTGTTCCAATCATCAAAGGAAATTATCAGAATAATTCATTATTTTTCATGAAAACGTTTTATCATATCATTATATTGTACATTTATTCATTCATCTAAGTAGATAGTATACCAGGTTGTTTCATAAAAAAATTAATTGGTTGAAAAGTAAATACATTTTTAAGTTTAGAAGAAAAATATCTAATAAATAAGGGGAGCGATTCACCTTCAAAAAATAATTATTATCAATTCTATGAAAGAAGCTTAAAATACTTCAAACTGAATTTTTAAATACTGTATAACAAACTTGAAAGTTATTTTATATATAATATGTATGATTTGATATAATGAATTTAATAACAAGATGTTTTCATGTATATTGTTTAATAGGTACATTGATATATTACGTCAAATAACGTTTTGTATTGATTAAAATAATTTCATCAAGGCAAAGCTTGAGGGAGGAGATAGGTATTAAAATTATAAAAACAATTTAATAGGAAAATGTGTTAAGCTACATTAATACTTAAATATATGAAAGAATATACTGTTATGAGTTGAAAGATAATTTTAATATATATAATATTAATTAATGTATACAATAATTAAATTATAAAATTGATGGGATCCAGCCAGATTCGAACTAAGAATCTTTATGTTCAAAGTCTAGCGCGCAGTGGCACTGTGCCAACTTTCCAATACCAAAAAATATATTTCTCAAAGATGTATATGAATTGTTTGTCCCCCATCTGGTTGTCCTCAAAACCTCCATTGTATAATTTTGAACTGTTGCCATGGTTACCACAAAATGTAAATACTGCTCTAGGAAAAATTAAATTTGTCTTTGTAACCTCAGTAGGAATTTATTTAAATTTTTTTTCTATATTACTTGTTCACTCATATGTTATACATGAACCACCCAATGTAGTTGGGATGGGTATTTGTAGTCAGCAGGAAAAACAACAAAAATATATGATTTGTTTTCCAGTTTAAGAACTGGTCATAAATCAAGCGAAAAAGATATACAGTTTGACAAAAGCCTTGTCTATGTCTTAGAAAAAAAATTATGTCCTAGAAACAATGTGTTTTTCATTTAGTAATAAACACATTTAACTATATCCTTCAAAAAAAGTCATAAAGATGGGGTTTTGTAATGCTTAGGGACATAATAATATTTTTTCATGTTCAATTAAAAATTTTGTTAACACTGAAAACTGATTTTTACAAATTAATAAAGAAGAATAAACAAATAATCTAAGTAACTTATGAGCCAACAATCAAGTCATACATTAAGAACATACAGTAAAGGCCATTTATTTGTGGATATATTAACACGAACAGAGAACATATAGCCAGTAATCCCACATGACCAAAAACCCGAAGGTGCATAATCAGAGGGTGGTTACTGTGATTGGAATTTTTAAATACCTTTTTTTTAATAAATTCTTAGTACTTACTTGTAAATACTATCTTATATACATAAATATTATCTTGTATTTTTTTTTTAAATATCTAGTATTTTTAGCCTAGAATCTAAAATAAATAATTACAGGTGTTTGTTAGAGCGCTTGCCATTATTTTTTGTTATAATCATGAATTGTTAGCGATCATGATTTATAACTCATATGACTGTTTTGTAAAACATGAAATCTATGAGAAAATGAAGTATCAGTGAGGACTTTAAGACTATTAAGACTTTAAGATATTAGTATTATTATACTTAACTAGTATCATAGTATTAACACATATTATTTCATAAATTTTGTAAATTTATTAAATTAGTAACAAAAGAACATTTCATAATATTAGAAAAGTAAAAATATTTGATTATTCAATTTTGTAATTCATAATAACATAAGTTTTATAACTAAGGGAGAATTTAATTTCAAGAGTTCAATAAACTAACAAAATTTGTAATTGAAAATAGTATATAATGTTCTTGACAGATAAATAGAGATATACCAACTAAAATATATCCCGTACATTATTATCCTATGTTGTAGAATAAGCTTAAAACTTGAAACATGAATGTCTTGGGCGCTTTTAATAAAAACTGTATAGAAGAATCTCTGAATAAATTACAAAAGATCAATATTATAAACTACTTCACTCACAGTCACAGTTGTGTGTGTGTGTGTGTGTGTGTGTGTGTGTGTGTGTGTGTGTGTGTGTGTGTGTGTGTGTGTGTGTGTGTGTGTGTGTGTGTGTGTGTGTGTGTGTGTGTGTGTGTGTGTGTGTGTGTGTGTGTGTGTGTGTGTGGTGTGTAAGCGTGCGCTCACAAATGTGTATGTGAACATCATTAAACCAAATAAACAGAAAAAACAGATTTGAAAAAGTTAATAAATTTTATTAATTACATGTTTGCCAAATTGACTTTTATTTACACATAACACAGAATGGTTCTTAATTTATAAAATGGGTGGGATTGGGGTTAGGGTTGGGTTATGTTGGGGTTTGCAGAGTGGGATTTGATGTAGGTACTCTGCCCAACTCTTTGTAATAACTGTACACTATCAGTAAGCAGTAGAAGATAAAACCTGAAACATACAGAAATAAATTTAATGGAATGAAACTTTCTGTTTGGATTAAGTACAATTAATTTTTTTTTTTTTTAGTATGTTACCAGCCAAATACAACAATGTGGAAATAAAATACACCTACCTATAACCAAAATAATGAGGATCTGAATGAAATGAAATCCATAAAAAAATGATATAAACAAGACTAATAAGAAAAGAATGTTAAGAATTGTAGTAACAACAAGCCAAGGGAATATTCCTGTCCTGTCCGGCTGAAACAGAAAATTAACATTTATTACAAATGTTGTTGAAAATACAGGATGCTGTATTATTACTACAAGAAAATTACATAATAATCTGTTAAATGAGGGTGAAAATTGAAAAATTAACTACACTGTTTTTTATAAAAAAAGTAATATATATATATATATATATATATATATATATATATATAAGTGTGTGTGTGTGTGTGTATGTATGTATGTATTTTGCATTGTGGTTTGTTATTTCAATGCTATCTTTAATTTTGGTTTTTGACGTCCTTACTTGAGGTCTTTTTGGAACGATATTAATAGTCATTGTTTTACCACTATTGTATTTATTTTAACTCTGTTTCATACATTGTGCCTCATATTTTCAATTATTTGGTTATTGTATCTTCTCTTGTGTGCTAGGTGTAAAATTGTGTTGCATTTGTTAGTGGTATTTTCAGTGGATATTAATACTTTATTTAATATAATATATTATGATGCATGCGATCTAAAAATCTAGTTGATGACCAACTAGAAAATATTTTCACTTATCTTTTTCAAAAATGTACACTGATTATAATTTTGGCAAAGTATTACTAAATTTCAACATTAAAAGATTTAAGACCACAAAATCAATTAGATTTAATCTGGAAATTTTGGTTCTAATAAATGTAAAAATGTTTTTTTACAAATTAAATTATTATTTTCTGAAAGACATTAAAACATTACAAAATCAGAATTGTATTAAAGTACAGGCAGTAATTTAATTAGGTCCCAGGATTTTGTTTGTACAATATAATAATAGGTATCTCAAAATACATATCTCTCAGTCAAAAAGTTAATTTGTTATTATAACTTATATTTTCTTCTATAATAATTATGATGACAATTATTATTACAGTAGAACCTCTCTAATTCGTCACTCTTTAATACGTCACTGTATTCATCACACTAATAACAAACATCCTATTCACTGTCACGTAGTATAGGCGCCATCGGAAAAGAGTTGCTTATTATAAAAAAATGACAGGCTTTCTTAAAAACTAAAACATAGATAGATTTAATATACCTTATTTTTTCTTAATAATGTTATTGTTCTTACAAGGTACTGTAACAAGTTTTATGTCTGTCTGTTATGAGAATAAAATAACATACTATATTTGTAATTACAAACTATACTGCAGGCTACTAGTGTTTTTATATAGAGTTGTGTAACAGTGTCGTTGAGTCTTTCTGCAACATGAATAATGTAAGTACAACTACATTGCATACCTATTTACGTATTTATATGCTATGTTTACCCACAATTACGTGTTAATTTCACGACTTCCATGATTCATCTTTTTCTTGAATTCATCACCCACTCGGTCCTGAACACGACAAATTAGAGAGGTTCTACTGTAATTTCATAACGTAAATCTTACCTTTGAAATTCCTTGCCATAAATATGTGGTAATGTAGACATAAACGATTGTGAGTAAAAATATCAAGAAGTACAAAGTAATTCCTAGAAATAGAAATAATGAAAAGATTATTATTAGAGACTAAAATTATATAAAATAGATTAATTAATTGCTATAAATGCGTAAAAATATCACTTAATTGTAGAATTTAGTGCACACAAACAATAATTCCGTACACAATATTAAAATACTACAAAAAATTTAGTGTAATTTTGAATCATGAAAATGTGATTTGTTTAAATTGATTACTGGTATTTTAATTTTCAGGTCTCATGTAAACGTCCAGTTTCTTATAAAGATCATTCAATCATATAAAGATCTTATTTAGATCGTTTATTTAAACTCTTCGGGAAGAAGTTATACATATAAATATGGAGTTCTTTTTACACTAATTAAAAATCAGAATATAGGCTTGTTTTTATACACCAACTTCTTTACAACAAATAATTGAGCAAAAACTATTTTTCCTTAAAAACCATGCACTGAAAATGGTATTTGATTTGTCAAACACAAGTACGTTACTCTTCTTTTCCCTGAACAGAAGAAAGTGGATACAAAATATAATATAAGTGTTGTGCAAACTAAAGGCTTTAATACAGTCACACCTGATTATGGCATAGCTGTCATTATTCTGAGGCTACATATATTCTGAAAATGCCGAGTGGAGTCACTGATTAGTTTTGGCAAGTACGAGCTTCCTGTCATTGCTCATCATCCATTAATTGGTTATCTGTCATTTTTTTGATAATTTATTTTTATTAATTTAGTCTTTGTTTTTAGTTATTTTTATGAATGTGTAAATAATGGGATTTAAAAATTGTACAAAGAATTAAATTTTGAGTTGAAATACAAGGCAATGAGTGGTGGTGACAGTTATATTCAGATATAATTGAACATAACAAATATATGAGTAGCACAAATCCTCAGCTATTACTCGTATAAGTGTAACGCAATACATTTATTTTAAAAAAGTATTTTCTCTTATTATACAAATGGAAGTTTTAAATTCATTTCTACTGTTTCATAAAACAATATAGACAATAATATCTTGTCACAAATGTTCGTACTTGAAATAATAAAGAAACCTATGAGTACTTCAAGCAATAGGTTGGCAAATATTACAGAGTGCCAGGGAACAAAGCTTCCTATTTGAGATAAGGAAAGAAGGCATAGAACACATTATTGGTGGTATTACAATAAAGGCATTCACAATGACACCATCTATCAGTGTAAAGCATGTAACAGCTCATAATGGCTCTGCCTGGTTGACGGTTTTATATAATATAATTTTAAAAAGGAAAATGTTTAATGGGCATACTGTAAATATTAGTAAAATATATATTTCATATATTTTTAAATTGTAAAGCAACTCCTGCTTTTATAATGTAAGTACATAATACTTAAAATATATATTATTTTGTAGGTTGTGAATAAAAATTATGTTAGTTTTGTAAAAACATAGATTGACAGTTAATATTATCAGCACATACAATCAAAACTTGGTGCAACATTACCAACATGCACCATACAATTTTTTTGTTAACATAAGGCCAATTTCAACATAAAATGGTCTCTTAAATAAATATTTATTTAAAACAATAAACATGCTTACCCAAAATAAAATATTCCATTATTAGTAATTATTGCGTGAGTGAATACTTTTGAACTTACTTGTTGACATGTTTTGAAATAATCATTTTACTGATGAAGCCGACCTGTTACTTTCAGATTTTACAAAGCATTATAATTAAAGTTAGCATTGAACATGTTTAGAGAAAACCACAAGATGCAGTAGTATAATTATACAGTTATGCCAAGATTAAAACCAGCATTGAAATGAATCAATACAGATTAAGAAAGGATAAATAAATCTGCTAGTTTTTATGCCAACATTATTTGATTGAATGCTGAGCATATTCAGTGGCTTGTCTGTAACTTTTCCTTACAAATGGTAACTCACTCAGTCTGTTAATTTCAGCTGTCACATATTACAGTAATTCAAAATAATTATGATACTGAAATAGAAGACCATAACCACACCAGTGTAAAAAAACAACATAGACCTTACACAAAAAATAAAAAACACACATACCCTACAACTCTACACTAGCATCATTCGACATCACCAAAATATACACAAACATACCAGTCAAAGAAACAAAGAAATAATAACACTAACAGAAACAATCACTTCTCAGAATTACTTCACATATAACGGCAAATACTACACACAAAACAAAGGCTTACCCATGGCTTACCTATTTCTAGCATATTGTCAGAAATATTCATACATAATTTAGAACACATATAAACAACAACAAACACACCCACAAAATATTATATTGGTACAGATACGTAGATGACATCCTAATCCTATACAAAGGCAGCATAAGACAGATAAACACCTTTCCCAATTACATAAATGAATTACACAATAACATAAACTTCACACTGGAAACAGAACAAAATCAACTTCCTAGACCTAACAATAACAAAACAACAAACCCACATTCAAATTATACAGGAAACCCACCACCACAGACAGAGTTATACACAACATGTCCAATCACCCCACACAACACAAACATGCTGCCTTCCATTCCATGATACACAGATTAATCAACATACACATGAGCTATAAAGACAAAATAAAACGAACTAAACACAATAAAATACATAGGCTATGAAATAGGATACAAACACACCTTGATGGACAATATAATGCGCAAAAACAATGCACACATAACATAACAAAAAATAATAACACACAAACACAAAAATATATATAACACTTACATGTCACGACAACACATCACAAAAAATAGCTCCACATTCCGCAAAGTTAAGTGCTACAAAGTAGCATTCACAACAGCCAATATTATTTTAAAAAACACATACACAGTTCAAAAACACACGGTGATAAACAAGACAGGGCAGGCCTATACAAGATTACATGCAACAACTGTCCCAGCTTTTAGATAGGGCAAACAGGGAGATCATTTACCACAAGATATGAAGAACATGTAAAACAGATAAGAAAGACAAAACCCACATATAATTTTCCCATACACATAAAAAACACACTACACTCACAGACTGACATAGACACCAATCTAAATATCCTACATTACATCAATAAAAGCAAAAAACTTAACATAGTAGAAGACTATGAGATATATAAACACCATAAATACTAACCACAACAAATTCTAAATGACAAAACACCCTCCCAATCAAACACTATATTTAAGCACATAATTAACAACTACCCTATGAATACACCACAGATCAAAAATACACCACAGACTCACGCCAACACAACACACCTGAGCAAGTCTTGTCAGTAATTCACAGCATTGAAAAATGTGCTGACATAGCGTGAAACGCATCTGCTGAATAAATCAGTAAGTAGTGGTTTTTTTGCCAAGATAATACAAACAAGTGCAATTTCTATAAAGACGTCAAGATGTACAACACAAAACTACAAATATTTTATTCTAAATGCCAGAGTAAACACTACACACACTGGAATATCATTCTTATAATTTTATTATAGAGAGACTAATAGATACTTCATATTACTACTATAAATTCAAAAACAACTATGAAAAATTGAGTTACTTAACAAAAACCGTTTAAATTATTCACATCTTGTTTGAAGTTAATAGAATAGTGACTTATAGAATTTACCATTTGAGTAAATTCATGAAAAATTTACTAAGATATAGTTTTTTCAATTGCACTAAGTGATCTTCATAAGACTCCAAGTTGACCTCTGTTTAGCTAGGTGTCAGCAAGTTTAACCTTAGAGAGGTTGCATCACAGAGTTTACCTCCGGGTGGTTTGAATTTCAACAGTTCAACAATTCGACTTACTTCAAGAACCACTTTCTTAGAATGCAATAGCCGTGGTGGCAGTCTCCTTCCCATTGTTTTCTCAGTGTGGGAACAGTTTTCAGAGCAGCCTGGAAGTAACCCCCGTGTGTACCCTACCATGTCCCATTATAGCCTGGAGCTAGAGGTCTCATGTGCGACCCTATATAATCGTTTATAATCGTAAAGATGTTTGTGATATACGGTGTTTTTGTGTAAGGTGTAAACAGTTTCTGTAAATAATTTATATTTTGACTTTCCTAACGGAAGACAAAAGAATTGCATGGTTATTGGCTAGTGTAGAGTGAGGTAAAGCTTCAGACTGTGTACAACCATTACCATGGGAAATGTGTTATGACATTATTTTCAGAAGAAAGTTATCAGCAATCAGTGGCTAGTGATGAATAGGAGGATGAAGATGAACTTGGACCTGAAAACTGCCTATTAAATAACCTAAGCAATGAGATTTTAGACACTAAACACAACGAAGAAATGAACATTAATGATTCTAAGGGAAAGTTAATCCTAGACATGAGGTTCTGTACATTCAAGATGTAATCAAGGTATTGTTCACACTTTTATATTTTTGAACATAGCTTAGTTTATATACCAACTCTGTTTTATTTCATTATATTTTCACATGTCATTTTATATAGGATTATTTACTGATACATTTGATATATCATGTAAGCTGCATATGAGGAACACATTGTATTTCTTGTATGATTTTTATGTAATATATCAACACGTGTTTTAACTCAATAATTGTATATTTTTTTATTCGTGTATATTTTTTAAACCTCATGTTTTGAAATCAGTGTGCCCTCTCTAGGGTTAAAAGCAGGTGTCATAAAATGTGATAAAAAAAATGTGATTTCTTGTGGGGTTCGTTCATTTAATATGATTTTATTTTGTGTTTGGTATGTTTAGAAATTTCAAACCACTTTAGTGTGGTAATATATGATACTTTTTTCTTAATTTGGAAAATTATCAACTTGTAATAGATGTCTGTGTAAGAAGAGTTATAAAGTTTTTTTTTTAAATCAATTAAAAAAACGTATTTTAAATTTGCTAGTTTTTTTAATAAATTTCATTTATAATTCAAACTCTTAAAAGAAAATTCAAATTGTATAACTTCAAGATACTTTTCCCATAAAACGAGTTGATAATAAACTAAGATGTCAATATGTGTGTACAAAGTCCATATAAAACGTTTATAGCCTTATTTGGCAATGGCTCATTTCGCATATTTGAGAAATAAAACTTATGAAGAAGTTCTAAGCCTATTACCTGTAGTTTATCTCTGAGAGATAGTCACTGTAATAGAGGCTGAAGTTTTTAACGAACTTTCATAGGCTTGTACTTTGTGAAAATGTTAATTTAAAATTTTATAATAAGACCCTGTTATTTTTTGCGTTTTAATTTGATTTCCTACATGAATGCTACCCTGAGGATACAAGAACAGATTTATGGCTGCGCTGATGACAAAATACATTGTTTCAAATAAGTTATAATAATTTTTCCAATAAAATTTTGTAACCAAAAAACCCAAAATATATATCATTACAGCTTTATCAAAGCACAAGTTAACAAATTCATTTTGTTACTATAACTACTAAATAGTCTACTCTAGACCGAACAACCTTAACACATTATTCAGATCCAAAAATTGAAATAAATATATTAACAATTCAGCTGGTGTATAGAAATCTACTATCAGCTCATGCTCTAGTTTCTACATAGGTCAAAAAGGAAGATCATTTTACACATGTTAACAGGAACAAATAAAAGCACTCATAAACAATAACAATCAATCAAACTTTGCTGAACATTTCATATCAACAAACCACAACTACACAAACATAGCATCAAATCTAGAAATTCTACACACACTAAATAGAAATAGCTGACTTCATAAAACCAAACAGTACAAATTATACTAACATTTTACGACACAACATCCAATCATAATATAATTGACACACATTTTTGACATCATACCCCAAAAACTCTCTCAAAAATCACCTGCTCTCACCATCTTACATTGAAAATTATTACTTAAAATAAGTAATGATTAAGTTTAAATAGGTCATATGTTTAACGAATAATTCTATTCATCATTAGAATCATTGTACATTTCAATGTTATTAATCGCCTTCATAAATATAATCATAACTCTGAATATATTAATATTGTTAAAGAAATGAACATAAGGTGATGTAACAAGTACAAATTTAAATATCACTGTGGTCAGTGGCATATTGAAGGGGGCAATAAATTATAGCAAAATATATTAACCTATAAGCTGCGCTATGATTTTAGCAACACAGATTTTTGACAATTCAACATTTGTGTAATTTTAGGTGCCAAAATAGCATAAAATATTTCTAAAGATAAAAATGTTCAAAATAAGCCCATGAAGGTTCTTACCTCTGTCTCCCGGGCCATGCCCCCTCCTCCAAACATTGCCCTAGCTATGCCCCTGACTGTAGTTTTTACATTTTATTATTGGTCTTGAAGTTCACCACAGTTTCTTGAATTTATTAATTTATTATTTGTGTGTAATTTGTTATACTAGTTTTAGTAATGTCTTATAATATAGACATGCTTAGGTTTTAATACTAATTTAAGTTTAAGATTAAAGTGTGCACAGAACTGAAAAAAAAAACTTTCTTCATTTTTAACCTACACTTTCTCAAAACTCTTTACTTACTTCGAAGGTTTCCCCAATAATTTTCTGATGACAGATCCAACTCAAAAAGTGCTATTATATTACTGGAAAGTGTTCCAATCATCAACCCCAAGCTAATACCCTACAAAAACATATTAATTATTTATAAGCATATACACAAATAAAATGAAATTACAAAGCCCGTTGATAAAGTTATATTTGTTGGCACGTTATTAGACTAATATTACTTGACATAAAAAATTGAAATTACTTGTAATTATTCAGAATTCACTGACTAAACAACAAGTACAATAATTATTAAGTAACTAAGTGAATACTTTTAAACTTACTCGACTTTTGACATATCCTACTAAAAAACTAAAGGGTCAGCTTTGTAAATAAAACTATTGTTTCGAAACATGTCAGCTAGTACGATCAAAAGTATTCACTTAGTTACACAATAATTACCGTATTTATAAAAAAATTAGTTATAGAAAATAGTTAAGATATATATATACAAGTAAAAAAATAAGAATACTTTAGGTTAATAAAGCATACTATGAAGGGAAATTATTAAAAGTCTAATGCTCTAACTTTTAAATGAAATTATACCATGAGAAGTGTTATATATTACATTTGGAAATATCCAAATAGACTCCAAATTCACTAAACCAACTAATCGTTAAGCATTTGCAATGAATAAACAGGTGATTCCAATCAAATACAAGTAACAATATGGTGTTTTCAATATGACATGATACAAGTTACATAATTGTATACAATAAGTCATTGAAAAAATATCTTTTAAAAATCAAAATAAATTTGAAATTGTATGGATTAAAATCAAGATGAACCCAATCATCCATGTAACAACCTTGATTACCTCTCAGCAATTATTAAAATGAAGTATGACACAATTGTCATCAAAAGTGAATACAATAAAGTTATCATAATTAAATAAATTATTTAATTACAAAAATTTAGTAAAGATCTTCTTCTTCCAATGGATCTCACTTGGCTTATCTTGCCTCCCAATACAATCCAGGTATGTCCCTTCATTGTTGTCTTTCCTTATCAAGTCCACTACAAACCAAGAGGTGGTCCTTGTTCATAATAGATGTTTGGCATGCACATATTGTGCACCTGTTGGATTCTAATATTTTCATTCTGCTGAGATGTCCAGCAAGACAGTCATGCCCAGTAGCCAGTCTGAAGTTAGCAACAAACAAAATTGATCGTGTTCGCAGCATACTTTAAGCTTTATGTGTCACCTGGGTGTTAAAAGAGTTGTTTACCCCCTCCCCCAAAAAAAAATATTATAAACTAAAATTAAAGAAGAATGGTCAGTTCCAAAGTTTCAACTGAAATAAGTACATTAGAAAATAATTAAACTTGTAACTTTTTAGAGTTTAACTAACAATTGCTTGCAATTCTAATCGTACATCTGTTTTATTTTTCTTATTTATAAAACAATAAATAAACTATTTTTAAAAAATTGTGTTTTAAATTAAACCAAACATAAAAAATACAAAAATTTAACATGATGCAAAAATTGTCAATTTTTTCTACGGTAGTATACTTATATAAACACTGATACTACTATTAAACTAAAGCTGTACCGAAGTTAAAATCTTTTATTCATTACATATTGGTCATTATGTAATATTTATCTGCATTTAGTATATATTTAACCCTAGATTCCTAAGTATACGTAGTTCTAGCACCCAGTGGTATGTTTCCTTCTTTCATACCCATACCAAACAATCCAGACATCTTCCTACCTGCAGTGCTTTCTATGTTTAGTGTTAGTTGAGACAGTGAAAGATAATACACAATATCAAGAGCACAGTGGTACAATATATTACAACAAAAATATTGAAAAGAACCCCAATACCACAAAAATAATCAAAAATAACAAATAAAACAAGTTACTTAAGATTAAACCCTTATGTACATTTCGATGACCATGTCATCATCATCAGAGGGTCTTGTTACAAAATACAATCTAGCACACAAGAAGTTGCAAACTAGAATGATCATGTGTGCTAGATTGTATTTTGTAACAAGACCCTCTTCGAAATGGTCATCGAAATGTAACTTGTTTTATTTGTTATTTTTGATTATTTTTGTAGTATTGGGGTTCTTTTCAATATTTTTATTGTAGTGAAAGATAAGGTTAAGTTGTGCTCTTTTTTGCCCACTACACTCGTTTTTCGGTACATCACCACGCTTATTATACATTGTGTTAGTTTAAGAGGATTTTTGTACATGTAATAATTACGTATAAGTAGTTTTTTAAGTTATGTTTTAGTACGCACATTTTACGTTTAATTAGTAAAATATATAGCAGGAACAACTGGGTATCAGGTGATACAGATGCAGATACAGATTTCCGTCCTGAAGATGAGATTGATGCTCCTGATTTTGAATATATTAAATCAATTGAAAAGAGACAAGTTGAAGGAAATAAAAACCGCAAAACAAAGGTAGTGACAATTGTTTTAGTTTATCTAAATTATCCCAAGAGTTTCTATTCAATGCTGATCAAGATTCTCATCCACAACCTTCCCAGCTTTCTAAAACAGTTATAGAAATATCTAATGAGATATGTTGGAAAAATGGATATTGTTGGAAAACTTAACCCATTCAACTGCAGAGTAAAATACAAAAGAAAAATATCATTCACATTATACCTGGCTCTAAGTTAAATGTTGATCCAGTTGTTGGCGAATGATTTAAACTGTTTATAAATATAAAAGAGGAAATAATTGATGAAATTTCGCTTTACACTAACAAAGAAATTCAAATTCAAAATTAGTGTATAATAAAATTTTAATTGAGTAAATACTTAGAAAAAATATAGCTTTTTTAGTTGAAACTTGAAAATAAACACTTTTACAGACAATTGAGTGGATTTTCACCATTATTTGATATAATTATATGTGTATGCCAAATTTGCATATGGTTAGTGGAACAGTACAAAAAATAATGTTAGTAGTATAGGGCTAATAAGATATAATAGTAACAAATAGCTCTGCTAAACACTTGTAAATATTTACAAGTATTTAGTGAAAACTAGTAGCTCATGTGAAGATGGAATCAACAAATATAAAAACAGCTTTACATTCAAAAACTCAATAAATTTGCTATCTAACCACATACAAGTACAAAAGCATATTCTTCTCAAGATTTTAATGTAAATACATCTGCAAGAATATTTTCTATAGCCAATATATGTGCCCAGGGTCAAATTTTTACTACTAACATTCTGAACCTGTAACTAAAAGAAAATTTAATAATGTTTAGTAAAAAGAATATTTCTATAAACTTCAGTTTGAAGAATTTGTGTTTTTATAATAATGATAACACATTTTTTTTTACTAAATTTAATTATTGTTTAAAATTAATTATTTCTAAATTTTAATTTTTAATTAAATAAATTACTAAGAATTATGTTTTCGTAACATAATTTTAACTGATTTCTGTTCAATACTTTTAAAACTCAATCTTTTAATCTACAAACACAGTAACTTTTGAAGCTATCAATGCTTTCTTCAAGCAAAACTTAAAATATAAGTTAAATACATTTTTTATAGCAAGATTTTTCCAACAACTAATGTCATTATTTTTATGTTAAACTAACATTAATCAGTATTTCTAGGAATATTATTTCTGTGCTACAATCTTGATACATATTCAAACAGGTATATGAAAGTTTCGTATTTGTATATTTTCTATTACAAAAATCTCAATTACTGAAATAATATTCAACTTAAATGCTTAATAAAGGTTTTTTGTTAGTGCTTTGTTGTTACTGAAAAGGCTCTTAAGAAAGCTGATACTGAATCTTAGCAAAACTTTGTTCACAAAAATAGTTTTTGAGCCCTTTATTTAACAATTTCAATTCGTTTGTATTAAAATTTATGTTCATTACATGTATAATATGTTGGTGGAATTGGTGGTTGGTGTGGAAAGTAATGTTGTATGTTAGGGCTATGTAATTTAAGTTTTTGTTTGTGTATGATAATTTTTAAGTGTACAAATATTTGTTTTAGTATACAAACTCAGGGATATACTGGATGATTCCTTTTAGTTGGGTGTAATATGAACATGCCGTGATTGTTTGGTGTAATTTGTATAACTTGTGATACATGTAGTTTTTTTAGCATATTATTGTTTGATATTAATTTAAAGAATAATTTCTATACTTGTGTTTCTGTTTCTTGATTAGTTAGTGTTTTGTTTTTTATTGTTATTTGTTTGGGCATTAGGTTTTGTTTGAGATAATGTGAGTTAAAAGTGATGTGTATTGAAGTTTTGCAAACATTAAGTTTTTTTTGTTGGTAGCGGTTGATTAAAGAAGACCATTAGTGACAATTACAGTAGGTTGATATAATGACCTTGATCACTGATTATATCCATAAATAATTAAACTATTAGCTCAGGGGAAGACTGAACCAAATAACATAAATACTTATAAGTATCGAAATCTTGTTGCTGTTCATGATGAGCTGGTTGTTAATTACGTATTACACTTTTGCTATTATTTGTGACCAGACTATTTGTTAACTAAAAGTTGTTGAATTGTTGACTTACACTTGGAGGAAACGTTTTTATCTTACGACTTCTTCAGCCTGCCGCTAGGAATGTTGCAGTTGTGCTCTTTGATACCATTTTTTTAAAAATTAGGAGTGATGTGATCGAAGAGTATGTGTGATCTGTGCTGTGTTTGTTCATTTAGGATGTCATTTTTATGTGTGTTGCTATGTCCATATACTTCATACTGTTCTAGTGTGTTTAATTTATGGCCTTTGTTGCATGTGTGGAGGGTGCTCATGTTATTTTCCATACTTTTGCATGAGTGTTTAGTGTCCATGAGGTGATTTTCGAAGGTGGATTCAAATTTTTCCATAACTGAGTAGATACTTTTGAACTTACTTGCTGTCGTGTTTCGAAATAATCTTTTCATTGACAAAGTGGTTTTGTCAAAAACAAGTAAGTTCAAAATATCCACTCAGTTACACAATAATTACCTATAATTTAATTAGTGAATTCAATATGATTACAACTACCAAACATAAATAATTATTTTATAACTAAGTGAAATAAGATACAAGCCACAATGAGTATATGAAATGACATTCAAAACGTGTCACCACAGCAGGCTGTTCAAGTTATAACAGCACAGCAGGTTTTACTTTGTTATAGCGTGAACTCAGTGGCGGTTTGTCCAAAAGGGCTCTGGGGCGCAGCCCTCCCAATTATAAAAATTAGGTTTTAATTAATATTCATTTGTGTTAAATTAGGTTAAGAAGAGCTTAGAATTATTTAAGCAATGTTAAAACCATAAAATATTTAGCAATTGACGCACGAAATTAGCCGCAAGCTCCGTGCGGGGCTCACAGCAGAGAGCCCCAGACTAGTGCATTGAGTGTGCGTAGAATAAGCTGAAACAGCCAAAACCGTGTGGTGACGTCACTCAACGCGCATGTTACGGGTGGCCTGGGATGGAGTCCCGTAGTCATGCGCATGCGCTGAGAAATGACTAATCAGTGCTGCAACTACAATTCTATATGATTTAGGAAGCAGCATTGTAGGCTTATTTGTAATGTTCTCACAATGTTTCCATTTATAGATCCTTTGATGCGCATACGCAGTGGCCTAATATACTTTTAAAAGTAAAACTTGATTCACACTACTCGTTGAGTACTCAACGCTTTAGCATAGGCAATCACTTAACTACCGAACCTAGCAACATTTCGTAAATCACACCGTAATATGTCTATTAGTTATACCAATGTTAATATATTAATCAATAAGTATAACTTAATAAAAGTTGTAGGTGCTTAGAATGTAAAACGAGTTAAATGTGTATCAAATTTCAAAATTGTCTCTGCACCTCGTAAATCTGGGGAGACCCTTTGTCATGAGCCCCACCAATGTAATTGGGCAGGAGCTGCCACTGCATGAACTATAATGAACATTCTATTTCATTACACTATAATGAATACCAACTCACAACCAATAATTTCCTTTCTCAAACATTTCAATGAGAATGTCATCAACATCAATACATCACAGTAGTTATACAGAATGATGATGATGATTTTGTCATTGAAATTCATAAGAGAAAAAAATTATTGATTGAGTTGGTGCTTGCTAATATTTTATTCTTATCTTTGATCACAAAGGAAACTGAAAATTTGTGTAATGTTATTTCATTTGATTTCTCGATTTAACAATTGTATACATAATTTGTTTCAATAATTATTTTAACCTATTTAACCCTTTATTTATCACTAATTGTCCCTCCTGACAAATTTATACACTTTTTTATATTTTGATATTATCTCATCTATTTTATCATGGTCTTGTTTATTTATTTCAGTTATCTTCTGTTTATCCTTAAACTCATTAAAATACAATTTATATTCAGCATGGATTTTTATATACTCGTTTAACACCTAAATCTTACATAAACCTATTTTAACCAAATCATGTTTAAATGTTATAATAAATTTGTCATTTTATATGTTCTTATGCAACTATACCATACGTCGCTAATAACAATTTATTTTGTTTTCCATGGCATTAATATCTATTCAAAATCTATAATCAATTAATTCACATATTTTTTAATACTAAAAATTACACAATTTTTGTGAAGCTTCAGTATCTTTTTTATGGAACCTAAAATACTAGTGTATTTCTGAGTGTACTGAGGCTGAATGTAATTTTTTAAATTTATTAAATATATTTAATTTACTTCAAAAAGTTATTTGTTATAAAGGTGCTTGTAATCATCTTGAATTCACTAATTAAATTATACGTAATTATTACGTAACTTGGTGAATACTTTTGAACTTATTTACTGAAGGAAACTCTGGCTTCGTCAATGAAATGATTGTTTCGAAACGCATCTCGCAGTAAGTTCAAAGGTATTAACTCTAATAAGCAATAATTACTTATATTATTATAAAAGGTTGAAAATTTGCTGAAAATACTAGTTTGTGAGAGATATGTATTAAAAAATAACCAGATTTTTTTCAAAATGATAAATGCCATACTTTTAATAATACATAAAAAAAACAAACTCACCCTTAATAATACATTACTCACCCTAAACAATAATGTGACATACCAAGCTCCTCTCTCTAAGTTCACGCCAAACCCAGCACTGCTTAGCTCTGGGAATTTGAACACCATTTTTGAATCACTTAAACACAATTGAATTATTTATGTTGAAAGATGTTTGTATAATGTTCCATAAATTATTTTTTTAAAATATTTATTGTTTGTTATAATAAACCTTCACAACCAGATTTATTATTCTTGAATTTTGTAGTCCATTACGTTCGGTGAATCTTGTTAATCACTTAAACAATAGTTTATGACTATCCGAACTTTAAATTTAGTAAGTTTGTTAAAACTTACTAAGACAGAATGTTTTCGATTGCTAGTTGGCGATCTTCATCAGTGTCTTCTGCTTGGAGATTTCGGGTCAAGCGGTGACGGTTTTAAAGGTAGGTTTACGATAGTATCAAAGAGTATGTGTGATTTGCATTGTGTTTGTTCGTTTAACATCAATCTCAACACACTAGAACAATATGAAATTTACAGACACACAAAAACACAAAGTACAAACATATTAAACGAACAAACACAATACAAATCACACATACTCTTTGATACTATCGAAAACCTACCTTTAAAACCATCACCGCTTGACCCGAAATCTCCAAGCAGAAGACATTGATGAAGATCGCCAACTAGCAATCGAAAACGTTCTGTCTCAGTAGTTTTAACAAATTTACTAAATTTAAAGTTCGGATAGTCATAAACTATTGTTTAAGTGATTAACAGATTTATTAATTATAAATAAATAAAACTTCCTAAGCCACAAAAACTTTTTATTATACCCCATCTCAGGGGGGGGGGGTAAAATGAATAGGCAAAGACACCCCGGCGAGTACATCTCATTAATGGCGCATCGCCGATTACTCCACTTAAAAATATAATCTAATAAATATGCATTATTTGAGAAAAACGTTGATACAGTTTTCTTAATTATTATTAAACAAACAATTCCCTGTTTGTCTCTTGTTAATCGATCGGTTTGAAGTGTTATAACTAAAAGTTATTACAAGTTTCATTATATGAAGCATAGCCGGTAATCACACTTAAAGCTGGTCGGATAACAAGAGACAAACAGGGAATGGTTTGTTTAATAATAGTTAGGAAAACCAACATTTTTCTCATATAATACATATTTATTAGATTTTCGTTTTTAAGTGGCGTAATCAGTGATGCGTCACTAATGGGATGTACTCACTGGGGCGTACCCATTTATTCATCAGCCAAGCAGTTCCTAATCCCCTAGCTACCTAGCTTGCCTCAACTTAACCTGAAATGGGGTATAATGTCCTGATGTACATTTCGATTACAAAGCAATCATCTTCAGAGGAAATTACTGCAAGACTAACCTAGTTGAAAGTTATACCTCAGTTGCTCCAAGTTATTAACCAAATTTATTGCCTAAAAGAAATAACTTATTAGGCCAATTATGTCTAAATAAATCATTCTAAATTTAAATTAGTGATGGTATGCATGGATATATCTTGTACAATATTTTCAATAGTTAATAAAATATGCTTTTATTTATCCAATCAAGTTCAAAAACATTCTTTATAACCTAAAGTGGTTGACAATTGATATTAATAGTTTTTACCAATATTTATTCAATAATTAAATTATAAAAATATGGGGATCTATTCGGATTCGAACTACAAATCTTCATGTTCAAAGTCTAGCTCGCTTTGGCACTGTGCCAACTTTCCAATACCAAGAAATAAATTCCCCTCCCCCTTTGGTTGTCATCGAAATATCCACTGTACAACCTTAATCGGTTGGCATGGTTACCACAAAATATAAATAGTGCTGTTAGGTTAAAAATTAATGAAACAAATAAAATAAACAAACAAAGTAGAAATAAGCAAAGGATTAAATTTGTCTTTTTTCACCTCAGTAAGAATTTACTTTGAAAAAAAAATTATATTTCTTATTTATATATAACTCTTTTTCTGGTATTATCTCTACTACTGTTGAATTTCCCAGAAGGGCAGATTTTGTTCAATTTGCTTTCAGCTTTCTCATAGTGCATTTCATTTCTAAGAATGTTTGACACTAACTGACAAATAGTGTCCTAAGTAAAACAAACCACACCACTCTTCTCTTGGTTTAAATTTCCTTTTCTAGATATATTTATAACTCAAAATTAAAGTTAATATTTACTAGTAACTTTGTTACTAATACTCAAAACTTTGTAAAATTTGGTTTTTGTAATGGTTTAAAACACGAACATTACCAAAGTTATTTTTGCCCCGCCTGTTGAATTCCATAACTCCACAAAAATATACTTTTGTCCCATAAAACCTTATTTAGTATTAATTACCATTAACCATTCTTATTTGAAAAAAGCAGTATTTGTTGTAATGCTCTGAATTCTAACCTGCTTTATTCAAAAATGTTTGAAATAGAACATTTTAAAATGTTTTATAATAACTATAATTGGTTTTAATAATAATAAATAAAAAAAGGATTGTTTATTTGTGTTAAACTTTTTATTACGAGAATAAATAGAGCGTAGATTAAATGATAAAAAATGTCAGATAATTTTGAGGGATTAAATGATAAAAAATGTCAGATAATTTTGAGGGATTAAATGTCAAATAATTTTAAGGCTTCACCATAAACAAGACAAAATTGCTATTGGTGATAAAATTGGTGAGAAGGTATTAAAACAAAACATTTATTTATGAAGGTAGTGATGATAGCCTGTCATTGTCCTCTCAACAAAAGAGATAAGCAATGACAATAGACATTTCTTTCTTTACTACCTAAACAACCAATCAGTAGCATTCAAAAATAGAAAGCTGATTGATTAGCATTTGTTAGTTGTAAAACTGCATGTATGAATATATGTGTCCTTGTATCTTGATATTAGGCCACTAAAATGTTTGGCCTAGAGACTCCTAGCATTTATGTCATTTTGTATCTAATTGTAACACCCTTCTACCAGTACTGTGGATCCCACGGCACCCTCTATGTACAAAACCAAGGTCATCACTTCATAGGTCAAGGACTACTTATTTCAATATTTTACCATGACTGTGTGATAAAGAGAGAAAATGAAATAAACACAAATTAGCAAAACAAAACATTTTTAATCTGTGAAAGATTGTCAATATCAGTTACTTGTTAAATCAATGACATTCGCTCTAATTACAGTTGTAATTTACTCAGAAAGAAATTTAAGTCTATTAAAAAGAATCTACCAAGCATACAAAATTACTCTTACCTAGGCATTAAAAAATTCTCCTTAGTGAGAAATAAACAAACCAATAATCTTTTGGTAAACGTGAAAAGCATGACAATCAACTCAATGGTTCTTAAAGGTTTGATACATAATCATACCTACAAACATTTCTGATACAAAGATTAATAACACATATCACAATACTGATTATATACTTACTATTACATTTATAAATAATTTTGTAATCTAAAAGTGAAAATTACATGTATGAGGACAACAACTGTGAGTCCTGCTTTCCACTCGGAATGATCTCATGCATTATAATCGTAACTACTACTATCAGAGAAGCTGTTTATATATCTGCATTAGTGTTAACGACAGTTTTGTTTTTATAAATGTGCCACACTTAAATGGTTGTATTGAGCAAAAAATGGTTGATAAAATAAAAATTATTTTGACAACAGCTTATACTAGGAACCAAATATTTGAATAAAGAAATAATAATAAAATTTATTTGGAATTTTTAAATATATACAGCTTTTTAAATTTTAAAGGTTTAATACATTTTCAAATTTTGAAGTTATACAAAAAATTTCATAGATTAGTATAAAAGAGCAATTTGTAACTTTTTCAACAAAAAAAAAATAAACATTTAGATTTTGAAAATTACTTTTTGATCTTAAAGGACTTAGAAGTGACTAAACCAAAATATATGTAATTTTTATTCCTTCAGAAATATGTAATTAACACATAATTTTAATCCAGAGAGCACAAACTTACCTGTTATTTTATTAACACTATTATCCTATTTGTTTTTACACAAAGTCACACATATTTTACACAAAAATTTACTTTTACATTGATATAACCACCAGACATAAAATCAATCAAAAAACAAAGGTGTTTGAATGAAAACACTTGTGATAAGCTCTGATAAGATAGCTTCAGTTAAAGATTAACCGTAGGTGTGGTCTGATGTTGATGCTTGTTTATATAACATACTTTTGAATAGTGGCTTCTTCCCTCTCCTGTTTAACATCTACTGAATAATTTATTTTCTACAATTAGCTTTAACTTTGAGACACTTTGGAAAGAGATTTCCTGTTTACAAGACATTTTAGTGTTAAATTTCAAAAAAATAATAATAAATATATAAATTTAAATATATGTATATATATATATATATATTCTTGATATTTTACGTTATCCATTGTTTTTCCGTTGCACTGACTTTATGAAGTTAATATATTACTATTGTAAGTAATTTTATCCATTATTAAGTGCAATGATTTTACCTTGAGTGATGAGGCGCCTTTCGGTCACTTGACCATTGTCGAATCACTGTGATTCGACAATGGTGAAGTGACCGAAAGGCGCCTCATCACTCAAGGTAAAATCATTGCACTTAATGGTGGATAAAATTACTTACAATAGTAATATATTAACTTCATATATATATATATATATATATATATATATATATATATATATATATATATAGGCACCTTTCGGTCACTTGACCATTGTCGAATCAAGTGACCGAAAGGTGCCTCATCACTCAAGGTAAAATTATTGCACTTAATGGTGGATAAAATTACTTACAATAGTAATATATTAACTTCATAAAGTCAGTGCAACGGAAAAACAATGGATAACATAAAATATCAAGAATATATATATATATATATATATATATATATATATATATATATATATATATATATATCAGTAATCAATTTAATATTATAATTGTCTGCTATATGAGGGTAAGTCAATTATTATTTACAATTTAGTTAAATTTTACTTTATGTTGGTAGTACTGTCATTTTGTATTAATGAAGAATGCTTTGTTTATTTGTTGTTGTCTGGTAGGTTTTCTTATAGCTGTTGAGCTGTTAATCATGGCTGCTTCAATTTCTATTTGCACCAAAGAAGAACAATATTGAGTAATCTGGATTTTGTGATTGAAGACTTTTCGTACAGTACAGGAACAATGATTTGCCACAAGAGTGTCTACGGATGGATTGAAAAATTCAAAAATTATTGCACAAGTGTTACGCATGATGGAACCAAATGACCGTTTACCACCACTGATGAGTAAAACATTGAGCATTCATGTGGAGTGGTTCTCTAAGACAGACGAGTAACTATTGACGAAGTGGCACACCGTCTGCAAATTAGTCATGGTTCTGCCTAGAAAATCATACACAACAGACATGGGTTTTATACAGTTTGTGAAAGATGGGTCCCAAAACAAATCATACAGTTGCATAAACAAACGCCCTTGGACATCTGCCAAAAACTTTTGGATCGCCATCGTAACGAACAGGACAATTACTTAGACAAGATCATTACTTGTGGCGAAACATGGATCCATCATTACGAGCCAGAGAGTAAACGGCAGAGTATGGAATGGAAATACTCAAATTCACTGCAAGAAAAAGTTCAAGATCCAACCATCGCATAAAAACTGATGCTTACAGTTTTTTGGAACTCACAAGGACCAGTACTGGAACATTATGAGGAAAGGGACACAACAATAAGCAGTGAACATTGTAGTGAGATGATTATTGCCAAGCTAAAGCCTGCAACTCTAAGCAAATGCTGAGGACTGCTGTCAAAAGGTGTTGTGTTATTGCACGAAAATGCCTGTCCGCAAACTGCTGTCCAGTTTAAACGCTCCAGAACCTCAATTTTGCCATACTGGCTCATCCTCCATATTGTTCCCAGTATTGTTCCTTCTGACTATCACTTGTTTGGTCCACTCAAAGAAGCATTGCAAGAAGCGGTGCATTAACACCTAAGACCATTTTTTATGAGGGGATCAGAAAGCTTATATAATGATGGAATAGGTATGTTGAAAAGCAAGGGAACTATGACGAAAAATGATGTACAGTAAAATTATGTATGTTTCCTATTTTATTACAAAAAAATTGTAAGGCTACATTGCGGAAAATAATTGACTAACCCTCGTAGTTTGTAATCAAGCCTTCACAGTTATCAGAGACATAAAATACCCTCATATTCGATCTTTAAACTATCCCTCTATAAGTATACTTCTTTCAATCATCAATTCTGTCATGGCAAACTTTCGTCTCAATCACATACACTCATATTTATATTTTGCAGTTTTTGTGTTGTTGTATGCCTTAAGATTTTTTAAATACATAAAAAAATGACACAATAATATAAAGTTCCCAATGGAAACAAAACACAATCACCTTCCAAGATCTCACAAAAAAAAACAACAAACATTTAAAATATACAGAAAGACACCGCCCAACCACCTAAGACAGAGTTATAGAACACACGTCCAAACCCTACCCCCCATGCAATACAAACACGCCACCCTCCATTCCATGATACACAGGCTAATCATATCCAAGAGAAATGGTTACAAACACACCCTTGTTAGGCAACATAATATGCAAAAACCCACACACGCATAAACAACAAAAAGCCACAATAACATAAAAACAAAAAATATATAACATTATCATATCACGACAACACATCAGAAAAAACAGCTTCCTCATTTCTTAAACACAAGTACAAAGTCACCTTTCCTAACACAACCAAAAAACATCTATACAACACACAAATACTCCAGAACAAACACAACAGGGAAGGAGTAAACAAGATCACATGTAGCAACCGCCCCAGGCTTTACATAGGTCAAACAGGGAGGAACTTTACTACAAGATACAAGGAACACATAAAAAGCACACAACCCAAATCAAATTTTGTCATTCAAATACAGAACACACTACACAAATACACCAACATAGACACTGATCTAAAAGTTCTTTATTTTATCAAAAAAGCAACAATTTAAAGACGACCGCAAATTACGAGTTATATAAACACCACAAAAACCATCCACAACACATTCTAAACGACAAAACACGTAATAAAATGCTTTATTTGAACACATAATTAACAACTACACTACGAACAATGACACACCACAGAAAACCAATATACGAGGTCTGTTCAAAAAATACGTGGACTGTTTGAATGTCGCGGCTCTAGTTAGTTTCAGGAGAATCCTCTTGGTGTCGCTAGGTTCGTATAAATCAGCTGATTAAAACGCGGTATTTCAGTCGCAGATATCTTCATTTGTTGATGAGTTACACGCAGTTTAGTAAAGAGTGTTTTTTTCATTTGTCGGATTGTAAAATGGACAGCCTGAAGGAGCAACGAATTGCTGTGAAATTTTGTGTAAAACTAGGGAAATCTGCAACAAAAACATTTGACAATGCTTAACACGGCCTATGGCGATGTTGCCATGAAGCGTATTGCATGTTTCAAGTGGCATGAATGTTTCAAGGGTGCCCGACAGTCAATTGATGATGATGAGCGTCCTGGACGTCCTTCAACATACTGACGACCCACACGTTGACAAAATCAACACCCTGGTACGCAAAAATCGACGTCTGACCATTAGGGAGCTTTCCGAAGAGTGTGGGATATCAGTTGGATCTTGTTACGAGATTTTGACCGAAAAATTGAAGATGCACCGCGTCTCTGCGAAATTTGTGCCATGCCTGATGACCGACAACCAAAAAGCCAATCGTGTCCGGGTTTGTCGGGAACTGCTTGATCGTTCAAATAAAGATAAGAACTTTTTGTCAAGAATTATAACCGGTGATGAATCATGGATGTATGGTTACGACAATGAAACGAAGGTCCTATCCTCCCAATGGGCGAGTCAAACGTCCCCAAGACCCAAAAAAGCTCGCAAAGTTCGGTCGAATGTAAAGGTGATGCTAACAGTTTTTTTTTATGCTAAGGGTGTTGTTCACTACGAGTACTTCCCTGAAGGCTCTACAGTCAACTAGATTACCTACATTGAAGTACTGAAACGTCTGAGGGACGCCGTCCGATGCAAAAGGCCAGAACTGTTGAGAAGTGATAACTGGTTTTTCCATCACGACAACGCTCCAGCTCACTCAGCACTCAGAACTTGTGAGTTATTGACCAAACACTCGATCACTGTTCCCCCCCCCTACTCACCTGACCTTGCTCCTTGTGACTTTTTCTTATTCCCAAAACTCAAAAGACCAATTCGTTGCTCTTTCAGGCTGTCCATTTTACAATCCAACAAACGAAAAAAAACACTCTTTATTAAACTGCGTGTAACTCATCAACAAATGAAGATATCTGCGACTGAAATACCGCGTTTTAATCAGCTGATTTATACGAATCTAGCGACACCAAGCGGATTCTCCTGAAACTAACTACAGCCGCGAAATTCAAACAGTCCGCGTATATTTTGAACAGACCTCATACCCCTGACACAATAATATAACACACTTGAGCAACAACCTTGTTCATGACTCACATCATTGAACAATGCACTGATCTAGAGCAAAATGCATGTGCTGAAATATATCAGTAAGTAGTGGTTTTTTTTGCCAAGTGATATCAATAAAAATAATACTTACATTTTGTTTTATTTATGGTTCAATATCTTTCACCGTATTAAGAAATATCAAAAGTGACTCAAATCTAGAAATAGTTTACCTTCTGAATAATAGAACAACTATAAAAAGGTTAAAACCATATACAAACTGAACCTAACATTATTGTTGGTACAACTTGACATAAATACTTGATTCATATACTCGTATAGACAAAAAAAGGTTTTAAGTTATTTAATGTCATAATAATTGTAATATATACTATGCTTTTTCTATATAATTTTATTTAGGTAATAGGACAAACAGCCTATTAAGGACACAGAGGCAGCAAACTACTTAATACATAAGTAGATGTAGCTTTTATTACATAAAACACTTTGTAACCACATTGATAAATTTCATTTGGTTTCCCTTAGATATTTATGTTATTTCATATTATTATTTTATTGTTACATTAAAAATATAGATGTAATTGAAAGCTATTTTAAAGGTACTATCTCATAAAAATACTTGAGTTTTCATTTAAGTTGTACAAATTATATCTGTTAACAATTTCTGTTATATTAATCTGTGACTAAGTAAAATTGATTTGTTTTGTCCAGTTTGTATCTTACATGATTATAATGAACCAAAAGCTGGTTCAAATAGTAAGATCCGTTTTCTGAGAAGTAATAGTCACTTAGTAGATTTTGTCAAGTTTTTAGATTTAAAAATATTGTCACTAATTATTTCAAGATACCCACACATGTGTAATTAATGAATAATAATTGTATTTTAGAGTAAAAAATCTCATGAAATTAATTTTTCAATTATATGTATAGGAGGAATTGTAACTTTAATTCTAACAAATATTTAGTACTAGCGACATTTTAATGCTAATTCTGTGTCAGGGTAATTTTCGTGATGTAAAACAATTGTTCATAAGAGAATTGCATATTAATAAGTCTTGATTACAAAACAATGTATGCTACATCTGAAACAATGTCATATCAAAAGCGTTATAAGTGAGTTCATCTGTATAAACATTAAATTTTAAATAACTAGGTTTATCAGAAAATTTTATTTTTCTGTTTTTAAAACATTTGGGCCATAAGTTGAGCAAAAAAAAATTAATTAGGCTTCAAATAATTTATTACTCATGTTTACACTCACAGAGGTTATTGCTTAAATTATAAATGCAGTTGACTTGCGAGTCAGGTAATGTTTCAATAACAGCTAAGTTATCGTCATCAGGCCTACAATACATAAGTACACAATTAAAAATTACCAACAATAATAACAATAGTCCACAAATAAACATAGCTACAATGAATTTCTTATACTTATAAAGCATTAAATAAACCACTAAATTGGTAACCTCAAAAAAATTTTCAAACAACAGTTACAATCTCACTCAAGTCAGGAATAAAATACATTTACAGTTATAAGTTATAAAATAACAAAATTGAATCAAATAAATATTGCAAAACAACCCAGTGAAATTTCAAATAGTTAAACTAGTCAAGACCAAGTATTTTAAGTTTATTAATAAGGTGTGCATAAAATATACCAATTTTATAGTGTCTTCCTTATTATTAATAGCATTCTTCTGTAACTTAATATGGAACATCTCAGAAAAAATATGCCTTTGCCAATTACTTTCAGAGTCCCAATCATAGGGATTTTTAAAATCAAAACTATGATTAAACTCCTTGATGTAATTCTTATGACCATATCAGATACACAAAGTTTTTTACTCCTCTTTTCATGCGCACTCATACATACATTAAACGCAATTGTTTTTTTTCATGTTTTATGTAATGAAACTGGTTGTTGTGTAATGTTTTATAAGTACAGTAATACATCGATTTACTCTACCCCGTCTAACTCGGTTTCCAAGTTACGTGGTTTTAAATCATGCTGTCTGCGTTATGCAGAAACTGGCCTGTTCTAGAAGAAATTGCCTAAGAGAACTTTTATAGCACATGAAGAGAAAATATTTCCAGGTTTTAAGGCCGTCAAAGACCGATTGACAGCGATGGTTGGAGCAAATACAGCTGGTGACTGTAAGTTACAACCTCTCATAGTTTATCTTTCAGAAAATTCAAAGGCATTAAAAAATATTTCTAAAGCTATCTTGACTAAGATTTTGGAAGTCGAATCGGAAGGCTTGGGTAAGAGCTTCTTTTTTTGAGGACTGGTTTGATCATCATTTCATACCTCAAGTTGAACGTTTAAGTCGGTCTAAACAAATTCCTTTTAATTGATAATGCACCTGGTTATCCTCCTACTACTTAAACTAACTTCGACACATGCGTGAAAATGTTATTTTTGCCAAAAAAACAACTAGTTTACTTCAACCGATGAATCAGGGAGTTATCAAAATATTCAGAGCTTATTACACAAGATCATTTGCGCATCTGCATGAAGCTATGAGACAGAGCAACAAGCTCTCTGTTGAAGATTTTTGGAAACGATTCGATTTTTAGATGCTTTGAGAATCATTGGACAATCTAGGAATGAAATTTCACAAAAAACTTTGAATGGCATTTGGAAAAAGGTGTGTCTATTTTTTTCGCCACTGAAACTCAAGCGGAATCAGTGCCAGAGTCAGATGAAATTGCTAATGTGATTGAAAAATGTGTCGGTTTCGCCCGACAACTTAATTTAGAAGTGGATAGTGATGACATTCAAGAACTGTTGGATTTACACAAAGAGGAGCTGAAAATGAATTGATGAGCTCATAGTAATGCATGCACTAGAGCAAGATCTTAAAAACGCAGATTCTTTAGACCCAGTTAACGTAGAAGATGAAGTGACGATGACGGTTAGAAACTTGACAAAATTCCTTAGTTTAATTGAACGAGGTTTACAACTTTTGGAAAACAAACTCCGATGAGCATATTTCTCGTAAAACAAAATAATTAGTGAGTTTTCAAGGATCTGCGTGAGAAGAAAAAAATCTTCAATTCGTCAAACAAATTTACTAGATTTTATGAAGCCTTCTATGTCAAAATAACTTTATTTACTTACTTTTTTGCAATATGTATGTATACAATATATTTTTTTGTTGCATTGTGTATTTAAGATTTTAATACATACACATTTTTCTTCTAAATTAATAATTTATTTAGTCTTTGGTTCCAATTAAACATGATTCCTATCTGATAGAATGGAAAATTATACCCCGACTTAAGCGAATTTGACTTACAGAGCTATTGCTCGGTCCCACCTATCATGTAAGTACAGGATATTACTGTTTAACAAATTTCATTATAGCTATGTTTATTTGTGAATTATAGTTATTACTGCTGGTAATTTTAATTGTGTACTTATTTATTGTAGGCCTGATGACGATAACATAAATACTATTGGAACGTTGTCTGTGTAATTAAATAGTTGTACATGACTCCCAAGTCAACCGTTATTATTATTTATACAAATAATGTAGTTGGATACAAATGGGAAATGAAAATTAAAAAAGCAAGATTGCATCATAATGAAATTGATGGAGCGTTCCAAGAAATAAAAGATAAAAACACCAAAATAAAAATATAGACTATATGATTATGAGAATAAAAAACTGAATCAGCAACCAAGAATTAATATAAATAGATTAAGGAATGTAATGGTGCAAAAACTGTAAATGGTTGAAGAGTTTAACTCCATTTGCTACCACTAACTAGAAAATCTAAGATATAAGTAAAATGAAAATGATTTAAACTACAGTAGAACCCCTCAAATCCGAACATGATTTGATAAAAACCAAATTTTAATAAGTATCTAGAATTTAATGAAATATATACTGAATGTTTGCTCCTTTCTGCCTCTCTTGTGTAAACCATAAAAATACAGCCTTTTTTCATTCAAACCAAAATATTTTTATTCATAGAAACTTTTGCGAGATGGCGTTGTCCCAAAGCCTTTTCACTTGTAGCAATGCAAAACTGTTCAACTTTTGATACAGAAATATGTAATGAATGCTCTTCTAAAAACAACACACTTCTGTCAAATGCATAATATATAGGAAATCCAAACTTTTTCGGCAAATCCGAACAGGCTATAGCCCCAATTAATTTGGATTTGAAGGGTTCCACTGTACGTGAAAAATATATAAGTTGATACTCTAATTTTCAATGTAAATGAAATTATAAAGCAGTCAAAATTGCTAATTAAACCCTAATCCTATACAATTATCTACAACCAGGGATTGTAGACAGGAAGAATTGGGAAGTGATGAGGAAAATTGGATATAAAAAAAATTGGTATCAATGAAAAAACGGAGAATAGGTGCATAAGTAACTATAAAATGCTATAAATAATATTTACTTTTATTTACAAACTGTAAAGTCTTTTAAATGCTTCGGTCATAGGCCTCACAATTTTGATGATTTATTTTTCAAATCTAATATTTATATAAACAATTTTTAAAAATGTAGCTCTACTTATGTCTTATAAATAACACAATCATATTGTCGTTTACATATCTTGTAAATAAAGATAATTGTTATCTCTAGTTTCATTTTTGTTTTCTGTATCTATGTTTTATATTTATGGTAAATCTGACTACAAGAACCAATTCTCTCAATAAAGATAAATTTAATTACAATACTTAAAATAATTAAGAAATAAAAAAGAAAATTTCAGGCAATACTACTTACACACAAAAACTTAAATAGATACAGAAATTTTAATCCCGCTGTGTTGAATAATGGTTAATCATTATGGTAAAACTTTTGTGCTGGTGGTGATGTTGGATAGCTTCGTCTCTTATCCAAGCCAAAAGGACTCATGGGATTAGCTGGGTAACGTAGTTCAATTACTTTGTCAAAAAACCTGGAAAGCTTTACTGCAGAACTACTTCCAGCTGCTATAGAACGGACTTGATGGCAATCCTGAAAACCAAACAAAATTTACAGAAAAACTATTTTAGTGACAATACAGATTCGATTATTTAAATATGGATAATTACAGTTGACAAAGTTTTACAAATTTTCTGTTCTGAAATTTAATAAATAACATCTTTTAAAATACAATGTAATTTACATAAATAAACTTTGTCATATCATAAAACACCCTTTGTTTTAAAACCTAATTTATAAAAAAGGCTGAAATTTCCTGAAATACAAATATTTCCTGGCATTATAAAAACTAATGCTTTAAACCATATTAAAAAATATATATAACAAAATAAGCCAATTTAATGTGTCATGGATATATGTCCAAAATACACTCAAGTATACCCACAAGCAATTCGAGAAGTAATGAGAATAAGTCGTAATCAAGATGGATTTTTGGTTAATGAACCCGTAACCGATCAATGGGCTTGTTATTTATGCAAAAAGAAGTACAAGATAAGGATTTGGTTCAACAAACTTCTTGCAATATGATGAGAAAAGGGGGTGGAGAAGTAACCGTTTCAGTAGTGTCTAGCTCCGCTTAGCCGCAATGGACTAAATCCTTCCCACATGTCCTCATATATGCTTCTTTTTATATAAAGTGTGGGTCGATTAGAGATGTTCCAATGTTCCAATTCTTTAGGAAAAACCTCTTAATATCTCAAATCTGCAAAAGAAAGCATGGGATTTTCATAATAGTCAACTTGAGGGGCTACTGATATTTCAGTAGGAAAAATAACAAATGGCAATGCAATGAATGATATAAAGATATTTGATGACATTGTTTACAGTTATTTTGAAGGTGTCTTTGAAGCTAAAAAATAGTAGCTCAAAAACAGTTAAAGAAAACTACTTCAAGAAGAACTTTAAAATGGTAAAATTATTTCTACAATAGTAAATGAAAGAAGTAAAACTTGATGGAAATGGTAGATATAGTTAAAACTTGCTAGTTTAATAAGCATTGTAAAGAGTAGTTGATGTCTTTCACTCTTTACTGAAACTTACCTAAGAAGTAAGTATAAGATTTAAGACAAATCATAAAAATGTTTTAGCAGATCAAGAATGTAGCAGTGTTTAATGCAAATAAGTATGGACACATCCAGAGCAAATTACAGGTATATAAAGGAAGTTTATAATTCCTATAGAGGGAGCTAAAGCATTCTCCAATGAGACTAACGAGATTTATTCTGACAGCGCCAGAAACATTCACTCTAACTTGCAGACTCTTGGTATATTTTACAAAATGATGTTGAGATCCCTACAAGAGAAGATATAATAAACATTCTGAAGAAAATAAGAAATAAATTAACTACTGAGCCAAAGAGGATTCTATTTTTAATCCTTTATAAAAACTGTCCAACAAACCGACCTATTTTTCACTGTTTTACAAGTAACACAAAAGTGGCCACTCATATCGGGTTCAGTAATTATAAGGCCATTTCTTATACATTCTTATAGAATCATTTTTAAACAGAAGGTTTGTTAGGGTCGGGATCCTAGCCCTGTGAGACCTGTAGCACAGTGGCAGCTTCAGTAGGTAGGCCTTGGCCTACCCAACTTTTTATTATATCTATTTCTTAGAATCCGTCTTAATTGTCAATCATTTGAAAACATAAATGCTATCTATCTATGTAAGATTTTTAAAAATGCTTATAAGATTATAGCGAAATTCAGAATGCACCAAGCAACAATAAAATAGCAATAATCGCTCTTCTGTTTAGCTTATTTATCTATTTGCCCTAAAAGTAAAAATGCCTTCAAACAGAATTTTAAATGAATACTAAGGGAGGGCACTAGTTAACCTCCCCTCGATAGTCACATCTCAGCTAAACTGTGACTACCCAAATAATAAACCTTTAAGACGCCCCTGCTGTAGCATTGATGAAACTTTACCATGAAGACCAGTGACAAGTTTTTTGTTGTTGTAACTGATCATGTAAATATTTGGAAGACAATGAGATTTTTAATCCAGTGATCCAAAAAGGTTTTGTGTCCAGGGTTTCAGGTTGTTTAAAGCATAAAGCTTTGTTGATAAAAGCGCTTTTGGATGCTCTCAAACATGAAATATAGATCTTAGTTGTATGGCTTGACCAAGGTAATACCTTTAGTTCAAAGAAACACTATCTTTCACAAAATGCTTTATCTCACTTTAAAGTACCTCTTATATTATTAAAACTTATCTTTTCTTATTATGAAGACCTTTACTTCAAAATTGATACGCAACAATAGAAATCTCGGTGATTCAGTTTGAAAAAGGAGTTTTTCAAGAGTGTTTATTCGTCCTTGGGGGATTAAGATAATTTTTAATTACATTAAAATGAACAGCAAGGTAGCCAATATGTGTTCAAGAAGAGTTATGTGTATCAAGAAGTTTTATTCCTAGAGACATCTATGGGAAGTGTAAGCTTGCACTGTGAAGTGTTATGATGCCAAAATGATGGAAAAAGATCAAGTCATGATGAGTTCTATATTCTTGTGTGATGAGATAGGCTTGTGTGAAGGTCTTTCATTTATGAATGAACTCCTGAGATGATAAAGTTCTATGCTAATGCTATTCAATGTATCTTACCTTACTCAATCAATTTAAAGAGGTAGGCATTTTCCATTATTAACAGCTGTGCATTATGGTCCTGTAACAATACTGCATATACGAGCCTCGTATATGCAGTGTATGCAACCTCGTATTATCAGGCTGTCTAGTTTCACAGATAGAATATGGATATACTTGGTAACATGATCAAGTCTTAACTTTGTCAGGGACACAGTGACTTTGACTACTGCTCAACCCAGGTTTCTTGAAATGGAGAAACGCTCTGGATTCACCTTTGTCAAACTAGGAGAGAAGATTCCAAAAAGAGCAAAAGTCAGTGTAGTGCCTTCTATTATTGAAAAAAGTACTGATTAGATAATTGTTACAGACAAAGGAAAACAACATAATGGTTTTTTCAAGAGATAGCTGTGACTTGTTTGGTAATAATCACACTTTTTTTGCAAAAATTTGAAACTGATTGTACCTTGGGATACTCACATTCTTAAATGGAACGGATTAGAAATAAATATGTATACATCACTGTGTTCGTTTCAGCACATGAAAGTCACAAGTGCTAATTACATGCAGTCAAAGTCAGTCTGACTACCAAAACATTATACACATTTTTGAAGAATCTAGGTTTGGAAAGAAAGCATATAAGCTTTTTCTTGAGGTAGATTTCAAAGACTCACTTGGGTCATCTTACAGAATCTGGCTCAGAAAATCTGAAGGTTTGATTCAAAGAGGGGAAAGATGCACATAAAAGATCTTTAACCCTTCTACACAGTTATGAAACAATAACTGGCTGTTTCTCGGCCTCCTCCTGGGCTGAGAAATAAAAATAAGGAATATGTTATTACAGTTTAGATGCTGATCCTTTTATTCTATCACTGATGGGGCTCAAAATATGAGAGATTCCATTGTATTGATATTACTTTATAGTCTTAAACACTTGATGCCTTTTAAAATAATACTAATAGAAATTTTTTAGGTTAATGACAGATCACAGACAAATTCATGTTTTTACAAAATCTATGTTTCTAATTTCTTTCTGAAATTTCATTTCAAGAGCTAAATTTTATTACTCTAATATTTAACCATAGTTTACAATTTATAAAATTCATAACAATACATTAAACATAGTAAAAACCACACAATACACACTCTTAATAAATATTCACATTTACAAGTTAATTTTTTTTCATGTGAAAAATAAAATACAGTAGAACCTCTCAAACTCGACACAATGTGGACTTAAAGGGATCGAGTTTTGAGGTTGTCGAGTTTTAGGGAACGTAAATAAAAATAACTAGGAGATGAATAAAAACGCTTATTTAGAGTACTAAAATTGTACATTTATTGATTTATTATATACAATTATATATTTATATCAACATTTATAACTTATAATCAAAAAATTTAAAAAAATTTGAGACAAAAGGCTTAGTAGAATCTGAAAATACTGTGTTCATTACAATTGTTACTGAAGTTGTTTATGCTGCTTATGAAAAGTTCATCACAGTTAGTTATGGGAAGTTTTCTGAAGACTAGAAGAAAAGTGTAAAAGTAAACTTACTGAAGTCGTTTGAAAAACCCTGTGATTGAAGACTGCTTTTCTGTCTCCACACGGCGTCTTGCAGCTTGATCACGGAGTCGCCTGAGGAACAGAATCTCCACTCCAGTCGCATTTTGCTGTTCTAAGTACTGCAATGTCCCTTCAATAAATTTCTCAGCCTCACTGTGGCTAACTTTTCTTTCTTGTCGATGGTCCTCTTGCTCTTCTTCTTCCGAATCGTCCCCTTCTACATCACGCCCTTTGACAGCTGTGATAATTTCATCTTCTCTTAATGGTTCTGATGCTCTGTCGAAATCCATCCATTCAATGGATCATTGCTTGATGGCGTTCCCTTCTCCCTGTGCACACAGAACCATTGGTTTCGCCGACTTTTTCGAACTCTGCATTTCTTATTGTTTTTCGTTCCGCGATGGATTCTGTACACTGTCTTTTCAAACACCACGATTCAATTTCAGATTTCTTTTTCTTCCAACCGAATACTGTAGACCTACCGATGTTCAAGTCCAATGCTATTTTATTTATGCTTTCACCACGCTCAAATCTTTTTAGGGCACCAAACTTTGCTTCCATTAACACTGACACTTGTTTCCTCTTCTTCTTCGCCATACTGTCGCTCTATATTCCAGCACAAAACTCGTTGTCAACCACTCTCGAACAAAAGCAACTGATCACAACTGTGTCTCAACAAACACTAAACTGAACGCCCAGTGACGACAATGTAGTGACGGTAGTTTATGACCTGCCCGGGAATCCCAGGTCAACGCGCGGCCTCACGATAAGGAAAGTGGCCACAAAAATCCCCGAACATGTGCAAACAATCGCCCGCCCCAGCTGGGCAGGTAAAGGGTGCGTTGAACGACCTTGGAAAACCCAGTAACCTAGTCTGAGTCTCTAGCGCTCTCGGGCGGCCTATGTACTGATGGAAAGCTTTACGTTATGGGCGGGGTAAAAAAATATTAATTCACCAGCCCTGTCGAGTTTTACGGAATGTCGAGTTTTCGGGAATTGAGTTTGAGAGGTTCTACTGTACCACAAAATTTAATTGAGGGTTGTAGTTATGTGGTTTTATTTGTAAAATTAACTCCATAATTAGCCTGTGAAGAGCCTGTGGCAAAAATTGTGAAACATCTACTGAAATGGACATTCCAGATACATCAAAAATATAAGGGGTAATTTATTTCAAATATATATTAACCTTTGGCATCTGTAGTGCGGGATATCTTAATTGGACATGAATTAGGAAACATATATATAACACAATATCTCAGTATTTACTGGTTTTAAAATCTGTATCTTACTGAAGTTTGAAAAAAAATCAAAGTGCTGGAAAATGCTGCATGGTACAAACTAACACCTATAATACAATTATCATATTTGACCACTTACTTATTGTCAGCAATTTGTTATCATATCAACAGGTATTCTTTACGAAATCTATACATATCCAAATTCTTGGTAGTCATTAGACACTCGCTATCACCCGAGAATTCTCAGAAATTTATTTTTACATTCTGAGTGTTCTGTTACCTGTATATTTAGACATCTGTTACCAAATTATAAGATACTGATAGCCTTATAGTAATATGACTCTGCGTCACAAATAAACATATAAAAAAGACTCAAGACGCCTTATTGGACTTCAGATTTTCTAATAACACCAAAAAATTTCCATTTAATTAAAACACAATACCAACCCGAATGACGCCTTGTCCAAAATTAAAAATAAAAATTAGGTTGGTTTAATTTCTCAGAACATTTTATCAACTAAATGGGTGACCCTACTTGAAATAAACTTTATAGTTCTTAGAACAGAAATCTGTGTCCACTGAACATGTAGTACCATTTAATCATAAGGTAAGAGATTTCAAGAAAAATGTCTAAATTATCTATAAATATAATGATTTGTATATAAAAATCAAGCAATGATTACTAGTCTACATAGATTCAAGCCCAACATCATTGTGATGAATGATAACCTAAATAATGAGTCTGATATTATATTTAACAAAATATCTTTACACAATTTATACATTCTAGATTTTGATCTCACAACTAAAAACCAAACACAAAAATATGCATGGATCCGATACACTATGGAGATAGACATGCAAGCAATATCTATATTGTCCTTCACTAGTAGCAAAAGTAATTCTGAAAAAAGATTTTGAGTTGTTTGTCAATGTTGCAATGTCTTTTTTATTATGTTTTGTTTCGTAAGTTAATCATGTGATTTTTTTGACAATTTGAATACAATTCACAGATTTCTAAGTGGTAAGGTGTATTGTGGATACACTTAATCATTTATTTCATTATATACAGTAGAGCGTCACAAATCCGGCTCGTTGCTTCAGCGTGTATGACATTCGGAGTAAAGAGTTATGGTGTAGTGACACTCTGCGCCACTACAATATATATCTAAACTTAGTGTTATCTTTAATTATAAATGCAAAGAAGATACATCAATTCCAATAAAATCCGTCATAACTAAATTTAAAGGCAACATACAGTATATTTAACCATGATTTAAATTTGTTAGATTCGTATTTTCTGCACGTTAATCAATGTGTATTGTAACCAATCACCAAAATAATAAAATTTATTATTAAACTTAATTAAACTTTAATATTAAGTTATAATATACTACTGTTCAAAAAGCAATAAAAGACTTTTTCACTCAATAAGTTAGTACCAGCATGTTTTTTTTTTTGCTTTCTGTGGTATATATTATTATGAACATTATATATTCTTTTTTACTTTTCAAGCCCTCTGATATCTATTTTGTAATAATTCCTGTTTTAATTCAAACCTACTGAATACTCTAAGCATTAAAATAGATTAAAGTTAATGAAATATTAATAATATCCGGTTGTTTAGAGAATGTTTAAAAATCCGGACAAATCAGTAGTCTGGATCGGTCCCAGTCCAAATTGATCCGGATTTTTGACGCTCTAAAGTATTGAAAAAAAGAAAAACCACACAACTAGTTTTATTCTAATAATACAGGTTGTATAAACAAGACAACTACAAGACCATACCACATTACATAAAATTAAAAATTTAACAAAAGAAATAAACTATAACTATAAATAACCACTTCATGACAGCTGTGACAACCAACAGTATAATGGAAGGTTTCCTTTATCTCCAGGTATATAATTGGTTTAGGAACTGATATTTTTGTCATTTATATTTTACTTTAAAATATGCAATCCATAAGTAATTCATATATAAATAAAAGCAACAAAATTAGGTCAATCCTGATCTTCATAGCATAAGTATTTAACATAGTAAAGATATATTATTACTCTCGGAAATTTTGTATGTCTTTCTACTACCTAAAGATCATCACAATGGGTCTTCAGAGGTTACAAATTGTATTTATACAATACACTTGGTCTTTCTGAAGATTTTATAAGCTATAGAAGAACAAACATTGTGGAAGATCAATTCAAATTCTAATACAGACCAAAAAAATTTCATCTGCTCCACATTCTTCTGCAATGGTGGATGATCTTCGCTGAGGGTGGGTCCGAAATTCAGCAGCAAGATCTATTTTCGTTCCAATGACAAGAATGGGAACCTGAAAATTATTATCTAAATTAATTTTAAACAAAATGAACAATGAAGACACATAATTTAAATGTTATAATTTTTAATTTTATATTTGTTGATTCCATCTTCACGTGAGCTACTAGTTTTCACTAAACAATTATAAATATTTATAAACTTGCCTATAGTAGCAAGTACTTGTATTTGTTAAGGACGGCTGTTTCGGGAGATGTGTCCCATTGTCAACTCAGACCAACACCGAGTTACGGTCTGAGTTGATAATGGGATACATCTCCCAAAACGGCCGTCCTCAACAAATATAAGTACGTGCTATATAGGCAAGTTTATAAATATTTATAATTGTTTAGTTTTAATTTTAACTTGTATCATGTATTCAAGGGACATTTATAATAAACTTTTCATGATATTTTCAAACCTTTTGTCTGTTCAAAAGTATTTTTATGTGCACCGTAATATCTTTTTACTGTCATTAATGTACTCTTTTAATGTCTTGCTACAGTAAAAATATCGCTGCAAGATATGTAATAATGTTGAAGAGGCTACAGTAAATAAAAGTGGTTAGGATTAGAAAAATTAGAGAAATATTAAACAAGATTATGAAACATTTTTTAAATACATAATTGACATAAAGATTATGTGTAAAAATAGATTTTGATAAAAAGTTTTTTAAAACAAAAAATATCATTTGTTAATTTTTTTTCTTATTGATTTGCAAGTTTTTACTATGATTTAATAGCCTGGAAAGACCCACCATGTGCCACCTTTCATGTTTTAAAATCAATCCCACCTATGGAAGGTTAAGAAAATGAAAAAATAAACTCATAGGAGACGAAAACTCTTTCATAATTCATCCAAAGAAAAATGGAAACCAGCCACGAATAAGTGGTGAATTCTTTGTTCATAGTGCATCTGATTCAGTTCTGTAGCTGCTCTTACTTCCACCCACTGTGTTAACATTAAGCACAACTCATCCCTCGGTCTGTGTATCTTCTGTACACTTTCCACTTGCTATAGGTAGTTGACGTCAGTCATGTTCAGTAACATCCAATAGAAGACTCTATTACAAAAATATTGACAACTTATCTTTTATGGCAAAAAGGAGTTAGCAGCTTTTTTAACTTTTAAGGCTTTTTCTGGAACTAACTCTTCTGTAAAAATTTGTCTCAAGTAAAAAAAAATTATCCCAACATTTTGACTGGCAAGGTCTTAAAAATAAACTAAGGGTGATAGTAGAACTGTTACTTTCCAAAATAATTCTTCCTAGAACTGTTGACGATATAGTTTTTAAAGGAAGTACGTTAATATAAAATGCTTTTAATGAAATATTCCGTCTATCTAAGCTTACCTGCATGATTCCGGAACAACTGTTATGACTATCCAAATCTCTTTAAGATCTTCAGAAAAAAAAACTAAGACAGAAACTTACTACGATTTCACAAATAATGATTCTGTTTACATGTACTATTAGCTTTTCCTCCATGAAGTTAGTGTTGGCCCAGCGCAAACATTATTTGGATGCTGAGTCATTGTCTCAGTGCAGTTCTGTATAGTTGACTATCATCCTTTGCCAGTTGGCTGATCCTGGTAGACTACTCTTTCACTGCAGTGCGTTTTGCTAGTGAGTGTGTTTCGCCATTCACCATGGCTTCTAAAAGAAAACGATCAATCAGATAAAGGAGTTATGGGTAAGCAGTTGGCTGAGATATATGGAGATGGGCAATCAACGATTTTGGGCATTAAAAGGACCAAACCTACACTTTTAAACTCTGTGTCAATATTTAAAATTGAAGATGAAAGTTGTTCAAGAAAATCAATGAAAGCAGCAACAAACAAAGAATTAGAAAGTATCATTTTCAAGTGGTTTTTGCAAAAACGCTCTAGGGGGAAACCGTATTTCGGGTCCGATTATTTGTGAAAAAGCTAAGATCTCTGCTCAGAAGCTAAGAAAGAAATATTAAACTATGAAATAATATAGTTACTTTTCCCTCATTTGCAACATTCATACACTAATCAAATAAAATTGACACTTTTTTATAAAAAAAAAAAACAAATTAAATGAATTTTTTTATCCTAGTGAGAGCCAGTCCCTATTGATTCAGATAACTAGAGTTCTAATGTATGTTAAATATTAAGCTTCAGTTATCTCTAAAACGCACTAACTTGTCTAGTCCCAACAAACTGCTCTGGGTCAAAATCATCCGATGGCTGACACAACTTTCCCGAATCTCTGTTCAATACTTCTGATAGCCACTTTTGTAAGTTTTGTTGTGATTTGCGATTGGTTAAATCATGTACAAGAATTATTCCTGAAACAATTTAAAATAGGATTTAAAGAAAATATTCAAATATAAACCATAAATATAAATTCAATATTAATGAATTTTGTTGTCCATGACGGTCGGCGAAATTTCAATGTTTGAACTTAACAACTTGCCAGAATTATAATTTAAGTAAATTTATGAAAAACTTATTGGGATGTAACGTTTCTGAATGCTCTAAATCAGTGGTTCACAACAGATGGTCTGTGAGCAATGTCTTAAGGGTCTGTGAGAAGCTACTAAAATTAAAATATTTATATTTAAGGCATTCGCTATGGCCCTATCCGATCGGATACACTCAGCTAAAACTATGCACTTCGATGGCCAACCCTGATTTTCTCCCACGGCCTAGTATGTACTGCTGCCTATCACTCTAAGAGTGTTTGTAGGCCTACTGTGAAAACTAGGAAATACAACAGTGATTATTTGCAGATTGGTTTTATGTATACTGGATCTAAACAGAAAACTAAATCTCATAGTGTGATTTGATACAAAAGTCTTTCAAATGAGAGCATGAGCCTTCAAAACCTCGTCGGCAGAAACAAAGCATCCGAGGAACAAAAGTATGTCGGTATATTTTTTAAAAATTAAACTAGGCAAGCTCAAATCATTCCTAAAGGTTATTTCAAAATATCCGGGTTTAAATGTAAATAGCAATACAAATACTGCTTCCTCTGAGGCATCGAAATTTATTGCAAAATGTGGTAAAAACCACACAGTTGCAGAAGAACTTTAATCAGCGGTGTTTATTTTCAAAAGAATGTTGAGTGATGCAGCCTCTAAGCTAGTAGCTCTCAAACAATACTGTCCAGAGAAGAATTACAGATATGGCTAGTAACATTGAAAATATTGTGTTTTCATGCTTTGCTTATGTGACATGTTTGCTCTTCAATGAGATGAGAGCACAGACATATCAATCAAAGCAGTTATGCTGGTTTTTGTTCTTTATTTATTGAAAGATCAGTTATTTGAAGACTTTCTTTTTTTCATGTGAACTACTTCATACAAAAGCAGATGATATTTTTACTGAATTGAATGACTTTTTTAATAGATATGACATTCCCTGGAGGAAGTGTGGGTTAGTCTACAGATGAAGCAAAACCCATGGCTAGGTACAAAACAGGTCTTCAAGCTTGTATCAAATCTGTAACTCCTAACATTAAATGGAGACAAATGAAATAATTGTTGCATACATTGAGAGGCTTTAGTAGCCAATGAGTAGTAAATGTTACAGAAAACTCTCAATAAAGTAGTTCAAAGAATTAACTACATTAAAACTCAACGTTTGCAATCTAGATTGTTTTCTTTGTCATGGAAAGAGATTTTGGAGTGAGCATGTGCAGCTTCTTACTCATGCCGAAGTAAAGTGACTTTCTTGAGATAATGTATTGAAAAGGGTTTTTGAGCACAAGAATGAGGTCAGGATCTGCCTCCTTAAACACTTTTTATGGCTTTACTTAGCTGATGTGTTTGAACATTAGAATGTTTTGAATCTAGGCTTTAAAGGTTACAAAAAAAAAAAAAAAAAAAAAAAAAATATATATATATATATATATATATATATATATATATATATATATATATATATATATATATATATATATATATATATATATACATATATATATATATATATATATTAAATATGGTGATATGTTTCCTTGTAACATAGTTAATAAATTTAAAATATTTCAAAAACAAGAATACTTTTAATGAATATATTTATTCAAAGCTTTTCGCCGATAAAATAGTACCAGCATCTTCAGGAAAATAATTAATAAATGAAAACTATTTCAAAAACAAGAATATATTATTATATATATATATATATATATATATATATATATATATATATATATATATATATATATATAAATAAAATTTCTCAATTATTTATTTCAAGGTAGGTTTGTAACTTTTCTATTTATTTTTAGATAAATAAATTTTCTAGAGCTTTCTTTTTTTAATAACAAGTTTAATCTATCATTTAAAACAATTTCTTAGCAATTATAAGTTCTATTAATAAATTACAAATTTTTTTCTTTTTTTAGGTTTTACAAATTTACTATAAGTTTCCTCTATTATAATAAGTCTTATTACTCTAAATTGTCTTTCTCTTTTGGGCAGCAACAATTTTTATTTAATTTAGCCTAAATTGATTTTAATTTTTGGTTTAGCACAAGCTCTCTTAATCTCGGGTTATCTGGTAGGTTTTAAATTTTGAATAACGAAATCTTATTTGGCACTCTAAAGTACAAGAACAAAAAAAAAATCTAAACTATAAATGTTATAAACTATGTTACAAATTAATTTATTTCTAAGTAAAATTGTTCCTTAATATTCTTTCTAAATGTTTTCTTTTATAGTTTAATTTTATAATAAATTCACTGGTTTCTTTTCTTTTATAAGTCTGATTTCAAAATTTCAAAATGTAGTAATGGATCTAGCCTAGATACTTAAGTGTTTTAGATTGCAGATTCCACTTTTCGGCCTTTATCAAAATATTTAATAAGATCTGTTTTTAAATAAATAGTTTTAATTAATTTTCTTGAAAGTATTTTGTAGTGTTAATTGAATTCGAGACTAACACCCCGCACTAAGTTTAAATTCTTCAAATTTGATTGGCCAATTCTGAAACACGTCTGTCTTGTTTGAGTAGGTTTGAACAACTGAAGCGACGCTAAGCCACGCATTTAAAAATGGCTAAACCTAACTATTTCCTTTTTTTAATTGTTGTTACCGGCTTTACGGATGCTGTATTCACTGCCTTTGGTACATTTCATGTTCTTAATAACTAGATTTTAATTTCTTTGCAGGTAACTGCATTTAAATATTATATCTCCCGACTAAGTTTAAATTATCAGCTGTTCTGTTTACAATGCGCGTGCACCTCACTGAATATGTTAGTCATCCCGTTTTGGTCAACTTTTGTGCAATCTAAAATGGTTTCACTTTCTTAACACTTCAAGGCTTTTACTTTTATTTACATTGTTTTAGTGTTCTTTACAAACTGTTACACATTAAATTGTTTCTATTATATTGTTTTTTTTATAGTGGTTATTGTTCTAAACTTGTGATTAAATGTTACGATTTTGCCAATTTAGGTTATGTTTACATTTTTCTCTTTTTTCATAATTGGTTATTTTATGGTTTGAATTTACTTACATATTTATGTTATATTATACATAGTGCCTTTCTTACTTGCTATTCCAAAATGTTACAATATATATATGTGTGTGTGTGTGTGTGTGTGTGTGTGTCAATTGTGGGCAACAAGGGTCAATGTACGAATCTCCCCATTTTAAAAGAGTGTTTAGTGTCTTCTTATGAAAACATAACAAACCAAATAAAGGAAAGCATAATTGAGCACCTTCAAAGTTTAGCAACCTTATTCAGAGAATACTTTCCTGAGGCAGATCATTATGAGAGTTGGATTAGAAATCCGTTCTGCTTCCCTGAAAGAGAAAAGTTCCAGAAGTGGAACCAGATCAACTTATAGGCCTAAGCAGCAGTGTCACATTAAAAAATGTTTTTAACAGTGAGGAGATTGTAAAATTATGGTAGACAGTACGTAGAGATTATAAAGCACTCAGTGATAAGCCAATGAAGATAATACTACCTTTTCCAACTACCTACAATGTGAACAGGCATTATACACTATGTGCTTCAAAAATAAATATGGGAATCAGCTTTATATGCAGTATGATTTCAGAGTAAAAGTGTCAAGTATAGAACCTAACATTTCCGAAATCATAAACTCAAAGGACAGATTCTACTCATCTCACTGAAATTATTATTAAGTTATAAGTTATAGCAATAACATTATATAATAATTTTGAAATAATAATATTAATAATATTCTCATTAGTTTTCCTCTGTTTATAGTAATTAAAACTTGTGATACTGAATTGTTTTTACTTCATTAACTCATTAACTTCATCTCCCGAAACGGCCGTCCTCAACAAGCAAAGTAAGTGCTACTATAGGCAAGTTTAAAACATTTAAAAGTGTTTAGTATATATGTATATATGTATATATATATATATATATATATATATATATATATATATTATAACATTTATAGAATGGGCTATATAATATTATTTAAGAATTGGAAAATAGATGAGAAATAACTCACTCAAAATTTAGAAAAAAATTCATTAAAAGATTGGTTAGGTTAAAATTGAAACTAAATTCTGGTAAAAGCCTAGGAATTGTAAACAAGGTTTTTGAACTGGAAATGTATTAGGAAATTTGTTATATCAAATAACCTAACACATAAATTAAAATAAGATAATCTAATAATAGTTATGTGTAAACAAATTTGTAAACTGTAGGAACATAGGGCTAAGTAATTACTTGAAGGAAAAAGTGAAAAAACGATTGTAAACAATGTAAGGTTATGTTTATGAAAGACCAAGCAAAACACACACAATTCGGAAATATCACAAAAGTAAAACACAAAGACACTTCACACACTAATAATATTAATAAAATAAACACTGGAAACTTTATTAAGGATCGGAAAATTAAAACAGTAAGTTTCAACCAAAGTTAACAAGATTAAAACTGGTGAAAATAGTTCGTTGACATTAACAGCTGTAAAAACATGTGTGAAAGTCTAGTGGAAAGAAATCGAACTAAATTATAACCCATATGTGTTTTTTTTGAAGAAGAAAGCCGCCATATTTGTAAGATTTTTAAAAGAAAATAGAAGGACGCGTAGTGAGAGTTGAGTTGGGAATGGCGTGGTGACGCTCTAATACCAGACCTTGCTGGGCAGTCAAAATTCTATTTATTTGGAAAGAGTTCGTCTAAATTATACAGTTTTGTGAGTAAACTTGGCCAGATTAAACAGGAATAAGAAAATTGAAAGAGTTAATACAGTGAAAATATAATTTGAAAGAACTAAAACGGATTTAAGTGTGTGAATTGTTTAATTGGAGAGAACGGGAATTTACGTAAGCGACCAGCAAAATTTTGATCTTTATTAAGTTGAGTAATAGCGCTATAAAAATAACTTTAGTGGACTTTTAAGATAGTAAAGAAGTTTAAATTTGTATATTAGGATATCTTATAGTTAATTAATAGTTCGAAATAATCCAGTTCAAATAGTTTGGCCTTTTTTTTGCATTTTCAAAATTTAATATTGTTTGTTCAAAATTTATTTAATTCACCTAAGAATTTCTAAAAATATAGCCCATACTATAACCCCGAGATATCAAGAGATCTTAAACTAGCCAAAGGTATTAAAATGTGGTAACTAAAAAAATTAAAAGAAAATAAGAAATAGTATATTTTGTTAAAAAATTGTTAAGTTGTAAAATTTTGTTTTGTGTATTGTTTAATGTTGAGATGAAATTGAAATAATAAATGTTTTGAATTGTTCTTGAGTAGTTTTTTGGTTTTGGTTATTAAATAGAAATAATATATCTTCATAAAATAGTAAAACCCCGTTGCGTCTGTTTTATAATTATGTTATAATTGGCGCCCAACGTGGGGCTCGATAAAATAAGAGATAAAATTTATTTAGAGAGATTTTGAAATAAAATTAATTTAGAACTTTTTATATGAAAAACATTTGAACTGGAAATAGATTTAGAAAAATTTTGTAAAATTAAACACTGAGTTGAAGAGTCAAGGCTAGGTTTATAGTATATATAAAAATTGTTTAATTTTGTATAATAAGTTACTTACAGCTAAAAAAAGAAAAAATATAGGCGAGCTGGTAGTTGTAGGGGACTAGGAAAAAGGGACAATTTTGGAAATGAAAGAAATAAAAGTGGAAGGCACAGATATGCCAATAGGAAACATTGAAGTAGAAGAAGATAGGGGACTACCTATGCAAACCCAACAAAAAAAATGGGGAAATGATGAGAATGAAGATTTGAGGGTAATGATGAGAACTCTAATAAAAATTAATGCAAACTTCTTAAAAGAAATGAAGGAGGATTCGGAATCCATAAAAGAGGAACTTAGGGAGGAAAATAGGAAAATGATGGAGGACATGAGGCGACAGTGGAGGACAGAGAATAATGATGTAGTAGAGGATGTGAGAAGAGACTTAGAGGAGAAAGATAGAGAATTAGAGGAGGAGATTAAGGAAAATTTTGAGGAAACAAATGAAATAATAGCTGATGTGGTAGAAATTAATGAAAAAGAGATAGAGAAAGTAGAAAATATAACAAAGCAAAACAGGGAAGAGTTAAGAGTTTTAAATAGGGAGATAGGGAAAGTGAAGAAAAACACAGAAGAGTTAGGAGAGTTAAAATTAAGAAATGAAGTAGGAAAGATGGAGGTACTGCAAATAAAAAATTTAACAATTCAAACCGCAACTAATAAGAAAATTGAAAAGATTAATAAAATGAAAATGGTAATAGGAGAAAGAGGAGGAGTTAAATATCCGTCTCAATGCTTAGTGGTACAAAGCTTATTGAGAGAAATGATCATAGGTACGGATATGTTAATGAATGTGGAGGTACAACTCGAGTTTGGAAAATGGGAAATGGAATTTAAATATGAGAGTAACACAGAAAATAGAACTTATGAAGCAGATGGGAGATACAATGGAGATGTAAACGGTGTTAAGGCCAGGACAGGCGTGGGGACAAGAAAAGAGCATGGTGCCCACAGTCAATTGGAAAACTAAGACCATAGGAAACCCAGAAATAGAGATTAAATAGAGGAAACAAATTTATAGGCATTAATCGACACAGGCAGTAAAATGACATGTATCAAGGAGAACTGGAAAAGAAAAATAATAATAAAATAGGAAGGGAGATATTAAATATAGGTAAAGGAAGCAATATGAATAAACTCTAGGTGATTATGTGTATAAGAAAACGTTAGCAGGAGATAAGTTTTAAGGGATGGTAACTATATCTACGATAATTTATTGGAAACTTCGTCGAGTAATGAATAAAGATAAAATTATGTATATTTAAACTTCGTCGTATTGTAAGGGAGAATATGCGTTGATAAATAATGGAACTTCGTCGTATATATTATATATTATAAAAGAAATATGAATCTATGATAATAAATATTAAAGCATCGTTGTAATAAAAATATGGTAATTGTGTATTTAAACTTCGTCGTATTGTAAGGGAGAATCTGCGTTGATAAATAAGTATTAAAACAAAATTTATATTCGTTGATATAGGGATAGTGTAATCGAAGGAACTATAGATATGATCAAATAGAGGATATGAAATTGCCGCCTTTAAAAATATTAGATGTTAAACTTCATACAAAATAAACTGATATGATATAAGAAAATAATTGAACTGGATGTGAGATTGGAAGGGGAGATAAAATACTAACTTAGAACTGAGAGTTAGATGAAGCTAAAAGCAAAATAAATATGAGATAAATGATAAACAGAGTAGTGACAAGGGGAAATAAGTTAAAATATATTAAATAACCTAATTAAACAGAGATAGCAGGGATAAAAACGGAAGGAGTACAAGTAGGGTGCAATGTAAAGATAAAGATAGGTATATTCTGGATGAGCATAACAATATAAAAAGGGGAAATATAATTTGGAAAAAGGGGAATTTGAAAATAAAATGAAATATATAAATAACGTCGATAATATGTGAAATAAAATAAATGTCTACGTTAATAAGTGGAGGTAAGGTGAATTACCGTCATATATATATATGTAACAAAGTATATAGTATAATAAAGAGTTTAAAAAAAAAAAAATAATAATAATAATAAAATAATAGTAATATGAAATTGGGGTTAAATTTAATATAGTTGTGTTCAGATAGAGTTGATAGATTTATAACTGAAGTGAGGTTGAGGCAAGGTTAAGACAAATTAATTTTAATTGAAAAAAAAAAAATTTATGATGAATAAGTGGGAGGATGCGAAAAAAGAGATAGTAAATAGAATAATAAATAACAACATATAAAATTAATGAAATAGTATTATGCGAGTTTTAAACTAGTATAAACCATGTAAGACAAGTAGCTTGAAGTTTCAGCTCAGTATTTGATTGGTAAAGAGTTAAGATAAAATTGTATTATAGAATTAAGTATAAATGGACGAAAGTGGACAGATGAAGGTATAAATGACTTTTAAGTGGACAATTATAAAAGTGGTAAAGACAATGGACAATAAGTTAGCCAAAGTGTTGAGGTATAACGTACTCAATAAAAATGTGTTCAGGTAGTTATTAAATAAAATGTACAAGTAGGAAATAAATGTTAATTTAAAAAAAAAAATATGTATATTTAAGCAAGCTTGTAAAATGTAAAAAAAATGTGTAATGTAGATATTAGGATTATTTTTTTTGTTTAAATTAAATTAGGGGACATTATAACATTTATAGAATGGGCTATATAATATTATTTAAGAATTGGAAAATAGATGAGAAATAACTCACTCAAAATTTAGAAAAAAATTCATTAAAAGATTGGTTAGGTTAAAATTGAAACTAAATTCTGGTAAAAGCCTAGGAATTGTAAACAAGGTTTTTGAACTGGAAATGTATTAGGAAATTTGTTATATCAAATAACCTAACACATAAATTAAAATAAGATAATCTAATAATAGTTATGTGTAAACAAATTTGTAAACTGTAGGAACATAGGGCTAAGTAATTACTTGAAGGAAAAAGTGAAAAAACGATTGTAAACAATGTAAGGTTATGTTTATGAAAGACCAAGCAAAACACACACAATTCGGAAATATCACAAAAGTAAAACACAAAGACACTTCACACACTAATAATATTAATAAAATAAACACTGGAAACTTTATTAAGGATCGGAAAATTAAAACAGTAAGTTTCAACCAAAGTTAACAAGATTAAAACTGGTGAAAATAGTTCGTTGACATTAACAGCTGTAAAAACATGTGTGAAAGTCTAGTGGAAAGAAATCGAACTAAATTATAACCCATATGTGTTTTTTTTGAAGAAGAAAGCCGCCATATTTGTAAGATTTTTAAAAGAAAATAGAAGGACGCGTAGTGAGAGTTGAGTTGGGAATGGCGTGGTGACGCTCTAATACCAGACCTTGCTGGGCAGTCAAAATTCTATTTATTTGGAAAGAGTTCGTCTAAATTATACAGTTTTGTGAGTAAACTTGGCCAGATTAAACAGGAATAAGAAAATTGAAAGAGTTAATACAGTGAAAATATAATTTGAAAGAACTAAAACGGATTTAAGTGTGTGAATTGTTTAATTGGAGAGAACGGGAATTTACGTAAGCGACCAGCAAAATTTTGATCTTTATTAAGTTGAGTAATAGCGCTATAAAAATAACTTTAGTGGACTTTTAAGATAGTAAAGAAGTTTAAATTTGTATATTAGGATATCTTATAGTTAATTAATAGTTCGAAATAATCCAGTTCAAATAGTTTGGCCTTTTTTTTGCATTTTCAAAATTTAATATTGTTTGTTCAAAATTTATTTAATTCACCTAAGAATTTCTAAAAATATAGCCCATACTATAACCCCGAGATATCAAGAGATCTTAAACTAGCCAAAGGTATTAAAATGTGGTAACTAAAAAAATTAAAAGAAAATAAGAAATAGTATATTTTGTTAAAAAATTGTTAAGTTGTAAAATTTTGTTTTGTGTATTGTTTAATGTTGAGATGAAATTGAAATAATAAATGTTTTGAATTGTTCTTGAGTAGTTTTTTGGTTTTGGTTATTAAATAGAAATAATATATCTTCATAAAATAGTAAAACCCCGTTGCGTCTGTTTTATAATTATGTTATAATATATATATATAAGTTTAATGAATTTTGCCTGGACCAACAAACTTTAACATAACCTTTAACAATAAATAAAAATAAACCACTTCTTCAATGTACTTGTAATAACCTTGTGGTATCATCAAATTTAATTTTCATGTGTAATAATAGCCTCTACCTTAAAGTAAGTGGGTAAGCAAACCATAAATTACTTAGCAATCAATAACTAATATAAGTCAAATTATTTTACATGTAATCTACAAAATAAGTCTAAGAAATTGAGAGGTCCTGTCAGTATAGTGATTGGAGGGGGGGTTATTAAAAACCTTTTGTTGGGAGCCACTGCTCCAAGTGATCATTAGCATCTATGTTGGCAACAGGGAAGTGCTGATGAGCTAAGAGGCTGCTGTTTTAAGGCAGGATTTCTACAATGTGGTCAAAAAGTGTATGTGGTTTGTACTGAATTATTTCTTTGAATATGTAATTATTTTGTGTTTTGGTATGTTTGTAAATTTCATATCCTTTTAGTGGTTGAAATGAGTGTACATTTAGTCTATTTCCACTATTTAATTAGCAAAAGATTAGTTGCATCATATTTAATATATTTTATTGAATCTTTGTTGAAAGGTGCAAACAGATTTTCTAGTGCAGACTGATTCTTAAATTAGAATCTAGCAAACAAGAAGTTACAAACTAGAGTGATGACTATTTTCTACGGTCGCTAAATATAGGCATGAGGTAAGCTCCGACCATTCTTCGCCCTCGGCCAACAAACAACGACTGGGCATTTTGAACGAAATAGGCAATGTCAAAAAGTACACTATATAATAAATATCTAATATGAACTACAGCTAATAACAATAATTAAAATAAAAAAATAAAACACTAATTAAAATAATGCATCGTATTTGAAAAAAGACAAATAGAGACTAATAAAGTAAAGAATATAGAGATGAGTTAGGGATAGGACCTTAACTGCATTTACTTATTTACTATTTAATTTTACTATAAAATACTTTCATAACTATTGAATAATTTTTATCTTTAATACATTTAGCTAAAAAATAGTTTGATCTAATACTAATTAAGTATTAGATCAAAATGTTATATTAACTAAATGTATCTAAATGTAGCTATTTTAACTAAAGGTTGGTGTCACTTTAGTTTGTAACTTCTTGTTTGCTAGATTGTAATTTTGTAATAAGACCCTCTGATGAAAATGACAGGATCATCGAAATCTACATAAGGGTTTAATCTTAAGTAACTTGTTTTATTTGTTATTTTTTACTATTTTTGTGTTATTACCGTTCATTCCAATATTTTCATTGTGATCTAATTTGAGGTTTGTTTAGGTATACAAGTTTGATAAATTTCTTTTTCTATTCTGTTGTGTTGTTTTTTTCACTTTTTTGTTTTGTGTGTGCCATAGTTATCAATTATTCTGTTACTATATCTATTTCTGTTATAATTATTTGATTGTATTTATTTAATCACTTTTACATTAGTTTATGACTATCCAAACTTTCCCGGATAGCTGGCCTGAGCAACCGTCCATGGGTGGCAGATAGTGGAACAGCCTACAGATATGTAGGTTACTTGTGAATAAGGATTCCAGAAGGTTTCTGAATAAGCAGGCCTGGACCAAGGCAATGGTTCAAAGGTGAGGAATTATCCCTCCTCGTCAGTCAACCGGTTGGGTGTGGTAGAAATAACTGCTCTGACTAGGGACTGGGGTAGATGGGAATTAAGTCCTCACAATGCTACTCTCACCTCCCAGGTGAACCAAGGGCAATGCCGCAGTGAAGTATGGGCGGGAACTACTCTAACGACACAGTTGTAACAAAAGAGAGTAAAGCAGGCTGTTCGCTCCAAGAGCAACAGTTAATAATGTCCTGAACTTGGGGTAGGCTTCAAGGTCAGTGACTGAATAGATGAGTGGCTGCAGGGTATAAAATGCAGTCGTACATGATCCCCTTGAGGAACCGGACAAAACCTCATTGTATGTTGTCTTGCCAGGGCAGTGGGAGCTCTGCTCTGGTTGACCGTTCTTTCGCCCTTACTCGTGGGAAGTTAATGGACCAAACTACTAATACAAAAATTGATTTTGAGACTGCACAGACAGTGGGAGCCAATGAGACGGCAAACCGTGAGTCTGTAGCAGATCTGTCAACGGCAACCACCACTGGGGGTGCGGGGGCGGCTACCAAGCTGCCGACTGCAGAAACCAGTGAAATGGCTGTAGAGTTGAGCACGCTTTCTTTACGGAGAAAGCGTATGAGTGGAGCGGCCAAAAGGCGGCTCCGAAGAGATCAGGCGAGAGCAGCAGGAGGGCCAATAATCCTGAATACAAAACGAAGGAGAGGCCAAAACCGAGCCGAGCTTGTCAAAGTCCAGGGCTTGGATGTTGTGAGGAGGGAGGTGCAACAGGGAAGCAATCGACCAAGAGCACCAAACGCCAGCACGCCCAAAAGGCCTAGGAGTTCGACGTCCAATCCCTCTCCAGTGGAGGGAGGAAAGAAGAAAGCGGGGGGGATGCTGCAGGGTCTTCGGGCACATACGGTGATACCCTTCGGCAAAAGCTAGCCATTGTCCTAGTCAGTTACCCAGAGAGACAACTCTCGGAAGAGATGGCGTTGGCGCTGGAGGAGCTGTTCTTCTCAGAACTGCTGTCCGCTGAGACGGAGAGTGGGGACAGAGGGTTCAGGACAGCATACTTAGAGAGGGGGGCTCTAAACGTTGTATGCTCCTCACGGGAGAGTCTGGAGTGGGTCCTTCGGGTCCTGCCAAGCTACACCCCTCACAAGGAGATCTTTTGCATTGCAAAAGTTTCAATGTGGGTGCCCAAACCCTACAATGACAAGGACCCGGAAGAGATCCTGAAGGTGGTCAAAACCCAGAACCCTGGTATAGTTCAGGATACTTGGAAGGTGATTGCTAGGAAAAGGGAGGATGCAGGTCTTACCCTTATACTGTATATAGGAGAAGGCTCCCTCAGGGCACTGCGGAACAACAACCTGAGGGTGAATGTGGGGCTGAGACAGGCCACGTTCAAGGTGCTCTCTAGTCCTGGGGCTGCTTTGCGGACACAGGCAACTGCTAAGTAAGCAGAACGATGATCAAGTTTCTCCAAGTGAACCTACAGCACAGCAGGGCAGCTAGTGCTGTTGTGTGTAGGATGCTGGACAGGGGAGAGGTGGACTTGGTGCTCATCCAGGAGCCATGGATTTCTGGAGGACGAATATGCGGGCTGGCGATACCTGGAGGTAAGTTGTTATGATAAGAACTCCGGTGTTCCCAGGACGTGTATCCTGGTCAGGAGGGGGTTGAGTGCTTTTGTACTAACGGACTTCTGCTGCAGGGACTTGATAGCAGTGATGGTGGAGCTGCGGGCGGAGGGGAGGATGAGGAGGCTGAACCTGGCCACAGCATATCTTCCCTTTGACTACACGGGGGCTCTACCAACACAAGAGCTGAGGAGGCTGGTTGAGCACTGCGGGGCTGTGGATGAGGAGCTGCTGGTGGAGATGGATGCTAACTCCCATCACACTTCGTGGGGAAGTACAGGTACCAACACTAGAGGTGAGGAACTTTTAGCTTATCTTAGCTGTAAGAATTTACTAGTCTTAGATCAGGGGGAAGAGCCGACGTTTGTCACTAGGGCCAGACGGAAGGTCCTGAACATTATGGTGGCATCGAACCAGATGGCTAGGTATGTACTAAATTGGCATGTGTCGGATGAACCGTCTCCTTCTGACCACAGACATATTAGGTATGATATCTCCCTCAATCCAGCCATGCTTTGGCCAACCAGGGATCCAAGAAGAACAGACTGGGACTCCTACAGGAGGGACCTGGGTGTTCGGATTGAGGAGGCTGGATTGGAGTATGGTGGGAGGAGAGAGCTAGAAGACTCTGCCACATTGGTTGGCGAGGCTATAATAGAATCCTTTACTGATAACTGCCCTCTCAGTGAGGGGAGAAAAGTAGGGGATCCGTCATGGTGGAATAAGAAGCTAGCTAAACTTCGGAAGACCACCAGGAGACTCTTTAATAGAGCAAAAAAGAACAGGGAGTGGGACCAGTATAGGAAAACACTAACTGAATACAACAGGGCAATTAGATAAGCACGCAGGAAGTCCTGGAAGGAGTTTTGTCATGAGATTGAAGAAACTCGGGAAGGGGCACGACTGCATAAAGTGCTCTCTAAGGACCCAGTTAACTCGGTGGGGATGCTAAGAACCCCATTGGGAAATATAACAAAAACTGCAGGGGAAACTGTGGAAGAATTAATCAGAACACATTTCCCTTGCAGTATTCTAAGGAAACTTGGGGGAGCAGACACTGAACCAGATGCCAAACCCTCCACAAGTCGTGGTAAGAGGGAGGACTGGGAAGTGGCAAGGAGGATTACTACTCCACAAAGGGTAAGATGGGCTATAGGCACATTTAAACCCTACAAATCTCCAGGTCCAGATGGGATCTATCCTGTGCTGCTGCAGCAGGAAATGGATATGCTGGTGCTGGTACTTACTAAATTATACAGGCTAAGCATTGCTCTAGGGCATGTGCCGGCAGCCTGGAAATCTAGTAAGGTGGTCTTTATACCTAAGCCCACCAGTAACCAATCGGAAGGGAAAGGATACAGACCTATTACTCTCATGTCCTTTGTTCTTAAGGGACTTGAAAAACTGGTTGCTAGGCCTATTAGGGGGGTGCTTTGGCCATAAAACCACTGCATTGGAACCAGTATGCTTATCAACCGGGTAAATCTTGCGAGGGAGCTCTCCATCAAGTGGTTAGTAGGATAGAGCCAATGATCACTAAGAAAGGTTGTGCCATTGGTGCCTTCCTCGACATTGAAGGGGCTTTCAATAAGCCCTCAGTGGAGACGATGGTAAATGGTGCAAGGCGCCATGGATTGGATGCGACCACTTGTGGCTGGATAAGTTCCATGTTAACAACAGAAGCATTTCTGTAGAGGTGGCAGGGGAGGTCAAAAGGGCGGAGACAAGTCTGGGCTGTGCACAGGGGGGGGGGGGGTTCTCTCTCCTCTGTTGTGGTCCCTAGTGGTTGACAACCTTATTGAACTCCTGAATGAACAGGGGTACTTCTGTCTGGGATATGCGGACGACATAGTAGTTCTGATCCTGGGCAGATTCCCTGATACAGTCCTTGAGGTAATCAGAAATCCTCTACGACTGATTGAAGAGTGGTGTAATAAGGAGAACCTTAGGGTAAATCCGAAAAAGACTGCTCTTATTAACTTCACCAGACAGCGAAAAGATCTACAACCGGATACCTCACTTGTTTGGTGAATACCTTGAGTTTGTGGGGGAGGTGAAGTACCTGGGAGTTACTCTGGACAGGAAACTCACCTGGAACCCACATCTTGAGAGGACAGTTAACAGGGCCAAAAGGGCCCTGACGACAGTGAGAAGAATGGTGGATAAGAAATGGGGACCGAAGCCATTAATGATGCACTGGATGTATCTGAGGGTGATTAGACCTATGATCACCTATGGAGCTCTGGTGTGGTGGACAAAGGCCAACCAGGCACAGACAGGAGCTCAACTGAGCTCTATCCAGAGATTGGCCTGTCTGTGCACACTGGGAGCGATGTCAACTACACCTGGTGCAGCAATGGAAGTAATGCTTAACCTCCCTTCCCTTGAGCTTGTCCTTAGGTGAGAGGCGAGGCTGGTGGCATGGAGATTGTGTAACTCGAATAATTGGGCTAATCTCCCAGATGTTTCGGGACATATGAGTATCGAGTGCGTGGTCAAAGAACCCGTCTTGGAAATGGGCAGTGACCACATTACTCGGACGTTTGCACCTGACCAGGCGCACCAAACTATGATGGAATGGTCAGGGTCAGTAACATTGGGAGCTCAGATCTGGTACACAGATGGCTCCAAGATGGACTTCGGCACTGGAGCGGGGGTGTATTGTAAAAACCCAAGGGTAAAGCTAGTTTTTTCCTTGGGGGAGGCATACCTCTGTCTTTCAGGCCGAAATATATGCTATGAATGCCTGTCTGGGAGAGATAGCAAGAAGGGGAATACATGGGACCCGGATTGCTATTTTCTCTGACAGTCAGGCAGCAATTAAGGCGCTAAACGGACATGTGGTCACCTCGGCCATAGTCAGGGAGTGCCTAAATAACCTACAAGCCCTGGCAAGGTACAATCAAATCAAGATAGGTTGGGTGCCAGGGCATAGGGGAATATTTGGAAATGAAGCCACAGATGCGCTGGCCAGAGAGGGGTCTTTGACTTCCCTGATTGGACCGGAGCCGGCGATCCAAATCCATGGTCAAGATTGCAGTGCGAAGGTGGATGGCTGAAAGACACTGTGAGCACTGGATCGGGGCTGAAGGGATGAGACACAGTAAGCTAACCCTTAGGAAACCTTCCTTGGGGCTGCAGAAGAGTCTCATCTATCTGTCTAGGCAGGAATTGAGGATAGCCACAGGTCTACTCACGGGACACTGTGGACTAAGGAAACATCTGCATAAAATGGGTATCTACAAAGATGAACCAGTGTGCAGATTATGCGGGCAAGAACTGGAGACTGCCACACACATCAATTATAGATGTGAAGCACTTGCCGAGAGGCGCTACAACCTCTTTGGTGATAGTACAGCTCTGGTGGATGCTGAAGGTAAAACACTAGTCAGGAAACTCCTAAACCTGGTAAGAGGGAAGGGGCTCTTTGACTAGATCAGGGAGGTAAGTACAATATACCTTAAGGTAGCGGGCAGTTTAAACCCGCTCCCAAGATTTAAAAAAAAAAAAATACAAACTTTAAATTTTGTAAAAACTTACTGAGACAGAACATTTTTGATCACTCCGTGGCAATCTTCTTCAGTGTCTTCTGCTTGGAGTTGTTAGGTTAAGCGGTGACGATTTTAAAGGCAGGTTTTCAATAGTATGTGTGATTTGTATTGGGTTTGTTCATTTAATATGTTTGTACTTTGTGTTTTTGTGTGTTTTTAAATTTCATATTGTTCTAAGGTGTTGACATGTAGTCTTTTTGTTGATGTGTACGATTTCTAGGTTATGGTAAATGTCTGTGTATTTGTATCCTGTTTCTTTTATGTGATTGTAAAATGCTGAGTTGGTGTTCTGTTTGTTTTCCTCAACTCTTTGTTTGAAGCTGCAACCTGTTTGCCCAATGTTGAATTTGTTGCACTTGTTAAACTTTAATTTGTATACGCTTAGTGCTTGTAGTTTATCTTTGTTGTTGGTGTTGTGTTGTATTTTATATTATAATTGTTATTAGTTTTGTATGCTATTTTGTATCATTTTTTTAATTTGTAGGCTATTTCATTTGATGATCTATTTATGTATGGTATTATGATGTATTTGTTTTCTTCTCTGTAATGTTAATGTTAGTGGTTTTTTGTATATTGTGCCATAGTTTGTCTATTATGGCGGTGCCGTATCCATTTGTGTATGCTAAATATTTAATGGTGTCTAATTCTTTGTTTATGTTTTCTGTGGTCACTGGAACTTCTTTAAGTCTATGGAGCATGAATCTGAAGGCAGGGTGTTTGTGTTGGATAGGGCGGTTTGAGGTGTTGTGGATAAGTGTGTCTGTAGTTGTGGGTTTCCTGTAAATGTTAAGCTGTGTTTTTGTGTGTGGCTTGGTGAAGTCGAGGAAGTTAAGAGATCGGTTAGTTTCAATCTCTGAGGTGAACTGGAGTTTTGGGTGTATATTATTAGTGTAGGTAAGGAGATTTTCGTATTGTTGGGTGTTGCCTCTGAATAGTGTTATGATATCCTTCACGTAACTGTCCCAGTAAATGATTTTGTGTGCATTTGTATTGTTTGTGAGTATCTTGGTGTTTTCTATGTGTTGTAAGAAAATTCGCTTAGGACACTGCTGATAGGACTTTCCATGGGTAGGCCATCTGGTTGTGAATAGAAGTTTGAGTTGTGAGTGAAATAGTTTTATTTGGTGATGGTTTGGAGGATGTTTAGGATTTTGGTGACGTGGGTTATTGGTTTGTTGTTTTGTACTAATTGGGTCTTTAGGATGTTAAGGGTTTCGGAGCGATAGTAGTGTTTAATTGTTTGGTTTGTTTGTGTCTTTTATTTTATTTATAAGGTTTGTTTTGTTTTTTATGTCTGTGTCTATGTTCAAGTTAATACATTGTGTGATTATTTTGTCCATGTATTTTACTAGTTAATGTACAGGGTCATTTTGGTAGTTCATAATGGTTTGGATGGAGACATTGGGTTTGTGAATTTTAGGGAGAGCAAGGAGGGTAGGTGCTTTAGGGTGGATTTGTTTTAGGTGGTATTATTTGTTTTTGCTGATAATGTATTTGAATGTATTAATTAGTTTTAGAAATATACCTATGAAGTATCAAGCCAGGGTAGATCTGTAATTTTTATCCAGCCAGAAATATAATTTTATACATTTAACCAAACAAGTGTACAGACGTAAGGCAGAACAGAAATCATGTGATGTCACCTGACAAAAAGATTTACTCTGTAACAGTAGATATCTAATTAGGTAATGTTTTATAAGATTACAACCAAATCTATCATAAATGGACACTTTACAGGTATATTTTAATATAGGTATATAATAATGTATACAATTACAACCAAATCTATCCTAAATGGAGACTTTATACGTATATTTAAACATATATATTTATTTGTAGTATGGCGCAGACGTAGTACTTCTTACTACTCCACACTGAATTTTTTGCCCAACTTTAATTTGATAACAAAACAACCTTTCATATAAAAAAAAAATTGTTTTTCATTTTCAATTTTATATTGTTGACTATACTGTTTGGTGACCCCCCTGAAGGGCATTTGACGTCATCTAACATGACCAACATCTCTTACAACTAGTACTGACCTAAATAATTAGGACCTATTTCTCGTTTAAACCATTGTAAATAAACGTTAAAACTAATTGCTTCAAATGATGTTACAACTTATAGATTTAAATAAGAACAACAAGGTTGCAGTGTGCAAAAACCAAGGTTGCTATTAGCGAACAACAAGATTTTTCTTTATTGCCCATTGGCAGAATTTTTGCTGCTGTGGTGTTAATACGTAAGTACCAAATATTGTTTGGTACTTCTGTATATCTGTGATATTTACTAAAACATTCATTTAATACTCAAGGTGCTAATTATCCACAACCATGCTGCGTGGGCAATTCAATCTTCGTCGATTCATCGTTTTTAAGAAAATAGGTAAGGACAACAATATTAAACCATTACTTTTTATAAAAATTTTATAAAAGTGTTAACAGGTTTAACAAACTTTTTAACCGATGTAGACATACACTACTTATAGGATTTCGTATTTCATATACTGGAGCGCCTTCATGAGGGTTGCGAGGACAACTGACGCAACTAGCAAGACAACAGACAATGTTTTTAGTTAGGCTAGTACAGATAGGTCAAGTGCCAGCTGACCAGGAAATACCTATAGAATAAGACAAAAGTATGTCATATTGGTTTACACTTTGAAGCTAAGATGGAGAAGATGTCATGTGATTAAGATGTAAACAAAAGGTTATGCATAAAAGTTGTTTTCTTAAACTGACTTTTAAAAATTAAGTAATGACACGTTTAATTACTTTTAGCAGCGAAATTTTAAAATGTTTTAAATGAGTTTGAAAAAAAATATTTTTTAATAAAGATGAAAAATGTTAAATTAAATAGTTTGTAAGGCTAACAGTAAATTAAAATAACGTCAAGCTTACAATAAGGCATACAAAAAAAACATAAATTTAATCCCTTCAGTTATTTATAAGATATAAATTAGACAGTAATATTTTAAAAAAAGTATGTATAAATAAATTGTTTGGGTTATTGATAAAATTTGATTATTAAGATTTTAAACTGCAAATAAGCTTTTGAAATTTTAAGTATTAATTTTAACCATTCATTATGGAGTAGGTTAGAACATAATTATAATAAATTCATTTCTAGAAAATTATGTTGGTAAACAAAACAATTTTTAGCTTATATAACCAAGTACAGAAACCAGAATAAAATGTTTTAAGCTGCTTTTCATATAATGTAGATATGTTTGAAACTATAATAATTAAAAACTATAATAAACTTAAAAGAAATCAAACATTGTAGACAAATAAATCCACTAATAGGAGTATAGATATAAATTTGTTTTATTTTGAAATTAAAATTATTATTATTCCTGTTACTTTTAGTCAAAAACCAAGCGTTTTGTTATGTACAAAAGAATTAATTAGAAGAAGGAGTTAACCTATAAAAGGACATAATTTTGTTTATCTATATTTATAAAAGTAAATGGAATATTATTTTTGAAAGTTTTGTTGGGTATTAAAAGAATTTATAGAAGTTTTGGAACACTTCTGAGAAAAATTAACAAAATTTTCCCATTCATGAAAAAAGTTTATGAATATAAATTATGTTGAATATTATAAATTATGAATGTTTTGTCATGTTATATGGTCTTCATATGAATATGGATATTTATCAGGGTGTATTTTTTTGTTTTTTAAATATGTATGTTTTTCCAGATATATTTTTGATTATATATGTTTCAAGGGTTTTAATTCCAAACCATGTTATTTTAAATGAGTAGGTTAAAAATGTCAAAAATTAGTTAGGTCAAAATAGAACAAAAGGGACGTAAAATTATTTCATTAGAAGTTTTTATTGAATTATTTTCATAAAATGTTTTGTAATTTTGATTTCAAAGTTTAAAAATAAAAGAATGTAATACTGTGCTAAAATCTAAATTCTAAAATGAATAAAAACTTTGTTTTTACAACTCGCAACTTGAGTACAGTTTTTCTTCTTGATATCAATTTTCATAGATAATCCTACTATGGTCATTAAGCCATGATGCCTTCCAAAATGGTCTAACCTTAGCTAGTTGAGTTTTTATTTAAAAAAGTCTAGTGACTGGTGCTCTGGGCAGAATTTGGCAAGTATTAGCACAGGTTCTGACTTTGGTCATAAGTTCTTGTTTAAAATTTTTACTTGGGTTGGTTGGCTTACAGGTAAGTTGAAGACTGGACAGTATATAGCAGCCAAGAGTATGCGACTTTACAGAGAAATTACTTTTTAAAGTTATCTCTAAATTGCATTCAACCACTTACCATGCACAGCATTATATAGAACACAACGAGTATTTCTATGATTGCTACTACCACCTACATCCCATAATTCTATGAAGTATGTCTTCTGAAGAGGAGTTCCTTCTTTGTATTCATGGAGTTTGACTTCAACCGAACACCCAACAGTCCAAGAAGGGTTGCTGATGGGTTCATTTTGAGAGATTAAATGAGTGAGGGATGATTTACCAACACCTAGTACAAAAACACTTTTTCTGTTATTTAAAACAAGTTAAAACTTGAATAAATTATATACTTTTCTGTTGGAAATGTTAATGAAAATCACTGACTAATCAGTATTTATTAACTGATGATGAAGTCCTGATATTCTTTGAAATTACAGGTCAAATCCCGTTATAACGAAATCTTCAGTGTAACGAATTGCCTATCATGATTTGTTTGGCTCGCCATGTGAATATGTGTATAAAATATCCCGTTTTAACAAAATAATAATACGTAAATTTCAATTTAACAAAATATTTTTTTACTTTAAAAATATAATTTTGGTTTCTAAAGGGTCAAGTTTATCGCTGTATTGAAAGATAACCTAATTGACTCACAATCTGTATCATTGAAAAATATGCAGTAAACATCCCGTCAGACGTGATATCCGATTACTGAAACTGCACTCTCAAACTCTTCTTGGCCAGTGGCTAAATGTTATAGTTTTTTGCTAGCAATTGTGACGTTCAGAAGTTAAAGTATGGTATTGAGTTGTACTTTGTAGTTCAGCACACTACAGTATACAGTAGTTTCAAGTGCCTGTTGTTTAATGTATTTTAGTTAGGCAGTTTATAATGGAGAAACAAGGCGATTAAAAAACATCCATTTACGACCAAAAACAAACTCAACATGACAAAAAGGGTTGATTCAGGCAGGTAGAAAATAGATGTAGCTAAAAATTTTACAATTGCACCATCTACTTAACCTACAATTATGAAAGATTGTACAAACAATCAAAGATGCACTGTCTGACTGTGGCCTAGCACTTATTCATTTTTTGCAGTGAATTACATAATGATTTAGACAAGACAATTTATTTGTTGTTTATAGATAACTCAGGTCTAACATGTGCTGTTAGCGGTCAATTAATTTGAGAAAAGACTTTGGACATTGCAAAATTACTTGGTTATGAAGAGCTTCAAGCAAGTGCCGAATGGCTTAATTGATTTTGCGGCAAATATGGAATAACTTGTGAGGCGATTTGTGGAGAAGAATTAGCCGTTCCTATCAACGAAGCTAATGAATAGAGAACAGAAACCATTCAAAACGTTATTGAGTACAGCCAGGAAACATTTTTAATGCCGACAAAACTGGCATATTTTACCAACTGTTACCACATTGTACGGTAGCTACTAAAGGGAGAATGTGCGAAGGTGTGAAGAAATCTACACTTACTGCATTATTTTGCTTTAATGCAAACAGAACCGAAAATCTGAAGCCATTAATCATAGCCAAGCCATTAAAACATCGTTCTATTAAAAATGTCAACTCTCTTCCATGTACTTGTCACGGAGACAGCATGCTTGGAAGAACAAACCTATTTTTAATGAATGGTTGGTGCAGTTGCATAAGAAAATGAAAAATACTGGATATGAATGAGTTCAACTTGAGGAATAGGACTTGTTCTGAAGTTGTTCATATTAACTTACAAAAGAGTAGTATTAATATTAAGATTTATAGCTATGTAGGTTGTATAAGCTATTGTTAAAACAAAAGTTAAAACCATACAAGAATTGGTTAGTGTTTTATTGGTGTTAGTTGAATGTTTTTGATCTTTTTGTTGTTTGTTTTGTACTTATTTTATTTATGTGTGTTTTGTATATAAATATTGTTGTTCTCTAAGTGTTATTACTGTTTTTAATTATTTAGATCATTTTATGACTCGCTACTTTGATGGATTATTGCATTAATTTTTTGACAAAATTTTATTGAGTTTTATAAAATTTTAAATTATTTTAATGAGTGAACTAGTTATTTTTAAATGTAATTAAAAGCAAAGTAATATTCTTGAACTTTGTAGTCCATTACGTTCGGTGAAACTTAATTAATCACTTTTGCATTAGTTTATGACTATCCGAAGTTTTAATTTATTTTGTAAATTTGTAAAAATTTACTGAGACAGAACATTTTTGATCGCTCCAACCGATCATCATCAGTGTCTCTGAGAAGATCGCCACAAAGTGATTGAAAACGTTCTGTCTCAGTAAGTTTTTACAAATTTACAAAATAAATTAAAGTTTGAATAGTCATAAACTAATGCAAAAGTGATTAGGCTAATAAAGTAATATTGTTTTCAGGCTTGATAAGAGGAACGAACTAGTTGCCAAAACATCACATTATTAAAATAACTATCTTTCACTGGATTACCAACCGTATTCTCATTCATTTAATCCTTCGTTTGAGTGCTTAGGTAAATGTGAATTGATAATTAACTTAAAAGATGCTTGCAACATGATTACATCTTCTTGGTGGTTGGTAAAAGATTCAACAGTTGTGAATTGCTGGGATAAAATTAAAAAATTTTAAATTAACTATACAAGAACCCGAAAATAAAGAATGTTTGAAGGAAATAAAAGGACTGATTGGGGAATACTGTTGTTCTGCATCAAAAAGTTACATGAATATTATAACATTTGATGATTATGTTAATAAGGATAACATTTTGCTGGTGAGTTATAAACAGAATGACAAAATTGTGCAAAATGTGAACTGTTTGCAATTCAGATAGCAGTGAAGGTGGAGATGAAGAAACTTCTAAAATAAGTGTCGTTTGCAGCAATAAATAACAGTTTAGATAATACTCACTCATATCTAGGTACTATTCACTTTATATGATATTCCAGGTTACTACTTTTCAAAATTTTAAACAATTCATTTTAATGAGCAAGACTACAAAAAAAACGCAGTAAAAGATAACAAACTTTTTTAAAATAAACCTTCAATTTAATTCATATTTAAAAAAAAAAATGTTATAGTTTTTTAAAATTATTATATTCTTTGCAACAAAATAGTATCTACCAAATTAAAAATTTTATTTCTACATAAAACTATATTGAAAAATGCTGTTAAAGAAGATGTATTCAGTTTATTTCCAACCATTCTACTTTAACAATGACTTCTATAAATTTAAAGGTAAGAATTAAATTATTTAATGCATTGTAGTGCTGTATTGTAACAATTAACTTACATTTCATTATACAAAAATTTCAGTTAAACAAAATGTTTTTTTTATGTTCCCTGCGATTTTGTTATAACAGGATTTGATCTGTATTTCATTCTGTTATTTCTTTATTATTAAACTATGTAAACAGTAAAACCTGTTTAACAAAGAATCCTCCAAGTCCTAATATTTTTCCAGTTTTACCATTATCTTTTCTAGAAAGGTTGACTGAAATTAATCCTTCTATTTATTATTCAGTCAAATAAAGATACATTCAAAGTGGTAGAGGCAGAAAAATCCGAAATAGTCGAGCCTTTTGGAAATATTTGAGAAAAATGTATTTTTAATTTTTAAAGGATAATTACTCATAGAATAAATATTTTTTACATGCATTTTTACCTCTTTTTATCAAAAATTAGTACTTTATGAGCTTCAAAGAATTTTTATTAAAAAAATTAAAATGTTTGTCACACTAACTAATAAAACAACATTTCTGATTTCTCTAGAAAATTAACAAATTTCAACTCTTGAATAAACTTATAAGTTATTAATTGGTAAAGTTATTCTTAAACTTTCTTGAATTTTATAGTCCATTACATTCGGTGAATCTTATTAATCACTTAAACAATAATTTATGACTATCCAAACTTTGACAATTCAAAGTTCGGATAGTCATAAACTATTGTTTAAGTGATTAATAATTCTTAACCTATTTGTATTTTTTTCCAAGACTTCTAATTTATAAATTTCTGGTTCATAATTTTCATGAAATTGATAAAATATTTTCTGATATATTATGTATAAATCATTAGCAGATTGTGCCAGATCTGCTACTTTTTATACACCATTATATAAGTAAATATGTATTTTACAATAAATCAACAAAGTATCCTGTTAGTTAGTTAAAAAATAATCACTAAACACTTGTAAATATTTACAAACTCGCCTACAGTAGCAATTATTTATATTTGTTGAGGACGGCTGTTTGTGTCTCATTGTCAACTCAGACCTTAACTGATCTCAAGGTTTACGTAGATTAGGGTGGGGGTGGGATATTTTGGTGGTATGGGTGTATTGTGAGTATTAGGAGTTATGATGTCAAAAAGTGTGAGTGAGTTGTAATGTAATTGTGTATTGAGTATGTGTGTAGGGTATAGTTTGAAGTGTCTGTATATTTCATATTGTTCGGTTGAGTAGCGTTGGTTATTTCTGTGTTATTTATGAAGAATTTGTAGGTTAAATGTTATGTCTATGTAGTCATGTTTTGTAGAGTTGAGATGATCTGTGAAGTTTGATTGGTAGTTATTGTTTGTTAGTGCTTCTATATGTTCTTGGTAACGTGTGTAGAAGGACCTCCCTGTCTAGCCTATGTAAAAACTGGGGTACAAACTGCAAGTTAGTTTGTAAACTTCAGTGGCATTGTGAATGTTGTCGATTTTGTTGGTGGCTTTAAATTGTTTATTGAGAGTGTTGTGTGTGGAGTAGACTATTTTGTAGTTGTATTTTCATAGTGTATTGGTTAGATTGTGCGTTTTGGATGATCTGTATGGTATTGATAAGTATTTTATGGGATTGTCATGTTGTGTGTTTGTATTTGGGTTATTATGTTTAGTTTTTAGGCGGTTGTATAATTTGTCAATCATTTGTGTTGCATCTGTTAGTTTGTACTATATGTTTTATGGTGTTTAACTCCTGGTAGTGTTCTTCTTTGTCTAACGGTGTTTTAAGCAGGTGATATATCATGGTGTTGTAAGTGGCTAAACACCGTTAGACAAAGAAAAACACTACCAGGAGTTAAACACCATAAAACATATAACACATCAAAGAAAATTGAAGTGTACATAAGGGTTAAAATAAAAACTTTTATTTGTAGTTGAGGTTTCATTTAGTTAAATTTAAAAACTTTTACCACAGTTGTTTCAAGTTATGTTATCTACATATTTTTTTACCAATAGTTAAGATACTTTAAAACTTTGTGCATACATTTAATGTAGATCTATAGTAATATGATAAATATTATGATAATTCTTCAAAAACTCATTTATAAAAAGTGTGAGAAATGAGGTTATGTTTACCACTAGATATTTAATGTAAATTTTAATGACTATTTATAGTTCCTAACATTTCAAATTGCTTTATTTGACTTTAAAATGTATTGTTTATACGAAAAGGAAAGAATCGAAGTTATAGGAAAATAGTAAACTTTCACCATAGGTATGGTTTTCCTTTGCAAAATTGATGACATTTGGCAAATGGATAACTATCCTGCGTTTGTATGAAGTAATTGATTTAATTTTCTAGTACAATTAGGCAGAGGAACGTATGCAACCTCAAAAGTTTTAAGTGCATGGTGTATTATTAACACAACCTTTCCAAGCATTTTTAGCCTGAGTTTAAAAATTATTTCAATGGAATTATATTTTTTCCATGAAACATATATATAAGTTGAACAAAATAAAAATGCAAAATATTATGTCAATGTTTGAATCATTGAAAACAATGGTCCATTACATCTTGATTGAATCTTTGTTTACATTATTTACTAAAAAGAAGGAAACTCTCATAAAACCTTAATAAATAATTTAGTTACATCATTTACAAATTGTACTACAAAATGTTACAAAAGTCTATTTTCATTTGACTTAAGAATAACTTTAACCCTTTTTCAAGACATAAAATAGAAAGTCATCAAAATGAAATTCAAGGCATTATATTTAACCTTATTACTTTCCTAAGAATCACGATGAACTTGAACGTACCTGAATCCCCTACGACGATTACTTTAACTTTATCAATAGTTGTCATTATTCCTAGTTTCTAACTAACAAGAGATGATTCCGTACTATATGTTTTATGTAGGCTTATATATTAAAAAATTAAGGAAATATTAAAATAAACTACACAATCCTTTAATATTCACCGGTTCACATCTTAAATCATAACTACATTGTTTTCGATTTTGAACAGCAGACGATATTGAAAATGTACGTGGCCTACTTATGCCATCAAAATTTTACCATACGTTTACACAACAATCAATATACTGTGTTAATTACATAATAAGTAAAAATATAAAGTTTGTCTAGTTTTGTTATACAAGTAATTTTAAGCGTCGAGATTAGTGTAAGATTGAAATTCAAATCCTAATTAGGATTGAAAATTGAAAAGTAATTTGAATTTAGCAAAATACAAAACTATGAATTGAAGTCAAAGCGCTTGTACATATGTTATACTTGCCTATATTAGTACTTATTTTTTTGATTATTGAAGACGCACGTTTCTGGAGATATTTCCCATGGTCAACTAAGATCATAACTGACGTTTTGGTTTTTTATGTTGGGGTGAGGTGGAATATCAAATACATTTCGTTTATGTCAAAAAGTGTATATGAGTTATATAACGTAATAGAGTAGTTCCATGTCTTATGAACCTCTGTTCTTTCCTTAGCCCACAATTTCGACTTGCCCTTCACATTTCTCACTAAGGAACCTTTCCCCAACACTTTTACCTCTGGCCAACTCAAACATCCTTCAGGGTATACCACACCTTATCCATAATAAATTATTTACCTAATTCTCGAGTTTGAACCCTGCCTCTCAAGACAATATATCACAAAGTAAATAGCTCCTGAATATATGTTAAAACTAATTACCCTTCATCCGGGTCACAGATTCTTTGTGGACACTCTGACTTGAGGACCAAGTTAAGGTTATACACTAATGAAACCTATTTATTAAAGTAATAATAATGATTACTAATAGGAAAATAAAATTATCATTTTTAATTACAGTAGTATACTGGATACTTCACAGAGTGGTCACAAATTCTCTATGCATAATGATACTGTAGTAACTGTGTAGTCCACCATGGTAGCAGGTGGGACTAAAATCGCGATTCATTGGTATCAACCCCAGTGGGAGTGGAATAAAGTTGACACTTGCCTTAATTACTTGGTTTTATAGTGCCGTTATCATAGATAGGCTGTTTTCAACAATTACCAAGTTTATTCTTCCATGTTACAAATTTATGAACAATATCAATACAGACCATTTACCAGTGTTGTACACCAAGGGACTACGATCATGACTCATCAGCATCAACTCCCCTCCTCAACCCCACTGCGAGTGGGACCAAGTTGACATTTGCCTTGGTTTTATAGTGACATTGTCACAGAAAAGCATTTGCTGTCCATGCCAATTGCTGATAATTTATTCTTTCATACATTTATGAAATTATGAACAATGTTATTACAGTCCATTTTAAAATATATACCTTAGTTTAAGCCGAATAAAACTTGGTTTTCTGTAGGCCATCTTATGTTATTACAAACAATGGGAACTCTCTTAGACTTGTGCAATTTTTAAGAAAATTTTAATAGTGTAGTAATGCAACACTCAAGACGTATAACTAGCAAAGAAACACAATTTCATATAATAAAAGAGTTTAAACTATACTAGGTGAATCAGTAAAGCTAAGTATCTCGACGAAGATACAGGAAGCCAGATATTTTTGTTATCTTTGATTGTATGTACTTCAGACACAAGGAGAAAGTTTCATCAATGATTTGCTACGTCACTGAAGATGATGATGGGACGATCAAAGTATAAGAAAGCTTTATAGCCTATTGAGTTGCCAATGAAACCACTGGAGCTCTTGCTAAGCTTGGTTTAACATAAACTACTTTAGTCAAGGCTATGAAATCGGCACAAACATGGTAGGTATGTATTAGGGAGCTCATCTTCCTTTATGTATAGTTGGCCTTTGGCTTAGTTCTCTCCTTGCGGGTGCCATATGCTAAATCTATTAATTGCTGATGGAGCAAAATCATCATAAGTTCAAATTTTCTATTTGACATTTTACACCTCTAGTTCAATAGAGCACTGGTGTGTAATAAGCAACCATACTAAAGACCTTACTTTAAAGATGGTTTGTGAAATGTGTAGGGAATCCCTTAAACGTGCTGTTCAGAAGGCTAGATACCAATATGCAGAAGTAAGGAATGTGTTGGTCGATAAAACTTATGACCCACAGTCTCTGAAGCTCAAAAGGATCTTTGACTAGTCATAAGGAAGAATTTTTTTTCATCGTAGCTTTGATCTTCTTGAATGATAACCATTTTGATTCACAAAAGAGGTACACATCAGTGACTGTTCTGAAACTGTCATAAGTTAGTAGAATTTTTAAACAGATGAAGAGAGAGAATATATATGTGGACGCAGTTAACTTCGCTAATAGCTGCTGAATTTGGTATCAAATCTGATTTTCTCAAGAAAGGGATTCATAAAAAAGCACTTTTTTGTATGAGTCTTCTGATAAATTGCGAAGATACCCTGAAGACCATGATAGACGTTTTTTATTAAAAGAATACTAACAAGTGAATGTATTTTTTGACAATAATGTTCAACTTCCAGGAAATCGAAGATCTAAAACAAAGTTGTTTGAACCTAGAAAGATACATAAAAAAATGGTGTATTTATGAATATGATAAATATTCAATAACATTATGAACATTTTTCTGTTTCATCAACAATGTTCGTCATATTTCAAACTTAGGACAAGACATACACCCAGAAGTAAGCAACAACCTTTCTGACAAATATCTTGAGGCTGATAACTCTTTAAACCTCAACATTACTCAAAATTAAAAGATATTTTAAAAAACCATCAAAAGTTCATTGTCTTACTCAGTATTCTACAGCGTTTTACCATAACTTTAACCAACAAAATATTCAATTCTAATTCATTAGGTAAGAGAATAGAGAGAAAAGAACAAAAGGAAGTAAATTGATTACTTAAGGCCAATATCTATACCACACTTTTCAGGTGGAATCTAGAAACCTATATAAAAACAAGACATTTTTCTCCCTATTATTTTAGGTGAGTTCAGTAGGAATATTCACTGAAATACAGTTCTGGATTAGGAATAACATTAGAAGTTTAAATAGAATTAAGAACGAATTGGTAGAAGAAAATATCAAGCAACGATGAAAATCAATGACAAGAACCCTTGTCCATAAGCCTGCTAAACAAATTTTGTAGGGACGAGATGGCTTTGTCAATGGGAAGTAGGGGGTTTAAGGGATTAAAGGACTGTGAAGAGACTTGGGAGGCTAATATAGAAAAATAGCAGGAATGATACAATTTTTTTTTCAGGCTGACCTTCTGATAGAAATTACTAAAAACTAATAGCTAATCAGGTTCTGGCAGTCACATCATCCCAACAGCTAATGGTTAGTGATTCTTTACAAAATACAAGCATCTGCATATTAATGTTTAAAAAATTGGGTTACATAATAATTGAGATAATAAACATTCTTTTACATACATATCTTATTTGATAATTTGTTAGCAAATTCAATAAAGTTGAAATTGTTTAGTCAGATTTACAAAATATTACAATATTTTACAGGCAAAAGCAAACCACTTTCTAACAGATTAAAAAAAATCTTAAGCCAGCTCAGTTTTACATTCACAAATATTAGTATGTATAATAAATACAAATATATTTTGTACACAGTTTATTGTTTGAAAAGTGCTGATACTTCTTATGATTTAGTTTTACAATAGTTTTGCTATCTAATGTATATTATATGTTTAATGAGATAAATTATTTTTCAAAAGTAGAAATTTAAAACACTGTGTGAATAGGTAAAAATAATTTAAACGTTTTCACTGTATAAAACACTTTTACTTCATTTGTTTGTTAAAAGGGGAGAAATAAAATTTGACAAATGTCAAAACATAAATGTAACACTTTTCTACCATGAAACAAAAGCATTTCAAAATTTATTTAATTATTTTATTTGGGTACATGTAGGCATTTATGAATTGAAAGTCAACAAAAACACTGATAATATAGATTACACATCTTTTACATTTATTTTATAATAGGCCTAATGCTAATTTTACATTTCAAATTAAGGACATCCCAAAATAAATGACAATGAAATAAATCAATTACACAACTTACAAATATTTTTTTTACGCAATAATGAAATATTTACAAAATTAATTACCATCAAATGTAATTAATCCCACAAGAAATGTTTGTAAAACATTAGTGAACTGCTTCTAGATCTGTTTTCTAGAAGAAGATGAGAAACTTACAGAATTTCCTGCAAGCTCAAAGTAAAATTAATCCCATTTATAATTATTTCATACTTATACTTCATATTTACAACATTCTTAAAAATATATAGGGCATTAAAAAACAGATGTTCACAAATTCTGCAGAAGATAAAATCACTGCATTTCGCTGAAACTGCATTACATTGAAACTTTAATACCCAGAAACAGTAATGACAAAACTTGTGTCCTGTTATATACTACAGATCTGAAGTTTTGAAGGAACAATTGTTCGCAAAGAAAAAATTACTTAATATATACTATCACATTATCAATCATCTGCACGATGTCTTTTACGAGGACTTACTGAGTCTTGCTTCATGGGATTTACTCTCTGAGTAAGAACTGATTTTAAATCCATTCTTCTAACAGGCTTATTAGGAATGTTGACGGGATTAATTTCTCCATTATCTAAATCTTCCACCTCAGATAGTACTTCTTCTCCTCCCATATATGCTTCATCCTCTTCATCTTCCTCCTCCTCTTCTTCGTCTACCTCGCCTTGCATCATTCCATCATCTTCAAGATCATGATCTCTCATACCACTAGTTCCTAATTCATCCTCTTCATCTATCTGTTCCTCATCCAACTCTTCCTCATCTAGCTGTTCATCATCTAAATCCATATCCTCTTCATCTCCTTCACTACACGAGTAATCAACTAATTGCCCTTTCTGATTCTCATCCTTAAGTCGCAGATCAGGTAGGTTCAGTGATTCAATGTCTATCTTCTGTTCCTCCATTAGACGATGTAACAGCTGTTGGATCTGATAACGCTTACAACTGACAACATCTGCAGTAAACCAATCCTGTAATTCTTTGATTGGTATGTGGTAGTCTTTTATAGGAATCTAAAACAAAGAAATACACTGATGAGAAGCATACAAAGATATAAATTAACCCTTTGATACATGCCCTGATAAATCCCCTAGGAGCAACATATTTTTAAATTTCATCTTTTTACTAATTTTGCTCAAATTTTTAAATGATTATACTATTTTTAATATTTGTTATGAAAATATTTAATATTTACAAAAGTATGCATTCGCTTAATTAGTAGCAATCCCCATTTTCAGCTTTGAATGGTCAGACACGGAAGTATTATCACACACAAAGTTATAGGCCTAATATGCTTTGGTTTCCGTAAAAATTTTGTTGACCAAATCTTTATCAAAAAATATTTTGAAAAAATCTAATTCTCTAGTTCCGATGGGAAAACAAATTTTCAGAAGAGCCTGATTTATTTGTATCAAAATCATGCAACAATCTGTAAACATTTGAGACAAATCATAGATTTTGAACACAAAAAAATTGTGACTATGTACTCTGTGTACCATTTATTATGATAATATCAAATATTGAACCTAGAGTGTAGTACAATACATAGAAAACAAAATTGTAAACAAACGGCAATGCTAATCTGAGAGAAGTGATAGAATGTTCATATATGGGAAAGCTGGCCATTGCACGATCTCATGAACTGATACGCGAATGCTAATCAAAGAGTCAATAAAGAAAAACAACATTTAATTATAATGAAAGGTTTGTCCAGAATGCAAGTTTTCCTAGTACTTCTTTAAGAGTGATCACAGTTTCATGCATGTGGGTGCTTCTACCATATTTGTAATGATGTTTTCTAATAGCAAGTTTGAGCTTTGATTTGTAATTAATTTTCTCAAGGCAAAATCAATAAACCGGGACAAATTAATCAAGACATTATGACAAAATATGAAAGGTTCAAAATATTTATAGACGATTGCGAGCATTTCATTGTTTGTTCTGTACTACACAGTTATTTTTGCTAAGCATCTTACAATTTTTTGTTGTTGATAAAGTAAACAATACATTAAAAAATCTACTAAAAGAAGATAATGTATATACCAAAACACAAAATTGTTGTTGTGTTACACTTATTGAGCTTTTTTCTTTGTTGGTTAACCTACCACCTTTCCACTAAAAGTTTTTTGGGTCAGGGTAGTCAAAGCTACCCAAATAAAGTCCCCTGTCCTGCTAATGAAGTATGTTACTGTCTTTGTTGCAAATGAGGAGCACTTTTGTTAGGAAACCAGAAGTTCAGATTTACAAGGAAATAGTTGTATTTATACTTCTTTGTAGAATTACATTACGTTTTATAATTGTGTTACATTTTATTTGATCCTTAAAAAAATTCACCTAAAAACTGAACAATTCGTAAAAAAGCTCAATTTGAAACACACGTGAGAATAATATTCAGATTATATTTATATTCTAATTATATGGAAAAATATATTTTCAAAAAAAAAGTTATGTTGAAAATTAAATTTGTGTATCCATAAGATGTGAAAATTCTGGTAGCTATATTTATTGTTTACAAATATATATAATATTGTGAAAATACGTTATAGTATATATTTATACTTTAATTTATATGAAAAAATACAATAAAAATGTCATTTTAAATTTATTCGGAAGATCAAATGAACGGAATATCACCTGACCACGTGATCGACGCAGCGCCTCATAGTATAAATATTTACGTTGTGCCGCGACAGTCACCGGTAACGACATTATAGAATAAAATGTTTAAATGAATAAACATTATTTAAACAAAAAGTAGAAAAAAATTGTGTTTGAATGTTATCAGAAAACTGGGAGTCAATGTGTTAAACCTTAGCCGTTAAAACAATTTTGATGTAAAGTATGATAAAATGTCCAATACACCTTCCAAAAAATAGTTTTAAAGACAAACACATTGAATTCAAGATTTAGGGTCATTTAAACTTGCCCAAATTACATATGGTGATTCTTATAGAGACAACAACACTTTCGCTACCTCAATGTTAACAAAATAACTATTGGTACACACCACCTGACTCAGATATGCAATGTACAGCCTCTCTCCCTGGATCGAAGTTCCATGTATGTGTCGCTCGGGGTAGTTTAAATGACTGACGGCTCATATTTGGGACACTGTTTGCATGTTACTTTTATTCCTGTGACAAATCAGTGGTTTACTTTAAATAGAGACAACAACACTTTCGCTACCTCAATGTTAACAAAATAACTATTGGTACACACCACCTGACTCAGATATGCAATGTACAGGCTCTCTCCCTGGATCGAAGTCCCATGTATGTGTCGCTCGGGGTAGTTTAAATGGACTGACGGCTCATATTTGGGACACTGTTTGCATGTTACTTTTATTCCTGTGACAAATCAGTGGTTTACTTTAAATAGAGACAACAACACTTTCGCTACCTCAATGTTAACAAAATAACTATTGGTACACACCACCTGACTCAGATATGCAATGTACAGCCTCTCTCCCTGGATCGAAGTCCCATGTATGTGTCGCTCGGGGTAGTTTAAATGGACTGACGGCTCATATTTGGGACACTGTTTGCATGTTACTTTTATTCCTCTGACAAATCAGTGGTTTACTTTAACGGCTTTATATATTCATATTTGTCTGCAGGCATGCCTGACGTTAATGTGGGACATTTGGTCTCTCAGTTATCAAGGTCATTGACATCAAAATGACACCCTGGTTTATTCCTTCATGCCACTGAGGCTTTTTTGTTTTGAATGATCAGGTTTCACTAGGTTTAATCTAAATGACATTTACCACAAAAGATGTAAACATGTCACAAGTGATGGGTACATTTGTAAAAATTCTGTACTATGTATTTAACTCAAATGTAAACATATTTAGTCAATGTTACAATGATATTTATATTGTCTGTATTTTTTTGATATATAAGCAATCTGTCTAGCATGACCAGCTAAGATGAGTTATTTGGCTGTTTGTTGATTGATATAAGCCTTTGTAGTGGCTCTTATGTAAGACGCTCAGTCTGCGATTTTCGTGCTGTAAACCGACCGGCTCATATATGCGCCATCCCAAAAAGCACTAAAAACAAAAATATACATTCAACAAACATACTTCTAGGGGTTTTATGTAGTATAATAACTTATTACAACAACATTCTACTTTTGGTTGTAACAAAGGCCAGATCCACATTAACATGGTCTAAAGCCCGGATTCTTACTGCCAGTCTGCCAAGAAACCAGACGCACATATATATGCCGCTTGGTAGTGAACATATTGAACAACCTGTGGGGAAACTGACTTGATTGAAGGTCATGTTTAGTGATCAAGCATGTTTGCTACTCATTCCTATTACAACCAAATGGCCCTTTTTAATAGAAAACACAGAAAAACAATAAATAATTTCTAAAACTATTGCCTTTGCAGAAGTAAATTCAAAAGTAAACAAAGTAACACATTAAAAGCAAGAACTCAGTGATTGACTCCTCTTATGAAATACTTTACATGTTTTTTCATACCTCAAAAAAAGTGTCCACATACTGCAAAAGATAAAGCCCACAATCTGTAAAGTTAGTCTGTTGTGGAACTTTTGGACTTGCACCTCTCATAACATTTTTTGAGAAATCTCTTTCTTCACCTTTGTGCTTTACTTTATACTCTATTCGTAAATAATCTCGTAACGTAGCTACAACTCGAGCCCGGCTACCTCCAGCCAATGAATCGAAAATAAGAATGCAAGGCCTAAAATTATAAATACAAATTATTAATTTTCAGAACATGTACAAAACAACAATAACAAATACATTTTCTATTTTATATTGTTATTTTGCATATATTACAAAATTAAGTTAGCAATATATAAATACACGTTTAATAATTTTATAATCAAAGATAAAAAAAACCATGCAATATAAAAAGAGAGTTTTCAGTGATTAAGTGTTTAGTTTTAAAATTATAGTTCAGAATACAAATATCATTAATTTTGTATTTAAAAAGATACCATATAGGATTTTATATTATACATTTTTTAGAGATGTGAACAAAATAAAAAAAAATGTTAGACACTTTAGAAAACATTCATGTAAATCTTTATCAACATACTGTTTTATAGGTTCTCTTTCTAGTTTCAATTTTTTACTTTTCTTCTCCTCCTGTCCTGTTGGTAATTGCTCTTTTTCATCTTCATCACTCAATGCTTTTGATTTTAAAATGTCATCAGATTCCTACAAAATAAATAAATAGATTAGACCATGAAATATAATAATTTCCTAAGATGTATATTAGTTTGCCAATTTTTTAAATAAAAGATTGCACAGTTTTATATTGCATGCTTTTGTGCCACCTTAAACCTGGATTATACAAAATTATAGAAATATAATTACATTCTAAGCTGAGACAGGTGACATTCTACAACTTAGGTGCAAAAAATAAAATACAAAGAAACAAACGCTCTTTTCAATTATCTTCTACAGCAAAAAGATTCTGTTTTTACCTTAACTTTTTTACTTTACCTTATGCTTCTCATATCTTTAATCAATATGAAGGTAAGTATAAATTTGTTAAAATTCTAAACTTATTCTCTTTAACAAGTCTTTAGTTCTATTATAGTTCCCATTTTCTAAGAATATGTTTTCATTTCGACCAACATTTAAATCAAAGGTGGCTGTTAATTGGAAAAGTCTTTCGAAGAAGCACAGCAAGAAATACAATTCCGGGCAGTAAGCCAGCTTCCCACCCAAAAAATTTTTCTTTCCTTCTGTGAGACTCAACCATTCATGTATGTCAGGCAAATTTTTGCAGCATTTTAGTCAAAGGCGTATGAGATTTCTGGTGGTTTTCATTATGGGTTCACAGGGTTTATAATTTAGTTTTCTCTAATTTTTAGTTGTAAATGTTGTTGTTTTGAGTAAATGACATTACGATGGATACCTCTGTGAAATCTGTCCAGATAATCCTGCCTTGTGAACGGGTAAGTTCTTTGAAAAATACCGTGATTCCTTGCAAGCAGAAATACACTTGGTAAGTGTGAAGGGGGGGGGGGTCTGGGTTAATGACATAGAAAAGAGTGAGGTGATGAGCACATTAAATCCAAGTTGATGCTCAGTGAATAGTACAAAGTTTTCTAATTCAGATCAGGATCTATAATAAGAAATACCCTAGGTGACTTATAAAGTGTGATAAGTGACCGGTTTAATGTTTCAACAATCTTGCTTATTATTTTTGTAAATGAGCGAATAAATAACAAAGATGTTAGTGTACAAAGTAGAATAAGGTTATGAACTCAAAAGTAATTTTAAAAACCTATAATTAAAAAAATCTGCAGTTTTTGTTTTCTTGCACAGCGTGGTCTTATATAATTAAAAATATAATTTTGCTTTGTGTCATTTCAAGCACTTTTTTCTTAAATTTTTGGTATGTACATAAAATGCAAATACAGTAAACTCCCGATTATCCGTGGGCGGATTAACCGGTTTGCGGATTATCCGGGGTCTGCCATTGTTTTACAAATATCCAATTTTTATTCCAATCAGATTCATGTATTTAAATTTCCAAACGGTGAATTACGACGTAAATACATATAAGGCTTAACAGAAGTTAAGATGAAGGGAATAGATATGTAAATATGTACGTACTAATTTTTACATTGGAAGGGAAGGATCCCGACGCGGGCCAGCGAAATAAAAGGGGCGAGTAGACTACTGTATATAAGAGACAGTGACAAAATGCTTGGACGCCCGAAAACCAATGTGTATCATAAGATTGTAAACAAATGTCAGCTAATCTCGGCTATAAATAGTCTAGGACGTGACATATGCATTATCCATATCTGTCATATACATTATCGATCTTTATGGCTTTGTGACAAAAGTAGACAGTGTGCGACAAAATGGTTCTCAAAAAAATTAGATCTCACATTAAAGCTAAATCAGTGCTCACAAAAAACAGACGAAAGTGACAGATTTTATTGTTAAAAAGGGAAAGTATTATGTGTAAAGGAAATGACATAGGTACATACATACTTAATTTTGACATATACTTATGTACGTATTGTATATAGTTAGACATATAAATGTAGATGTTATAATCCGTCAAATACATCGACATTTTAAATTACAGGGTGTTTAGTAAAATAGCTTGAAGAAATTCCCTGAGTTTTCCCTGACTTTTTCTCTTTTAGATGTCTATAGAAAGCCCAGTTTACATTGGGCCCATCCATTGATATCTGAGGGATCTTGGATAAATCCAGACTTTGAACACCTTTTAAGAACGAATTGAGTAACTCTTTTGCTTTTGTGTCTGTAAGGAACACAGAACCAAAATATCGAGCTTTCACTTCATCCGTCTCTGCATCCCAATACCTAACACTCAAATCCATTTGGGCTCTTTGTGATATTTTGTTTAAACTTTCATCAAAGCCAATTACATAGTTAGAATTTGAATTTAATGATGTCAGTAACAGGTCTTTAAAATAATTTGATAAACTGAATACAACACTATAGGAAATTTTATCTTTCCGCAATCTCATGTTCTGTGCAATGGTGCTATCAGGGAACATCCTTGGAAAGAGGCACACACTACCTTCTGCATTGCGTAAAGAAGTGTTGCATTACTAAATTCACGCACCATATAATCTCTGCTTCGGTCACTTCATCTTTCAGTTTATATTTATCCTAAGGAAGGAGGGGAAGTAATGACGACATCTGCATGACGCGATTGCCCGCTACGGCAATGAAAACCGGAACCTTCCATGTTGAAATAAACAGTGTAAAAATAATCACCGTCAAATAAAACACATACTATCACGAGTCTAGACAAATAGCTGGCTACAAATGTTTACACAGCGTTCTGTGTGATCAGAAACAGACTGAGTTATCTGTTATCCCCACCCGTCCATATGATAACAGAACCACTGCGCACCCCAAGGCCACGGTCCAGCTAAAACTTCCCAGCTGTACCAACTCGACACATTAATTATTTATTGACATAAGTCCTGAAGTCATAGCAATGGGCTTATCAAATAAATAATGGGCATCTAAATAAAGAAGTGTTATTTCCTGACTGCCCTGCCCCTAAACCAGCCCGCTGGCTTACAATACCAAATATTCGAGAGCAATGGCCACTAGTTTTGTTTCTAATCAAAATAAATATTTTCCCGATTTTTTAAAATTTTCCCTGACTTTTCCCTGAATTTTCCAGAATCTTAACATTCCCTGACTTTTCCAGGTTTTCCCTGTCACTAGACACCCTGAATTATTTTCTGTATTTATTTTGTCCTCTGAAGATTATTTGTGAATTGCATTAACCGGGGTCATTATTTGTGTAACTTATGGTATAATAATCGATTATCGATCGTTTTGCGTATACTTTGTTCATAGCGGATTATCCGGGGAATTCGTTATCCGGCGTTGCCGGGCCACCCTATTCCACGGATAATCGGGAGTTTACTGTATTTTTAAGTAATATTGTATTGTTTATATATAAAGTTTTAACCACAATATCATCAATTTTAAAATTAAAATATTTATGAAATATTTTATTTCCCCTTCATTTATAGTATTTTTGCAGACAATCCTAGATTTTTAATATCTGAGGTACCTATGCAACTAATTTCGTAGTTAATCATTATTTTAATGTATGAAGAATTTTATCAATAACATTATCCACTATATGTCATCGGTAATCAAATTTAATTTTAAAAAAGTAGTTTTGTCTGTACTTTTGACTATAAAATTAACATTTTATTGATTTGAAATAATCAGATCACAAATAATATTCAAGGTGAAATGATTTTAAAAAAATATATATCTTTAACTTTATCATTCATATAGTATTAGTTTAAATGTAATTTAAATTAAAATATATCTTAATACAGGTAACATACATTATCACTTGAAAAAGTTCCTTCTTCAGGCTCCATATCTTCATCTTCACCATCGGCTTCGTCCCTCTCTTCTTCTTCACCTCCTCCAAGTCCTCCACATTCTATTGTGACTGTATGAGTACTCACTGAATTATTGATAACGGCAGTGATTGTAGTGGAGCCAATTGTGTAGGGATTCTTGCCAAAGACTTTGGTTGATACTTCGGACATATCTCCATCTAATGCTCCTGTAAAAATGTATTGTAATTACTTTTTGCTAAAAATTTAATAACCTATTTATAATTTTTGTTTATAGATAATAGCAAAGAAAATGAAATGAAATTGAAACATATTTTTAAAAAAAATTACGGAAAATTTAGTATTAGGAGTATAATAAAATATAAATAAATGAAACACAAAAAAGAAAGATGGAAGAAACATTATTTTTATTAAATATTTAAATAAAAACAGGTGATGACACGGGAAATATCATGGCATTATGTTATACACAACCTACACAATATCAAGAGCACAGTGGTACAATATATTACAATAAAAATATTGAAAAGAACCCCAATACCACAAAAATAATCAAAAATAACAAATAAAACAAGTTACTTAAGATTAAACCCTTATGTACATTTCGATGACCATGTCATCATCATCAGAGGGTCTTGTTACAAAACACAATCTAGCACACAAGAAGTTACAAACTAGAATGATGAAACTAGAATGATGAAGCTATTAGTTATTCTAGAGAGGTTTAGCAATAAACGATGTCTTATAGTCATTTGTCATTATGCATTGCAGTAGCACTCGTAGCTTGGCATTGTTGTGTTAGTAGATGATGCATATGTTCCGAGGTTTATTCTCGTTAATCCTTTACAAGCTATTAGTTATTCTACAGAGGTTTAGTAATAAGCGATGTCTTATTTACAGACATATGCCTTTATGCAATGAAGTATCACTCATAGCTTGGTATTGTTGTGCTAGTAGATGATGCTTATGTTCTGATGTTTATTCTCGTTAATCTTTTACAAGCTAATAGTTATTCTTATTATAAAGATATAAACCTGCCAAAAACCAATTTGCAAATTCATTATCCATAAATCAATACTAATGGTAAAAATAATAGTCGCATTAACAAAACTACTTATGCATTTCTTAAAATTAAGTCTAGAAAGAGTATCAATATCTAGAGAATTACTGAAGTTTGCTCACCTTTGGCTCCAACCTTGTCAGCTTGGAGAAAAAGAAATATTGTTTAGAATAATGAAATCTATATACCTATATTACTGTAAAATCTCAATCTATTGTTTTCAAAATTTTTATAAAAAATACCAAGGTGAGAGGAAGTGCATTATATATTTCCTGAAAGAAATAAACTCTAAATAATTAAGTCAACACATTAAGAACAAAAACCTATATGATTCATTCCAGTTCGATATAAAATAACGTTCTCCTTGAATTTCTTCTTATACAGTACTGCAAGGACAAGACAGAAGGAATGGAAAGGAGGTGTGATCCAGGAGTTAAGGAAGAGGAGCAGTTAGGAAAATTTCCGGAGTCGTGGAGAGAAGCTTGGGGTGATCAGTGTAGTGTTGGAAGCTGGAGATAGTAGCAGTCCAAGGAGCTGGAGGAGACCGACCCTGAGAGCTAGAGATGAGAAGATAAGAAAATATAACCTTGGACATAAAAAATGGATCACGGCGCCAACAGACAAGAACTCTGAGGATCGTTCAAGCTACTCAATTTGAAATAAATAGTTAATTAATTACTAAAAATTCAATTTTTGTGAAATTAATTTTAAAGGCAACAAGTAAATTCAGAAAAATGGTATGATGATTAATCTTTTAAATTAGATAATACAGTAACCTCATGTTAAAAATAAATATATTTAATTTAAGATGTTTTAAGATAATATTAGATTCAAGACTAACAACTATCAACTTGTAAAGAGTTCTTTCTGTTTACCAGAAACTATCTGAACAGTAATAAATTTTTATGATTTAAAAATCTAAATATATAGGAAATTTTTGTAGTAGAGTCAAGTTGAATTTAATAAATAATCCAGTGAGTTTTTGTTAAGTCCAGAAAATGTTTTGTTAATTTTAATTTCTTCAAAATACAGATTTGGTGCTCAACAATTATTTATTTAATAATAATCCATAATATAAATTAATATTTTTTATAATTTATTTTCTAACATGTAAAAATCAGAATGCAGTGGTGGGTTGTCGACTCCAGAAAGTGAACCAAGCGTCTTGTCATAAGTTTGGCAACAACACAAGGTTGAGTTGAAGTTTGCCGCCCAACATAATAGCTTTGTCACACACACACACACACACACACACACACACACACACACACACACACACACACACACACACACACACACACACACACACACAAACACACACTTTCAAGTCTATATAAACATAATTTTAAAATAACTGCTGCTACAACCAACCACTTACCATCTTTCTTTTTCTTTTTTGGCAAATCAATAGGTGTATTGTCTGATATTCTAACAGGTCCTTTGAGTCCTGGAAAACAGATGATCGCCAAGTACCAATGGGAACTATAAACAAAATATAACGTCTAAATAATGGTCAACTTACAGGAGGCAAATTTTATATTTAAAAAAATAATAATAATTAATGTAGCCAAAATAGATATGTTGAAATATATTCTAATCTGCCAACAGAATGTAGTTACATGTTCCTACATGATAGCTATAAACAGATATGTTTAGAGTCTGCAAGGCAGCTAAGGACAATTGTTGACTACTAAAAATTTAGCAAAACTGTGCAAAATAGAAAAAAAGTGAGAAACTTAAAAAAAATAATCATTTCAATATTTAACACAAAGGCAAAGAAATCATTGTTGAACCTAAAACAAGTTAAATTGATAAACTCCTAAACAAACAAATTGAACCTGACTACATAATTAACCCTGATGCCAAGGCATCAAATCACAAAGACACAATGTAGAGCTTTGATTGGTTTTGAAGGAAGAAGGCCTCGAAAAGTCAGTTTTTGAGGAGTTGTTCCCTAATAGTAGAAGTTTGTGAATGTGAGCCTTGGTTTGTTACTCTTGTAACGAAAATCCATCATTATGTAACAGTTTTACAATTAGCTTAGGTATTGTGATATAACGTATAGTGTTTTGCTAAAGTAAATACTAAAAACTGCACTATTAGTACTTTCATAACTTTTCATAACTCTGAAATAGACAGTGAATGAGAACATTTCAAGACAACTTTTAAATGAATGTTTTGCAAGAAGTTGTAACACTCTTAAAAATAAGGTGTTACATATAAATTCATTTATATATTTAATTTTTATTTAATAATTACATCCTCCCAATATAAAAAAAAATTTTTGTTTTATTGGTGCACATTGTGAAGCTAGTGTAGGTGGTGAGCGCTCCTAGCGGGCGAAATAGAAAAATATCGTACGAGTTAGTAACTTAAGGCAATTAAGTATGTCACGCCATGTGACGTAAACATGGTCTGATATCGCCTGATCCGAAGCACCAATCAGAATATTCATATATATATAAATAAGGGTGGGAGTTGGTTTGACAATTTCAGTTAGCGCGTCCTTGCAACGACCCCACTTCACTAAAAGTTTTTGAACAAGACGGACGTGATGGCATTTTCGGACATAACTTAGAAATTAGTAAGCTTCCAGTATTCAAAATTTAAGATGTCAAGACCGGTACCAAATTTTATAAACGCAACAAAAAAAGAAGTCAGAAGCGATTATTTATATGTTTCAAATAAGTAAAAGTTTATATCATTTTTGTTTAAGAGCGCTGATTTGTAAGAGCGATGTGTTAATTGATTAGTGTACGAAGCGATGTGCAGTAATTAATGATATGTATTATAGTGTTTTACAAGTAATGTGCACAACCAGGTACGTTTTAGATAATAATAAAGAAAATGTATTTTAATGTTAACTAAGTTGAATTTTAATTGATAAACGGTTAACACATGAACGGTAGAAATCGCCTTTGAATATTCATTCTTAAAATTAAATTGGAAAACTTAAGTTACTACCTTCTCGATATATATAAATTTGAAAAGTTAACAAGTAATTAAAATGTGTATGGAATAGTTAGCAGTAATTAAAGGTTAATTACTCGACACATTGGTATCATTTGTTCTTTTGTAATTTGTCATTGATTAATAAATTGTTTAACTTTGTATTTTGAAACTTTCAATTCTTATTTCATAAGTAACCTAGTTCTACCTTCAAGATTAGGAGACCCTCAAAGACAGACAGTATCTGCCTGAGCTATGACGTTAGAACTAGAGCCCCAGGTAAGTAAAATTAATTATGTTGGTAATTAAGCAATTAACAACACATTGTTAATATACATTGTCGGTAATACTTACCGAGGTAAAAAAGGCTAGAACGTTACAAAGTGTTAATGATTCATCTATTGATAATTCACGTAATGACATTATGAACGAAATTTAATGAACCTACAGACACTAATAAAGAACATGAAGATACTGTGGATGACATTCACAAATATCAACCTAAACATAAGCAGCCAAATGTACAATCATCTTACACTGGAAAGCGCTAAATCTCATAGTAAAAAATTCACTAACCTCAAAAAAACCCCAATTTTTTAAAAATAAAAATATTCTTAACATGTATAATTATATTTAGATCTATATATCTTAAAGTAAGGTAACAATTGTATCTTATGTTAAAAAAAAGAACCATAATGTGCTAATGCTATTTTTTGGAAACCCGGCTCATCATTTTCTTTGAAATAGATAAAATAGGCTCGAACTATACAGAAGCTCAAAATAACGGGACTTAGATTTTCAGGACTCTACTGTATACGTATTGCAATATATTTATACAAAATAAATCTTCAAATTAAAAAATGTGGTAACAAATTCTTAAATTAGTGAATGTTTGCGCACATTTGAAAAAAAAAAAACAATGTTAGCGGTAGCCTATAACCTAATGCAAATGTCAAACCATAAGTAACATTTTATTGCTTTCACTATTACTATAAATAATAATAGAAAATTTTTTTTAAGATTCAAAATAATTAATAAAACAATTGCACCTATATAAATTATACATTTTGTTCTTTATACTTTGAGGATATTTTTGTGGTAATAGCTTAAATTTTCTGTCACTTATGAAGAACAGTGTTTTGAAGATAGATCAGGCTACCTGCCTCATACACAGGCACTACACAGTCCTCCCCCGTACAATGCATGAATGTCTCCCAGAGCGAATCATTTACAGTGTCATTAAATTTTATGTAACAAAAGCTACAGTAAACGTTTAAACTGATTTTTAATCAATGCAAATGAAACTTACCAAGTTTTTTAATCCGTGTATTAAGCTTTAAAGTTCTTCTCAGTTTTATTTGCATTTTAATCACTGTAAGGGAACTTTTTCAATTATAATGGACCTTGATTAAAACTGTCAATCCTTAGCCAAAATTAGTATATTATAATGATGTTTAACTATATTAATAATGGTTTAAATAATAATATAACTCTAAGGTTTATACTCTGACAAGCTTTAGAAACCTAGAAGTGATGAATATAAATTCTTTAAATTAATTAATCTGACTAATCAGATTTTTCTTAAGGTTTAACTGTTGGTCAAACAATCTATTCTCAATACACAAACAATGGTCACAAACAGATACTCTTCTAATATACTTGAAAATGTTTGCAAGGAATTTTAAAATTCTGCATTGGCTATTTGAACCAAGAGTCAAGTTTATTACGTTTAAATGATCTTGTATATAAATCTAAAGAACTACAAACTCACTGTTCATTGATGGGGATTATAATGAAGTCTTTGGAGAACAAATCAACAGTCTTTGTCCAGCTTTTAACCCTTGAGTGCCTTTTCACTGCAGGTGATATGCTTGGATCATCTTCAATAGGATGATACGATCTACGAGTGGCTTTGGGTGGTCGAGTGGTGAGACGTTTATAGAAAAAGGAACTGAACACATGTGTTCTAGCTTGGTCCACATCACTTAGTTGTGTTAACACTAAATATCTGAAAATTATATTAATTTGAAATATCTTTAAAAAGCCAATTTGAATTGAAAGCCGACACAGCAAACAATGATTTAGTACTTCCCTTGTGTGTGTGTGTGTGTGTAGGTTTTCTTGTGTAATAATAATAAAAACAACTAAGGTTATTTAAATACAAGAATCATTTAATAATTTTTGTTCAAAGCTTTTCGCTGATAAACAGTACCAGCAAACACCATCAGGAATGAATAATACAATAATCTCAGTTTATACATATACACTTGAGAAAGAGATATCACAACTACTGTTTTATTTTGACTTTGTTTTTGTTTTTTTTCTAAAGAATGCAATATGAAACAGTTTTGGGTAAAAATTTTCAAAGCATTCATTGATAATTATTTTGAATATTAAAGACAAACTTATAAGAGTGATTTCTCTTTCATATTTGATATTTTTTTAAATTTGCATTGAAACATTCTCTTACTCACTGGCAATTAAATCAATTTTTTCTTTTTAGTTAAAAAAATCTATAATACCGTATACTGAACACCATGAGGAAATCATGACCAAAAATTGATTAATATAGTCCAAAAGAAAAATATTTAGAAATATATACAAATAACTTACTCCAAGTCTAATATTAATTATCAAATAATATAATAAAAAAGATATTCAAAAGTAATGATACCACCTACATCTGATATCAAAGCATTAACAACAGACCTTTTTCTACATAGAAAATTTAAAACTTACTTGAGATAAAAATCAATGATAACATCATTCAGGAACTGATCTTCTCCTAGACAAGCATAATCCTCAGTGTTTATTGGGATCCCACCTTTGATTGGTGGTGGTGGGTATACCATAATCCTAAAATTATAAGAAAAATTAATATAAATGGAAACATACTCTTAGAACATATACTTGTGTAAAATACAATAAAATTTACAGAAGAAAATGATGATTATTATTATTAAAACTATACAATAATAACAATACATTTTTGCTGAAAATATTTCAGCATGCAAGTATATATGGATGCACATATACAGGTGTCTTAGAGAAATTCCAGGGTTTTTCAAGAATTTCTAGGGTGAAAATAATTTTTTCCAGGATGATCAAAGGTAAAAGATACAATGTTAGATTTATAACAATATAAATATTTATGGAAAACTACACAATTTTGGATTTTATTCTTATATGATATACTTATTACAAAATGTGTATCCATAATATTGTAATATAACTCGTTTTAAGATAGATGGCTAGTATTTCTTTGTGTTTATCATCTGGATTACATCTATATATTTCTTCTTTCACATCTCTCTTTTCCCTTTGAAACAATTTTTGTGGGCACCATGAAAACTTTTCATCATGTCTTTTTAGGAGAACGCTCATGTGATATCTACAATAAGCTTGACAACAAACACTCCCATTGTCAGTGTGATTACAAATGCATGTTAAATATATACAGTGAGCAGAACAAATCATGTGTAACGACTGACATGGGTAAAATAAAATAGCGATATATATGACATTGTCATAGATTTTTGTCCAAATTTGTTAAATTTGTGCTGCAAATTATTTGCATTTATAATGTTAATATATATGCCACTTATTTTTTTCTGCAGCTGAAAAGACGTTAAAAAAACTATTGGTATATACCAGCTGACTCCATATGCGCCGTCAGATCTCTATTCCTGGACCAACATCCCATGCTGCTTAGGGTAGATGAAATGGAATGACGGCTCATATTTGGGACACTGCATATTAACTATATTCCTCTGGAATCTAAGTGGTCTATTTTAACGGCTTGATATATTCCTATAGGCATGTATCTGACGTTAATGTAGGAAATTTGTTATCTCTGTTAGTCAAGGTCAATTCCGTTTATAACGTGTAAAAACAGAAGAAATACCTAGCATTCATCATTATTTAGATCCTAAATACCGTAACTGTAGAACTTAATTCAAAGAAAATATTGCAACACCAGTCTATTTAATTACAATATCAAGGAATGTACATATAGTATAAATGACATTTTTTCACAAAAGATCTAAACAGGTCACAAGTGATGGATGCATTTATAGATATTCTGTACTGTATATGGAGCTTAAATGTAAACATATTTTGCCTGTGATACCATGATATTGTCTGTATTTTTTCGATATGGTATGTAGCCTATACAAACAATGTATCTAGTATGACTAGCAAAGACGAGTTAGTTGGGTGTTTGTTGATATAAACCTTTGTATGATATTTTTGTTTTTATGTACATATATAGTGTTATTTCCAATATATTACACATCAGTCCTGTTTTATGTAAATACAAAAACTGATTATTTTATTATGTTTTTAAAAATGTCTCATTAATATCACATTTGGATTTCGCTGAGTTGCACTGTAGTGGCTCGTACGGTCTGATGAGTACTATAGACCGGCCAACTCATATATTCACCCCCCCCAAACCCTTAAATACAGTTAACACAAATATACATTCAACAAACATATGTATAAGGTATTTATATAGCATAATAACTAATTAAAACATTCCAGTTTTGGTCTGTAATGAAGGTCAGACCAACATTAATGTGGTCAGTGTGGAAAGATCAAATTCTTACTTTCAGTCTCTCGTGAAAAAACAGACAGCGCATATATGCGCTGCTTGGTAGCAAACGTATTTAATAAACAGAATTAAAACTTTCATACTCAGCATTATTCAAGAACAACAGGATTTTTCATAATGTATATAACCTATATTTAACTTTTTATACTTTCAAATCCAGTTTTGTTGGTGTACTACAAGGTTGTGTTTCCTCAAAACATCACTAAAGTTCTGCATAACACCTTAATATTTTGTGTTTCCATAGAAACAAATAGTTGTTGAGGTTATGCTTCAAGTGCTCGGTGTAGTGAGTCATTATTCAAATTATATTTATCAGATTCTTTATTGTATTTCTTTTATTTAGCGATTTTTTCTTTGAATGTGTACTATTAGCAAATAGACAATTTTTGTTATAAACTGTGTATACTATTCTAAAACTTTGTGTTACTAAAAACAACATTGGGAATCAAGGTGTGTTTTTAGAAGGTTATATTTACAAAACTATAGCATATTTTTCTCTGGGATTGCAGTTATTGATAAATAATTAATTATAAACAGTTTATTTATAAATTATAATCGTGTGCATTAAAATATTACAAATATTAATATTAATATATTAGATGCTCCATTAAGCAATATACAAAGAGCAAACCACACAAATGGGGTTTTAAAGTTTTTATGAGAGAAAGGTCTTTTGGACTGATCCATGATTAACGAATTTATGTGAGGAAAGGGACGTGTGATGTCTTTGTTCGGGATTTTTTGGGATACTGTATTGAACTCTGCAAAAACATTCCAGAGGAGAAAAACTATAGAATATACTTTGATAATTGATTTCCCTCACTTCAACTAGCAGTTGCCCTGAAAGATAAAATCATATTTTGCCTGTGGACTATAAAACGGAATAGAATGGGAAAATGCAATCTTAAAGAGGATTCTAGGCTCAAGAGCCAAGATAGAAGTCAAGATTATAGAGTAAAAGTAAAAAAAAATTCTCTTTGGTGAGGCGGTTTGAGAGGAAAGCAATAAATTGTATTTTTAATTATGCTAGTGTGAAACATGAAGATACATGTAAAAGATGGAGTTCTAAAGATAACAAAAAAGTTGAAATAGCTGCACCGTTGACAAAGCTAACATGCTCCTTGAATTATATAGAACTGCCATTCGGTATAGGAAATGGTATATGGGAAGTGTATACTGGGAGCTGGGTATAACTGTTGTCAACAGTTGGCTTGAGTACAGAAGTGATGAAACATTTTTTTGGCAAGAAACCGAAGTATTCACTTTTACAATTCCAGGTCTATATTGCCAACAACACTAACAAAATTAAAAATTATCAAGAAGGAAAGAGGGAGGCCAAGTTTAGAAGAAATGATATCTGAAAAGAAGAAATGTGTTGGTCAAATCTCTGTGCGATCAGTTGCAGATGTCAGGTTTGACAACATTTTCCATCTCCCTATTTATATTAAAAAACAAGGTCGAAGTAAGAACTGTAAGAATGGTTATGCTCACATAATGTGTAATAAGTGCAATGTTAACTTGTGTTTAACAAAAACTAAGAACGGCTTCCTGCAATTCCATTATAAGACAATACATCACCATAAAGAGTTTATACGTGTGTGTGTGTGTGTGTGTGTGTGTGTGTGTGTGTGTGTGTGTGTGTGTGTGTGTGTGTATATATATATATATATAAATATTCTTGTTTAAGTACATAAGTGAAAGATATATATATATATATATATATATATATATATATATATATATGAAGTTATTATTATTACTTGTAAATAATTTTTTTCACCACTAGGTGCAATAATTTTAGCTTGTGTGATGAGGCACCTTTCGGTCACTTGACCATTGTCGAATCACTCAAAAAGTGACCAAAAGGCGCCTCATCACACAAGGTAAAATTATTGCACTTAGTGGTGGAAAAAAATTATTTACAAGTAATAATAATAACTTCATAAAGTCAGTGCAACGGAAAAACAATGAACAACATGAAATATCACGATACACACACACACACACACACATTTGTAAATACTTTTATCCACCACTAAGTGCAATAATTTTACCTTGTTGTGATGAGGCACCTTTCGGTCACTTGACCAAAAGTGTTTGAGCATAAAATATCAATATATATATATATATATATATATATATATATATATATATATATATATATATATATTATATATATATATATATATATATATATATATATATATATATATATATATATATATATATATATATATATGAAGCAACGGAAAAACAATGGATAACATTAAATATCAAGAATATATATATATATATATATATATATATATATATATATATATATATATATATATATATATATATATATTGTAAATATATGTAATATATTATATATTTACAATATATAATTGTAAATTCAATTATAATTCTTGTATTTGTATTTTGACTTATATTCTTTATATATATATATATATATATATATATATATATATATATATTATAATGATATTTATAAAACAGACGCAACGGGGTTTTATTATTTATTATTTTATTGAATGATATTTAATTTCTATTTAAAACACAAACAACTCAGGAACAATTCATAATTCTTTATTATTACAATTTTTATTTTCAACATTAAAACAATACACAGAACAAAATTAAACTTAACAAATTTTAACACAATATACTAAACTCACTTTCTTTGATTTTTAGTTACAAATTTTGATACCCTTGGCTCATTTTACGATCTCTTATTATCTCGGGGTTATAGCATGGGCTATATTTTTTTAATTCTTAGGTTAATTAAATAAATTTTGAACAAACAATATTAAATTTTGAAATTAGCTTTAATAAATATTTTCCAGATGGAAATACTTTAATTTTGAATAAGCAAAAAGGCGAAACTATTTGAACTGGATTAAGTTTTTATTACTATTAATCACAAGATATTCTAATGTACAAAATTAAACTTCCCTATTATCCTAAGAGTCCACTAAAGTTTATTTTTTTTATATAGCGCTAGGTACTTAACTTATCAAATAACGGCGAATGGCTGCTTGCTCAGACGTAGAATTCCGTTCTCTTTAATTTTTACTTTTTACACACTTAAATTCGTTTTAGTTCTTTCAAATTATATTTTCACTGTACTATATCTTTTAATTTTCTTATTCCTGTTTAATCTGGCCAAGTTTACTCACAAAACTGTATAATTTTGACGAAGTTTCTAATAAATAGAATTTTGACTGCACAGGGCAGGTCCGTTCCTCGGCGTCACCACGCCAGAATCTAATTACGCGTCCCTAGATTTTCTTTTAAAAAGTTACAAATATGGCGGCCTCTCCTTCTAAAAAAACACCTGTTGCCTGTAATTTTGTTCAATTTCATCTCATTAGAGTCTACTGCCCACTTGACCTATTTCTTTACTTTCACATCTGTTTTACAGCTGATTATACCAACAAGAACGAGCTTGTTTTCAATGGCGTTTTAATTTGGTTAAACTTTGGTTGAAACTTACTGTTTCAATTTTCCGATCCTTAATAAAGTTTCCAGTGTTTATTTAATTACTATTATTAGTGTGTGAAGTGTCTTTGTGTTTTACTTTTGAAATAGTTCCGAATTGTGTGTGTTTTGCTTGGACTTTCATAAACATAACCTTTCAATTTTTTTTTGTTTACAAACGTGTTCACTTTCTCCTTCAAGTAATTACTTAGGCCCTATGTTACTACAGTTTACAAATTTGTTTACACATAACTATTATTAGATTATCTTGTTTTAATTTATGTGTTAGGTTATTTGATATAACAAATTTCCTAATACATTTCCAGTTCAAAAACCTTGTTTACAATTCTATGCTTTTACCTAAATTTAGTTTTCATTTAACCTAACCTATATCTTAATGAATTTCTTTCTAAATTTTGAGTGAGTTATTTCTCATCTATTTTCCAATTCTTAAATAATATTATATAGCCCATTCTATAAATGTTACAATATATATATATATATTCTTAATATTTTACATTATCCATTGTTTTTCCGTTGCACTGACTTTATGAAGTAAATATATTACTATAAAATTACTTACAATAGTAATATATTAACTTCATATATATATATATATATATATATATATATATATAAAATATGGTGATATGATTTTTTGTAATATAGTTAATAAATTAAAAATATTTCAAAAACAAGAATACTTTTATTGCATATATTATTCGAAGCTTTTCGCCGATAAATCAAATAATACCTAATTATTCAAATCACCCATATAACAAAAAAATGGCAGCGCTGTATAATTTAATATATAGAATGCACAAAATACCAATGAACTTGAATGATCAAATGAAAGAGAAAAGTATAATATAGCAAATTGGTTTAGAAAATGGATATAAAAGAAAAACTATAGATAAATTAAATAATAACATAATAAGGAAACAGAAAATCGACAATAACTTTGAACACAATAAGAGAGAAAAAAGAAATAAAAGAATGATACAAAGAACATTTAAACGGTTATATCAAACCAAACATATACAAATCAAATTTGTATTTGATAGCTTTGTAAGCTACTCATTGCATTAATAATGGACACGAATTTCCTGAAATAGAAAATATGAAATTAATAAAAGATTAATTGGAAATTTATAATGGAAGTTGGAAATTTATAAGCATAAAGTTAAAGACAAATTAATTGGTGAACAAATTCAAGTGAGATCAAGACACCAAACTATTTATAAGGTCATTGATGTTATAGAACAAATTACATAAGTGCAATACTTATAAACATATGGTTGTTTGTAGTACACATGATATAATTTTTGTAAAAATGTTTTGTTAGATAATTATTACCCTGAAGATGCTGGTACTATTTTATTGGCGAAAAGCTTTGAATAATATATGCAATAAAAGTATTCTTGTTTTTGAAATATTTTGTATTTATTATATATATATTAAATACTGTGATATGTTTTCTTGTAATATAGTTAATAAATTTAAAATATTTAAAAACAAGAATACTTTTAATAAATATATTTATTCAAAGCTTTTCGCCGATAAATTAGATAATTATTTTCCTGAAGATGCTGGTACTATTTTATCGGTGAAAAGCTTTGAATAAATATATTCATTAAAAGTATTCTTGTTTTTGAAATATTTTTAATTTATTAATTATATATATATATATATATAGTATTAGCTAAAAGTATAAAATTATTAATATTTTTTAGGAGAATTTGTAAGTAGAGCGACACTGTTGTTTAATTGTAAGTTTAAGAGTAAATTGAATGAAAAGATTTGTATTGTTTATAAGAAATATAACACTGTGTTCTATTGAATTCTTATCAAGACCTATTGTTGTTTCTGAACAGATTTTTATTGTTTATAAGAAGTGTCATAAAACACGGTTATCCATTAAATTCTTATCTAGATCTAATGTTGTTTCTGAACAACATGCTATAAAAACTTAATTACCAGTCATATCCTTTTTTATTACTTATATCCCACATAATAAGAAGAACAATTATCTTGGCAATAACATTATTTGGGAATGAAAGGGATACAATTGAAACAAACCAGCACTTTTCAAGGATTCTAGGATTGCTAGACACCCTGATATAACCTTGATTATTTTGGAAGCAACAATTTTTAGAAGCTAGTAAGTGGTATTTACAGTTTCTATTTTAATTACAGATACATCTTTACTTTCAATAGATGTGTATAGTCTATGTATTTTCAATAGTAAATGTTGCAAATGCTTTACTTTTTATAATAAAAAATAGGTGAAAAGAATAAAACCATTTATCAAAACTGAACTGCCTCATCCGAAATACCAATACAGAACTTTATATATGATTTAAATAGCAAATACATCGTTTCACTAAAACACTTGTAAATATTTTACAACTTGTCACTACAAACCCATAAAATACTTAACAATTCGATACGAATCATCCAAAACCAACACATCTAACCAACAAACTACGAAAATACAATTACAAAATAGCCTCTTCCACACACAATACTCTCAATAAATAATTTAAACACAACAACAAAATCAATGACATTTACAACATCGCTGGAGTTTACAAACTAACCTGCAGTTCGTGCCAGTTAAAACCCCAGTTTTTACATAGGCCAGACAGGGACGTCATTTTACACATGCTACCAAGAACATATAAACGCACTTACAAACAATAACTATCAATCAAACTTTGCCAAACATATCATATCCACAAACAGATAACCACATAGACATAACATCCAACCTATAATTCTTCTTAAACAATACAAAAATAATCAACGTTACACAACCGAACAATACAAAATATACAATCAATTCAAACTACACCCTACACACATACTCAACACAAAACTACTTTATAAAACTCACACACACTTTCCAACATCATAACTCCTAATACCCACCAGAGACACCCACACCCCAACTATAATATCCCACCCCCACCCAACTTAGAAACCTTGAGATCAGTTATGGTCTGAGTTGACAATGGGACACATCTCCCGAAACGGCCGTCTTCAACAAATATAATCAAGTGCTACTATAGGAGCTGTAAAATATTTAAAATTGATTTAGTGAAAACTATTAGATCACGTGAATATGGATTCAACTAATATATATAGTTTCATTTCTTGTTTGAGCTAGTTAAAGAGTAATAAGTGTGTATCTAGAGATTTTCTAGTATTTTGTCAAATATGGAAAGGGATATTACATTTACAATAGCTTCATCAGTTTTAGTAAAATTTACTGAAAATTAAGACTCAGCAAGTTTCGCAGTAAAATCAATGTTCTAAAACTAAGTCCATACATTGAGTTGTGGTAGCCAAAAGTTTCTTTGTTTTGCCATACACTAACACTTCATCTGTGTTTTTAAAAGGTATTAATACTTCCTATGAAAGTTCCTACATTAGCTTTCTTGTGTCTCTCATTTTGCAACTGATTTTAGATGAATTGTCCTTGATGCTCCACTGAAAATTCTGAATTGCACATGAAAACATTTCATGCTGTCATAATTAAAGGGCAAGTAATGGAAGCTTCCTGATTTGTATTTCACGCCAAGCACCCTCATATGGTAGGAAAAGGACAGGGAGGATTTCATATGAAAGGTAAGGTTATGAAGCTTTGTTTCCTACCTAGTCAGTTGCAGCTATGAAATGGTCAATTGGGGGATCGTGTGTTTGCCCTCAAGGCATACTTTTCTAATAGACGTTCAATGATCACTACTCAATGAGCATTGCGTAATCCTTCTTCAGGTCCAGTTCCTGATGGGAAATCGATTGTTACGTGGGTGAACACATTTAGGGCAAGTGGAAGTGTGAATGCAAGTTGGTCTGGAGGTTAACGGACTCCCACTACACCCAGAAACGCAGAGTTAGAGAGCAACTTCTCCATACCCAGCACGTAAACACACTGCTGCTCTGGGGATTTTGAATAGCAGAAGAATACTCCTCAAAGAACTGCAATTTCACCCCTACCAATTGTCTGTAACACAAGAACTTGCTAAAAAGGATTTTAATGATCAACAAAATGTATATCAACCGCTTTTTGAGAACTTGCCTGACAATGCAGTAGTTTTCTTTAGTGATGAGGCTCACTTCCACATTTCAGGCTGCGTAAATAAGCAAAACTTGTGTCACTGGAATGATCACAATCCGTGTGAACTTCATTGTGAACGCAAAACTGTGTGGTGTGCGGTGTCAAAGTTAGCATAACTGGTCCTTATTTATTTGTGGAAAACGAACACGCGTAATGGTTACTGCAGCTCAGTACACACCGTCCAAGTACCCTACATCATTTGAAGAACATTATACGCTAAGCCACCGCCAACATACCTGTTAATATGCTTCGGCGAGCTGAACGGAACTTCAAAAATAGTCCAAATCAGTGCACTGACAATGAGGTCCATCATTTGTCTGATGTCTTAAAACTAAGTGATAGAAAAATGCAGGTAATGTCTTTCACACAAAAAAAAAAAATTATAATGGTATCTTTATTAGTTTTTTTTTTTTAATTGAGCTTTCAAACTAAGTTTCCGTGTCTCACTCTATATTTTTGCACATACGATTTTGATTCTTTCTTACATTTGTCAAGAAAAACGCACTTACACTGATATATATATAACAAACATGCACATTATACACAGTAACAGTCAAGCGAATTTCCTCATTTATAGACTGCAAAAGACATGGAAAACAATATACATGAGCAAGTAGTATGGACCTAACCTGGTGTAAAGAATCAAACACTACAATGTTTTCCATTTATTGTAGTAAGGTCTGTATGCTACACTAGACGGATGTTTCAAACCTAAACTGTCCAGGCGAAAAACAGTGATCTTACACAAGTATATTGTGTGATTATATAAAGATTGCATGATTCTTCAAATGTGGACAAAATTCCTATTCTACCAAACAACATAAATATATATATTTATTGCCCTGGAAGATACATTTTTTATAAATTTCTCTAGGAATTGGTTTTTGGGGTGTAGTATCAATGGTATGCTGATACACATATATTTGAATATACCTGTAAAGTCTCCAGTTAGGATTGATTAGGTTGTAATTTTATACGATGTTGCCTAATTAGATGCCTGGTTTTGTGGAGTAATACCTTTTGCCAGGTAAGTCATGTGACCTTTATTCCTGCTTTGCGTGTGTATATTTGTTTGGTTAAATGTATACGATTACAACTAAATCTCTTCTAACTGGATAATTCATAGGTATATAATAACCTCCCATGGCAATACAGGGTGTCTAGTAAAATAGCTTGAAGAAATTCCCTGAGTTTTCCCTGACTTTTCCTCTTTTAGATGTCTATAGAAAGCCCAGTTTACATTGATATCTGAAGGATCTTGGATAAATCCAGACTTTGAAGAACGAATTGAGTAACTCTTTTGCTTTTGTGTCTGTAAGGAACACAGAACCAAAATATCGAGCTTTCACTTCATCCGTCTCTGCATCCCAATACCTAACACTCAAATCCATTTGGGCTCTTTGTGATATTTTGTTTAAACTTTCATCAAATCCAATTACATAGTTAGAATTTGAATTTAATGATGTCAGTAACAGGTCTTTAATATAATTTGATAAACCGATTACAACACTATAGGAATGTTATCTTTCCCCAATCTCATGTTCTGTGCAATGGTGCTATCAGGGAACATCCTTAGAAAGAGGCACACTACCTTCTGCATTGCGTAAAGAAGTGTTGCATTACTAAATTCACGCACCATATAATCTCTGCTTCAGTCACTTTTATCTTTTAGTTTATATTTATCCTAAGGAAGGAGGGGAGGTAATGACGACATCTGCATGACGCGCTTGCCCGCTACGGCAATGAAAACTGGAACCTTCCATGTTGAAATAAACAGTGTACAAATAATCACCGTCAAATAAAACACATACTATCACGAGTCTAGACAAATAGCTGGCTACGAATGTTTACACAGCGTTCTGTGTGGTCAGAAACAGACTGAGTTATCTGTTATCCCCACCTGTCCATATGATAACAGAACCACTGCGCACTCCAAGGCCACGGTCCAGGCTAAAACCTCCCAGCTGTACCAACTCGACACGTTTAATATTTATTGACATAAGTCCTGAGATCATAGCAACGGGCTTATCAAATAAATAATGGGCATCTAAATAAAGAAGTGTTATTTCCTGACTGCCCTGCCCCTAAACCGCTGGCTTACAATACCAAATATTCGAGAGCAATGGCCACTAGTTTTGTTTCTAATCAAAATAAATATTTTCCCGATTTTTTAAAATTTTCCCTGACTTTTCCAGAATCTTAAAATTCCCTGACTTTTCCAGGTTTTCCCTGTCACTAGACACCCTGCAATAAACAAAAATAATAATTATCAGTATAGCTTCAGAACATGTTAATAAGTGATTTTATACACAATACAGAGAATCGTCCAATCTGCAAACTGACCAACTAATTTGCGTTTTTTAAATATGAGTCCATTTGAATTTGTACTATTCCTTATACAGTAAACACGTTACCCTTACAACAATATCACTGTACCATTTACCTCATGGTATAGATATACAAATAATAACGTATATATTTTAAACATAAGTTTAAAGAGGTTGCAATGCAGAAAATGGATATTTTTTATGGTAAAAATATAGTCTTGATGACGTTGGTATTTTTTTTTTTTTAATTACTTGTGTATAACACGAATATTACCTTTTTTCCGCAGAAAATACGGAGTTACTTTCTTCACATTTTAAATGTTAGTCTGTAATTGCATGTACTGCATAAACAAGCCTTACTGATATTGTTAATTTTTTTTTTTATTACTCATTTTAATGTGCAGAACCTTTTTACTATATACCTATATTAAAATATACCTATGAAGTATTAAGTAGGATAGATTTGGATATAATTTTCTGTATCGCCAATAAGTCTATACTTTGATTTAAAGTAGAATAGGAATGGGTCAGTGGAAGGGTAAGGATGCGGTGTTGTCAGTTCGAACGCTGTGATTCTCAACCCGTCATCGTCAGCGGCAGAACGAAAGAAGCTACAGCACTAGTAAATCACTCCACTACAGCTACGGTGAAACTGATCAATAAACGGAAGCTTAACGTCAAATTGGCAACAAGGGTCACCCACACAGCAAGGTGTGAACTTCCTATTCACTCAGGTGACGGTATCCCCCACTCCCTCTTGTCAATTTCACCTACATAGAATCCTATTCTGTTTTAAATCAAACTATAAATATTCAACAAAATTACAACCAAATCTATCCTGCCTGGATACTCTATAGGTATATTTTAATTTAGGTAGATAGTAATATTGAATAAAATTATAACCAAATCTATCCTGACTTAATTCTTCATAGGTATATTTTAATACAGGTATATAGTAATGTTGTATAAAATTACAACCAAATCTAGACGTAGTGCAGTGCGCTGTTGCTACTGTGCGCCCGGTTCATGCTATAGGATTACATGCCATTACAGCTTAACACTTAAAATGTAAAAAAAATAACTTTCGTATTTTCCGTAAAAAAAAGTCGATATTTATGTTCTACACATTAAAACGAGTAATTAAAAAAAAAAATTTTTTAACCAACGTCATTAAGACTATATGTTTACCTTTTTTTATAACCAAGCCTATCTTAACAGGTTACTATGATGCCACATTGTTAAATCAAGTCATATTAATTAATGTAGTATAAAAAGCTTGTTTTATTTATAAAAATTAGTAAAAATAAAGTCTTGATGACGTTGGTTTTTTCAAATGAAATTTTTTTTTTTTAAATGTTAATCTGTAATAACATGTATAGCGCTAACCATCCGGGCAGTAGCTAAAGCGTACTGCACTAAGTCAAAGTTAATTTAATTTAATACTAAACCTAAAATCTAAACCTTTAACTTTTGGTTATAATTTTTTACATTACTATATACCTACATTAAAATATACCTATGAAGTATTCAGTGAGGATAGATTTGGTTATAATTTTATTCAACATTACTATCTACCTACATTAAAATATACCTATGAAGTATCCAGTCAAGATAGATTTTGTTATAATTTCATTCAACATAACTATCTACCTATATTAAAGTATATCAACAAAGTATTCAGTCAGGTTAGATTTGGTTGTAATTTTGGTAAATATTTAGAGTTACTGCCCATGCAGAAAATTAAAATAAACTGACTTTGACACAGTGCGCTGTAGCTACTGCGCTGCCGGTTAACTTATACATGCTATTAGAAACTAACATTAAAAATATGCAAAAAAATTAACTTTTCGTATTTCCCGAGGAAAAAATTTAATATTCTTGTTCTTTCAATTAAAAGAAATAAAAAAAAAATTTGAAAGAAACCAACGTCATTAAGACTTTATTTTTACTAATGTTTTTATATAAAACTGAAACGTTTTATACTACATTAATTATTATGACTTGATTTAACAATGTGGCATCATAGTACCCTATTAAGGTAGGCTTGTTTATAAAAAAGATAAAATTATAGTCCTAATGACGTCGATTAAAAATTTTTTTTTTTCAAATTACTCGTTTTAATGTGTAGAACTTGAATATCAACTTTTTTCTGCAGAAAATACGGAAAGTTACTTTTTTCACATTTTAAATGGTAGGCTGTAATGGCATGTAATCCTATAGCGATAGCCGGGCGCACAGTATTAGCTACAGCGCACTGCATTATGTCTAGATTTGGTTGTAATTGCATACATTATTATTATCTACCTATATTAAAGTATACCTAAGTATCCAGTGACGATAGATTTGGTTGTAATTTTCTGCATCGGCAATAACTCTAAATATTTACCAAAATCACAACCAAATCTATCCTGACTGAATACTTTGTATGTATGCTTTAATATAGGTAGATAGTAATGTTGAATAAAATTACAACCAAATCTAGACTTAGTGCAGTGCGCTGTAGCTACTGCGAGCCCGGTTCATGCTATAGGGCTACTGCCATTACAGGCTAACATTTAAAATGTGAAAAAGAGTAACTTTCCATATTTTCTGCAGAACAAAGTTGATATTCGTGATCTACACATTAAAACAAGTAATTAATACAATTTTTTGGTAAAAATGCAGAAGCTCGGCGCCATACGATATTTTGGGAAATGGTTTAACACCACCAAATAGGACGACATCCACAACAATTTTTTAAAAATTGACCTCAGAAAGTTACTTTTTTTTCAATTTAAAGTAGCGTAAAAAATTCAGCGCGGATGTAGAAGTTGTGAATAAGCGCGGAGTGATACAAATGCTTCGTGATTTTACAACTGAATTTCAATGTATAAAATTAAAACCAAACCTAACCTGACTTGACACTTTTTCGGTAAATTTTAATATAGGTATACAGTATTGTATAAATTTAAAACCAAATCTATCCTAACTGAAGAAGTTGTTTCTCAAATATCTACACACATAAGGTTGCGTGACGTACCGCGGACAATGCGTACAACCTTATGCGCAGCACTGTGACGTAAGTATCACTCCACGCTGAATTTATTACCCTACTTTAAATTGAAAAAAAGTAACTGTCCTAGTTCAATTTTAAAAAAATTCTTGTGGATATCGTCCAATTTGGTGGTTTTGAACAATTTCCCAAAATACCGTATGGTCCCGGAGTACTGCATTTCAACCAATTTTTTTTTAAAACCACCGTCATGAAGACTACATTTATACTAAAACATTTAGTTGATAGTTTATGAGGGTTAGGTTAGTTAAGCATTTGTCAAAAACTATCACTACTAGGTTAAAATGCTACTAAATCAACTTATAAATTTTTGTTTTGAATGTACCTTATTTTATAAGTTACAAATATGACAAAATCGAAAGTGCTGAGATGTTTTGAAATTTTACCCTAATGTATTATTAAAACTAAAAAAAACCAAATTATGTCTTAAATAGGCTTAAGTCTTAAAATTACCTTCTGATTTGATCTGCCAACATCACTTTAAAATTGTTTTACTCAGAAATAACTTCTTTTAATAGCCACACCACTTATTCGTCTAAATTAAGGTCTTAACCTCAATATAATATTTATAACTATGGTCTATGCCGGGCTGACAATTGACTAATACCATAGTGAACTGTAAGGTTAAAACATTCGCACTTCCATAACGAACTAACCCATCTTTGATAACTTCATTAGAATTCCGAATAACAATAAACGTTTACTACAAGGTGAAAAGCCAATAACAACTAGGCAAATTTATTATCTTCATACGCCAGTTTGGCATATGAATACAAAAGAAAACCTACGCCATGATAAACTTCAGACCTCATTTTGATGGTCCGCTCTAGTGGGCGAAAACTAAAACAGTTCTAAAATCTGTCAATACATGATTGTGAAGCTTTTATTTACGGAGTAGTTTATTGACTCTTATTTATCTAAACAGAGCCCTTTTCATGTTTTCAAAGTTCTTATTTGTAAAAAAAAAAACATTAATATTTATTTAAAACGTAACGATTTTGTAAAATTTATATTAAAAAAAAAACACATTGGTGATCAACAACACACAGTAGGCACGTTCTCATATTACAAGATCAATGTCAACGACCACTGGAGCTATCTAGCGGCATAAAGAGGTTACTACCTACGTACGTATAATGAAGAATTGATGTCAAATTTTAGTCTTAAAAGACCCTATTTGATAACATAATTTTAATTTCTTATAATAACAATTAAATTTTAGGCATAATTGATCTTTCAGAATAGACTGTCCAACTTCTTTACAATTTATAATCGAAACAATGTTCTAAACTCACACTAGGGTTGATTAAGTAAAAAATGTATTTTTGTTGTAAATAGGTTTTGGAATTTTGTTGAAAATGGACAAACAAATATAAAGATTGTTGGAGGCATTTATTTTTAGTGTATCTGTAATGAAAATACAAAAATATATGTAGGCCCTATGGAACAAAAATTGAAGTAGGGAAAATCGATAATTATGATGACCATGTGTCCGAAAAATAATATATCTGTCCAGAACTTCTAGCACATTTTCGTAAGAAAATATGTCACATTTGTTCAGCGTACAGGTCGGCATTACATCAATACAGTAAATTGTAATTAGTTTCCCTTTGAGAAATTTGAATAAATAAATAAGCCTAACAGATATTGTTGACTGTTACAAATTTTGTTGGGAAACAGAAATAGACATATTCTAAGTATATTATTTGTATTATAATATATGACTATGATAAAATTGTAATAAATCTATTGATTTTGACTTTCATGGTCTCAAGTGTTTCCACATTAGATCCAAAAATAGGATGTCTCGATTTCGACTAATAAAAATAAGGCCACCGTATCGATAAAACAGATACGGATGGCCGATCCAGTGACTTTAACGGAGATTTTAGTACCGATGACAAGGGATACTGAGAGAGCTCTGTATGTGCTAATAACAGGCAGACATACCAAACTGGAGAAATGATTCAACACCTTTTTTTAATTTTTTGGAAGGCTCATTTTTGTTAAAAATAAACCTACGAAATAACGAACAAACTACCGAGTGCAAAATTGCGTCTACAGCACACAACACTGTCACTGTCGTGAAACCTGACACAAATCGTCCACTCACACACGACGTAGAGTAGAATCAGCGACAGCGACTGCGACATTTTGCCCAATAACAACAGAGAATCACCCTCCCCTCTCCCCTAACATATCAGTAACGTTTCATCGAGTGACTGCGCCTTTTTTGTACAATTACAACAGACAAAACTTCCGATCGATCCATTGTCATTGGAACTTGCATTTTCCATATTGTGTCACTGGTACCACCAGCACCAAACGAATATCAGTGACAAGTCATGACATAAAATATCGACCATCAATAAATATAGATCGTCGACTATGTACGTCATCTCTTAAAAGTCATCATTTCAACAGGTGTGCCGACTTTGAATGTTAGTGTTGCCGAAAATGTTGGAATTATGCACTAAATTTTGGGACTATGTATCAGCTAAGGTTACGGCCACATTGCGTTTTTGTTGCAACAAAAACGTAGGTTAAAATCCAATAGATACCCTAAACTGGGCCATTCTCAGCAACAAAATGTTTAAGAAACAATAGTAATACGAAGTTAACATACTTTTTCATGTTTCGGATACTATCGTTAGGCATTTCGAAATATCTCATTTTTTTGCAAAAGAGTTTTGTAATGATTTTCACTGTTTGGAATTAATTATTCATTGCGTTAAAAAAATAGGGTTATCTTTATTCCGTACTGCAACCTTGTAAAACCTTTTAGGCGTAGTTCACACAAGTTTAAATGCGTATTCACATAGCGCCACGTCACAAAAAAAACCTAGCGTCGGCAGGTTTCTCGAATGCGCAGCCAACGCTGTTCTTGTTTATTTACGCTCACCACGCGCTCAGGAAAATCGGGACAGTCCCGATTTTTAAAGTTGAATCCTGTAAAATAATATTTGTTCTGAACTTCAAGCGCATTATTTGAAAAAAATATATTTGTTCAGCGCACTGGTCGGCAATAAGCCAATACAGTCAACTGTGATTTATTTGCTCTTTGCTAATTTTTAAATTTGAATAAATAAATAAGCCTGACAGATATTGTTAAATCTTAGAAATTTTGTTGGGAAACAGAAATAGACTATTTTAAGTATATTGTTTGTATTATAATATAACTATGATAGAATTCTAATAAATCTATTGCTTTTTACTTTCAGAGTGTAAGTGTTTCTTACATTCTACTACAGTACAAAAAAACATGGTCACCGCAGCTTATAGCATTGAAAAAATGGGAATTCTCCCAATGTGTACAGACGGGGTTAGTAGCGTCTGTAGAGTTACAATTACTTGGGGGAATTGGGAGCTCCATCCTCGCGATTTCCTTAAGGCCCTTCGTCCACCGGCGCAACGCAACTGCAATCTTATTTATATATACAAAAAAATGTAACATGAGGGTTGAACGGGGGTAGTTTTATAGTTGGCCAAGTGTTGGTGCACTGAACCTTGTCCACTGGTGCGACTTTTAACCAACTCGCAAAACAACAAACCCCAAAACGAACTGACTTCCCAGTTGTAAGCCGACTCTTGTGGATCAACTTTAAACTTTCAGTATTTTTCACTACGTAGGTTATTAGATATGGCAGATCGCGACCATTGAGATTCTCATCGACCATCAGAGTTTCTGCCCTTACTGATTATTGCACGAAGTTTTTGGGCCTGGTAGTTTAACAAATCCCTAACATCTTATAACTGAACTTCGGTTCGTCTTTTGGAAGTTCTTGTGCTACAATAAAAGCCGATTGCGATTGACTTGTTTTAATGAAAGGATGAACCCAAAATCTGTTTACTTCTATGAAGACTCTGCAGGACCCTACTACTAGGACGCACGCGGCTCGCCATTCTGGTGCTGCCTGACGAAAACAGTAGGCCTACTGTCTTGATTGTATGTTGCACCAGTGGACGAAGCGCAAGCAACGGCAACTCCCTTTCAACTATCTTAAACGAGTTGGATTCAAGTCGTTTTGCGCCGGTGGACAAAGGGCCTAACATTCTATAGTTGTGTCCAGTATGGATCTACAGCAGAGTTTATCAAACTGTAGCATAGAAATTTTTCTAGGGAGGCGTGGATAAATGCTCTGTAAGAAACTGCCCTACAGACAGTGTACCACCTAGAGCAAGGGTCTCCAACCTTTTTTACTCAAGGTGGCCACATCGAGAACATTTGGAGGAAAGACGGGCTGGCAATATTTCAGGGCAGAAATTCTGGCTACCCCCCTCCCCCATAGACCTACGATGTTTTTTCTAATCAAGAGCTCAGTAGTGGTTTTGAAATTTTCTTGCTTAGTTTTTTATTAGTTTACAGCTAGTTTTACACTTAATAGAGAAAAGAAGTGGCTGGTGAGAGACGAGTACTGTACTCATATTTAGTGGTAAAAATGTTTAAAAGGAAATGTATTACCAAATAAATTTTTGTTTCAGTATGATAGTTTTCCGCGGGCTGCAGGTTGGAGACCCCAGTCCTAGAGAAGAAGCCCAGAGCGCTCTGAACAACCCATGTGACGTATAGCGCTGACGCTGACGAGTCTCATCTACCTGTGCTACTGCTTTGGTACTGTAATTAGCAGTTGTGTTGTGCTATAACATTTCTTCAAGTCCGAGTAAGATAAACCATAATATCTATGTTGTTAAGGCGTAAATGCAGAGAAGAAAAGTTGAAAAGAATAGTTATAAATGATTTCAGATTAACTATATAACTAAGCAAACAACAAATTTTGGAGACAAAATAGCCAACTGCTTTTCTTATTTTAATGAACTGATAAACATTTGGAATAATTTTCAAATTCCAGAAGGATGGCTAAAGTCAGTTTAAAATAATAAAGTAACTACATATATTTAAATTAATACATGAACCAGCCCTTGTTGTTACATTTTCAGCTGTTATTTGCAGTAATTTTAAATTAGAAACCTTGATTGGCAAAGAAATATCTATTGATCTGTGCAAGAAAACGCTATTTCTGTGTAAGAAGACTGGTGAAATTGAAAATGCTACAGAAATGTTCTCTTTTTACTATGGTACTGCATTCATTAGCTTATGGAAAAAGCCACAATGCATACAAATTAAGACATTCAAATGTTGAAATCTTGTTGCTGTTCATGACGAGCTGGTTGTTAATAACTTATTACACTTCTGCTTTTCCTTGCGACCAGACTTTTTGTTAACTAAAGGTTGTTAAATTGTTAACTTACACTTGGAGGAAACGTTTTAGTCTTACGACTTCTTCATCCTCATCTCAAGAAGGCTGAAGAAGTCGTAAGACGAAAACGTTTCCTCCAAGTGTAAGTTAACAATTTAACAACCTTTAGTTAACAAAAAGTCTGGTCGCAAGTAAAAAAAGTGTAATAAATTCAAATGATATCTCTCTACCTTATCCAAACACTTTAAACTGTGTAATAACGATTTGATTAATCTTAGTATGAAAAAAACAAGTTTCTTTACGTATGCACACAGTGTAGATTTTTAAAAGAATGTGGAAAACGTAAAACTCTTAATGGATGAAATTCACATTCAATGTTATAGAGATTATAAGGGGATAATATAGTAGGCACTGTTTGTAATAATTCATCAATTGCCAAGTTAATTTTTGTTTTTAACTCAAAACAGTTTTGTATGTCTATCTGCTCCAGTCCTGGCCATGATTTATAGAAAATGTAGTGCTATGACAAAACTTACACCAGATTTGTATATATCAATGGATTTTCATAATCTTTTTTTGAAATTTACTTCTCTAAGACTCTACTATAACATGAAGTCATCTAGAATTATAATAAACATACAAAAAAAAAACAATTATGAGAAAAATGTTACTTACTAAAAAAACATTTTGCCAAACTTTTCTGTTTTGATTTTATATAAAGTATATAAAATTAAAAACCAGTTCCTAAATAAAAGCATCTTGTCTTTGTACACATAAAAATGAGAGTTCACCCAATTTTCACTAAGTTATATCCACAAACAACAGAGATATAGGTTTATAACTTGAAAGTGCAAATTCAGTTCCACAGCACAACATTGCGAAAAACACATGATAATGTATAAAAGTAATTAATTAAGTCACTTAAAAATTACAAAAACACTAATAATTCTATTTTACCTTAATCAAATGTCTTGTCAGAAAAAAATTAATGTTATAAACGCTAAAACTTATATAAACTAAGAAAAACCGCTACAAAAAATAATAAACTTGTAAACAATGTTACATAAGGTGTGGATTTGGATAGCATACTATTTATTGTTTGCTTCTTTAAATACAACAATGAGGTCCTATTAAAATGTATATATATCTACCTGAAAAATTGATTTGACCTCTACGAATAAAAACACATGGCAAGTTTTCTTAAGAAGTAGTTGCAGTATAATCTAATAAAACAAACTAAATAGATTTACACAAGAAATATTATTCACTATCATAAATAAACTGATTTTTTCCCACAAATATCTTTAGAAAACAAGTGTTGAGAAGCTTCATCTGATTTGCTACTGTGCTAATTGCAGTACTTGGTATGACCTTTTGTAAAACAGTATTTCCTAGAAGAGTCAAAATAGCACCTTATATAAAGGTCCTTGGTGCACACAACCGATTGTAAGGGACATGAAAAAGTATAGCTGTAAGAGCTAGTTCCCAATACAATCAGCATATATTAGCATATCTTGGTGCTCTATCTCTACAAAAAAAAGAAATAGATGTTGAATGTTGTAAAGTTGAAGAGGCAGAAGAAGACTCATACACAGAATTGTTGGAACTAAAGCAGGGCATCTAAACAAAGCACTAATGCATATACCAATTCAGAAAATAGGCTCATTAATAAACCCTTTTTCATCAAACAGCAATGTAAATACAGAAACTGAAGCCGGTTGGATTTAAATCTATCCAATGTCACACAGATTATATCACTCCTACTGATCTAAAAAAGAAATTACCAAAGAATTTGTTATTTCTTGGTAGCTTGCCTGAATAGAAAGGATTGGGAGTGAGTTTATTGCATAAACTGTAAGGCATGACACAATGAAGAATTAAACATGAATGAAGACAATAATGGTTAACCCTTAGCGCTCGGATTTTTGTAACATGCTTGGCGTCCCCACTTGTAATTAAATTGGGACAAATTCTTCTCCTGCAGGTTGCATTATTGTTTATGGAAAACTTTGTTTTCTCTTACATGATTTTAGTAAACTAAGCTATTTTTATTCACTACTACTGTATGTACATGATTTTAAAATCTTATTTGTAGTTTTGCAGAGTATGATATCTTTGAAAACAGTCTTCCGGATGAAGTCCTGGTTTTCTGCCGCATGTTTTGTAGTGAAAAACTGTTTCCCTCCTACCTCCTTTTCTCTTCCTGTTACTGCAAACTACACAATCCTTAGAACTACTTTTATCATTGGAAAATATTAAATGTAATATCCCATTCAGTCTTTCTTTGTCGGTAGTTGATAGCCGACCCGTCTTACTATACGGGTTATTCCTGACATCACCAATGCGTTCCCTCACCACGGTTTTTTTAACAGGATTTTCTCTCATTTTCTTTTTTTGTTATAGATAATAAAACTGTTTACTACAGCTACATCTAATAGCCAGAAAAACATTGTCCTCCACCATTTATTTGTTCGTCTCATAAAACTGCACGGTTCATTATATTGAACAGCCCATAAACTGGTTGTATTTACAAATAACTGTTGCTTTAGTTATTTTGTTTACAAAACTGAACTACATTCTAATAAATCAGGATCAAGTAAAAGATCAGGAATTTCAGAACCACTAATTGCACGTGAAGCCACGGCAAACTACGAGTAAACAAATAACCGGCAAAACTGTAACCTACTTGCAGCTTACAACGTAGAGGCAAACTAGATTTTATGATGACTCATATATTCCTAGGCATTTTCAACTTAGTTCACATTATTTTCAATAGAGTGTAGCACCTAACGGTAAAAGATTGAATGTCGTGGGCTTCGCCGCAGGCGAGTTACAGGCATTTGAAAATCGTGTCGGATGACCCCCGACATACGAGTAAACTGCAATATACGCTTGGCGGGGCTCCCCCGACAGTCGAGTGCTAAGGGTTAATCCGACGAATGAGAGATATGTTCAAGCAAATATAAAATTATATCAACAACTTTTTTCATAATTTTTTTAATTATTACCATCTTTATGAATTACTGTAATTTTTTCTGTGGTTTGTATAGCATTTAATAATAATTTTAGTAACAATATACTTGTGTGTATTAACAGAAAGTGGCAAGACGTTCCCATTGTATACTACAAATAACAATAGGTGTGGCTTCAAATGCAAGTTGTTAACTATCAAAGGATTTAAGAATATTTTCCGTTTTGTTCTATTCTTGAGAAAGGAAAGGAATTTCTTACAACCAGATGTTTTTTTTTCAACTTAAAATTATTCTAAAACATGTTTTAAAGCAGTTCATAGTAATAGACCATTAAAATTAAGGTTAACATAGATTAACCTGTTGATTAACTCGTACAATTAATATTTTCTAGATATTTTAATCCCATCAGGATTTTGTAAAAATTTTTAATATAGGAAAGTTTCTTTTATTTTTGGTAAGTACAATGACTTTACATGAGATAAAAAAACTGAAAATAACATATTTAATATTTGAAGGTACAATTAAAAATTAATTATTTTAACTTATTAAATGATTTTGAAAATAACTGTACACATTTTGTAAGTTTTGAACATAACTTTATGAAATATACACATATTTCATAAATAAATAATTACCCATATTTTTAAATAAAGCTGAAAATTAATTTTTGTAAGAAATTGTATTTTAAATCTATAAATGTTAAATTATTTCTAATGTGATTGTTGTGTATTACCTATAATTTAAATGATGCAGTCAGTACTTGCGTGGCATCTATTTCGTCATAAACTCTGAGTATTTAATTACTTTGAGCAATAATTTTCTGAACCCATTGCAATTAAGATTCTAAAACATCTGATACAGGATTGAGCAGAAAAAACTCCCAGATTTGAGATTAGCACAGCATCAGGCATTTTCAATGTAGAGTACTATAAGGGCTTGTCCTTGAATATATACAATTTCAATCTATGCCATGACTTGACTAAGCAAGCATTGAGTTTTTACATGGAGTAGTTTATTTAAAATTGTTGATTTCCAATAAATTTCCAATGTCCTTTCTGTTCTCACTTTGAGTTCAATCAATGGGGGCCGGTTATTCAATAAAAAAGAACTAGTATTTTTCATTATTGAATGTTTATGATACTGGTTATGCATTGAATCAGAAATCACCTGTTCAACCATGGATTGTTACAGGGTAGTAAATGTGCTACAGAAAGAGGTTTAGCTTAACAATATATTAGTAAGATTTGCAACAATCTTGCAACTGCAAGAAAGCATGCTATAGTCTTACAGGTTTTTAATTAGTGTGTATAGTGCAATTAGTCTTAAATGAAAATTGAAAATGTATCCCTACAAAATTTTAGCAGTTTAATAGAAAAGATTTCAATGTCCACACAACACTGTGTTGAATCATTCTTCAAAATGTTTGCCAAGAAGATGTGATTTTTCTTAACATTTATAAAACGTTGACAAATATAGTAAACAAATAAAAAGTGCATGCATTAGGAAGAAAACAACCCCAAGGACGTCTATCAATGACAAATCCTCAGCCCCAAAGTAACAATATGGTCTAGTATTTATAATTCCGGTTTATTGATTTCAATTTTTTTAACACTACAGTAGAGCCTCAATAATTTGAACTAACTGGGACTGTGGCCCATCTGGGTTATATGGACACTAAGGAAAAATTATATGAAGACATTGTACTTACATAAAAACTTTTTTATATTCGTCAAACTAAGAGTATTATGTACAGTATATGAAGTACATATTGTATATACAATTGAACTCCAGTGTAATTGATTTCTCAGCTAACAAATCTGTCATTTTTGGCCGTTTAATTTTGAGAACTGCTTTTGTTCTGTGCAGTCCTATAGTCTTTTCAGCATAAGATTAGGTCTTTATTTTGTTTAGGTCTCAGACGTTTTTATTGTTGTTAGACTTTTTATGTATGTACTGTATTTATTTAATTTTCGTTATTTCTTATTTACAGTTTTTTTAAAAATTTTACTTTAAAATCTTTCCGAGTTATCCAGAAATCCGAGTTAACGGAGTCTGATTTATCAAAGTTCTACTGTATAGAGAATGTTATTGTAAACATGGACCTGCATACAATGCTCCAACCTTCTGTTAGCCAAAACGCCATTTCAGAACTCTTAAAGAAATAGAGAACATGTGGTTTATAAGAACATTGAATTACAGATCACACAACATGTCAACCCCTCACACTGCTGAGGAAAATGTTTAGAACAAGTCACTTCTTTCATGGTGATTATTGAAACGCTACGATAATAGCCCGACTTTGACAATTTGTGATTTTTCATCAGAGGTTATCTCAAGTACGTAGTGTACCAACATGGTTCTCAAACTTTAGAAGCCTTTGAGGAATTGTTAATTCAAGGAAGCCTTTAAGGAACTGATAACTCCAGAAGTTGAGACAATCCAACTTGACCTGACTTGCAAATTAACTGTTCAAGCTGATTTGACAAGCCGATAGTGTTTCTTAATGGTGTTTAAATGGCACTAACATTACACTTTTAGTGTGCTTAAAATAGTTTATTTTAAAAAAATGAAAAAAAAATCGATGAATTTTCCAGGTAATAATATAGACATCCCTTTTACAGTTGAAAAAACCACAACTAAAATAAATCATTAATAAAAAAAAAACTCTTCCATTGACTATTTTACATTTAGTAAATGCGTTTCACTAATTTCACAGCTACCAATATTACTAGCACCATTACTAATGTGATATCTGAAGACGGTGTAAGTTATAACTGTATAAAAAAACTGTGGCGTAATGTTTAACATAAATAAATGAAACCTCTCAACCACAAATAATTTTCTTCTTTTATTTAAAACCTTATGTACATTTTAATTGCATAGCAATCATTCTCAGAGGCAATTTACAATGAAAATATGTATTTTCATTGTAAATTGCCTCTGAGAATGATTGATATGCAATTGAAATGTACATAAAGTTTTAAATAAAAGAAAGTTATTTGTGGTTGGAGGTTTCATTTATTTATGTTAAACGGAGTAAGTTTTTAAAAATGTTTCAAGATTTTATCAACACATGTGATGGTAATGTGTTCCATCATTATCGTTGGATTTTAATGAATAATCTGTAGCATGGGCAACATCACAGTATAAACCAAGTATCTAGGCCTTGTCTCAAAAATATTATTTTAAAAAATCCAAGAGATAGTGTGATAAACATTTAGTTTAGTAAAGACACTATATGCACAGGCATGTATGCAACATCTCAGCGTAAAGGTTTAATGGATATTAAGCTCTCTCTTAATGAAATCATCAATGTACATTCCACACTTGTTTTAACAATTCAAGTTAGTTTTGAAAACATGTCATATAAGTATTCAATATTACTTTTAAAATTGTTTATAAGGTATTTATATAGTACTTAGTTGTTGAAGTAACTCAAATAGAAAAACAAAAACAAATAATTTTAACTGATTTTTTGTGGGATAAAACTTGAGCGCCTCTTTCGTTTGAAACTCCATGTGCATCATGAAAGGTTACGGAAACACTTTCAATGTGCAGACGTTTTACAGGTAAATAGATGGCCTAACCAGTGACCTTGAGACATGTGAAACAATTTTGTAGGGGTACCTAGTGATAGTCTATTGTTAACGGTCCTGCAGTGTTAAACATATTAAATAATGCAACTTTCCCGCCTTTGGTAACAGTTGGCAATTACATCTTATCTGCCTTCTCCTACTGTGCATATCACAAGTCAGAGTAACCCTGATTACCTGTACATATTTGATACAGGATATGGATCTATTTCTTAGAGAGAAATTTATAACTTGCAATAATTTTACAGACAAACAATTCTAGAATGGGATCAATAAAAAGGAAAAACATGATAGGTGTTTAAAAACAAAGTTAAATCAATCAGAGCAAACATTAGTACATAGTAAGTTTGATATTTTTTGTAAATAAAACTAAGTTTTCAACATTGCTGAAATTATCCCATTTTTGCTTTTCGGTAAAAGTAAAATCTTTTTCATGGGTTTCCTTAACCATAGTTTTGCATCATCATTATAAGAAAAAAATAGACGTTAAAACTGTATATGAAGTCATATCACATTAGAAAATTTCTCTAGCCTTAATCAAATGTCACTTACATTTCCATGGTTAACAAAATTTCATATATAGTCTAATCCCGATAATCCGAAATAATAAATGTACAACCATTTCGAATTATTGGAATGTACTCTTACCACGTATACCTACGACGTAAATAGAGCTACATATATGCCTATATGATACGTATAGGCTAATGTTAAGAGAAGAGTTAATTAAGTACATTACAGTAATAACTGAAAGAAAACACCCAATCATGTAAAGTTTTATAAGGAACAGCATAAAAAACACTTGAACAACACACTTATTAAAAAACAAAAACTTAATACTGTACATACTGAATATAAATTTCTTAATTTTTTTATGGAACTACACTTCTTACTAAAAAAAATCCGAAATTCTTGTTTGTTTCAATTGTTGATTGCCTTTTCTACATCCTTCTTTCTGATCTGAAGCAGCAACAAAACTTGATGCTATGGTATGTCATTTTTCTGTTGCTTAGTCAATGCATGTGTTAAAACCCAAAATTTCATCACACTGTGTTTCAGACCTGGCTCTCTTACTTCTGCTGCTTCTTCTTCTACAGCATCTCCTGTTTCAGATCAATCAACCCGTAGGACACTGTTGATAATCTCACTGTCAGTTTAAAAATCAATATCATTTTTGTTCCTTCTGCTTATTCACTCGCTTATCCGCTTGGGGTAGCTGAAATGGACTGACAGCTCATATTTGGGACACTGTTGCGTGTTACTTTTATTCCTCTGACAAATCAGTGGTTTACTTTAACAGCTTGATATATTCATATCTGTAGGCATGTACCAGGTATCTGTATTCATGTCTGTAGGCATGTCTGACATTAATGTGGGACATTTGGTCTCTCAGTTAAGGTCAATGACATTAAAATGATACTCTTGTTTATTCCTTCGTGCCACGGAGGCAGTTTTTGTTTTGAATGATCAGGTTTTACTAGGTTTATTCTAAATGACAAGTGATGAGTGTGTTTGTAAATATTCTGTACTGTGTATTTAACTTAAATGTAACCATATTTTGTCTGTTACAATAATATTTATATTGTCTGTATTTTTTTTGATATATAAGCAATCTGTCTAGTATAACTAGCCAAGCCGAGTAGTTCAAATAAATTTAAAAGGCTAGAAATTTGGACAAAAACATTAAACGTCAGATAAGTAATTAAATTTAAGAAAAGAATGTAAATTATTATATTGTAAATTCAAAATTAATAACTTTAGGCCTAGGCGTTTCTTTTATAAAATTTATTACAACATTAATTGCATAAACTAAATTTTAATTTGTAATAACACCCACCGAATAACCTGAAAGAGTCTTGTGATGTTTAACTAAATTAGGAAATAGAGAAAGTATATAAAAAAAATATTGTAACTAGAATAAGATTTAAAAAAACTAAATTAAAAAAAAATTAATCGAATTATAAGAAAGTGTTTTATTTAAGCCTAAAGGAGGAAAATAAGAAAATAGTTGAAAATATGAAACTACAAGTACAAGAAGAGATGGAATTAATTGTAAAAACTATAAAGGAAGACTTAATACAGGAAAATAAGGATATGAAAGAAGAGTTAGACAAAAGAATCGAGGAAAATAAAGACCAAGTCTTAAACCTTGAACGAAGATGGGTGGAAACTGAGAGTCAAGTAGAGAAAAATAAAGATAACATTGATAAAATTAATTTAGAGGTAAAAGGAGGAAAACAATTGATGAATGAGAAAGTTGAGCAGATTAATGAGTGAGTAAAAAAAATAGAAAAAGATGGAGGGAATAGGAACGAAGCCACAAAGGCATTAGGAAATAGAGAAAGTGTATAAAAAAAATATTGTAACTAGAATAAGATTTAAAAAAACTAAATTAAACAAAAATTAATCGAATTATAAGAAAGTGTTTTATTTATTACCATAAATGGTAAGTAATAAAAAATAAAAGTAATAGGAATCTAAATTTTACTGTTAGGGTTACAATTATTTTGTAATTCTAATTGGCGCCCAGCAATTTATTATTTTCTAAAGATTAGTACTATTAAATTTTGTTTGATTATAAAGAAATATAATTAAATTATTCAAAAATTAAATATATAAATTATTATAAAAAATATTACAATTGGCAAATGAATGTGGGGCTCGATTATTGTGAGAGATAAACAATTTATTCTAATAAATAAGAAAATTTTGAGCCTTCAAGTAAAAGAAAAGAAAAAGAGCACATACAATTTAAAAAAAAATTTTAATAACAATAAATTGAGTAAATTTATAAATAATTTGGAGGTTGTAAGTTGTTGATATAAGCCTTTGTAGCAGCTTTTAAATGGGATGCTTGGTCTATGATAGAAATTTTGTGCTATACAGGGTGTCTAGTAAAATAGCTTGAAGAAATTCCCTGAGTTTTCCCTGACTTTTCCTCTTTTAGATGTCTATAGAAAGCCCAGTTTACATTGGGCCCATTGATATCTGAAGGACCTTGGATAAATCCAGACTTTGAAGAACGAATTGAGTAACTCTTTTGCTTTTGTGTCTGTAAGGAACACAGAACCAAAATATCGAGCTTTCACTTCATCCGTCTCTGCATCCCAATACCTAACACTCAAATCCATTTGGGCTCTTTGTGATATTTTGTTTAAACTTTCACCAAAGCCAATTACATAGTTAGAATTTGAATTTAATGATGTCAGTAACAGGTCTTTAAAATAATTTGATAAACCGAATACAACACTATAGGAAATTTTATCTTTCCGCAATCTCATGTTCTGTGCACCGGTGCTATCAGGGAACATCCTTGGAAAGAGGCACACACTACCTTCTGCATTGTGTAAAGCAGTGTTGCATTACTAAATTCACGCACCATATAATCTTTGCTTCAGTCACTTCATCTTTTAGTTTATATTTATCCTAAGGAAAGAGGGGAGGTAATGACGACATCTGCATGACGCGATTGCCCGCTACAGCAATGAAAACTGGAACCTTCCATGTTGAAATAAACAGTGTAAAAATAATCACCGTCAAATAAAACACATACTATCAGTCTAGACAAATAGACAAATCTAGACAGTCTAAACACGAGTCTAGACAAATAGCTGGCTACGAATGTTTACACAGCGTTCTGTGTGGTCAGAAACAGACTGAGTTATCTGTTATCCCACCCGTCCATATGATAACAGAACCACTGTGCACCCCAAGGCCACGGTCCAGGCTAAAACTTCCCAGCTGTACCAACTCGACACATTTATTATTTATTGACATAAGTCCTGAAGTCATAGCAACAGGCTTATCAAATAAATAATGGGCATCTAAATAAAGAAGTGTTATTTCCTGACTGCCCTGCCCCTAAACCAGCCCGCTGGCTTACAATACCAAATATTCGAGAGCAATAGCCACTAGTTTTGTTTTTAATCAAAATAAATATTTTCCCGATTTTTTAAAATTTTCCCTGACTTTTCCCTGAATTTTCCAGAATCTTAAAATTCCCTGACTTTTCCAGGTTTTCCCGGTTTTCCCTGTCGCTAGACACCCTGGCTATTAGACCAAGCGGCTCAATTATGCGCCCTCCCAGAAAACGCTAAAAATAGGAAAAACAAAAATATATATTCAACAAACATACTTGTAGGGTTTATCTAGTATAAACACTTATTACAACAACATTTCACTTTTGGTCTGTAACGAAGGTTGGACCCACATTAACGCAGTCTGTGTGGAAAGATCGAAAATTTACGAGGGATACCAGTCTGACGAGAGATACCAGATGGAGCTTATATGCGGCGCTTGATAGCAAATGTGTTAAAAAGAATAGTGTATTAACTAAATGTAAAAGATTATCCTTAATTATATTTTACTAACAAATTTTTTTTAATGACAGGCAGAAATATATGATTTAACTCATGCAATAAAGGTTCCAAAAATAAGTTCTAAATGTGATTCTAATAGATGTAACACATTACTTACTTCTGAATACCACCATCAAAAACAGGAGGCGGAGGATGAGGTGGTCCTACGTGGGAATTTCGTTTGATCAGTGTTTCCTGTACCTAAAAACAAAAATGTAATACATATTTAATTATTTATTAATTTATAATACTAATTAATATATTATGATGAATACCAAAAAAGTATCTCAAATTTAATGAAGTATGTAATGAATGTTTGCTACTTAAAACAGGACTGAGATGTGTAATATATTGGAATTGACACTGTAAAAACATGATGTAATACAAAGGCCTATACTGTACTACTGTATTACTTTAGTAACATAGAATTTATTGACAGTAGAATAAAAATAAAAAAGACAAACACTAAACTTTATAAATAATATTCGAGCTGGCTTGTGAGTGAAAGTTATAATTAAAGAATAAAAATATGGTACAAGTCACAAATATACAATTTTTTATTTCATACGCGTTTAAACGACTAATTTGTCGTCATCCTCAGTGAAGATACACAAATGAAATTAACTAATATATATATATATATATATATATATATATATATATATATATATATATATATATATATGAAGTTAATATATTACTATTGTAAGTAATTTTATCCACCATTAAGTGCAATAATTTTACCTTGAGTGATGAGGCACCTTTCGGTCACTTGACCATTATCGACAATGGTCAAGTGACCGAAAGGTGCCTCATCACTCAAGGTAAAATTATTACACTTAATGGTGGATAAAATTACTCACAATAGTAATATATTAACTTCATAAAGTCAGTGCAACGGAAAAACAATGGATAACGTAAAATATCAAGAATATATATATATATATATATATATATATATATATATATATATATATATATATATATTAAACATAACCTATAAAGTTTTAACTAAAATTTTTGTTAAAACTTTATAGATTATGTTTAATATATATATATATATATATATATATATATATATATATATATTTTTAGTTAATTTCATTTGTGTATCTTCACTGAGGATGACGACAAATTAGTCATTGAAACACGTATGAAATAAAAAATTGTATATTTGTGAGTTGTACCATATTTTTATTCTTTAACTAAACTTTATGTTTTACTTAAAAAGAGAAGACACAAACACTTGACTATATATTTTTCACTTAAAATCAGTAATCTTCATCTGGCAAACAGACGTAAATCTTCCCGAGCATGCGATGTTGCGCCACCACTGCATTAGCATAACATCATTGGGTGTTGCAGCTGCATGTTGTTCTACGTAATGCAACACGATCCCAAGAACGGCAGTAGCGTCGGCATGAGTAACAGTATTCGTAGAGGCATCTTTTCCTCGCTATCGCTATCTGCTACACTGTCATCGTGTTGATCCTGGACCATAGACACCATGTCATGTTCGGGATATTCTTTATTGTTATCTAGTGCTGTCCACCCTTCCAGGCAAATTTCTTCAGCATGTTCGCATCCTTGCACTCTTTGATAGAGCTGAATGAGTTCAGTTACATCATCCCTTATTCTAAGTGGCGTTTCCACAAATTTGAGGCTACCCCAGAGGTTCTTCCAATATTTCTGCAGTAAAGTGTTACTGATATATTACAGGATTCAGCTACCCAGTAAATTACATCCTTTATTGTAATCGTCTTAAATTTTTCTGGAATAGAAAGAGAAAAAATTTCTTAATTAATTTTGGAGAATCTTTTTTTGTAGCTCAGTTTTATATTCCGCAGCACACCTTGATCCATAGGCTGAAGCAATGTCACGTTAGGTAGAAGAAATATTGCCTTTATGTCTTTAAATACCAACTGCATGTCTGAAGGATGTGAAGGAGCATTGTCTATCAAAAGTAGAGCTTTTGGTGCCAGTCTTTTTTTTTTCATTAAATTTTGTTACTGAAGGAACAAATTCATTTTTGAACCACTGCTTGAAAATGTTATCAGTCATCCACACCTTACACTGATTTATGTAAGAGCATTCAAGTTCATATTTTTAAGAGCTTGTGGCTTGGTGGATTTTCCAATCAACATTAATGGTAGCTTATTTGTTCCCGCTGCGTTACTGTAGGGTAAAACTGTGAGACGCTGCTTGCTAGTTTTAAAGCCTGGCGCAGAAGATTCCTCTTTAGAACCAAGACTTTTAGTAGGAAGGGCTTTAAAGTTCAATCCAGCCTCGTCCGCATTATACACTTGCTGGGGTGAGTAATTTTCAGACGAAATCAAATCTGTGAATTTGTGTAAATATTCGTTTATAGCAGCAAGATTATCAGCTGATAACTTCTCCCTGCTTACCGTTAGTCGTCTAATTCCGTGCCTTCTCTTCCATCTATCCAACCATTTTTTATTCACAGAAACTAATATATAATTCAAAGCTTTTCGTTGGCTAACAGTACCAACATCATCAGGAATATTAAACAATTTTTAATATTCAGGAATTGTTTAATATTCTTGATGATGTTGGTACTGTTAGCCAACGAAAAGCTTTGAATTGTAAATTTAATTATAATTCTTGTATTTGTATTTTGACTTACTTCTTTATATATATCAGCAATTCGACAATGGTCAAGTGACCGAAAGGCGCCTCATCACTCAAGGTAAAATCATTGCACTTAATGGTGGATAAAATTACTTACAATAGTAATATATTAACTTAATAAAGTCAGTGCAACGGAAAAACAATGGATAATGTAATATATATATATATATATATATATATATATTTATTTAGGTTAGTTCTAGTAGAGCTTAAAGCTTATTTAGGAATTTTTTTGGACTTGATAGGAGACTGACAGACTTACCTAAAGGCAATAGTCCAAAACTGCAATCTCTTGGAAATAAGCACATATAAAACACATATAAAACACTTAATACACTTTTATTTGAAATATTTCGATCAACATGATCTTCTTCAGTCAAGAAAGAGGGTCTTCTTCAGTCATGATCCTCTTTCTTGACCGAAGAAGATCATGTTGATTGAAATATTTCAAATAAAAGTGTATTAAGTGTTTTATATGTGTTTTATATGTGCTTATTTCCAAGAGATTGCAGTTTTGGACTATTGCCTTTAGGTAAGTCTGTCAGTCTCCTATCAAGTCCAAAAAAATTCCTATATATATATATATATATATATATATATATATATATATAGAGAGAGAGAGAGAGAGAGAGAGAGAGAGAGAGGGAGAGAGAGAGATTTTTTGGACTAGGAGACTGACAGACTTACCTTGGTAAGATTCCACTCTGTAGTCTTGAAATAGAAACACATAAAAGCAATTATTCAATGATATATTTCAACCACACAGTGGTATTTGTCAATCAAAGAGAAAACACAAAAAGAAATATGAGAGAATGAAATAAAATAAATAGATATTTATTCTATTTCATTCTCTCATATTTCTTTTTGTGTTGTCTCTTTGATTGACAAATACCACTGTGTGGTTGAAATATATCATTGAATAAGTGCTTTTATGTGTTTCTATTTCAAAACTACAGAGTGGACTCTTACCAAGGTAAGCCTGTCAGTCTCCTAGTCCAAAAAATCTAAATAATCTTTACCAACCAAAACTAACCTAAATATATATATATATATATATATATATATATATATATATATATATATATATATATATATATGTGTGTGTGTGTGTGTGTGTGTGTGTGTGTGGGAATTTTTGAATAGATAGGGGACTGGCAGTCTCACTATTGCCAGTAGTTTAAGACTGCAATGTCTTGGAAATAATTAGACACATATAAAAACATATCACACTATTGAAATATGTCGATCATACAATGATACATACACATATATATATATACATATTACTGAAATAAACAATGTTGTTTATAGCACAATAACAATACTTATTTTGTGCACAATGAATAAAGAAGAAACTATTTTAATAAATCTACTGTAGAATATTTTAAATTTCCAGTGAAAGAGTAAATTCATGAAAATACACTTAGTTTATTCATAATATGTTCTTGAAGACTATTTTTCTGATATTATTTCTTCAGAAACCTAAATCCTTGAAGTTAACCCATTGCTGATTAAATTATTAGAGTTTCATTTGCTCCAGTCCAATCGAATTAATTCCGAATTCAGTGGCCAGGACAAATGGATTGTGGTGTTCCACTAATTTATTATTTTTGAATTGATTATTTGTAATCATTATTATTAAAAAATAATAACTATAAATTAAAATAGGTAAATAATAAATATGTAAAAAAATAAATAAAATTGTACTGGGTAGTTTAAAGCTTATTTGGTTTCCCTAAATTCACGCAACTAATTATTCACTTCACAATTGTAAAAAAACCCTAAAATAATTTTGTTTAAATATTCACATAATTTTTTTAAAAATTATTAATTCAATTTATTTTTCAAAAGGCAAGATGTAAAGGCAAATGTACAGATCTAAAGCCTAGATATAGTGTCAATGCATCTACGCACTCACTGCAGTCTATCCCACAATTGAAAGTAAAAGTGATAAAAGACTAGAATAAGAGGTTGACTTAAATGGACAAATGACACGTTAGTTATAAATGTGAGGAAGGCAATAAAAACCCTACTTTATAAGTCGTATCATTCCAAGAACTTATTAGAACTAAATTTCTTCCACTATGGTGACAGGTTTTGAGAGGCAAAAACAGTTGTTTATACATGAGAAATGTGTTGCACATGCTTTTATGAAGCATGGAGACAGTAACACATTAAGAAGGGTAAAGTAGACAAAATATTCAAAAACTTAATCTGATGTATATATATAACACATCAAGCAGACTTTAAAAAAATCAAAACTGTAGTTACTCCAATTAAAGACAAAAATCAATGTTCAGAAACCCTCATTAGCCATTCCTGCTAACAACATTTTGTACCGAAGAGATAGGTTTCTTCTGTGGGTTAATGCCAATACAAATTTTTAAACCAATTTAAAAATCATATTGCCAATTGTGAATTATAACATAAAAATTCTAAATGTCTGAAACATTCTGAAGAATTTGGTCAAAAAAAAAATGTTGTTTAATGTTGGATAAAACTGGAAATGAAAGTCAATGGTAAAAAAAATTATCTATGCCCAATTTGTGAACATTTAGTAGCTAAAATAGTATTTCATCATTACTCCATGTACATATTTTGACAAAGATTCAATTACTGTACTACACATCTTGTTGTACACTCCACTGACACGCGGGAATTTATTTTGAAGTTGTGGCACAGCTTTTCCACACGTTACCTAATAGGAGGAATAAACAAGGCGATAATAGAAACTTAAAACAACAACGAACAAATTTTATTGACGCTTAATTGATTGATTGATATGAGAAGATGGTTTTTTATGTGCTGATTTTCAACAGAATGAACCACTGAGGCCTAATAAACATATAACTGTGATATAAAACAACATTTTTTCAGTACAGTTTTCAACAGAACAGTTAGCAACTTCTATGTTTCACAAGAACGGTTTTTTTTTAAATATTGCTTGTATCGAAAGTTGTTTTTAGCTGGTCAATGAGCTTTCTATCAACCATTGAGAAGTTGGAGTCTTAACAGTTATCACATGAAAATTTGTTCTATTGATTTTTAACTCTTGGTTTTAAATCAACAAAAGTTAATTTTAGATCTCTAAGTAGTGGTCTTTTATGAATATTTTCCTTTTTCGAGATGTGAAAAGGAACCAGTTGCTTGAATTTGTTTAACAATAGCGTTCAATGTCATTCATTCAACACCATTCTCATAAGCTATTTGTTGTTGTGTCATACTGGTATGTTCAGAAAGAAAAACAGTTTTGATAATCTTATTCAAATTCACTGTTACAGGCAAGAAAATATGATTTTATAATGAACAAGTAATGCAAAATAAAATGTTTCAAGTAAATTCCTACTGAGGTTATCAAAGAAAAATTTTATTTTAGTTACCCTAGAGCACTATTTATGATATTGTGTGGTAACCATGGCAACAGTTTAAGGTTGTACGATGGAGGTTTCAATGACAACCATATGGGGAAAAATTTATATATACATCTTTGAGAAGTTACATTTCTGGGTATTGGAGAGTTGGCGCAGTTCCAAGGCGCGCTAGACTTCGAACATGAAAATTCTTAGATCGAATCCGCCTGGACCGCACAAATTTGATAATTTAATTATTGAATAAATATTAGAAAAAACTGTACTAACATCAATTGTCATCCACTATAGGTTTTAAAAAATGTATTTAAACTTGATTGGATGAATAAAAACATATTTTATTAACGATTGAAAATTTGTACAAGATATATATCAGGAGAGTGTGAGCTAATAAAAGGAATTTAAAAACAGAATACACTTTTATAAACCTCTATTTATGTCATGAAATTCCTACAGAGACAAAGAACAACTCATGGAATAGGTTTTTTTATCTGTGCAACTACATTACAAAAATACCCTATGTTCAGATTAATTTGCATGCTAATGCAAAGAACATATATATTTTGAGACTTGGACATTTCTAGAAATGATATGTAAGAATGATAAAAAGAAAAATGAGTAGTGAAGTAAAAGTAGACCTTAAAACAAAAATCTTACTTGGCTCTCTGGTAGCATGACTAAGGTAAACTTATATACTCATACGGGTAGAGTCACTAAACTGTATTAGACCTGTTTTCTAATAGAACTGAACAATAGGGATTATCCATTAGGTATACAATGAAGGAGATACTTTGAATGACTTGATACATACAAAGAGCCAAAACAATTTATTAAAAAATACTTACATCTTTCGGTGAAGCTCGTACAAGGATATCATTAGCTTCTTTGGAGGTCAATTCAAACAGTAACTGTTTTTCATGTTGACTGTTTGCAAACAGATGTTTCAGAAATAGTCTATTAACCTCATCCAGCACTTCAGGTAGTAATGTTATTCTCTTGTGTGCATCAACTACAATAAAAAATGTAATTTGTTATTATTGGTATTCTCTTCTGTGAAAAAAAAACTTAGTTGAGATGCTATGTATACTTAGATTATAAATAATTTTTCCACCATTAAGTGCAATGATTTTACCTTGTGTGATGAGGCGCCTTTCGGTCACTTGACCATTGTCGAATCACTGATAATCACGACGGACCAAACATCCACACCAGAAAAATTGAGAAAAAGTAATCAGTAATTCGACAATGGTCAAGTAACCGAAAGGCGCCTCATCACACAAGGTAAAATCATTGCACTTAATGGTGGAAAAATTACTTACAATAGTAATATATTAACTTCATATATATATATATATATATATATATATATATATATATATATATAGATAGATTTTTTGGACTAGGAGACTGACAGACATACCTTGGTGTAAGAGTCCACACTGTAGTCTTGAAATAGAAACACATAAAAGCACTTAAACAATGATATATTTCAACCACACAGTGGTCTTTGTCAATCGAAGAGAAAACACAAAAAGAAATATGAGAGAATGAAATAAAATAATTGTAATCACAGATTGTGTAGACTGTCAGACATCACAATATACAAAATACTTACAGATAACCCTACTACAGAATTCAACAATTTACTTACGGACCTACTCAAATATACAGCTTCTGAACAAAATATTTCGGAAACATCTCTAAAATTATTATATAATGAAAACCCCTCTACTCCTCAATTCTATATATTACCAAAGATCCACAAAAACATAACCCCTCTACCTGGTAGACCAATAATTGCTGGCTGCAATTCATTAACGGAAAGAATTTCAGCTTTCCTCGACTCACACCTTCAACCCTTAGTAAAGAACCTTCCATCACATACCCAGGACACCAATCATTTCATAGATCGACTCTCACAAATATCTGTACCTCTACCTCCGGTAACTATTTTGGTCACCATAGATGTCACCTCTCTCTATACCAACATCCCTCATGCACACGGCCTATCTGCAATAGAGAATTTTCTAAACAAACGCCCAGGCAAGCCTTCTCCCACTACACCTTTTCTTGTGAACCTGACCATGTTCATCCTCGAGAAGAACAACTTTCAGTTTGAGGGAAGGAACTACCTTTAAATAAAGGGAACAGCAATGGGCACCAGAATGGCACCATCGTACGCAAATCTGTACATGGGATTGTTGGAAGAAAGTTTTCTAAAGACACAAACACACCAGCCATTATGTTGGTATAGATATATAGATGACATCTTCCTAATTTGGACACAGGGTGCTTCAACACTTGAGGCATTTTTAGACAGCCTGACACAATTCTCCACACTTCAATTTACCTGGGAGAAATCTACATCAGCTATCACCTTTTTGGATGTAGAGGTAACACTCCAGAATGGAAATATCAACACAGGAATTCACATCAAACCACCTACAATATCTCCATTTCGACAGCAACCACCCAATAAACATAAAACGATCCATTCCATACAGTCAAGCAATCAGGGGTAAGAGAATCTGTTCGAATGATAGGGAATTGGAAGATTTTAATAGAAAGATATCAACAGCCTTCCAGAGAAGAGGATACCCAAAAAAAAAAAAAAACTCATTGAAAACCAAATTCATTCAGCACAATCCTCAGTTCACCATAAACCACAAACAGAACAAAATAAACTGTCAACTCAACAAGATATTGAGAGATGGCTTCAAAATTCTTCAAGCTTCCGTCCACACCAAAAATCTTTTCACCGATCCACCGATCCCTCCCAACTTGAAAAACATCTTAGTACATCCTAAACTACCAGACCCTGATGCAGAGACACCACACAAGCTTCCTCATGGCTCCTTCCCATGCAATAGACCTAGAAGCAAGACGTGTCCACCCGGCAAGCTGGCCTGAGCAACCGGGCAGGTCCACAAGTGGCGGATAGTGGAACGGCCTACAGAAATGTAGGTTACCTGTGAATAAGGATTCCGGAAGGTTTCTGAATATGCAGGCCTGGACCAAGGCTATGGTTCAAAGGTGAGGAATTATCCCTCCTCGTCAGTCAATAAGATGGGTGTGGTAGAAATAACTGCTCTGTCCGGGGAGACTGGGGTAGTTGGGAATTAAGTCCTCACAATGCTACTCTCACCTCCCAGGTGAACCAAGGGCAATGCGACAGTGAAGTATGGGCGGGAAACTACCCTAACGACACAGTTGTAAAATAGAGAGTAAAGCAGGCTGTTCGCTCCATGAGCAACAGTTAATAATGTCCTGAACTTGGGGTGTGCTTCAAGGTCAGTGACTGAATATTCAATTAAAGGTGGAAGGCATCGTGCCGAAGGATGAATGGCTGCAGGGTATAAAATGCAGTCGCACACAATCCCCTTGAGAAACCAGACAAAACCTCATTGTATGTTGTCTTGCCAGGGCAGTGGGGGCTCTGCTCTGGTCGACCGTTATTTCCCCCATACTCGTGGCACGTTTATGGACCAGATTAACAAAAAAATTGATTTTGAGATTGCACAGACAGCGTGAGCCAATGAGATGTCAAACCGTGGGTCTGTAGCAGAGGTGCCAATGGCAGTCATCACTGGGGGTGCGGGGGCGGCCGTCAAGCTGCCGACTGCAGAAATTGGTGAAGTGGCTGTAGAGTTGAGCACGCTCTCTTTACGGAGAAAGCGTATGAGTGGAGCGGCCAAAAGGCGGCTCCGAAAAGAACAGGCGAGAGCAGCGGGAGGGTCAATAACCCTGAAAAAGCGAAGGGGAGGCCAAAACCAAGCTGAGCCTGTCAAAGTCCAGGGCTTGGATGTTGTGAGGAGGGAGGTGCAACAGGGAAGCAATCAACCTAGAGCACCAAACCCCAGCATGTCCAAAAGGCCTAGGAGTACGACGTCCAATCCCTCTCCAGTGGAGGGAGGAAAGAAGAAAGTGAAGCTGGGACAAGGGGTGGATGCTGGAGTGTCTTCGGGCACATACGGCGATACCCTCAGACAAAAGCTAGCAATTGTCCCAGTTAGTTACCCTGAGAGACAACTCTCGGAAGAGATGGCGTTGGAGCTGGAGGAGCTGTTCTTCTCGGAACTGCTGTCTGCTGAGGCGGAGAGTGGGGATAGAGGATTCAGGACAGCATACTTAGAGAGGGGGGCTCTAAATGTCGTATGCTCCTCACGGGAGAGCCTGGAGTGGGTCCTTCGGGTCCTGCCAAGCTTCACCCTGAGTGAGGGGGTAAAGTTGAGGGCAGGGCCACCCAGGGAGATCTTTTGCATTGCAAAGGTTTCAATGTGGGTGCCCAAACCCTACAATGACAAGGAGCCGGAAGAGATCCTGAAGGTGATCAAAACCCAGAACCCTGGGGTAGTTCAGGATACTTGGAAGGTGATTGCTAGGAAAAGGGAGGATCTTGCAGGTCTTACCCTGATCTTGTATATAGGAGAGGGCTCCCTCAGGGCACTGCGGAACAACAACCTGAGGGTGAACGTGGGGCTGAGACAAGCCACGTTCAAGGTGCTCTCTAGTCCTGGGGCTGCTCTGCGAACCCAGGCAACTGCGAAGTAAGCAGAAAAATGATCAAGATCCTCCAAGTGAACCTACAGCATAGCAGGGCGGCTAGTGCTGTCGTGTGTAGGATGCTGGACAGGAGAGAGGTGGACTTGGTTCTCATCCAGAAACCATGGATTTCTGGAGGACGAATAAGCGGGCTGGCGACATCTGGAGGTAAGTTGTTGTATGATAAGGACTCTGGTGTACCCAGGACGTGTATCCTGGTTAGGAGGAGGTTGAGTGCTTTTGTACTAACGAACTTCTGCTGCAGGGACTTGATAGCAGTGATGGTGGAGCTGCGGGCGGAGGGGAGGATGAAAAGGCTGAACCTGGCCACGGCATATCTTACCTTTGACTACACGAGGGCTCTACCAACACAAGAGCTAAGGAGGCTGGTCGAGCACTGCGGGGCTGTGGATGAGGAGCTGCTGGTGGGGATGGATGCTAACTTCCATCACAATTCGTGGGGAAGTACAGGTACCAACACTAGAGGTGAGGAACTTTTAGCTTATCTTAGCTCTAAGAATTTACTAGTCTTAAATCAGGGGGAAGAGCCGACGTTTGTCACTAGGGCCAGACAGGAGGTCCTGGACATTACGGTGGCATCGAACCAGATGGCTAGGTATGTACTAAATTGGTATGTGTCGGATGAACCATCTTCTTCTGACCACAGACATATTAGGTATATCTCCCTAAATCCAGCCATGCTTCGGCCAACCAGGGATCCAAGAAGAACAGACTGGGACTCCTACAGGAGGGACCTGGGTGTTCGGATTGAGGAGGCTGGATTGGAGTATGGTGGGAGGAGAGAGCTAGAAGACTCTGCCACATTGGTTGGCGAAGCTATAGTAGAATTCTTTACTGATAACTGCCCTCTCAGTGAGGGGAGAAAAGTAGGGGATCCGTCATGGTGGAACAAGAAGCTAGCCAAACTTCGGAAGACCACCAGGAGACTCTTTAATAGAGCAAAAAAGAACGGGGAGTGGGACCTGTATAGGAAAACACTAACCGAATACAACATGGCAATTAGAGAAGCATGCAGGAAGTCCTGGAAGGAGTTTTGTCATGAGATTGACAAAACTAGGGAAGGGGCACGACTGTATAAAGGCTCTCTAAGGACCCAGTTAACCCGGTGGGGATGCTAAGAACCCCACTGGGAAATATAACAAAAACGGCAGGGGAAACTGTGGAAGAATTAATCATTACACATTTCCCTTCCAGTACTCTGAGGAAACTTGGGGGACCAGACACTGAACCAGTTGCCAAACTCTCCACAAGACGTGGTAAGAGGGAGGACTGGGAAGTGGCAAGGAGGATAGTAACTCCACAAAGGGTAAGATGGGCTATTAGCACATTTAAACCCTACAAATCTCCAGGTCCAGATGGGATCTATCCTGTGCTGCTGCAGCAGGGAATGGATATGCTGGTGCTGGTACTTACTAAATTATACAGACTAAGCATTGCTCTAGGGCATGTGCAGGCAGCCTGGAAATCTAGTAAGGTGGTCTTTATACCTAAGCCCACCGGTAACCAATCGGAAGGGAAAGGATACAGACCTAATACACTCATGTCCTTTGTTCTTAAGGGACTTGAAAAACTGGTTGATAGGCATATTAGGGGGGGGGGGGTGCTTTGGCTATAAAACCACTGCATTGGAACCAGTATGCTTATCAACCGGGGAAATCCTGCGAGGGAGCTCTCCATCAAGTGGTTGGTAGGATTGAGCAAATGATCACTAAGAAAGGTTGTGCCATAGGTGCCGTCCTTGACATTGAAGGGGCTTTCAATAACCCCTCAGTGGAGACGATGGTAAGTGGTGCAAGACGTCATGGAGTGGATGCGACCACTTGTGGTTGGATAAGTTCCATGTTAACAAACAGAAGCATTTCTGTAGAGGTGGCAGGGGAGGTCAGAAGGGCGGAGACAAGTCGGGGCTGCGCACAGGGGGGGGGGGTTCTCTCTCCTCTGTTGTGGTGCCTAGTGATTGACAACCTTATTGAACTCCTGAATGAACAGGGGTACTTCTGTCTAGGATATGCGGACGGCATAGTTGTTCTGATCCTGGGCAGATTCCCTGATACAGTCCTTGAGGTAATCAGAAATCCTCTACGACTGATTGAAGAGTGGTGTAAAAAGGAGAACCTTAGGGTAAATCCAAAAAAGACTGCTCTCATTAACTTCACCAGACAGCGAAAAGATATGACGACCAGGATGCCCCGCTTGTTTGGTGAATACCTTGAGTTTGTGGGGGAGGTGAAGTACCTGGGAGTTACCCTGGACAGGAAACTCACCTGGAACTCACATCTTGAGAGGACAGTTAACAGGGCCAAAAGGGCACTGATGACTGTGAGAAGAATGGTGGGTAAGAAATGGGGACTGAAGCCATCAATGATGCACTGGATGTATCTGAGGGTGATAAGACCTATGATTACCTATGGAGCTCTGGTGTGGTGGACAAAGGCCAACCAGGCACAGACAAGAGCTAAACTGAGCTCTATCCAGAGATTGGCCTGTCTGTGCACACTGGGAGCGATGTCAACTACACCAGGTGCAGCAATGGAAGTAATGCTTAACTTCCCTCAGGGACATTAACATCGGGAGCTCAGATCTGGTACACAGATGGCTCCAAGATGAACTTCGGCACTGGAGCGATGGTGTATTGTAAAAACCCAAGGGTAAAACTAGTTTTTTCCTTGGGGAGGCATACCTCTGTCTTTCAGGCCGAAGTATATGCTATACATGCCTGTCTGGGAGAGATAGCGAGAAGGGAAACACACGGGACCCGGATTGCTATTTTCTCCGACAGTCAGGCATCAATTAAGGCACTAAACGGACACGTGGTCACCTCGGCCATAGTCAAGGAGTGCCTAAATAACCTACAAGCCTTGGCAAGGCACAATCAAATCAAGATAGATTGGGTGCCAGGGCATAGGGCGAATACTTGGAAATGAAGCCGCAGATGCGCTGGCCAGGGAGGGGTCTTCGACTCCCCTGATTGGACCGGAGCCTGCGGTAGGTATTTCCAAATCCATGGTCAAGATGACAGTGCGAAGGTGGATGGCTGAAAGACACTGTGAGCACTGGATCAGGGCTGAAGGGATGAGACACAGTAGGCTAACCCTTAGGAAACCTTCCTTGGGGCTGCAGAAGAGTCTCATCTATCTGTCTAGGCAGGAATTGAGGATAGCCGCAGGTCTACTCACGGGCCACTGTGGTGGACTAAGGAAACATTTGCATAAAATGGGTATCTACAAAGATGAACCAGTGTGCAGATTATGCGGGCAGGAACTGGAGACTGCCACACACATTATTTACAGATGTGAAGTACTTGCTGAGAGGCGCTTCAACCTCTTTGGTGATGGAACGGCTCTGGTGGACGCTGAAGGTAAAACACTAGTCAGGAAACTCCTAAACCTGGTAAGAGGGAAGGGGTTATTTGACTAGATCAGGGAGGTAAGTACAATATACCTTAAGGTAGCAGAGCTTCGGGCAATTCAAACCCGCTTCCAGGTAAAAAAAAAAAAAAAAAAAAAAGACGTGTCCAATACACCCCTCAGCAAATAGTTTCAACAACCAAACAACAAAAATGGTCTTCAAAATACAGGGTCATCATAATTGTACATCGAAAAATGTCATATACCAGCTACATTGTAAACTTTGCTCAGCACAGTACATAGGCCTGACCACGGATGGTCTCAATATCAGAATGAATGGCCACAGACATGATGTTAAAATTATGAATATAGATAGACCAACAGCTCAACATGCTGCGAGTCACAACATCACAACTTTTGATGACTGCTATACCACAAAAATAATTAAATCACTCCCCCCTGATTGCAATCCCTCAGAACTGAGAAGGAGGGAACTATCATACCAGTGGTATACCAAGTCCAGAGAATCCCCTAACCTCAACATCAGATAAATCCATTCATTTTCTTTTTTTTTTTTAATTTTTTTCCCCCATATAGCCTTATCTCTTTTACCCTGACAGACTTATATAAACTATAATCACTCATATGCTCATGGAAACAATATATATATCTTTAATCTGTGCATCTGTGACATCTGATTTCTACTCTACACAATCTGTGATTACAATTATTTTATTTCATTCTCTCATATTTCTTTTTGTGTTTTCTCTTCGATTGACAAAGACCACTGTGTGGTTGAAATATATCATTGTTTAAGTGCTTTTATGTGTTTCTATTTCAAGACTACAGAGTGGACTCTTACCAAAAAATCTATATATATATAGTGTGATTATGCACCTTTCGGTCATTTAACTGTTGTCAAATCACAGTGATTCGACAATGGTCAAGTGACCGAAAGGTGCCTAATCACACAAGGTAAAATTATATATATATATATATATAAGTATTATATATAGTATAAGCTTTAAGCTCTACTAGAACTAACCTATAAATAAATATATATATATATATACAGGGTGACTGTAAAAAATCAGACAGTTTTGAAATAGCTATTACACATTTCAGTCATTGTTTGGAGTGGGGACTGCTACTGCACATGATGCCCCATTATTCATGAAGCAGTGAATGATACATCACTGTATGTGTGCTATGCTTATGTGCGAAATAGTGAGTATCACAGCTAATGAGCTGATTTTTGTGTGTTGTTTGAAATTGGACGCCATTATATCAGTCTTAGCGGAATATGATTCTCAAGTGGGTTAACAATAGGAAGAATTCTAAACAAAGAAATCTCCTGGTCAAAATTAGTCAGCTAGGATGCCGCAAAACATTAAAATGTCAGTAAGTCAGTCAGAGAAGGAAGGGGTTTGGTGACCCCCGAGGTTATACAGCGTCTGTCACCGACAATGGCAGGTAGGAATATGGGAACAGGGCTTTTGGTAGGGGCTGGATGTAGGAAGGCCATTTGCAAGTCAGAACTTTTTTTGGGTGGGACAAAACATTAAAATGGTCAGGCAAGCTTTGATTTATAGCCCAAGTCGATCGGCAAAAAGACATGCACGTGAATTAGGTTTAATTTGTGAATCAGTGCAGATTTAGGCCTAACTTGTGAATCAGTGTGAACAATTTCACAGACTAATTTTTTCATCCATACAAGATGTGTGTGACTCAGATGTTAAGAGAACAATATTATAACCAACGAGAAAAGTTTGCTGTTTGTATGCAAGTGTTGCTTGAATAACAAGAATGTGCAATAATCATCTTGAGTGATGAAGCTCAATTTCATTTAAATGGTTCCATTTACTCAACAAAAACAATGTTTATTTCCAGCAAGATGGGTCCACTGCACACATTTCTTGAGATGGAATGGCTTTGGTGAAAGCAATATTTCCAGGAAAGCTCATTTTGCGTTTCTGTGATATCCCATGGCCTTCAAGGTCGCTAGATTTGAGCTGTTGTAATTTTTTTCTTTGGGGCGTAAATGGCAAGTGTAGACAAATATTTAATTGTAATATAAGTTCTAATTAACAACATAATAAATGAGTTATGTTAATTTAAAAAACGGCTGTTTTTTTTGTCACCTACATATATGATATAAAGATATAAGGTATAGTAATACCTTGTACTTACGTAATAGGGTGTAAGGTAGGGCCGAGCGATAGCTGTGTGTCGAATTTGCGTAAGTCGGGGTATAAGTTTACATATAATCAGATAGAAATCGTGTTTGATTGGGACCAAAGACTAAATAAATTAATAATTTAGATGAAAAATGTGTATGTATTAAAATCATACAACAAAACATTACATTATATACATAGATATTGCAAAGAAGTAAGTAAAAAATAGTTATTTTGTCATAAAAGACTTCATAAAACCTAAATTCGTTTGACAAATTGAAGATTTTTTTCACACAGAATTTCCTCGTAACTTGATTTTTTTGTTGTTTTGTGGTGAAAATACGCTCATTGTTGGAGTCTGTTTTCCAAAATTTGTAAGCCGTACTCAAATAACCTAAGTTATTTTGTTAAGATTATAACCGTCATTTCATCTTCTACATTAACTGGGTCTAAACAATCTGCGTTTTCAAAGGTCTTGCTCTTGCTCACGCATTTCTATGAGCTCATCAATTATTTTTCAACATCTGGTTATGTAAATTCAGTAGTTCTTGAACGTCATTATTATCCACTTCTAAATTGAGTTGTCTGGCAAAACCAATAACTTCTTCAATGACATCAGTAATTTCATCAGGCTCTGGCACTGATTTCGCTTGAATTTCAGTGGCGAAAAAAGACACACCTTTTTCCAAACGTTATTTAAAGTTTTTTGTGAAATTTCATTCCAAGATTGTCGAATGATTCTAAAAGCATCTGAAATATTGAATTGTTTCCAAAAATCTTCAACAGAGACACTGTTTTTCTGTCTCATAGCTTCATACATATGCGCAAATGATCTCCTTGTGTAATAAGCTCTAAATATTTTTATGGCTCCCTGATTCATCAGTTGAAGCAGACTAGTTGTGTTTGGTGGCAAAAATAACACTTTCAGACGTGTGTCGACATAGTTAAAGTAGTAGGAGGATGACCAGGTGCATTGTCAATTAATAGGAATTACTTTAAAAGAAATTTGTTTAGACCGACAATAACGTTCGAATTGAGGAATAAAATGTTGACCAAACCATTCCTCAAAAAGAGAAGCTATTACCCAAGCCTTCGACTTTTAAAATCACAGACAAGCTAGCTTTAGAAATATTTTTTAATGCCTTTGGATTTTCTGAGCGATAAACTATGAGAGGTTGTAATTTATAGTCACCAGCTGTATTTGCGCCAACCATCACTGTCAATCGGTCTTTAGCGGCCATAAAACCTGGAAATATTTTCTCCTCATGCGCTTAAGAGTTCTTTTATGCATTTTCTTCCAGAACAAGGCAGTTTCTGCTTAACTCAGCATGATTTAAAACCGCGTAACTTAGGAATCGCGTAAGACGGGGTAGTGTAAGTCGAGATATTACTGTATATTATAAAATGGAATCAATGTTTAAACATAAGTTAAAAATTTAAATGAAAAAGCTTTCAAAGAAAGCATAACTACTGCAGTGTCAGTTTAATGTTGCAACTCAGTCATGGGTACTTGTTGGCTAAATAGGGGTAGTCATATTATTTTTTAAAGTTAAAATAATTTTGTAAACAAGTGCAAGGGAAAATCTAATATCTGGAGGAGTCAAAGAATTCAAAAAAGTAGGGAGTAACACAAGCAAAATTCAAAACAGTTAGCCAAACGTCACTGATTTAAATATTTAAAAAGTTAAAATCTGATTGGTTGAATACCATAATGGGGGATATACTGCTATAGGTATTCAAAACAAAAGACAATATGGGAAACGAGGACTAAGTTTTGAGCTTCAAAAGTGTACAGACCTGTTTGGGGGGGAGGTGGAGATCTAGATAAAATGTACTACACAAGATTCAAGTTGTACAGGATTGTTTTAATTAAAACGTTTTTTTTATGTAAGAGTAGTTGAGGAAAATTATAAAATTTTAAAAGGTTTTAACAGTTTTTTTTATATAGATAAATAACAATAAAAAGTCCAACGATTGATTAGGTAAAGTGTTTTTAAAAAGACATGTAAAAAGTAAGAGATTAAAAATATTATTCTGCAGAAGTGATAGGGAAGTAAAGTGCTTCGAGTTTAATCCCAAAGGGGCAACAGTAGGTAGACTACTCACAACACATAGGTACAACAAACTTTATTACATTAGATTTCAGTCAAACAGAAAGATTTTATAAAAACTTTGTTAATTACTCATAAATTTAAATTAATATTTTTCTTAAATTTTAAATCAAGTTCTCTATATTACACCACTGTACACTGTAGAAAGATTCAGATTCAAGAGGAAGTAACATCGTATTAATGAGTTTACCTCCGTTTTAGAATTGTGTACTAGTTATTAAATTAAAGATTGTCATTGAATCTTCATAAATGCATTTGTGAGCATAAGTTGTCTCACATAATGCCTCTTAAAAAAAGCCGAGACTAACACGCATTAATATTTCAGCAGTCAACATTTTATGCACGTGGTGCACTAGAGATAAGTGTGTGTGTGTGCGCACGGCGAGAACTGTATCTAAAGTGACTTGATTAGGGAAAAATACACAAATATCTACTCAGTCATATATCACAGCCTTACTTCTTACAAATAAAGTTCGTTGAGACCTCTGTGTTATTTTTTAATTTTTTTATCCAAAGTATTCTGACAGACAAATGCTTATGAATCTAAGGTTAATAAGTTGTCTCACATAATGCCTCTAAAAAGAGCCGAGACTAACATGCGTTAATATTTCAGCAGTCAACATTTTATGCACGTGGTGCACTAGAGATAAGTGTGTGTGTGTGTGTGTGTGTGTGTGTGTGTGTGTGTGCGCGCCCGCGCGCAAGAACTGTATTTAAACTGACTTGATTAGGGAAAAATACACAAATATCTACTCAGTCATATATCACAGCCTTACTTCTTACAAATAAAGTTCGTTGAGACCTCTGTGTTATTTTTTAATTTTTTTATCCAAAGTATTCTGACAGACAAATGCTTATGAATCTAAGGTTAATAAGTTGTCTCACATAATGCCTCTAAAAAAAGCCGAGACTAACATGCGTTAATATTTCAGCAGTCAACATTTTATGCACGTGGTGCACTAGAGATAAGTGTGTGTGTGTGTGTGTGTGTGCGCCCGCGCGCAAGAACTGTATTTAAACTGACTTGATTAGGGAAAAATACACAAATATCTACTTAGTCATATATCACAGCCTTACTTCTTACAAATAAAGTTCATTTAGACCTTTGTGTTATTTTTTTATCTAAAGTATTCTGACAGACAAATGGTTATGAATCTAAGGTTAATATATAATGGCACTTCAATAAGACACCACAAACTTAAATTTTCATCTTTTCAAGTATATATTTTACTATTAAAATTATTTTGCAAATACTTAATACAACTGTAAAATATAATAAAAATTCAATAACATACTTTTACTAGTTGGATCGTAGTACAAGCGATTTTGATCATCCATTTTCAAAATCTCACGAATTCTTGTAGCTGCTGTGGCATTCGTATAGAAAAACAAAACAGGAAGAGTTTTGTGAAAGCTGATAAGTACTCTAATAATTTCATGAAACCTAATGGTTATTGTGACAGGAGCTGAAACAAAAAACAATAATGTGCAGAACAAAGTTTCAAAATATTAAATTTATTAACAAATTTCACCAAACACTTAAGTATAGAATGAAAAGCCCTATCGGTGTATCTAGGAACTGTTTAGTTTGCTTAGATTATAATATCAGTTTTATAACTCTCTGTTAGATATAAACGCAAGAATTATACAAAACTCACAATTATAAAACTTTAATTTAACACACATTTCAATGAGTACCACAAACATATAACTTTATTTAAAGAAATGGAACATAACATCATATTTTTATAAAAGTTAGAACCGGATCTGGCCATTGACAAATTTACAACCAGAGTTACTATTATATTTACAATGAACAAAAAGTGATAGCTACAAATATTCAATTTAGATAAAACTATATTATTAATAAAATTATTTAAATTAACGCTTTTGCTACCGAGCGAATATGCGCCGTCTGGTTTTTCATGAGGGGCCGATGGTAAGAATTCGATCTTTCCACACAGATCACGTTAACGTGGGTCTGACCTTCATTACAGACCAAAAGTGGAAAGTTGCTACTATAACTTATTACACTTCATACAAACCCTTGGCGTATGTGTGTTTCTTGTATATTTTTGTTTTTGCTGTTTTTTTTAGGATGGTGCAAATATGAGCTCGGTCGGTCTTAGCACGAAAATCTTATGTTATGCGCTTCCCAAGTATGAGGCACTACAGTCTAACCCCTCAAATCCGAAACCAAATATGATTTTGATGAAAACAAATTATTAAAAGCATGTAAAATTTGATAAATTATAAAAAGTATATAGGCTATTAAATTTTGCTTCTTATATAAAACAGGGCTTAGTTGTGTAATATATTTAGACCCTACTGGAATGCAACGCTAACCTCACTAAAGAAAAAACGCAATCGATCACGTAAAATAGCCGAAAGAACAAAAACCCAATAAAATTTGAGATGCCTTAGAAAACACCAAGCTGAATTACACCACGAAGTAAAGACATCCGAACGATTGGCCTTCAAATCTTTTATTGCTAATTTAGACTATTGGAAGGATGGCACCAAAGCCCATCGCTATATATCTGGGCTAAATAACCATGCCTCCAAAAAAATTCGACAGCCTATACAGTACTTAAGTAAATTCTTCACAGACCCATATGAAGCTGCAAATGCACTAAGTAAGCATTACGCCAAAATTAGCCGCACAAGTGTGTATAAAACCGCCATTAAGACCCTGCCTCGAAGAGAAGACACACAAACTCTTCATATCACCTTTTACAATCACCGAACTAGAATTGGCTCTAGCACAAACCAAACTTAAAAAAGCTGCAGGTATTGATGAGATATATCCGCAATTCATTGTCACCTTGGGAGACGAAGCCAAGAAAACATATCTGGCCTTGGTGAACCTGACCTGGAAACATTATGTACCTCAGCAATGGAGAAAAGCCGAAATATTACCTGTTCTGAAAAAGGATAAACCCCCTGATCAACCCGAAAGTTACAGGCCTATATCCCTAACCAGCGCCAGCTGTAAAGTGGCAGAAAAGATGGTGGTCCACCGACTTAATCAGTACATCGAACAAAAAGGTATGCTAGACGATGCTCAAGCCGGGTTTCAAAGACACCGTAGTACTATGGATCATGTAATGAGTTTTACACAACACGTCAAAGATGGACACCATAAAAAAATGTCTACTCTGGCGGTTCTAGTGGATTTCAAGGCCGCCTATGATACCGGATGGAGGCCAATGCTTTTACACAAATTGGCAACAAATGGCATATCCGGAAACCTTTTTAGGTGGATCAAATCGTCGCTGTCACAAAGACTATTTCGAGTGCGATACAGCAACTGAATGTCAAGATAGTGTATTCAAAAACAAGGCTTCGCTCAAGGAGCTGTGCTTAGCTGCACGCTGTTTAACATGATGATTGAAGATGTACTTGACGCCATTAGGGATGTGACAGGAATCAAAGCACTATTATATGCGGATGACTTACTTATGCAACGAGCAGCAGTATCCTAGCACTTGAAACAGCAATGAATGATGCTCTCAGAAAGTTGGAAATGTGGACCAGTTATAATTCGATGACAGTTAGCTGCACAAAAACTCCACTTTTTAACTGTTTACGCTTTCCACCAAAGTACCCCGCATATCTTTGTATTACAAAAGCGATCCTTTGGCAGAAAGTAATATCTCCAAATATCTAGGTGTAGTACTTGATAGACGTCTGACATAGGGTCCTCATGTCGAACAGTGTGCGGAAAAAGCAACAAAAAGAACAAAAATATTAAAAAGACAGACAGCTACAACATGGGGTGCAAGCCAGGATGTTCTAATAACTACCTATAAGTCATATATTCAGACCTGGCCTTGACTAAGGAAGTGAAGTGAAAATCACAAGCAACCGTAACACCCTCAGTAAACTGGACATCGTGCAGAACACAGTGTTAGCACCTAAATCCTCACCTATTGCAGCACTGGAGGCACAAACGAAGTGTAGTTCAATGGAAAGTCATAGAGAGAAAATAGCTCTCCGATTCTGGCAGAGACACAGAGGAGTACACACTCATTGGACAAACTACAGACAAGCCAAGACCCGACTGAAGACTCAAATAAGTCCGATGGCGTCCTATGAAAGGGTGGCCTTAAAGTATGGAATAGCCTTAGAGCAGCCAGCACTGCTTACAGATTGCCGTTTTTTCACAATTTACCAAAAGCTAATTGAAGTTTTAAGAACCACAGTCAGTCGAAATCAGCATCCCTGGACATAGAACTGAGGCAAGCAGCCCTGCATACAATCAATGAAGAGTACCCACAACCAGAATGGTTACATATATACACGGATGATCTTCGATACCGGAAACAGGTGCAACCGGAGCTGCCTACTACAATCGCAATTTTGAGGGATACCTAGCGGTAGGAACTCCCCAGACCAACTACGATGGAGAAATAGCAGCTGTACAAGCAGCAGCTGAACTAAACAAAATAGCCCCTACACAGGCAGTTTTCTTCGTCGATCACAAGCGGCTATCCAAAACCTATTACGCAATACAGATACAGACTGCAAAAGAACAATGGAAACAAGAAAAGCCCTGGAACACCTAGCAAATAAAGGTTGGCTTATAACTTTACAATGGATTCCAAGCCATGTTAGCATCTACGGAAATGAGAGGGCAGACTTTCTGGCCAAAAAAGGCACATCCATGGCACAACCCTTTTGTATGCCCTCAGTTGCAATGTACAAAAGCCCTCATCAATGCAATTATCGACCGGGCTAGCAAACTACACCTCACACAGCAATCAGCAGGAAGGAAATGGGAAAACCTAGTAACCACAGACTTCCACAAGCTGTAGGCGTTGCCAAGTTCAGAATGCAAACTGGCCATGACTACCTGGCCGCCCATCTACATCGCATCGGTGTGCTTCCAACACCGGAATGCCCTCTCTGTGGACACGATACAATGGATGCGGATCATCTGATGAAATGCAATGCGCTCGACCATTCCGGAGATGATGATGACCCATTTGTTCATCTATACTGGTCAGCGCATCACCAAATGGCTCAACAGCCAAGGGTGGGCGTTGGCTAGTAAGTAAGTAAATATATTAGAAATAACACTATATACACGTAAAAACAGAAATGTCATACAAACGCTGATGTCTTATTGAAAAGATACTGACAAAATATGTTTAAATTTGTGTTATATACAGTAGGCCAACAGAATATTTACAAACGCACTCATTACTTGTGACAGGTTTAGATCCTGTGTTGATAAATGCCATTTAGAGTACATTCTTTGTGATTCTAATGGAATAGAATGGTGCATGAAGAAATAAACAATGTTTTAGGACATTATTGACCTTGATAACTGAGATAACAAATGTCCTACATTAACGTCAGACATATCTATAGTTCGAAACGAATATATCAAACCGTTAAAATAAACCACTGATTTGTCAGAGGAATAAAAGTAATATGCAAACAGTGTCGCAAATTTGAGCCGTCGGTCCATTTCAACTACCCAGAGCAGCGCATATGTGAGCCGGCTGGTTTATACCAATAATTATTTTGCTATCATTGCGATAGCGAACGTGTTAAAGATCATATTTAACACTAAATTCATTTACAATAATATGGAATTCTGAATTGGACCTACATTCAATATTAACAATTTTATTTACATATCCATTTAAAAATAAATATTATACATAACTATTCTATTAATTAAAAATTAATATTGTTGTAAGATTGATCATTTCTTTATTTATAGGCGTATGTCGAAACTATTTTTTTTTTTAAATTATAACATAAGGAGAAAGGTTGCACCTTTACATAGCCAGCACTACAAAACACTTCCAGGTTTATTCAGTCCTTCAACAAAAAGCTTTTTGTGACAGTTATACAATTTAGATTATGTGCAGTGTATATTCAGTGAAAACTTATGCTGCCTATGTCTCGTTCTATTATGTTTTTTTATTCAGATTCACCATTAACCCTTAGCACTCGGATATTTTTAAAATGCTTTGCTTCCCCACTTTAATTAAATTGAGACAAATTCCTCACCTGCAAGTTGCATTATTGTATATGGGAAACCTTGTTTTCTCTTAAATGATTTTAATAAACTAAGCTATTTATATTTACTAATACAGTATGTACAGGATTTTATTATCTTATTTGTAGTTTTGCAGAGTATGATATCTTTCAAAACAGTCTCCCAAGTCCTGGTTTTCTTTTGCATGTTTTGCAGTAAAAAACTGTTTCCCTTCTGCTCCCTTTTATTCTCCTGTTACTGCAAACTGCACAATCCTTAGAGTTACTTTTATCATTGGAATAAATTTAATGTAATTTTCCATTCAGTCTCTCTTCCTTGTCAGTAGTTGATGTCCAACTCTTACCTCTTATCTCTGTTATATATAATAAAACTGTTTAGTACAGCTACATCTAATAGCCAGAAAAACATTTTCCTCCACCATTTATTTGTTCATCTTGTAAATCTGTACGGTTCATTATAGTGATCAGCTAAATCTACACCACCCATAAACTGGTTATATTTACAAATAACTGTTGGTTTAGTTATTTTGTTTATGAAACTGAACTATATTGTAATAAATCAGGATTAAGTAAAAGATAAGGAATTTCATAATCACTAATTGCACGTGAAGCCACGGCAAACTACGAGTAAACAAATAACCTGCAAAACTATAACCTACTTACAGCTTACAACGCAGCAGCAAAATAGATTTTGTGATGACTCATATATTTGTAAACATTTTAGATTTGGTTCAAATTATTGTCAATAGAGTGTAGCACCAAACGGTAAAAGATTGAATGTCGGAGGCTTTGCCGCAGACGAGTTATAGGCATTTGAAAATTGTTGTGGGTGACCCCCGACATACGAGTAAACTGCAATATACGCTAAGCGGGACTCCCCCGACAGTCGAGTGCTAAGGGTTAAAAATTCTAAAACTACTTTAAAATTATATTCAAAAAAACCATTAAAAATGCTTTTTCCAATAAATATAATATTAAAATTATTTCATTAAAAAATAAATCAATTCCTTACTGCTGTCTAATGCTGGAACATGAATTTTAATTCCAGCAGGCGAAAGAAAGACTTTCTCGTTTGGTACAACCTTGTATGATCCTATCCTGACTGTCCTGCAGTGGAGCTTTGTACAATCTTCCATTTCCTCTTCTACGAAATTTTCAACTGTAAAAAAGTAAAAAAATAACTATCTACAGTAAACTTGCGATTATCTGAGGTAATTAGGTTCAAGACAATCTCAGATTCAAATATATACAGCTCGGATAGTATGACTGAAAATTACAAATAAGGTAGTTAAAACGTAAGTTTATGTATTATGACAACAATCGAAAATTAAACAGCATCAAGAAAACACAATTTCTGTTATAAGCTCATAGCAGAACTTTGTCCGATGAACTGAAATATAAAATAGCTTTTTCACTATACAATTTAGTCTTACACTTTGTAAGAATCATAACTATATATAGTCAAGTATCCAAGATGTTTAAAGTTAATAAAAGCCATTATAAAATGATGCTACATAATTCCCAGCACCCAGAATGTCTCAACTCCACAGCATTTAACATTACCGCTCGTGCAAAACCAGTCTCTTTGAGCATTACTGACTTAATTTTTATTTTATAAAATGACAACACGAAGTAATAAATATTAGTACAATGGAAACAATATTGAAAATTTATTTATTTTGATAACTTAACTTCACTTGAACACCTAATATGGTTTAATTATCTCGAGAGGTAAGGTCAAACTCAACAGTATTGGGATTTGTATGATGACAAATATTAATCTACAAATAACTATGAAGTACCATAAACAAACAAATCAATTAGTTTATCCATGAGGTCAACAGGAACAGGCTGTTAATAATTTAAACAGTAAGAAAATAAGCATATATTAACTAAACTCAGGAAAATGAAGGGTCACAATCAGGGAGGAGGGCTTTAATTATTTTTGTGGTATTAAAATCATTGAAAGATATGATGTCGTTACTAGCACCGTGTTGTCTATATTCATCGTCCCAACGTCATATCTGTGGCCATTTATTCTGATGCTCAGACCATACGTAGTTAGGCCTATGTACTGTGCTGGACAATTTACATTGTAATTGGTATATTACGTTTTTAGATGTGCAGGTATGATGATCCTGAATCTTGAAGTCCACATTGGTTGCAAGGGTATGTAAACTATGTGTTGGGATGTTTATTTGATATGTCTTACATCTAGGCTTATTGCATGGAAAGGAGCCATGAGGAAGTTTAGGCGGTTTTTCAATACACGGATCTGATAGTTTTGGATGCACCCAGACCACCTATGTAATACAACAAACTGTCTTTGGTTACAGACTACAATCCAGGCATACTGAAGCTAAACAAAATATTAAAGGATAGTTTCAAGATTCTTTAAGCTTCCATCCACACCAGAGATCTTTTCTCTAATCCACTACATATTTGGTTCAGACAACCTTCCAATCTGAAAAAAATGTTTATACATTCAAAACTACCAGATCCGAGTATTGGTACAAAATTGTACCAATCACTCCGCATTTCTTTCATTTGCAATCAGACAGCCAATTAAAAATATTCCCATCACATTCAGCAGAAACCATAAATTAGAAATTGATGAGAGATTGGCTAAATTTGTCAAGATAGTAAATATGCAAGTTTTGGTAAACGCCAGCTCAAGAAATACAATTCATAAAACCCTTGATGAATAAGAAATAACTACTTCTTAAACAAAAATTAAACTGCTAAATATAAAATAAATATGAACTTTTACAAGAAATAATATAAGCAAGCCTCCTACAATTTTGTAGTCAATATATGTATTACTTTGAATTTTCATGACATAAGGTAGTAAACAAAAAGTGGTTGGTTTGAGAGAAATGTTTTTCTATGGCAAATTTGACAAAGATAAATCTAAATTTATTTTTACAAAATCTAAAAATAGAAAATATAATACAGGTTGCATGTAAATTCTCGATCCATTCAGATTACAGTAAAACATTCCCTAGACCATAGTTGGTAAAAGAAATTTTAAATAAAATCATTAATGACCTCTGCAGAAGAAAATCTAAGTTACAAAATAATCTAGCCAAGTACCAGATATGTTAAAAATTATTCCTGTTACATTAAAGGTCGCTTTAGGAATTCTCACATTGATTTCATCCTGTTTTAACCCATACCTTCTTTGATTACAACAAATTGTTAACTGATAATATATTAAATGCATTCATACAATCTTGTGCATAAAAATCCTACACAATCATGCAAAATATTAAAAGAACTATTGAAGAGTTAATAGACTTAATTCAGGAAATGACAAGCAATTATTAAATAATTGTGAGTCTTACACTACAGTTTTTCAAAGTATTTTACAATCGGTTTTGATTAACAGCAGGATATTTGTGCAGGACAGAACACAATATAGCTATTTAGAAGCAAATGAAATCATTTCAGAGAAAGAACAGATGATATAATTAATGCATCATGGAAGGAAAGAGAACCGAGTTTCATTATCTCAATTTAGTATGAGTCTGACTAATCAAAAGTAAAGTCTACCCTCATAGTAAATGTGTATAAATGTTTTCAACAGAATAATTACATTTAAAAAAAAGTAAACTAGAAATTTTTACAAATTTTTAGGAAAGTACTTGCGTACTTAAATTACTAAAATAAAGAATATGGCAAGAATAATTTTTAATAATTTGCTTATAATATATAGAGAAATGAAAGTTTCAAGTTCGGAGGCAATTAAAGAATTATCGTCAAAAGAGCAGCTAATGATAATTCAGTTGTTACAGAAAACTGAAATATTTAGAGGTTTGTAATCATACACCTTTCATGCTTATGTTTAAAAGGGTACTGCAATAACCACATTTCAAATATAAAAGTTATTGTATAAACCTCCTCCAGCAGGCCCAAATATATATTTATGTATATAAGCTGTTAATATGTTAATCTATCTTCTAGTTTACAAAAATGAAATTATAACCCTACCAGCTGTATCAGGAAAGCTGGTGCCCTCTTCATTACTCGTATCTTCAGTAATAACGGGTTCCTTCTGACAGGCCGACTGATTAGCAGCAGGATCTAATACGCCCACTTGTTCAGCCCTAGACTGTGAGAATTTTGGGTTTTTCTGTGACACACCACTTGTTCCTTCCTCGTCATCAGAGATGGTTAGACACACTGAGGATCAGATACCAGGAAGTTAGTTCCTAGGTTTCGTAGTTATATTAAGTCTACCTTTACAAATGTTATGGTATTGTGATATATAAACGAAATTTGCTTGATACCAACGATATTTATTGAAAGTGAAGCAGAAACGTGTAACTTTAATGACATTACTTCACGTGGTTTGGAGCATTGATGGTGACCAACAGTAATGGAATTTAACAAATCATGATTTAATTATTATATTTCAGTATTTAGCGCAGAACAGCTGGCTTTTCCACCTTGATGTTAATCTGTAGATCCTGGAATGAAAAAATCAAAATCCATACAGTATCTAATTCCCACAATGAAGAACCGGTTAATTTTTCTATTGCCTTCTCTTGTACCTTGGAAAGTTCAAATTTAATGACAACTTGCTGCATTGGTCTCAGTTCTGTGTATAAAAGAGTGGTATGAACTTATAACGATTTGTGTTTTGTAAGATTGTGATCTGTCCTTATTCAAGATATAATTATGACAGCAACTGCATTAATCAAATCCAAATGTTAAATGAATTAGATGAAACTTAGTTATACCCATTATGCGCCACATATAAAAACAACGGTAAAATGTAATTTTAAAAATTAATTATGTATTACTAACGAACAGAAAATAATTAAATCACAGTAAGTTGAAAGTTTTTTTAATAAAAATAAGAGAGAACTTGATTCAAATTGTATACTTGGGAAAGTTTGAAGTATTAAAAGGCATGTACACACTAGGCGAAAGCAAACGAAGGTATAGGGCCGAATCTTTGCAGCACTCATTTAAAAATTGTTAGCTGTCTACACTGCAACAAAGGAATGCATTTTTAGATGTTTTTTAGCATTCACTGGTTTTTGTGGTAGTGACAGAAAATGGAAAAACACAAAGACGCAGATGACAGAGACAGAGGTGGATGATTTCTTTGATCAAAAGCAAAAATCGGTAGAGAGGTTCCGATCTTTTACTGCAGAGTAAATCTTTTACTGGTTTTTACTGTATTTTCTTGTTTTTGACGTTGATGTCTAAACGACCCAAACAGGAATTTCATTCTCTTTTTAGCATATTGTGGTTCACACTTCATTACCTCATTAATTTCATACCAGGCATCATTTTCTTCATTTTATTTTTTTAATAATCGTGAATGCGTTCCACAAACATTCATGTTTTTTATAAAAGTCTATTAATTTTAACAAATCAGAGTTACACCACTCCATGTTAAATAAAAACACAACAAGCGAAGAACAATCAAGCGTTCTTTTCTCGTACACACTATTACTGAAACGGAACACGTGCGGCCCGATTTTGTTCATGCCTCCTTTTGTGAAGCCCACCAAACGCAAACAAATGCGTTTAAAACTATTTTTCCACCTATGATTTAACATACACATTGAGCGAACGTATGTTTTCCCTCTCATACAGTCACGCGCATTTGCCTAGAGTGTTCATGCCTTAAAAAAAATATATAAATCCGCAATAACAATACTGAACAAGAGGAATTGTAATTCATTTATTAAGGTAAAAAATATGAATCAAAATGATTAAACACTAATGCACTAAACAAGATTGTAGTATAATTGTCCAGTAGAATGAGAATTGTTTATCTACACTAGTGTACTTTTTACTGGTAGCTCAGTGAACCAGTATTTCCATACTGGAAATTGTGTTATTTTAGAATCAATTCCTATGAAGCAACCTATAGGTCTAGTTGTAGTTTTATAGATCAGGCAGAGGAAAAGAGATCTGTTAAAAAATTGTGCATGCAATATTTTAAAAGCTTTGAAACTTATCTCAAATTACTACAAGTACACGAGTCTATACTCTTAACTATATAATACCTTATTTACTCACATAAAGCCTTGATTTTTTTTCTAAAAATTATTTTATGAATTGAATTTCAGCGGCCTTGATGTAAGACATCACAGCCATATTTTTCTATATGTTATCTCTAATATTATAAATGAATGGTTGATTAATTTATCTGCACTAAATATACTTAGAAAACTGGGATAACCATTTGAGGACTGGGATTGATTTATCATGTTGATGTTACTCCTATAAATTTGATTAAAATACCAAGTTCCTTCTCTGTCGGCCAATTCTTAGTGCCCAGAACCATAACAAAATTCAAGTAGTCCATTACGTTCAGTGAATCTAATTAATCACTTAAACAATAGTTTATGACTATCCGAATTTTAAATTTTGTAAATTTGTTAAAACTTACTGAGACAGAACGTTTTTGATCGCTATGTGGCAATTTTCATCAGTGTCTTCACTGTCTTTCACAATGTCTGTGGAAGACACTGATGAAGATCGCCACATAACGATCGAAAACGTTCTGTCTCAGTAAGTTCTAACTAATTTACCAAATTGAAAATTCGGATAGTCATAAACTATTGTTTAACATGACAAAATGTTTATATACTTAACCGAGGGAGAAAATGTTTTGTCCAATTAAAGATCTTCGTGATCATATATTGACAAGTCTGTCGACCTACAAGCAATAGTATTGCAGTATTACACTGTCAATAGGGTTCTGTTAAAATCTCGCTCAAGGCTAGTTGAGCATAAACAACTGACAATGTATTAATTAAAACATTATAATACACAATTACAAACCTTAATACATGATGCCTTTCACATAAATTTAACAAAAACATAATCTTTTGGAATTTTACAGTTTATTTTCAGGTAAAAGGAAATTTTATATTACTTCTAATATTTCCTTCTAATTCTGAACTTCTAGTTTCGCAATAATTATAGTCTTGTAAAAAACAAATTTTGTGAACACCAAGTTGCAGGAATACACACAGAGGCCGTGCCAGACACCTCATATCGTTAAATACACTGTGACTGTGGCTGACAGCCTTTTGTGATGATCTAAAGTTAAGTTTGCATTGTCAGTCACAGGTGATTACCTCTGCCCTACAAAAAAATTGTGTTGGTCACCAGTGACCACAATGGCAATCAATATGCTAATAAATAAAATTATAAGAATTGTTGCATATAGTTATAGGTTGTAGCATAAGGCCTTTATAAAGTTAAATAGTAATTATGTCTTTTAAAATGTAAAGAAATACAGAGCCAGGTTCATTTTCTAAATGAGTATCTAGGATTCCTCAATACGATAATTATCAATGTCTCTTTCTCATCTCATGTTTGATTTATAATAATTTTTATAGACCAACATCCTTTTTAATTTATTTTTTGCTCGCCAAACTTCAGATGTCCAATCCGTTGTAATGCAATGAAGGTGCATGTACTACTTCTTTAAGATCTGATTTTTACAAATTTTTTATTAACTGCATCTACTTCAACCTTAGTATTAAAAAAAAAAAATTAATGGGGTATAATAACAAGAAAAAAGTGGGGTGATCTTACCACAGTGTTTCATTAAACTTCCACTTTTATAGACTATGGCTGAGCTTTGTATGGTAATATTTTTAATCTAGCAACCCATCCTTAGTTCAGAAATTTAAAAAATAATAGCAGACTTGCACAAGTCACTGAAATGATGACTTTTAAAACTAAAAAGTGTGGATTGTTAACACGATGTCACAGCCTGCTGTATGTTTAGCTTAGTAATTAAAATATCTAGTCATGTTAATATACAAAGATCCCTTGTAATTCACAGGGGTTATGTTCCTCAAACTTACTTTAGTGAAGCCGCGAATACTGAAACCGACTTTATATGGAAAGAAGATGGATACATTCAACATCAAAAATGTTAAAATTAATCACAGCTATACTGTGGACCTATAATACAGTATGGTATATTTACATACTACATAATTAGATATATATTTTAATTGTTTATTTACGTTTTCCTTCAATCCAAAAACAAGAAAATTCTTGAATTTAAGAAAATTCTATTAAATATGCGCTCTCACACTGACAGACACACATATTCTTTATTGCTAAACACTATCCACTAAATTTTTTTAATACTTAATTTTAGACTAATAATCTTTTTCTTCATTATATTTTCTTCATTTTTCATTACATAACACACTGTTGACTCGCTAACACTAAAATGCCATGCAACAGATGCATGTTTTCACCACAATTCAATTAATTGAAAAGGTCAATTTTCCTAATCAATGGCATAATGGTTTTTTGCTTTTTCTTGTCGCTATCAGAGGTGGGTAACTTTATGGCATTAAACTGTGATTAAAGAATAATCAGAGAACACATCCTACAACCTGCACAGTAAATAAACTGTCTTTCTTTTTAAATAAAATACATAATTAGCAGGATATCCAGTAATTTTGCCAACAGCAAATAATTGAAGCCTCGAAACTGTACCTGCAAATACGGAGGGGTCTACTATATATCCAAAAGTAAAATTGTATGTTTATCACACTTAAAACTCTTGTTAGAGTTGAATTCCCTTTTCTATAAAAGTACTTATATAATTTACCTACGATAAGATATAAGAGAATTAGTACTATATTTTATAGTATATGTATTGCTGTAAATTTTCATAATATACACAACTAATACAGTTTAATATTTATGAAATATTCTAACAAAAAAATATTTTTTTAAAATTATGTCAACTATAAACTTTATTCACATCCATATACAATTTAATGTCTGAATAAATTTTCAAATATAATAAAATGAAACAATTAATGTTTGTTTATAATTATGTAATTAGGTTAAGTAATCTTTTAAAAGACAGAAGTTTTGTAACTTTTTCCATCAACCAACAGTAATTACTGAAGAAATTCTATAAACAGATTTCTGAGATGAATTTTGTTATAAATGGTGTATGTATTATGTGTGGAATGAAATGAGTCTCAATAAAACTCTTAAAAACTAAAAGTAAATTAAATTTAACCATTAAGATATAATGAATAATTAACTACACATACTTTTTCAAATGACATTTAAATTAATTTGTAACTGTTAATGATTTTGGAAGCTTTAAAGGAACCTAATGTGTGTTCAGAGAAACCTAATTATTGATTTAACACCGATGGTAACCTCTAAAGCGGAACACTAGACTACATGGAAAAAATGCAAGGAGGGTATAGCAAAGTAATTGGGGCTGAGGGCAGTCAGTTTTAACACGTTCATTGCCAAGCTGGAAATCAAAAACTTCGTGTGGTGGCCACATTTTTTTTTTTTATTGTTTTATTTGGTTATATAGTGCTCAGAATAAGTAAATATAATATTTACAAACATTTATTATTATGTACTTAGGAATTACGGGCTCTTATATTTATCACGCGATATCGCGTGATTGGCCATACATGAAGGGATTTTTGCCCATATGGCCACAAAACGATATCGCGTGATGTATTATTCAACCAAATAGGTTACATAGTTTACAAATAAAAGCCATTTAAATGTATTAATGGTAATTACTTTAATTAGCAGACATTTATAATCAGAAAAAATTTGAAAAATTCACTCTAGATTGGAATTATACACTCAAAATTTACAAAATGGTTTCAAAATATATAACTATTTAGCATTGCCATCATATAATTAAAAAAAAAAACAGTCAAAACATAATGGCGGAGCACCTGGACAGTTTTTACGCTCAGATGTGGTGTTTACCCTTTTTTTATTTTTATAGCAATTTCTGCAATCTTTTCTAGAAGTTGCATTTATTGTTTTGCCGATGTAGAGACTTCGCGGTTTGGTTTTCTCAATTTTAGTTAGCTTGTGTTGGACTCGGTCTTCTCGTGTCTTCTGTGTTGTTTGTGAGTCGGAGGTTATTTCTGTCAAATAAGATTCAATAATTTGTACCCTGAAATCATAAAGTGACATGCTCTTCTGATTTGAATATTTGTTATAGAGTACCCGGGCGTTTATCAGACTCATCACCAATGTATGTATAAAAATTTTCATATACCATTGTAAAGTTTTCCTTTCGCATGGGTAGTAACTTAGCATTTGATCTTGTAAATCAACGCCGGACATACTTCTGTTGTAATTTATGATGGCTGCAGGTTTTGTTACCACAGTACCACGTTTTGTGGTCACTTCTTGCATTTTGTCAGGAAATTCAATAGATATATAATTAATCTCTCTCATGTCCTTCCATTTTCCAATATGAACACCATTACGACACTACGAAACATTTTCGCCTTTTTTTAGTTTTTTTGTGACTATACTATTTGGGTTATCTTTACGTTTCTTGTTCAATGTGCCAGTGCAATATGTATTTTTCTCCAAGAGTTTTGCAGCTAAACCATAGCTGTTATAAAAACTGTCCATAAACACAGCATGGCCAACATTCAATTTTCCCTCTAATAACTTTTCCACTAGTTTTTCGGTGTAGCATTTCCCTGCAGTTGGATCCAACGTACTGGCAAACACATGCTTTTTTTAGGATTGTACCATTTGGTTCCGCAAGTACATACAACTTAATTCCATATTTGTCTCTCTTCCCCTTGATGTACTGACGGAAAATAAGTCAACCATGCCATAAAACCATTGATTTGTCCAGAAACAAATTTTTACCAGGGTAATAAATACACTCCATAACATTATTAAAATTATCTATTATTAATTTGCATTTATCCATACAATTGTCATTACTTTGTTCAACAAAATGAAAGCATCTCAGAATTATTTGAAATCTATTTCTCTACATATATTGAGGAATAACTGATTTATATAGACGGTGAAGTTTCCAGTAATCAACAAGACGATTCATTTTTGCTGTACTAGTGTGTAATAGTAACGCAATAAAGATTTTCAGTTCTTCCAGGGTGAGCAACTTCCATTGTGTAATACGAGACTGAACCAAACTAGATGAATGTTTTAGGGTTTCTGCGTATCCATTTGAGTAATCTACTATTTTTTGTAAATAATTTTCAATGACAAATAAATTAAAATAATCCCTTGGACTATTGGGTGCTGGCACTAGTAGTGCATTTGTCCGAGTAAAGGGAATATCCTTCATAGAACTAAAGTCAACACGCCAACCATTTGTGGAAACTGGTGTTTGTATAGCATTTATAATGCCATTATTTTGTCTCACCTGCAATTGAGAAGCTTCGTCTTCATCGGATTCCGAATCACTTTCACTATCAATAAATTCATAGTTTATATCATCGACATCACTTCCTGTAGAAGGTCGTCGTCAGAATCTAGTAATAACTCTTATACCTCGGTAGTTTTTAAATGTTATTTTGAACGATCCGGCATTTCACTTGAGCCTTTTTGAGGATCCTGGTTGGTCACTCATAATTAAAGCAACAAAATTAACACTCAAATTAGTAAAAACCTAACTTCAAAATGCTAAATCAACGATTAACTAGACAAAATTATTTTGTTCGGTCTTGTCCGAACACTACCACTCTAGGCACTGGCTGATAAGAACAAAACAAAATGGCTGGTGGCCATTCCCACTACAACAAGGTCAATCCATTGCCTAGCGACCAATATAAGTACTATGCAGCATTTCGCAGTGGCCTCTATAATAGTTCACTTAGAATTTGGATAGGAACGACCACGCGATATCTCGTGATCGGTCATCCGGTAAAGATCTGACAGTGTGTTGGCAATGAACATGTTAAAGCCCATTATATAGCAAAAAAAATATCTTAAAGTAAAAATACTAATAAAAAACTATAAAAGTTAATAAAAAGAAACACAATGTTCAAAAAGGTGTAGATTTATTTATAACCATTAAAATCAGTTAATACATTAAATGTACTTTCTATAATGTATAATTAAATGACAGTGCTAAAACATTTTTTTTACTTACTTTCAGTTAGGAGGTTTACAGATTGATATTGAAAGAATTTTGAGTTTATAAAGAATAGAAGTTATGCTTCAAATCAGGGACCTCTTCGGACAGGCAAAGTGTATATATTTGTCACATATATGTAACATTTCTATATTATTTACATTTTGTTTGCATCATTTTAGGGGAAAACTACTTGATAGATGGTATACATAACCTTGCCAGCAGTTCGTGAAGTCATGCAAATGCATCAGCTGTTTATACAGTAGTCTTGCTATTCCGAGCCCCGATTTTTAGAGCTTCCATTAAATCCAAACCTATTTTTATTTCAGACTATTTTATGTTTTTGACATATGTTATTATTTATTGTTAGACAAAGAAATTGCATCCAGATGAAGATAAACTGTGGTCTGATAAATTCTGTGGTCTATTTCTATTCCAAACTGTTATCAGCCTAACCCAGCCGATGAGTCAGGGTTAGTGATGTGAGGCGGGATTATTCCCAGTGGGAAGGGAATTTATAAATGGAAATTTCCAGGGAACTTCCCAAAGGCTTTATAAGTTCCTAAAACGAGGAAATTTATGGGAATTTATAGAATAAACTCATTTAAATGGGCTTTATTTTGTCTTAAAACTGTTTTGAAACCCTAATTGGTTCTAAATGATCAATAACAAAGCCAAATAATCAAAAATATTGTGATATACCACTTTTATTTTAACTGTGATAAAAATTTTGAGAGCGGACTCGGATGATTATGAACCTGAGATCCAAAATCAATTTGATTAAAAGCTCAAAAAACCTGATGATATAAGTTTTGAAAAAGACTCAAGTTCACTTGCTTTCTTCTGATATTTTTGGGTTGCGAAACTGCTCGACAGTTTTTAGCAAGTGTCTTTGAAATAAAAAGGTCAATTCACAGAAAGGAAAGACTTTGCCACTGGACCAAATCACATGTCTGCAAATTTTCTAGACCCTAAAGTTCAAGGCAGCAGTTTGAAAGCTGCCCAGCTTTTGGATGTAATTAGTTTTGTTTGCGACTCTGCAGAACAAATGAAATTCAATGTTCCTGAAGTGCAAGAAAATTTGGCTGACATAGGGACAAACAAGGCTTATGGGCCAGAAAGTTCTTATAGGAAGGGTTTGATGGAACAACCACAGCCATCAATATCAAAATAAGTCCATTATTATGATGGAGGACTCTCCGGGGAACCTGTGAGCTGGCAGATGTAGCCATACGAATCATAGGCGCTCCATTCACCTCTGCAGCCATGAAAAGAACATTCAGTACCTTCTCTTGGATCCATAGTAAGAAAAGGAACAGTTTTACTTCAGAAAAAGCTGCTAAACTGACTTATCTAGCACACAACTAGAAGCTCATGCAGCCTAGAACGCCTAAAAGTGGAACTAAAGCTTAGGAAAGCTATGCAGAGGAAAACATTGATGTGGAAATTATGAAGGGCCAGGATGAAGATGATGAAGAGAAATTCAGGTTAGGAATGAATGACTAAGAAAATGAGAATGAATTTGGACATGATGAGATGGAAGATGATGAAAACTAATTATTAACACCTAGACTCATTGATTGTGCACAATTCAATAATTTATACAAAAAAAAGTGTTTGTCTTTTTCTTGGAAGATCTGATCTGAACAAAAAGTGAAGATATCAAATTTAATTTAAATAATTAAAATTATTAAAAACAAATATTTTGGATATAAGGTTTATTTTAATAAGTTAAAATGACCTTTCAATAATTTGGGAGTATTTTGCACTATTTTATAACAAATATGCAAAAATTTGTAATAGGTTTAAAAATTTGATAATTTCTTTGCTAAAATTTGATAAAAACATGATAGTGATCCCACCAAGCAATTATCTGGTATGCAATAACATTTAAAGATGAACACAGCCTGTTTACTGTTAAAATAAACAATAAGTATTAAAATTTTAAAATTCAAGTGTAGGAGACTTAAAATAATTTTTATTTTTGAATATAACTCTTTATAAATTGATTTATATGTTCATATTAATAGATAAGTTCTATGGGATTAAAAAAAAATATTGGATGTTCATTAACCTACGTGTTTAAGAGAAAATCATAACTCCCCACATATTCCTAGTAATTTATGAATGTTGGGATTTTTCCTGGCAATATTCTCTGGGAATTTTCCACCACTTATAAATTCCCAGGCATTTTACATCACTAGTCAGGGTGTTCTGGAATGCATGGGAAAATACAGACTTTACCTTTAACAATCTCTCTTTGAAGTGGCTGAAGGGGAAGGAACCATCGAAGGCTTTCTAGAAAAAAATTACAGTTGTGTACTGTATAGCCGAATCATTAAACTGGATAAAAGGATAAACAATAAGTAAATAATTAAATAAATTTTCTGGGAGTCCTAATAAATCTGTTCTGTATATTTGATTCACAAGAAGAAACAGTTTTGACATTTCATACTAAGTAACTTCAATGTTTTGAAAATGTCGATGATACAGAAGTACGGCAATGGGCGAGAGATGACGAACGCAAGTTACGTAGCGAAAACACGTATGTATGTCTATTGAAATGATACAAGAAGATTGTCTAATGAAACTATTGAAGGCAGTGATGACAAAAATAAAAAGTTCGACCAAGACAGTACAAGAATGGAAAATCAGTCATGGTGAAGGAGCGACCACCTTGTAAACTGGACTACACTGTATAGAGCAACAGTCAGACATCACGCCAACAGATGTCCTCGCGACACCGTAGCACGAAAATTATCTGATAAGCAAACACAGAAGACGCCTCACAACTTTTTCCAAAAAAATGTAGCAACCGTAATGAACAATGTATTCCAAAGCAACAATAATTTATGTAAGTAGTGTATCCAATAAAGTTCTATATATGTTTCTTGTGCATTCTTAATTATTCTATTAGTGTTCAACTTCTGTTTTTACTAATGAACAGGGAAGTATTGCTGTTTAATCCAAGGGGGTCTCGATCCCATTTATCTCAAATTATTAAGACTCTACTGTATAACTGGCGGATGGTGTGTTTTATCTTCAGAAAGTCTGTTATAAGTAACACCCAATATAAAAGGCCTGTCATAATGAGGTTCTATTGTCTATATAAAATGCATGTCCAAAGATAGATAAAACTGCAGTCAAGACCACTCCTACCAGTTTCAACCTTACTTTGTTTAAATCAATAAAGTTTTAATGATTTAAATACTCGCTGTCAGTAATATAGTTATAAACAAAAAGCAAATACTCTGCCATTTCCTGTGTACGAAATAAAACTGCTGTGAAACTGCAGGCCATGGCTTGTTACATGTACTGTAGTAATGTTGATTCAAGAACAAAATAAATATATTATGAAGAATCTTGAAGTTTGCTTAACAGATCCATTACAATTTTGTTTCTTGTTTCATCCATCTATGAACAATAGGTGCCTAATTCAAACACCATTACAATTCACTTATTCGAGAGTAAGGGTCAGGGGAGAGCCCAGTGCTGTGAGGGATTCAAAGGGCTGAGAGTATTACTGACGTTAATAACTAAGAGTATATTTTTAAGGAGAAGGTTGTAAATATGTGTTAGGAACATTATAAAGTATGCTTGACTATATATAAGTAAAAATATACTTTTTTATAAAGTATAATGAACATTGTGTCTCTTGTACTAACTGGCTAGAAGCAGTTACCACCCCATACTCTTAAAAATTTTAGTATTTTTGTCTTCAGAAAATTTATTTAATAAAAATGAAGAAATGTATCTAATACACAAAAAAGTACCTTAGTTTGTTAAAATGTATGCATATACATCTCTATACATTCCTACCTGGTTCTTCATGTCGCCTTTTCTTGCAACTCCCTTTTGTTTTCTTTCTACTTTTTTCTGAATCCGAAGAATCATCCACTTTACTTTTTCCAGAACATTTCTGAAATGAAAAAAAAACTTTAGATAAAAATATATTTTATTAAAGAAATTAGTAACTTTGGTAAAATCAACAATACGATTTTCAAATAACCATAAAAAAATAGCGTCTTATACAGGAACAGAAAATAGCGATCCCTTGTTATTCGCGGGGGTTATGTTCTCCAAAATTAAAGGAAATACTGAAACCATTTGTATATGAAAAAGGGAAGGTTACATTCCACATCAAAAATGTCAACATTAATTACAGCTATACTGTAAACTTATAATACAGTATGTTATATTTATGTACTACATACTTATATATTACATACATTTTTTATTGTTTATTTTACATTCTCCTTCAATTCAAACTAAACATTTTCACAACTATGAGAGATAGCAATAGAATATGACACCTGATTAATAACGGACAGGAAAAACAAAATTCGAGTTAGTTACGGCCACCGGATACGATTATCGATGTTTGGATTTAAAAAAGTATTAAATTAACAGTAAGTAAAGAAGTTGTGATAAACTTCCATATAGAGTCGGAAGCCAGTGCTGGATTTACTCATCGTCTTTTGTCAGTGACATTAACACCACTTGTTATAAATAAGGACTCCCTATCTCTTGAGTAGTAGGCCTAGTAATGTATTGTATAACAGATGTTTGGAGAAGTAGATTTCTTTGTGATAAGTAAATACAGTACTGTACAAAATAAATAAGACGACAACACATTACCCTACAACCTGCACAATAATTATTACTGTCTGACTTTTTTTTAAAAATTTGATAGATATTAGCATGATATCCTGTAATTTTACCAACCACGAAAAGCAAGGGTCTACTGTACTTTAATACCAACAAACGAATACTTATCTACTCACTATTATATGTGCTGGATACTACCACATATTCAACAAAACAATTCCACAATTGAAAAAAAAATACAAGAAAGACGAATGTAGGTAACACATTATCACATATGTACTGCTTTAATGTGGAACAACAGCCTACATACTGTACCTTAATACTTAATATAGTGGATATTTTTTTAGTATTTAAGATTTTTAACCCTTGGATAAGCAAGATGTGCCTGTGCCCTGATATGGCCCCTAGCGGCAACATGTTTTTGCAAGATTTTTACAATTTTTCTTAAAAAATTTGTCTCAACATTTTAAAATTATAGTAATATATTTGTTAGTATTTTTTTGTATACTTATTTTCATGTTTATCAAACTTTACCTTATGTTTACTAAGAATTCCTTTGCTAAAATTTATCTGTTAATTTTTTGTTTTGTAAAATACCTAATCATTATAAAATACCTTACAAACTTCAAAACTATCTGTACACACATGGGAAAAACCATAGACGTTGCACAGAAAAGAATTATGCCTATGTACTCTGTGTAGTATTTATTGTCCAAATAATTGCAAATATTTAACCCAGAATACAGCACAATACACAGGAAAACAAATCATAAACGTACAGTAATGCTATCCCGAGAGAAATGGCCTAACATATTGTAATGTTTTTACATAAAAACACAAAAGTAATAAATAACAATAATTCAGAATATAAAAGAAGTACATTAAAAATGGATGAAAAAAAATGTAAACAATGGAGCCATAACCTAAAAAAAAAATCATAAAATATTAAAACCAAGAATGCAGCTAGTATAATTAAGAAACAGCTGATGTTTTCCAAATGTAGAACTGTACAAAATCTAAAAATTATTGCATAGAGGATAAAACTTAACTGTCCAGGTAAAGACATGAAGATCAAATAATCAGTGGATTAAATAACAGATGTTTCAACAAAGGAAAAAGTTTTATTCTTTTCTCTAGCAATTTTCAATATTAAAAAAATTCATTGTTTGAGAAGCTTGCATTGGAACTGGAAGCAAAAACTTAGTTGGCCAAAATTTTATTGAAAGGAAGAATTCAGGCATAGAAAAAAATAGTGGTGAAAGATTTGTTTATAGAAATAAATTTAAAAGACTAGAAATTTGGACAAAAACATTAAACGTCAGATAAGTAATTAAATTTAAGAGAAGAATGTAAATTATTATATTGTAAATTCAAAATTAATAACTTTAGGCCTAGGCGTTTCTTTTATAAAATTTATTACAACATTAATTGCATAAACTAAATTTTAATTTGTAATAGCACCCACCGAATAACCTGAAAGAGTCTTGTGATGTTTAACTAAATTAGGAAATAGAGAAAGTATATAAAAAAAATATTGTAACTAGAATAAGATTTAAAAAAACTAAATTAAACAAAAATTAATCGAATTATAAGAAAGTGTTTTATTTAAGCCTAAAGGAGGAAAATAAGAAAATAGTTGAAAATATGAAACTACAAGTACAAGAAGAGATGGAATTAATTGTAAAAACTATAAAGGAAGACTTAATACAGGAAAATAAGGATATGAAAGAAGAGTTAGACAAAAGAATCGAGGAAAATAAAGACCAAGTCTTAAACCTTGAACGAAGATGGGTGGAAACTGAGAGTCAAGTAGAGAAAAATAAAGATAACATTGATAAAATTAATTTAGAGGTAAAAGGAGGAAAACAATTGATGAATGAGAAAGTTGAGTAGATTAATGAGTGAGTAAAAAAAATAGAAAACGATGGAGGGAATAGGAACGAAGCCATAAAGGCATTAGGAAATAGAGAAAGTGTATAAAAAAAATATTGTAACTAGAATAAGATTTAAAAAAACTAAATTAAACAAAAATTAATCGAATTATAAGAAAGTGTTTTATTTATTACCATAAATGGTAAGTAATAAAAAATAAAAGTAATAGGAATCTAAATTTTACTGTTAGGGTTACAATTATTTTGTAATTCTAACTGGCGCCCAGCAATTTATTATTTTCTAAAGATTAGTATTATTAAATTTTGTTTGATTATAAAGAAATATAATTAAATTATTCAAAAATTAAATATATAAATTATTATAAAAAATATTACAATTGGCAAACGAATGTGGGGCTCGATTATTGTGAGAGATAAACAATTTATTCTAATAAATAAGACAATTTTGAGCCTTCAAGTAAAAGAAAAGAAAAAGAGCACATACAATTTTAAAAAAAATTTTAATAACAATAAATTGAGTAAATTTATAAATAATTTGGAGGTTGTAAGTTATTAATCATTAAATCTGAGTACAGATAAATTTAATTGTTAAACTTAATTTTAAAAAAGAAATTTTGAATTTTTCTTTGTCAGGGTGTCTAGTAAAATAGCTTGAAGAAATTCTCTGAGTTTTCCTCTTTTAGATGTCTATAGAAAGCCCAGTTTACATTGGGCCCATTGATATCTGAAGGACCTTGGATAAATCCAGACTTTGAAGAACGAATTGAGTAACTCTTTTGCTTTTGTGTCTGTAAGGAACACAGAACCAAAATATCGAGCTTTCACTTCATCCGTCTCTGCATCCCAATACCTAACACTCAAATCCATTTGGGCTCTTTGTGATATTTTGTTTAAACTTTCATCAAAGCCAATTACATAGTTAGAATTTGAATTTAATGATGTCAGTAACAGGTCGTTAATATAATTTGATAAACCGAATACAACACTATAGGAACTTTATCTTTCACCAATTTCATGTTCTGTGCAATGGTGCTATCAGGGAACATCCTTAGAAAGAGGCTCACACTACCTTCTGCAATGCGTAAAGAAGTGTTGCATTACTAAATTCACGCACCATATAATCTCTGCTTCAGTCACTTCATCTTTTAGTTTATATTTATCCTAAGGAAGGAGGGGAGGTAATGACGACATCTGCATGACGCGCTTGCTTGCTACGGCAATGAAAACTGGAACCTTCCATGTTGAAATAAACAGTGTACAAATAATCACCATCAAATAAAACACATACTATCACGAGTCTAGACAAATAGCTGGCTACGAATGTTTACACAGCGTTCTGTGTGGTCAGAAACAGACTGAGTTATCTGTTATCCCCACCTGTCCATATAATAACAGAACCACTGCGCACCCCAAGGCCACGGTCCAGGCTAAAACCTCCCCGCTGTAACAACTCGACACTTTAATATTTATTGACATAAGTCCTGAAGTCATAGCATTGGGCTTATCAAATAAATAATGGGCATCTAAAGAAAGAAGTGTTATTTCCTGACTGCCCTGCCCCTAAGCCGCTGGCTTACAATACCAAATATTCGAGAGCAATGGCCACTAGTTTTGTTTCTAATCAAAATAAATATTTTCCCGATTTTTTAAAATTTTCCCTGACTTTTCCCTAAATTTTCCAGAATCTTAAAATTCCTTGACTTTTCCAGGTTTTCCCGGTTTTCCCTGTCACTAGACACCCTGTTTGTGTGAGAGGTAAGCAACATTTCAGGTATGTCTGACAAGGAGAATAGATCTGCATATAATTTGAGGGGGGGGGAAAGCAAGAACGACTGAAAAAGGGGAAGAGTTAAGAAAAGTGAATAAAAAAAGGAAGGAAGAGAATTTAGAAGAGGCAGCCAAAAGAAAATATTTAATGGAACGGGAGGAAAGAGAACAGATAGAAATGGAAAAGGGGACAGTATAGTAATAATAGGAAATAAATTGGAAGGCACAGATAGGCCAGTAGAAAATTTTGAGGTGCAGACCCAAATAGATGAAGAAATTTGGGAAGAATAAGAAAATAGATGGTAGGAGAGAAAATAATGGGGACAGGAACTCACATGAAGATAGAATGATGAGCTTTCTGAGGGAGATGAAAGAAGATATAAGTAGAAAATTTGAAGAGAGTAAGAAGGAAAATAAGGATATAAAAAAAGATATAAGTAGAAGATTTGAAGAGAGAAAGAAGGAAAATAAGGATATGAAAGAAGAGATAAGTAGAAAATTTGAAGAGAGTAAGAATGAGATGAACAGAGGATTTGCCTCAAATAAGTTGGAAATGGACGAGAAATTCGAAAGCCTAAAGGAGGAAAATAAGAAAATAGTTGAAAATATGAAATTACAAGTACAAGAAGAGATGGAATTAATTGTAAAAACTATAAAGGAAGACTTAATACAGGAAAATAAGGATATGAAAGAAGAGTTAGACAAAAGAATCAAGGAAAATAAAGACCAAGTCTTAAACTTTGAACGAAGATGGGAGGAAACTGAAAGTCAAGTAGAGAAAAATAAAGATAACATTGATAAAATTAATTTAGAGGTAAAAGGAGGAAAACAATTAATGGTGCTTTCATTATTCCCTGGTCCAAGGGTTGAAGATGGGTTGTGCCGTTCAAGAGTAGAAAAAAAAATTTAATATTGGTTAGTTCAATATTTTTTGGATGAGCTGCACAGAAATTAATAAGTAGAAGATGAAAAATTGCATTGAGTTGTTTTACTCATAAGATAAATTGTTTAATGTTTCCATGCACGATGCTGTGCAGCATAATCACATGGAAACGAACGAATGTTCTTGAAACATCAATGTTTTAACTTTTCTAAAACAAAAAATTTAAGCTTTTCTGGACCGTCTGCATTTCCGCACACTAGTACTGAGCGTCCCCTTTACTTAGTTATTCAATGTGTTCACCACACTATGTTTACTTATTCACTGTATTTGTCCTTTTTATAAACAAGTGACTTATCTACTACAGGTTTAAAAAGAGACCAAACTCGTCAGCATTAAAAACATCACATGGTGAGAACTCCTTCAGCAACTGTGGTAACAGTTTCTTTTCACAAAGAAACATCTTCATAGTTTAACAATTTTCCTTTCCTACTAACCTAATGACATACAAGGTCATATCTTGTTATTGTGTTTTTTTTGTAAGCCATGTCCTATTTATAGACATATGTAAGCCACTGGCTTGATGAATGTAACAAAAAAACCTTTTCCAATTATTCATACTTCCCAGTCTTTATTTTTGTCTCGCCTTGCACTGTGTTTTCTTGTACCACCATTCTCTTTTTTTAAATTGTTCTTAATGTGGAACTCGCGATGTTCACATTGACCATAATTTGCTTTTGATTTTTCAGTTGTGAATTTTCATTTTAAAACTTCAAAACTTTCAATTTATCAACTGACAGAGCATTTCTTTTTATCCTGCTCATCTTATAAAACTAAAAAACACTGCTCTATACTTGATAACTAGATACTGTAATAATAAATGATCCTATGATACATTCATTTAAGCACTCACTGTGCAAAACCTCCAATGTGACTGAGTCTTTGCCGACTTAATGTTTTGTATGACATTACTGCTTAGAAGATGCAGAGAAAGGGTGATAAAGAGGAAAGAAGAAATTTATGGTAGAATGTATACTGTATTTATACCCATATAGTAAACAAAAGAATGAATTTTGTTCCAAGTAAACAAAATTTGCCTAGCATAAATAATATATCTATAGGCTTGAGGGTACTGTCTACTGCTAGTTAAAAGATAAAAAGGATTCAAAATTATAGAAACATCTAAACTGAGAGCTCGAACAAAGAATTGACAGAAAGGTACAGATTAATGAGAGGTAAGCCCATAAGCTGTCAGTTACTAAAGTAGATTCTTTGTTGGTAAAAGTCAATTTCCAAAATAAGAAGTGTGCTGCTAAAAGGGACAAAGATATTTTGAAACCAAGACAACAAATGAAAGACAGGTCAGGATTTTCTAAAATAGGAGCAAGGAAGGCCATTGGTAGACAAGATAGGACAAAGGGAAGTGATGAATAGGAGGAGCAATCAAGGGGTTGAAGAGGAAAAATCAGTTGAGTTTTGGCAGTTGAAAAGAGAAGTACGAGGAGCTAAAGAGAATCAGTCTCAAGTTTTGGGAGCTGAAAATCTAACTCTGGAAATCGAAGGTAGAGGAGTCTGACACCTGGGAGCCAGTAATGAGAGGATAGAAAAAAGGCATCTTCGGATACAAAGTGGGTCATGATCCCAACACACAAGAACTTAGAGAACCCGACCAAGCTACTTCAATTTGACTTAAGTACTTCTTAATTATTTAATAAAAATACAATTTTCTAAATTTAAAGCCAATAAGTCAGAAAACGGGCAAAATAGTTGAATTTATAAAATGCAAGCTATAAAACAGTAACCTAATGCCTAAAAGATAAAATTTAACTTAAGTTGTTATAAAATAATATTAAATTTAAGACTAAAAACTGTTAAATTGTGAAGACGCTCTTTCTGTTTGTCTTACTACTGAAACTAGCTGCCCGTGCATCAATTTCGTGATTTAAAATTGAAAATTAGTAGTTAAATATTTTAGTAAATTAAAGTTAAATTTGGCAAGTAATCAGTGAATTTTTTGTTAGATGTCCTGAAAATGTTTCATTAATGTTAATTAGTTAAAAACACCGATGTGGGGCCCAACACTAAATTTATTAGGTAATATTATTAGAAGTAATATTAATAATAAATTTAAATAAAAATTTTATTTCATAACATAACAAAAACAGTTATTTCGTAGTATGTTATATTTGAGAGTAGGTGAGCGAAAGATTATGCTATAGTATATTGAAATAAATCTCATTTGTTAGACTTCAGTTTTAAAATTCTAGCAATAAAAGCAGCATTTTAAAAACAGCTTTCAGTCATATCTCTACATGGTAAATTAATCCTTCTGTAGCCTTGAAATCGTTTTAGGTATCAAAATAGCATTGAAATAGAATTCTTCAGGTGCAATGTTTGCAATTAAGTTAGATATTTTTGTTAAAATTATTAATTGTCTCTGTCAAATTATTTTATACATTATTTCATACTAACATTTTTCATAGTATATTCAGAAACATATATCAAATTTCAAAATACTTATTATTTTACAACAAATTCTTTAATTATTACTAAAATCTATTATTGAAATTATTACTCATTATGTTAAAATCTATATTTATATGTTATATTATACTATACTAATATACAGTAATACCCCGTATTTAAGAGACAGGTGGGACCGAGCAATAGCCGAGTAAGTCGAATTCGCATAAGTCGGGGTATAATTTTACATACTATCACATAAGAATCATGTTTAATTGGGACCAAAAAATAATTAAAGAATTGATATCATATTTAATAATTTAGAAGAAAAATGTGTATTATTAAAATCTTAAAAACATAATACAACAAAAAATTATATATACATACATATTGCAAAGAAGTAAGTAAAAAGAAGTTATTTTGGCATAGAAGGCTTCATATAATCTAATAAATTTGTTTGACGAATTGAAGATTCTTTCTTCTCATGCAGAATATCCTAAATCGCTAATGTTTTTTGTTTTGTGGCAGAAATACGATCATTGTTAGAATCTATGTTTTCCAAAATTTGTAAGCATTACTCGATTAAACTAATGCATTTTGTTAAGTTTCTAACAGTCATTTCATCTTCTATGTCAACTCGGTCTTAAGAATATGCGTTTTAAAAGTCTTGCTCTTGCACAGGCATTTCTATGAGCTCATCATTTAATTGTCAGCTCCTGGTTGTGTAAATCCAGAAGTTCTTGAACGTCATCATTATCCACTTCTAAATTGAGTTGTCTGGCAAAACCGACACCTTCTTCAATCACATCAGCAATTTCATCTGACTCTGACACGGATTCCGCTTGAGCTTCAGTGGCGAAAAAAATGGACACACCTTTTTCCAAGCGACATTCAAAGCTTTTTGTGAAATTTCATTCCAAGATTATCCAATGATTCTTAAAGCATCTAAGACATTCAATTGTTTAAAAAAATCTTCAACAGAGAGCTTGTTGTTCTGTCTCATAGCTTCATACAGATGCGCAAATGATCTATTGTAATAAGCTCTAAAACTTTCATGACTCCCTGATCCATCGGTTGATCCAAACTAGTTGTGTTTGGCGGCAAAAATAACACTTTCACGGGTGTTTCGAAATTAGTTTAAGTAGTAGGAGGATGACCAAGTGCATTGTCAATTAATAGGAATTACTTTAAAAGAAATTTGTTTAGACCGACAATAACGTTCGACTTGAGGTATGAAATGATGACCAAACCGGTCCTCAAAAAGAGAAGCTGTCACCCAAGCCTTCCGATCCGACTTTTAAAATCATGAGCAAGATAGCTTTAGAAATATTTTTTAATGCCCTTGGATTTTCTAAGCGATAAACTATGAGAGGTTGCAGCTTACAATCACCAACTGTATTTGCACCAACTCACTGTCAATCGGTCTTTGGCTGCCTCAAAACTAGAAATATTTTCTCTTTATGCGCTATAAAAGTTCTTTTAGGCATTTTATTCCAGAGCAAGGCAGTTTCTGTGAAACTCTCAGGCAGCATGATTTAAAACCGCGTAACCTGGAAATCGTGCAAGACGGGGTAGCGTAAGTCGAGGTATTACTGTGTACTGGTGTATATTGAAAATACTAACTTGCTTTCAATTGTTACAAAATTGCAAAATAACATTAGGACAATCAGTGTAGTAAAATATACAAAACATTATTCATTGAAATAAGTAAAAACAATACTATAAAAAACGTAAAATGTTATTTATATTAATCATAGCCTTAAATCTAGGTTAAATCGCCAACTAAGTTGAAGACAAAAAAATATTATTTAACAGATTTCAATGTTTTAAAAGAATTACTGCCATATATAACCATACAAAATAAACATGCAATTTACAACAATAGAATTTCCACACATTTGAGGCATCACAGACGAATCTCCACAGACTCAATCAATCATTTACAGCTATATGCAAACATGTCTTATCTCTTACATATGGATAAATTCTTACAAATGCAACGTTTTATTTCGATGAGCACAGACAAATATGTTTCTGCAGTGAATGTTAGTTAAAAGTTAAACACACCTGAGAACTGTTGCCAGTTGTTTGGATTATAGACGATGTTGGCACAGACCTTACATCTGGAGAAAACTTGCGATTGCATCTTTGGCACCTGTTGAAATCGACAGAAGAATAGCCACAAAAGTTACAAACGGCTAAATATCCATTCCTGTACTCTGGTTGCTCCTATGTGAAATCATAACAGATTATGTTAATTTAGTTTTTGTAAAATATTAGAAGCTATTGATTACTGAAACTTTAGTGTCTTATAGTTATGACACTTGATAAGAAAGGGTCAGAAAATGGGGACAGGTTACACACAATTACTTGTAATGCCAATAATAAAGTGAAGTTTTTAATATTTTGAAAAAGCATGCAATTATAAATTTTATTAAGTGAATAGTAGTTCCTGTAGATTCAAGTCTGGAACCATAGTGACGAGATAGAAGAAATAACACCTATTTTAAAGACCCCAAAGTCGGTTGGTTCTGGTTAATAATTGTTCCGTGTAGCATTAATATGAAGAGCATAACAGCTGTTAGACAGATGAATTTTATATAATAAAAAAGGGAATGCTTTAGTTGAAATTGTAAAAACTAATTAGCCATTTGTCAATTGTAAAAAAATACCCTTTAATACGATTTCTAATCAATAAACAAATTTAAAATGAAAACATTACAAATCCGACTAGGAGTATGTGACTTGTTCAAGAGTTGTGTAAAGAAAAAGTAAGAAGCTTAAGTTATAAAATAACTCTAATAAAAACTTAAAGGAAACACAGAACAGCTTTTGCAGAGGAGTTTGTGCTCAAGAAATTCCAGAAGACAAGACAGGAATGGCTATCTCAATCATGAAAAAAATAATTAAATTCCATAAAATATGTACCTGCATTATATGAACAACTTTGTCTAGCCTTTAAGTGCCTATACCTCTAATGACAACTTGCTCCAAGAATAAAAGGCTATATCCTGAACTGGTTATTATACCTCTAATGACAACTTGCTCCAAGAATAAAAGGCTATATCCTGAACTGGTTATTATAACAGTGAATTGAAATGTTTGCACAAGGAATTGAATGAATGAAGTAGAAAAATATGGAGTGACCTTAATTAACAAAGAGAAAGAATTCCAGTTCTTTAACCTTTAGCTTTCAAGTGCACGACCTTTTAGCACAATTTTCAAATGCTTATAACGTGTCTGCCCCGATGCCCCCGAAATTCAATATTTTACAGTTTTGTGCTGCACTCTATTGACAATAATTTAAATTAAATGTAGAATATCTTTAAATCTGTGAGTTATTATAAAATCAAATTTGCCGTTAAACATATAAAACCCATTGGAAGATAACTTTTATAAAAGTTATACAAAGTTCCTTCATATGTAATTAAAGTCAAAATTGTTAATCAAATGCACAAGGGATGAAATAAATAAATCATTACCAGTTTTTTTTTTTTAAATCATATAGTTTACTTTCAAAATATATTAAAATGACAATTTACAGATTTCATACCTACGTTACTTATACCTTTCAAAGCCTAACTTATAAAAAATCTCTGATTCTCATTATTGAAAAAGTGCTCTCACAAATCTATGTGTTTCATAACATAGAACTATTTTGCTGCTGGAGTCACATGGTCTGGAATATTTCTTTTCAGACAACAGTCCCTAAAATCCAGTTTCTGATCTTGTGTAAAGATGTGAGTCAGTTTGTACATCAGTTTAATTTTGCTATGCAATATCTTGGGCACTGGATTATAAAAAAACGTAACCTCAATTCATTAAAACTAAAAATTCATTTACTGAATGAACCTAAAATCTTATATGAAGCAGATGCAAAAACTGAAATTACTCGATTGGTTTTCTTCCATTATTTCTCAACATAAAGTAAATTATATTGTTTTTCTAAAGTGCATTGAAAATTCTCAAGTATGGTTTGATTTCAACGCTGTAATTTCAAGTTCTGCTCATTCAAATGGTAACTTTTGTGTGTTGCAAAAGTCATAGATCACAGAAATGTACTAGTAACAGAAATTTGAATTAAAAAGCATTTTTTAATGCAGAAAGAAGCTAGATGTATTGTTATGTATCCTGAGAAACTGAAAGGAAGAAATTGTTTTAACCTTTTTTTCCCAGGCGAAAAACCCATCAAAGTTATCATCGCCTACGTCAAGTGTTATTTAAAAATAAATATCCAAAATAAACTAATCAAAATAAAATAAATAGTTATAACTAATTTTAATCATCTAAAAATAAAGAAACTAAAATTTTTCAAAAGTTAAATATTATTAAATAGATTCAGATGGCGTAAGAAAACAATGACACGGTCAATAGCCATGGCATCGTCCCTTAAAACCACCTTTAAACTAACTCAAAGATCGTAATGTATATACAAATCGGTCAAAGACGAGTCATCACTTCTTCTTTCCTACAATTCAAAGAAATTACCTTCATGGTCAGACGGTATTCTTGATGTCCCTCAGCTTGTTTCTATTTACATTTTGCCATACTTCATTTGACCAGTGTAATATGAAATACGACGGCGCGATAGAAACTGAGCATACAGGTTCTAATCTGCTCCTCAATTTGTACCACTAAGGACTCTCAACATATCCATTATCTTGCTGCATCGAGTCCTCAAATCACGCACATGTGTTATCTATGAGAGTCTATTATCAAATAAAAGTCCCATAAACCTCACATTGTCCGTAATTTGACACTAAAAGCGATACACTGTATCTTGGAAGAAGAAAACTTAAAGCCAGTAGATTTGGTCCATTCTTGCAATCTATTAGTTACCATTTGAAGGGACCTTTCTGCTGTAGCCATACTCCAAGCAGCCACATATATACAAAAATCGTGCACAAATAGAGAACAGTGGACCAGAGACTGTATGTTTGATGTGATACTGTTAATGGCAACTGCAAAAATTGTCACACTCAGAACCTCGCCCTGCCGTACACCATTCTCTAGCTCATAGCGATTAGAATATGTGTCTCCAAGTTGCAGGCGGAAATGCCTCTTAATCAAATAATTTTTAATGAATGCAAGAATTTTACCTATGCACCCCATGATTTCAAAACGTTCAAAATACCTCTCCTCCACGCCATATCATATACCTTCATGGTGGAAGAAAGCAATGACGAGTGATTGTCAAGAGAAAGGCATTCTTTATAGCTGACTCAGACAAAACCAATTAGTAAACTGATGAACGTCCTTGTCTGGAACCACACTGATCATTAGAAAGAGGTCTGTTCGTTTCATGTACAAGACAAGACGCCAGTTGACCATCTCCAGTAGTTTGCATAAGCAGCTGGTTAGAGAGGTGGATCTGTAACTACTGGGATTAGTTTTGGCCTTTCCTTGTTTTAAAAGAGGTATTATTGTTGCTCCTAAAAATGCATCGGCAAAATTGTGCTTTTCGAATATATGATTGTATATTCAAAGAACTAGTTTCGCTAACGGTGGAAGAATTTTAATCACGCCAATGATGAAACGTAAAGCTTCCTGTTTACGCTTTTAAACCTGGAAAGCGTCTCCGTATGCAGTAGATGAAGAAAATTTTTAGAACGATGATCCCAGTACATTAGCAATTTCCACACTGCCTGTGGTCAAATGTCCATCCAGATGTCTTAATGAAATTAATGGAACCAGAATAGAAGTACCACAAACTGATCGTAATTTCTTCCATACTGTGGATGGAGCTGTTGTTCTTGAAAAAATGCTAATGAACTGCATCCATGATTCACATCTACTCTGTCTGAATATTCTCCTTGCTTTTGCACGGAGGATTTTATAGGTTTCTAGGTTGTCACTCGTTGGATGTCTTTTTAACCTGTTTAAAGCTTTCTTTCGTAAACGAAGGATTTTAGAGAACAGGTGGTTGTCGTGGTCTGGGAGACGTTTTTGGCGGCATTCAAAACAGTTTTTGTAAATGAATTCAAAATATCATCAACGGAAGCCATGTCTTCAGAGTCCAGTGATTCTAGATCTTGTGAGAATTGTTCCCAGTTGGCTTTTTTCAAGATTCAACGGGGATGTCGAACACATCAGGGTGAGGAGTCACAAAGAGATCTCAATGGGTATATGATCGCTACTATATAGATCAGATAGATCTGACCATGTCCATCTTGTACCCAAAGCAGGACTGCACATTAACAAGCTGTTTATCCACCTGAAGACGCTGCTAAATGTGTCATTTAGCAGGTATAAATTCAGTTCCGATCTGACAATTTCAACCAGATGCCCTCGTTGAGTTGCATTCAGATGAACCCCATGAAACATAGTGAGATTGAAATCGGCCACTAATAAAAAAACGGAGTCGGTAACTGGTTTATAAGGTCTACAAGGTCTCTCTGTTGCAGGTTGTCACTTGGTGGAAAGTAAACACAACAGAGAGGGAGCTTGTATGGAACAGCTGTTTGAATGACTACTGCTTGTAAGAAAGTTATCAAGTTCACAGAACACAGTCGACAGTTACGGGCCAGAATAGCTACGCCACCTCTAGCTCGATTTTCTGTAACAAGGTCCGATCTGTAAACTGAAAAACTCCTTTAGATGGAAATTGTGCGATTTGTGGAGATGTGTGTCTCTTGAATACAGTTGTACATAGGAGACAAATCCAATTATTTTGAGATCCTCAATGTGACTTCTGACAATCTTCCACATAATCATAGATTGTTTGATTGTGGATATTGTATTTTAGTGAAATGGATTCACCTGGCACTCATTGTTGTCATTAGATAATAATTTGCCTGGGATGTCAGGAGATGCTTCAAGCAATGGTTCATCGGATTCCACCATCACTACTGCAGTGGTGGAATCAGAGGGATTTTTGGAAGAGCAGACATAAAGGCTATTTCTTAACAAACTCACTATCTTAAAATATTTTCCTAGCTGTTTACAAAGAGGTACTTGGGTTTCCTCTTGACTGGAAAAAACTGTTTCCTTCAAATACTTTCAGATTTTTACCCTCTATGAAATAAACAACTTACTTTTAAACTAAATATAGCAACAAGGGTTAGATAGTTTGACAGGATGTGTATTACTCGACTGTAGGGGGATGTGCAAAGTAAGCCTCTGATTACGAAAAGGCTACTAAAAACACTGTTTTAGCAATTAGTTTATTTTTTGAGAAAAATTAAACAATAACTATTCTAAAATTAGTCTAGGACCACATGGAATAAAGTCACAGGCTGTTTGGTTGTAGTTGATCAATAAGCCATTCCTAATTACGAGGATGTAATCAACTTGACTTGGTAACACCATTACTGTAACTGCAAGTCTGGGACAGCAAAAATAGAAATGCCATTTAAACATAATTGCCATTTAAAAATCAAGATAACATCTGAAATCAAAAACTCTGGAATAACCTTTTTTGTATACCAACAAAATTTTAAATGCTGCAATTCATAACTTAATAGAACTAATTATTTTTTTTACTTACACTTACCTGTTCTTTGTTTTGGTCATCCCCTTCTGAAGAATCCACCATTTCCTCTCTGAAAATAAAATAAAAACTATCAACAACAAAAATTTCAAATGAAATGCAGTTATATTTCATCTAGAGCAACCCTCACATTATCCACAGAAATGAAGCAGTCAGAGCCAAAGTTGCAAAGAATATTTTAAAAACCAGTGTGCAAGCGATAGCATTTTTTCATTATTGAGGGAGGAAACTGTTATCTATAGACGTAAAGGTAATATTATAAGTAAAAAAGAATTGCCTTTAGCTACATTTTTCTTTATTTTCAACAACAAAGACTTCAGTCAGAAAACATGAAAAGTTGGAGGATGCTTTAATTCTATGTATTAGTCAAATGAATCCAAACATGAGTCTGACAGATGCTATTATTATAAGAGTATCAAGCGAAAAAAAAACAAGAGTTCCAATACAGTTACAGTTGTTAGGTATAATTTAAGCAAAAGAGTGGGTGTTTACAGTACTAACACTTTATACTGTATTAATCATACTTGCCACTTGCTATTCAGCATTTATAATAGCAAAATTGTAGCTTTAATAGAGTCCGTACACACCCGTTTGATGTGAATTCTAAGAACATTTTAGACGCTTTGATAAGCCGAGGACGATGTTACTGTTTTGCATTAGTCTGTTTTGTTATCTATTGCTTTAGACATTGTTTACTTTTTTCATTATAAATAAATACAAGACTAACCAAGCCTTTTAATAATTTCCTCCTAAGATGATTGCTTTGCAATTGAAATGTACTTCAGGATTTAAATAAAACGTTCATGAGGATAAGAGGTCTTATTGATTTACATTAAAAGCTTATACCACAGTTGCTTCAAGTTACTGTCATTTACACTTTTTACGATTGTAAAATTTGTGCATCTAACCCCATGTTACACCCAGACAAATCCTTTCACGTTTATCATACCAAAAAACCATTTTTGTTGTTGTTGTCGTCAAAATGCTTTTTGAAACATGTTTTGTTTTGTAGCAAAAAAACATTGGGAAATTAGACTTGTTGCCAAATAATTTTCTCCTATCATTTTATAATAATTTAGGTTCTAAAAAAAGTTAATGTAAGATCACCCCCCATAGCACAATGTCATGCAAAACTAAGACAGAACGATTAATTACATGTGTGTGTGTGTATTATAAATTACTTCAATTGGTCTTCGATCTACATTGTTACAGATTTAACTTGTAATTCTTGTTGAAAACTGATTAAGTAAAGTTCTTTAGATAAATTATAGCTGACGAATACTATTATTTTTATTAACAGTATATCTACTTGAGTTTAAGCCTGGAGAATAAAAATAAAATTCAGTTTAATAGGACTAGACTCTTTATCTTACAGAATTTTCCTTCTCACCAGGTTACATTGCATATTATATTTGCTCACTTTCAGTGAAACTTAAACAAAATTAATTTCAGCGTTAGTTATTTATAATATACTCACGATTCCTCATCTTGTTCTTCATGTTGCTCTTCGTTCACTCCTTCATCTGGCACTCTAGCAGACAATGCTTGTCTAAAATATTTTGTTAGCTTTAATATACAGTATACAATTATAATAAATTTATTTTTTATAAACTAAAACAATGAAATTTATCTAAATAACTCTACCTCCGACATAATCTGATGTGGTATATTAAGAAACACCATGTTTTATAATCCTTTTAAAAAATCAGATGATGAAGGTACATTAGAATATAGAGAAGCATAATACTTCCTAGTATATTCAGCAGAATGTGTGCTGTATAAGCCCCTACTGTTTAACATATGATAAAATATTTTGTTTCAGTTAGAGGAAAAAAGAATTTAACCCTTTGCACTAAACTCTTAAATATAAATCGGCAATGGCAGTATGAGTTAGAATTCTGACGAACCGAGCAACAACCTTGGCGCAGTTCTCCAACTCGGGCAACACCCGGCAATGTTTTTAGTTGTTCCTACTCAGAAGCTGGGTTTAATCCTTCTTTATTTTTCTGGCGTTCCACTCCTAAATGAATATTATTTGGCATTTTAAAATATTTACAGGACAATCTTTGGGTTTTGTATTACTATTGTACAAAACGTTATTGTTTTTTTAACTTGGTGGTTCAGATAAAATTATTATTAGAACACATTAATGTGACACTGTCGTTTCACATCATCACAAATTGTCTTGGTTTCTCATATGTGAATACTAAAAATGCCTGTTTGCGGAATATATTATTTGTTTTGTTTCATTTTTTTAAAGGTTAACAGTCTATAAGTTTTAAAGTCTCTCTTTGGTGAATGGGTTATTAATTTCTTTTGTTCCATTTTGCTAAAGTTTTGTGGTTTAAAAGTAAGTTTTATTTCACAATGGAAGAAGCCAATGTTATGAGAATTATGCAGCTATTGGACGAGGAAGAAGGCATACTATCTAAATTATCTGATGATGAGAGAATACAATTTGTTCTTTTAGTAAATGTTTGGATTTATAAAATGATGAGTCTGATATTGACGTAGACAGTGACAATGACAAAAGTAATGACTTTCAACTTATTCACTTGCATAATTCCACGTGTAAGTGATCTATAGATAAAACATATTTTTAATTGAATATGTGATTTGTTTACATGTAAAACCTAAACTTATAACTTAATATATGTTTTATCATTAAAAATATTGTATAATTGCAAAAATTGATCATTTAAAGCTTTTATAAATGACGACAGTGTAACCCCTAGACCCCCAGAGAATCCCCTAACCTCAACATCAGATAAATCCATTCATATTTTTTTTTTTAAATCCTAGTAGCCTTGTCAGACGTTTCCAATCTACTCTACACGATATGTGATTACAACTTATATTTATTTTATTTCATTCTCTCATATTTCTTTTTGTATTTTCTCTTTGATTGACAAAGACCACTGTGTGATTGAAATATATCATTGGTTAAGTGTTTTTATGTGTTTCTATTTCAAGACTACAGAGTGGACTCTTACCAAGGTAAGTCTGTCAGTCTCCTAGTTCAAAAAATCTAAATAATCTTTACCAACCAAAACTAACCAATATATACATTTAGATTTTTTGGACTAGGAGACTGACAGACTTACCTTGGTAAGAGTCCACTCTGTAGTCTTGAAATAGAAACACATAAAAGCACTTAAACAATGATATATTTCAACCACACAGTGGTCTTTGTCAATCGAAGAGAAATAGATGACCTAGAAATAGAGAAATAGACCTAGATGCAAGACGTGTCCAATACACCCGTCAGCAAATAGTTTCAACAGCCAAACAACAAAAATGGTCTTCAAAATACAGGGTCATCATAATTGTACATCGAAAAATGTCATATACCAGCTACAATGTAAACTTTGCTCAGCACAGTACATAGGCCTGACCACGGATGGTCTGAATATCAGAATGAATGGCCACAGACATGATGTTAAAATTATGAATATGGATAGACCAACAGCTCAACATGCTGCGAGTCACAACATCACAACTTTTGATGACTGCTATACCACAAAAATAATTAAATCACTCCCCCCTGATTGCAATCCCTCAGAACTGAGAAGGTGGGAACTATCATACCAGTGGTATACCAAGTCCAGAGAATCCCCTAACCTTAACATCAGATAAATCCAATTTTTTTTTTTTTCTCCCAAATAGCCTTATCTCCTTTCCCCTGAGAGACTAATATAAACTATAATCACTCATATGTTCATGGAAACAATATCTTTAATCTGTGCATCTGTGACATCTGATTTCTACTCTACACAATCTGTGATTACAACTTGTATTTATTTTATTTCATTCTCTCATATTTCTTTTTGTGTTTTCTCTTCGATTGACAAAGACCACTGTGTGGTTGAAATATATCATTGTTTAAGTGCTTTTATGTGTTTCTATTTCAAGACTACAGTGTTGACTCTTACCAAGGTAAGTCTGTCAGTCTCCTAGTCCAAAAAATCTATATATATATATATATATATATATATATATAGGTTAGTTCTAGTAGAGCTTAAAGCTTATTTAGGAACTAGATAGAACTATTTTTGGACTAGATAGGAGACTGACAGACTTACCTAATGGCAATAGTCCAAAACTACAATCTCTTGGGAATAAATAAATAGACACATATAAAAACTTACCACACTATTGAAATATTTCGATCCAAATGATCTTTGTCAATCAAAAAAGAGAAAAAGAAAAGACTGAAGTGAACCACAGATGTGTATAAATATCCAAATGTCACAGATTTATAGTTTATGATATAGCGCTATATGGGATTTGTATACATATTGATTATTTGAAACTATATATTAATATCTGTCAGAAGGAAGGTAAATGGAGTTGTTAAAAATAGTAGAAGGTAGAGGGAAGGTAAAAAGAGTTTTATCTGATTTTGAAGTTAGGAGGCTCTCTAGATTTGGTGTACCACTGGTATGACAACTCCAATCTCCTCAATTCTGAAGGGTTGCAATCAGGGGGGAGGGCCTTAATTATTTTGGTGGTATAACAATCAAGGAAAGCCTTTTTTAGTAAAACAATGTTGAAATCATTTAACTTCTAAAAATTACCTAAGACGACAGAAAATGTGTTCAGATTCTGGACTTTCTTTGAACTGAGCGTTTGTTTCGAAAGCTAATTGTTTTACTTCAAGTGGAGGTATAAGCTATTTTCACAAAAAATGACTTATGTTTTCGTTATTTTATTTTTCTTCATAGTTTTCTGTTTGCAATTATATCATATACATTTGGTTTTAAGTAATACAAAATAAAATTATAAACTTTATGTTGTCATATTTACATTTCCTCTAAGAATTGGTTGACACAAGAGCGTTCAAGTACACTTTCATTACATACATATTATTGAATAATTATTTTAATAAATTTCACTTTAATATGTTTGTTAGGTCCAAACAGTTATTTCTTTTTAGCAAAGGATACGAAAGAATGCTTTTTTACTGTTTTATCAAATCCAAACTTGCTAAAAAATGTTTATAATAATGCGCTCAAAATGTCAATGAGAGTTTTAACTCCGTCCTATGGCTAAAAACAAAATTTGTTATCCTTCAAACCTTACAATTTGGAGTCCTATATGCTGTTATTATCTTAAATGAAGGTAACGAGGGAAGGATTGCATTGTTACAGAACCTTGGAATTAAAATAGACAAAACTGTTTAAAAATTCTACTAATAGTGCAGAAGTAAAATAAGCTGAAATTGCAAACACAACAGCGCAAAAAAACCAACCGCCTTTTCAGGATGACAAGATAGAAATTATTAGATGCAGGAAAGAAACAAGAATGAGATTATGAAGCTGGCACGTTTTGAACTTAAATATATCTGTATTCATGCACCTGAATTTTCATTTGCGATTTACCAAAAACCTATAATTTTAAAGTAAATACCTCTATTATCTTATAGATAGGTTGATTAAGGCCCTTCAAATTTTTATACAATATAATATACACATATATACAGAATCCCTGTTACTTATAAACATATGTGTACAACAATTGTTAAAAAAAATTATCAAACCAAAAATTTACATTATAAAAATTGACATTTTTTTTTAAATTCCATTTTATATAATTTTTAGAGAAATAAATTTAAAATAGCAGGGTTTGAGCACAATTACCTATGGAATAACAGGTAAAGTTTTCATTACAGCATCTTTAGCAGTCTCTGAGATAATGGGGTAAACATAACTGCCAAATAACATGTGTTGTATAGGGGCGTACATTTCCCCTTAAAGTTAGACACAGGATTAGATAACACCACATAGGTTTTACTTGCTATTACAGTATTTATTAATTAACCTAAGTTAAGATTGTGCAAGTGATAGAAAAATCACGTTTTTAAAAAAAGCTTCATTTTTAGAAGCAAACACTTGAATAAATTTGATATTTACCTTAGATTTTCTGCATCTAAATCTAAACCTAAACTATCTCCATCTTCTAGTTTAAAGAAGACTGCGACATCATTAGGACTTATACCCCACTGTGAACAGAACAATAAAATTAGTTCATAAAACAGCAATTATTGAGCAAATAAAATGGCAATTATTTATTGAACTAGTGAAACATAATTACAGTTAATTTCAGCCTAAATTGCAAGTAAGTGTAGTAATAAAATTAATAGCCACTCTTTGCCTTATAGCAAATCACTAAATAATTGGAATTAACTCTTACGCAGGATTAGCAACTGAATCTATGCAAATCAATGTTGTTTGGAGAAAACCTCTTTAATTAGCTATAGTGAATCCACTATAATGAGGAATCATAATTCGTAGTTTAAATCTGCAACTCAGCAATATTTTTATTCTCTCTTCAGCAATGTTACTATCCATATTGTTTATTATTATTAGTCTTGGTATAACTTATTTGAGATTTTTTTAAAGCAAAAAACCAAACATGGTTATTGCCTAACTGGTGTTTTATTTAAAAAATGGAATCTAAATAACTAAAACTAAACGAAATAAAATAAATAGTTGAAACTAATTTTAATTATCTAAAACTAAACAAAATAAAATTACACAATTAAAATAACATCCTTTTGTTAACTATTTTAACTCATTTTAATTTGATCTAAAAGATTGAAAGGTAATTTATAGTCCATTAAAATGTACTTCTTCATAATAAAGTTATAACAGTGCAGTTTCCCAAAAATACATGACAATTTTTAAAACTGATATGAAATAAGGTTTACACAACAATTAAGGCTTTAAATTTAAACATTAAAAATCTTTGAAAGATTAACACTCATTTTTTTTTTAATTAATGAGCTTGAAGTTAACAAATACATAAAAAGCACAACAAAATAACAAACTTATACAAAATATTCTGTAAAGTGATACAATTGAACAAATAGAATAAAATATATGTTCAGCAACTTTGTAGAATTGAACATGCATTATTTTACAAACTAAACTGTGGAGTACTTTACAATACGTCACTGTGGATAATTGGGAACAATTATTTAGTAATTAATCTATAGGTTACCACCGTGAATTCGGAAAACAATACACGTAAAGGTATCAGCTGTTACGTGAAATCATTTTATCATTTAAAATGTAGAAATTTATTAGAGCGTTCTGTCATGCTTCACAGAATTTTTCCACCGTGCAAAAGATACAGCATTACCCCGCAGTAAGAAGTATTCACTTCAAAAATTGACATGGAAATTTATGTATAATTTCTCCAAAAAAGAGATTAAAAAAAACCAAACAAATATCAAGTTAATTCAGTATCAATTGATCTTAGCTCCTTTGTTTAGTAACAATCCACCTGATTTATTGAAATTAATCAAAAATTCAACTGTGGGCGGGGAATCTAAAATTTTCAAAACTAAATTTAGTGGAAATTTATTAGAATTTATGTACTTAAAAAACTCCCCGATTACTTATTTAATTGTTAATGATCTTAATTTTACTAATTTCAAATTAGTTTCAACCACAACAATTAATCTACAATATTCAAGTTCATAAAATAATTTAGACATGTATATAGTAGGTGTGTAGTACATGTGCTTGTACATGTACTAGCTCTACAATAGAAGTTTACGCCCTGCGGCTAGCTCAAATTCAGTGGTAAAACGACAGCAAAAATCTCTTTACAATTAGCAATTGTTAGTCTTGTTTGTCTAATATTATCTTAACCAACAACATAAATAATTGAATATATCTCTAAGCACAAGGTAACTGTGTGATGACTTGTACTATTATAAGTTTAATTATTAACGCTGGTCCCTGAATTACCTCTGTTGGCTTTCTAAGATTTAACTTTAGAAAGACTACAAGATGACGGAGAAACTTTTTCCTTCTTAGTGAGTAGTATGTCACTGCTTTGGAACTTAGAACTTGCATTTCACCACCACCTACACCCTTGGTCCCCACAGACTTTACCACCTTCATCTTAGGCTTACAACCCTAGATTCTTCCACTTTCAACTTCCTGAACTATGCTGTCGTATTCGGCTCCCAGAACTTGACTGTCCTCCCCATTTCCCAGAACTTCACTCCCCTCTCTGGTTTCTAAAACGGATCTGCCTCCTTGTTCCTTAATACACATCCTTTCTGATAGCTTTTCCCTCGCCCTGTCTTGACCACCAATAATTCCGTTTTTCTCAGTTCAACCAATACTGGCTTTTCAAGCCGGTGGGAAGCTGAAGCGATTGGACGACACCTGTTCCATTTGCAAAACAAACTTGCGTCGGCCGACAATTACAGACATCAAACGTCAAGTCGCGACATTTGCGGCAAGAGCCAGGACGGGACATCTGGTCACGGAAGCTTATTTATACCGGTTTAACCTTGCTGAATCACCTTTGTGCGCTCTTTGTGATGAGGAGCAAGACGAAACCATCGAGCACATTCTTCGGGATTGCACTTAGCCCATCCCGGCGAGGGACCACATGAGGGTTGAACTGGAGAAGTGGCAGGACCTCCTCCTGAACAGAGGGCTGTGGAGTTTGGCGTTCCGAATATATAGCGGACATCGGGCTATCGGCTACACCTAGAGCTGGACGCCTGGACTAAGAAGTAGTAAGTAACCAATACTGGCTTGTCTTCTCTCATATTGTTGTTCTGGCAAATCAAAAATCTTGTATGTTTTCCCAAATGCCTTTTTTAATGCTTGTTTTAAAAAGATACTTCCCATTAGCCTTACTTTGTCATTAGGAATCACTAGGCGTAAAAACGAATATTATAAAAACACATATTAGATAGACTCGACAATGGTGCTGCCAAATCCATTACAACATTGGCAAATTTATTAGCTTGCTGCCTCAACAGCGAATTTGACTTACACGGTTATTCCTCGGTCCTACCTATCACGTAATTATGGGGTATTACTGTATTATGTTGTTATTTTAAATATTATAATTACATTTACCTACAGTTTTTTTTATAAACATTTTCTTTTTCAATTTGATATGTTTTTTCTCTGATTTTGTTTACATTATTCATAGGTATTTTATGCAATCTGTATATTAAATTATATAAAGCAGTCAATTTTTGATTATATGGATGATTAGAATTATTTGGTTTGTTTTTGTGGGTTTACGATAATCAATTAAAAAATACTAAGCTAAGGTATAAAATAATTGCACCTGAAATATATATATATATATATTTGTTTTTTATACGCAAGAATATTTTCACAGTAAAATACAATTCAATTGACATGAATACTTTCTGCGTGCATTTAATTAGATCCAAAACTGTTAATGGAGGAAACACCAGGAGTTGCTTTATTTTTTTTGTTTTTCAAGGCTAAACAGATAACTTAGACAAGTTTTATTATCACCAATGACCTATAACAGACCCCTTGCCAGGGTCAATGGGTAAGAGTCCAAGCTACAGCCCCTGAAGAGAGATAAAGAAGGAGAAATGGAATAAAGGTAAGGCTAAGAAGGGGGTTTGATACAAATGCCTGGTACTGGAGATGGAGGAAACATAGCTTGTGTGGGAAGAACGTCTAATGTCAAGCATTGGAGAGATGTCTTGAAGTGATAGAAGTATCAAAAGATAATTAACTTTTATCATTATTTAATTATAATCATGCATGAAATTTACCACTTTTCATTAATAATTATATTGCATTCTATAATATTGTATTGAAGAATATTGTGTTATAAAGAATGATATTTTGAGGCAAAACTAATCCTAGGAATTACTTAAATCTATAAAAAATACAATAAATATTTATACTGTACATGTAAAACATTAGCTATGAGATCATAGACTTTTACGTGTCTGGTCTCATTGTTAAGTGCTATTGAACGTTTGGTTTGGTCCGGCAAGATGATCACAATATGTGAGCCTTGAATTACGTCAGCCCTATAAAAATAAAAAAATATTAGTTAACATTAATCATGCATTACTTTATAAAAACATAAATTATTGTTTGCACTAAAAAAAATTCAATAACAATTTTCAAGTAGAATACACTCGCTCAAGGTAATCTACATGAGGGCCACATATAAACTAACATTGTCATATGTACATCACAGATAAACAAACTCCTGCAACTGATCACCAATTTGCAAGTCATAAAACCATTTTTTTTAAATCTAAATATGAGCTCAGGAGTTTAAAAATGTTTGGTTTCCTGAATAATAGTTTAGTATAATACTCTTGATTTGTTAATGTAGTTGGTTCCCAGCATTGCCATTAATATAAATTAAATACATTTTTTAGTTTATCTTGTGCATACATAGACATTTTACAGAAACATAGGTTTATGAATTTTACTATAGAACGTAATTATACTTTAGAAAAAAAATTAAGCTATCGATAAAGCCAGTTAGGTGTTTTATTTGCTCAATACATTATTTGTCAGCTGGCGGCCTCCATTTAAACCATTGATGATGAAGAAAGGGTTTTACTGCGAGAAAGAGAACACACTGAATAAAACAAGCCTTATTAGAACTTCTACAAAGCTATTCGGATAGTAACAAAAAAAATGTTTGTTTATTGATGAAAACAGCCGGAACTAAGGCCGAAATATGACTCATCATTACTGCATTGAAAGTGTTAATGATAAAACAGATTCTTTGTAATTTTTTCTATGAAACTGGTAAAGTTTAAAATTAAATATTTTCCGAATAAAATAAAAATGTTATCTCATCTGTCTTCTGTAATTAAGTTAAAAACCTTCTTTTTGTAAACTATATACAAAAACACTGCTCCTCACATATCTTAGTAGTATTTTTAATATGGAATTTAAGCAAACATTTGTGATTCTTCTTCATATACCCATTATTTAGCTTTTATAAATATTTTTTTTTAAAAAAAGGTGCCTCTAACCCAACAGATATATATATTATGTGCTATATTTACAAAAAAAAACGTAGCCCTCTATAAAAGGTAATAAGCATGTTTTCTCAAGTAAAAACTTTTTAATGCTAAAAACACACAAAAAAAAGGGTTTTTTAACATTAAACATGAATACTTTTTTTAAAAAAAATTAATTTGTCAATAAAAGCATTAAACGTTAAGCATAATTGTCTCGTAGGACAATTTATTTAAAATTAAACCTTATATTTATTACATATTATATTATATTTCGATTTTTTCAAATTACTTCAAGTAAAATGTACATCTAATATAAAAATCTAAAACTATGACATGAAACCAATTATATAGGCTATATCCTAAGAAAATACAGATCTTAAAAGTAAAAAAAAAAAATAGTAAATGAATATACAAACATCACCAAAGAGCTCAATAATATAGGCAGAACAGGATCAGTTGTAGTGCTAACCCTTAAAGCAATTGCATAAGGAATCATTAATACCACAGTGGTACAGCTGGAAACATGGTTTAGTGATTTTTTTTTAAACTTCCATTTTGCTGAATTAATGGATGGAAATCAGTTTAAGGCTAATAACAAAAGTTTTCCTACAATTCAATTGAAATAACTCCTTAAAATATAAACAATTTTTGAAGGTGAGCAGCTGAGAAATGAACCTCTGAATGTGTACTCTAATGAAGCTAAACATCTACATTCACAAATTACTGAAGTTTCAATTAGATAATGACTTGGACAAGGTTTACGAACAAGCAACACATTTGGTTCGCTTGGTTCTCACAATTCTACTGACATCATGTTCCAGTGAAAGAGGTATGAGTGTTTTAAAACGCATAAAAACTTTCTTGAAAAATTCAATGACACAAAAAACTAAGAATAATGAAGTACATCTACGAAAGAGAAATCTCTACTGCATGAACTGTAAAATAATTAGAGCTTGAAGATCTTATCATTGATGCATTTGCAGAGAGAAAGGAACTCTGCATAAACTTTTTTTATAAAAATAATTAATATATGTTTGGATATTCTTAGAGTCTCCAAGTAATTACAGGTAGTTTTGCCACTTATGGCAACAGCCAACAATATCGCAATTAGTATACTTTTCTTCAACCAATATCATATGCCTTTTCAAGGTTGAAAACTATAGTAACAAGTGTTAGCCTCAAGTCTTTTTGAGTGGATATAATATTAACAAAACTGACTTACAAATTGGCAAATGTCATTGTCTGTAACCATATTGTTTATTAGTAACAAGGCAGTTTTTTATAGGTATCAAATAAGATAGTGGTTGTTAATTTTCTTTAACAGCTTACATAAGCACTTGTAAAGGAGATTGAACATTTTCTAGTAAAAATCATTTTGTCTTTACCATGCACGAAAAACATTCTTCTCAAAAAAACAATTGTAAATACAATGAAAGATTATATCTACCCAAAGACAAAGGATGTTTAATTATGGCAAATAAAATAATGTTGTCAGGACCTCTAAGAAACTCTTTAGATGTCAATAAAGAAAGATCCTCCATGTAATGAAAATAAATTATGAAGATTGCCAGTTTAACCAATAGTAAATAAAGGATGTCTTATTAAATTTCATGTATCTAAAAAACCTTCACTATATTCAGATGGAGGTCGGAATTTTTTTATAAATGTTTCCTGGGGATTAGCCATATTCTCATATACCAGTATAAGAGATCAGCGGGAGCATTCCCGTACGTTTATGATTTGTTTTCATATATACTGTGCTGTATTCTAGGGTTCCAACTACCTGGAGAGTATATACTACACAGAGTACACAGTCATCATTCTTTTGTGTATAAAATCTATGGGTTTCCCACGTGTGTACAGATAGTTTTGAAGTTTTGCAGAGTTTAACAATAAATAGGCGATTTAATAATGAAGAAGTTTTTTATGTCTAAAATCTATGGGTTTTCCGTGTTTAAAGATCGTTTTGAAGTTTGTGCGGTATTTTACAAAAAACAAGATTTACAGATAATTTTTAACAAGAAATTACCAAGTTGAAGTTTGGTTAACATGAGAAAATGAGTAAATAACAAATATTACTATAACTTTAAAAATTAAAGAATATTTTTTTTAAAAATTAAAGAAAAGAAAAATTCTAAAAATCTTTCACAAATATGTTGCTCCCAGGGAACATATCGGGACAGGGACATGTTGTTAATCAAAGGGTAAATTCTCTGGGGGATGTCTCTTTCCTCCAATCAATTCTGACATTACTGTAAATTCCAAGTTTTTGTAAAGCTAAACATTATGTCAAGATAATGGGCAAAACTATAGACAGGAACGCTATTGATCACTCTCCATCATTTCCTATCCCCAGATCTGTGAAGCCTATAATTTTCTGAAATCCAGAGTTCTTAATCTAGATGCTGCCTCTTTCCTCCATAACTAATATTACAAGTACCTAAGATTAAAACCTTATGTACATTTCGATGATCGTGCGCTATCATCATTAAAGGGTCCTATTACTAAATTATAATCTAGAATATAATAATTTACAAACTAGACTAGTTTCAGTTTTGGTTTTTGGAGTTAAAAATTGTGCCAAGTATCATGGAAAGATAATGAAAATGACAGGTCAAAATGATACTTACTGGTCAAACAAACTGTGAAAAACGGGTGTTGGTTCTAGAGGAGGTGGCGGTGGGGTGGTTCGTGCAGGTTGTACATTCTGCACCTGAAGTGTAACAGGTGATAGAGTTGCCTGTGCCATTTGAAACTTAGGTACAGCTGTAACAACTTGTCCTTTGGTAGTCTGATACATAGGAAGTACCACATTTGTGGGTTTCTGTTTGCAGTTACGTGCCATCTTCCCTTTGATTTCGTTTGGCCGTTTCCTATAAATTTTTAGAGAAAAAAAATAAAATGCTGTACGCATATTTTTTATAGACTATAACAAAAATTATATATTTTCATACACACACATACACACACACACACACACACACACACACACACACACACACACACACACACACACACACACACACACACACACACACACACACACATATATATATATATATATATATATATATATATATATATATATATATATATAGATTTTTTGGACTAGGAGACTGACAGACTTACCTTGGTAAGAGTCCACTCTGTAGTCTTGAAATAGAAACACATAAAAGCACTTAAACAATGTCATTCACACCAACCAAGTCATTGGTTAAGTGCTTTTATGTGTTTCTATTTCAAGACTACAGAGTGGACTCTTACCAAGGTAAGTCTGTCAGTCTCCTAGTCCAAAAAATCTAAATAATCTTTACCAACCAAAATTAACCTAAATATATATATATATATATATATATATATATATATATATATATATATATATATATATCGTGATTTTTCACGTTGTACATTATTTTTCCGTTGCACTAACTTTATGAAGTTATTGTTATTTAAACAATTTTTATAACCACTAAGTGCAATAATTTTACCTTATGTGATGAGGCACTTTTTGGTCACTTGGCCATTGTCGAATCACTGAATTAATTTTCTCTATTTTTCTGGTGTGGATGTTCGGTCCGTGATGTTGGTATTTGTTGACGTCATACATGTTTCTTCTTGAGCCGCGTGTGTAATGTTTTTGAATAGTACGTCATCTGCTCATGTTGTCGGTAGGTTCATTAAATTGTTGTGTATGTTTTTATAAATGTGGTTTATAATGGGGTACAAAAAAAAATTAAAAATATATACAACAAAGAATATTACATTCCAACATACAAACCAAACAACAAAATAATAAAATATTTTGATAACACAAACCACAAAACAAATACAGAAAAACATAACCTATCAGGAATTTACAAAATTACATATAATGACTGCAACGCATTTTATATAGGACATTATAGAGCATTAAATAACAAAAATTCAAACGCATCAAATGTTGCAGCACACCTAAAATCACATAAACATGAAATTACAAATTACCAAAATAACCTAACCATACTTGAAATAAATAATAACCCAATAGAACTAAACTCAATAGAAAAATACCACATTTATAAAAACATACACAATTTAATGAATCTACAGACCACATATACAGAAGACATACTATTCAAAAACATAATACACAAAACTCAAGAGGAAACGTATATGACGTCAACAATTACCAACACGACAGACCGAACATCCGCACCAGAAAAATTAATCAGTGATTCGACAATGGTCAAGTGACCGAAAGGCGCCTCATCACTAAAGGTAAAATCATTGCACTTAATGGTGGATAAAATTACTTACAATAGTAATATATTAACTTCGTAGAGTCAGTGCAATGGAAAAACAATATATATATATATATATATAGATTTTTTGGACTAGGAGACTGACAGACTTACCTTAGTAAGAGTCCACTCTGTAGTCTTGAAATAGAAACACATAAAAGCACTTAAACAATGATATATTTCAACCACACAGTGGTCTTTGTCAATCGAAGAGAAAAACACAACAAGAAATATGAGAGAATGAAATAAAATAAAATAATTGTAATCCAATTACAATTATTTTATTTCATTCTCTCATATTTCTTTTTGTGTTTTCTCTTCGATTGACAAAGACCACTGTGTGGTTGAAATATATCATTGTTTAAGTGCTTTTATGTGTTTCTATTTCAAGACTATAGAGTGGACTCTTACCAAGGTAAGTCTGTCAGTCTCCTAGTCCAAAAAATCTACATAATCTTTGCCAACCAAAACTAACCTATAAATATATATATATATATATATATATATATATATATATATATATATATATATATAGAGAGAGAGAGAGAGAGAGAGAGAGAGAGAGATTATTTGGACTAGGAGATTGACAGACTTACCTTGGTAAGAGTCCACTCTGTAGTCTTGAAATAGAAACACATAAAAGCACTTAAACAATGATATATTTCAACCACACAGTGGTCTTTGTCAATCGAAGAGAAAACACAAAAAGAAATATGAGAGAATGAAATAAAATAATTGTAATCACAGATTGTGTAGAGTAGAAATCAGATGTCACAGATGCACAGATTAAATATATATATATATATATATATATATATATATATATATATATATATATATATATATATATATATATATATATATATATATATATATTGTTTCCATGAACATATGAGTGATTATAGTTCACAAAAACATAATCCCTCCACCTGGTAGACCAATAATTGCTGGCTGCAATTTAGTAACGGAAAGAATTTCAGCTTTCCTCGACTCACACCTTCAACCCTTAGTAAAGAACCTTCCATCACATACCCAGGACACCAATCATTTCATAGATCGACTCTCACAAATATCTGTACCTCTACCCCCGGTAACTATTTTGGTCACCATAGATGTCACCTCTCTCTATACCAACATCCCTCATGCACACGCCCTATCTGCAATAGAGAATTTTCTAAACAAACGCCCAGGCAAGCCTTCTCCCACTACACCTTTTCTTGTGAGGTTCATCCTCGAGAAGAATAACTTTCAGTTTGAGGGAAGGAACTACCTCCAAATAAAGGGAACAGCAATGGGCACCAGAATGGCACCATCGTACGCAAATCTGTACATGGGATTGTTGGAAGAAAGTTTTCTAAAGACACAAACACACAAGCCATTATGTTGGTATAGATATATAGATGACATCTTCCTAATTTGGACAGAGGGTGCTTCAACACTTGAGGCATTTTTAGACAGCCTGACACAATTCTCCACACTTCAATTTACCTGGGAGAAATCTACATCAGCCACCACCTTTTTGGAAGTAGAGGTAACACTCCAGAATGGAAATATCAACACAGGAATTCACATCAAACCGACAAACCACCTACGATATCTCCATTTCGACAGCAACCGCCCAATAAACATAAAACGATCCATTCCATACAGTCAAGCAATCAGGGGTAAGAGAATCTGTTCGAATGATAGGGAATTGGAAGATTTTAATAGAAAGATATCAACAGCCTTCCAGAGAAGAGGATACCCAAAAAAACTCATTGAAAACCAAATTCATTCAGCACAATCCTCGGTTCACCATAAACCACAAACAGAACCAAATAAACTGTCTTTAATAACAGACTACCATCCTGGTCTACATAAACTCAACAAGATATTGAGAGATGGCTTCCAAATTCTTCAAGCTTCCGTCCACACCAAAAATCTTTTCACCGATCCACCGCAAATTTGGTACAAGCAACCTCCCAACTTGAAAAACATCTTGAGGTGACTATTAAGTTTTTTATTGTAATAAGGTATTTGTTAGTTGGGTCTGGGATTTGTTCGTATTTATTTTCTTTTATGTAGTTAGTCATTGAATCGATATATTTGGTATTTTCTATTATTACTGGAGTATTTGTTTTATCTGATTTTAATATTAAGTAGTCGTTGTTTTCTAGTTTTTCTCTGAGTTTTAAAATTTCTTTTTTATTAATATATTGTTCCGTTTTTTTGTTTTTTTCTGTTTTTATTAGGTTAATTTTATTATTAATATTATTCCTTATGTGTTCAGTATTTTGGTGGGTAATTTTGTGGATGTTAGATTCTGTGTCAACTATTAAGTTTTTTATTATTTGTTTTTTGTTGAAGTTAGGTAAGTTATATTTGAAGGAATTTGTTATTATTATTTTTTCTTTTTCAGTAAATTGTGTTTTAGTTAAGTTTATGAATTTATTATTGTTAGAGGTGTGGGTTGGTTCTAGGCTATTTTTTAGGTTATGTTGTTGTTTTGATGTGTGGATTGGTTCTAGGCTATTTTTTAGGTTAAGTTGTTTTGATAAATTTTCGATTTTTTTGTTTTGTCTGTTAATAGTGTTTGTTTTATGTTTTATTATAATTTGTTGTTTTTTCGTGAATAATAGGTGTGAGAGTGTCAAAAGTTTTCATTATTTCCAAATTGGTTGTGTATAGTTGTAAATTAATTTGGCTTTTTTTATGGTAGGCAGCTTTAATGTTTTGTTTAATAACGTGTGATTCTGCTATTTTTGTAGCTTTATTGATAATAGTGTTTTGTTTATTTTTTATGTGTAATTCTGCGTATTTTGGTGTTATATTAAGTGTTAAGCATTTTTTATTAAACTGTATTTTGTTGATGCAATTCTGGAGTTTGATTTTTAGGTTAAGATATTTACGGTACAGTTGTTTACCTTGGTAGGTATTAAATTCTTGATATTTAACGTTATCCATTGTTTTTCCGTTGCACTGACTTTATGAAGTTAATATATTACTATGTAAGTAATTTTATCCACCATTAAGTGCAATAATTTTACCTTGAGTGATGAGGTACCTTTCGGTCAATTGACCATTGTCGAATCACTGATGCTTCTCTGTTGTAAATGTTTGGTCTGTGAAGTTGACGTTACGCGCACTTTTTCTTGATCTGTGTGTATGATATTTCTATATAGTATGTCTTCTGTATATGTTGTTTGTAGATTCATTAAATTTTTGTGTATGTTTTTATAAATGTGGTATTTTTCTAGTGAGTTTAGTTCTATTGGGTTGTTATTTATTTCAAGTATGGTTAGGTTATTTTCGTAATTTGTTATTTCGTGTTTATGGGATATTAAAAAAGAAATTTTAAAACTCAGAGAAAAACTAGAAAGCAACGATTACTTAATATTAAAATCAGATAAAACAAATACTCCAGTAATAATAGAAAATACCAAATATATCGATTCAATGACTAACTACATAAAAGAAAATAAATACGAACAAATCCCAGACCCAACTAACAAATACCTTATTACAATAAAAAACTTAATAGTCAATCACCGTAACACCCTAAACTATAACAATAAATTAAAATACCACACAAGATTATATCCATTCAAACCATGCGCACCAGTGTTATCAGGAATACCTAAAATCCACAAACCCAACACACCATTTAGACCACTAATAAATTTCACAACAGCACCATCTTACATAATCGCAAAAATTCTAGACAAAATCCTAAGATCTAAAATACATATCAACAACACATACAATATAAAAAATGGATACGAATTAATTAATAAAATAAAAACGATAAAAACAAACAGCAACACAAAAATAATAAGTTATGACATAACTAACATGTACCCTAGTATCCCAATAGAAGAAACCATAGAAATAATAAAAAACAAACTGATACACAATAACGAAAAAAAAAACATAATAGATAGTATCATTACGCTAACCAAACACATATGTAACCAAAATTACTTCCAATTTAACAATAAATATTATAAACAAACAACAGGACTCCCCATGGGTTCACCCATATCATCTATCATGTCAGAAATATATTTACAACACTTTGAACAAATAATAATTAAACCTATAATAAACACACATAATATCTCACTATGGACAAGGTATGTAGACGATATACTTGTAATATACCAACCTACCATTCACAACGAACACGTCATAATATTAAACAAACTAAATACATACAACGAAAACATACAATTCACCGTTGAAACAGAAACAAATAGAACAATCAACTTCCTCGACATTACTTTAAATATAAATGATAATAAAATAGAAACTACAGTATACAGGAAACCTACTTCCAACAACACCACAATACACTACAAATCTAACCACCCCTGGACACATAAAATTAACACTTACAGTAACATGATAAATAAAGCAATAAAATACACACAGGATAACAAACAAAAATTAAATGAAGAATTAGATAACATTACAAAAATAGCAATAGAAAATGGATACAACAAACACATTATAAAAAATATATACAATAAACTCACAAAAAAACCTAACCTCAACACAACACTACTACCGGAACACGAAAATAATGAAAATAAAAAAATCTACCTAAAATATAAATACACCAATAACAAAATAGAAAAAATAACAAATATATACAACAAAGAATACTACACTCCAACTTACAAACCAAACAACAAAATAATAAAATATCTTAATAACACAAACCACATAACAAATTCAGAAAAACATAACCTATCAGGAATTTACAAAATCACATGCAACAACTGTAACGCTTTTTACATAGGAAAAACAACCAGAACATTTAAAATAAGATTTGAAGAACATTATAGAGCATTCAAAAACAAAAATTCTAAAGTATCAAATGTTGCAGCACACCTAATATCCCATAAACACGAAATAACAAATTACGAAAATAACCTAACCATACTTGAAATAAATAACAACCCAATAGAACTAAACTCACTAGAAAAATACCACATTTATAAAAACATACACAAAAATTTAATGAATCTACAAACAACATATACAGAAGACATACTATATAGAAATATCATACACACAGATCAAGAAAAAGTGCGCGTAACGTCAACTTCACAGACCAAACATTTACAACAGAGAAGCATCAGTGATTCGACAATGGTCAATTGACCGAAAGGTACCTCATCACTCAAGGTAAAATTATTGCACTTAATGGTGGATAAAATTACTTACATAGTAATATATTAACTTCATAAAGTCAGTGCAACGGAAAAACAATGGATAACGTTAAATATCAAGAATATATATATATAATCTTTACCTTATATATAATCGAGTATATAAATAATCTTTACCAACCAAAACTAACCTAAAAAATATATATATATATATATGAAGTTAATAAATTACCAATTTTGAGTAATTTTATCCACCATTAAGTGCAATATTTTTACCTTGAGTGATGAGGCACCTTTCGGTCTTTGACCATTGTCGAATCACTGATTGTTCTCTGCTGTGGATGCTATGTCCGTGAAGTCGGTGTTTGTAGAAGTTACGCGCACTATTTCTTGATCTGTGTGTATGAGGTTTCTGTATAGTATGTCTTCTGTATATGTTGTTTGTAAATTCATTAAGTTGTTGTGTATGTTTTTATAAATGTGGTATTTTTCTAGTGAGTTTAGTTCTATTGGGTTGTTATTTATTTCCAGTATGGTTAGGTTATTTTCGTAATTTGTAATTTCGTGTTTATGGGAAATTAGGTGTGCTGCAACATTTGATACTTTAGAATTTTTATTTTTGAATGCTCTATAATGTTCTTCAAATCTTATTTTAAACGTTCTGGATGTTTTTCCTATGTAAAAGGCGTTACAGTTGTTGCAAGTGATTTTGTAGATTCCTGATAGGTTATGATTTTCTGAATTTGTTATGTGGTTTTTGTTACTAAGATATTTTATTATTTTGTTGTTTGGTTTGTAAGTTGGAGTGTAGTATTCTTTGTTGTATATATTCGTTATTTTTTCTATTTTGTTATTGGTATATTTATATTTTAGGTAGATTTTTTTATTTTTATTGTTTTCGTGTTCCGGTTGTAGTGTTGTGTTGAGGTTAGGTTTTTTTGTGAATTTATTGTATATATTTTTTATAATGTGTTTGTTGTATCCATTTTCTATTGCTATTTTTGTAATGTTATCTAATTCTTCATTTAATTTTTGTTTGTTATCCTGTGTGTATTTTATTGCTTTATTTATCATGTTACTGTAAGTGTTAATTTTGTGTGTCCAGGGGTGGTTAGATTTGTAGTGTATTGTGGTGTTGTTGGAAGTAGGTTTCCTGTATACTGTAGTTTCTATTTTATTATCATTTATATTTAAAGTAATGTCGAGGAAGTTGATTGTTCTATTTATTTCTGTTTCAACGGTGAATTGTATGTTTTCGTTGTATGTATTTAGTTTGTTTAATATTATGAGGTGTTCGTTGTGAATGGTAGGTTGGTATATTACAAGTATATCGTCTACATATCTTGTCCATAGTAAGATATTGTGTGTGTTTATTATAGGTTTAATTATTATTTGTTCAAAGTGTTGTAAATATATTTCTGACATGACAGATGAAATGGGTGAGCCCATGGGGAGACCTGTTGTTTGTTTATAATATTTATTGTTAAATTGGAAGTAATTTTGGTTACATATGTGTTTGGTTAGCGTAATGATACTATCTATTATGTTACTTTTTTCGTTATTGTGTATCAGTTTGTTTTTTATTATTTCTATGGTTTCTTCTATTGGGATACTAGGGTACATGTTAGTTATGTCATAACTTATTATTTTTGTGTTGCTGTTTGTTTTTATCGTTTTTATTTTATTAATTAATTGGTATCCATTTTTTATATTGTATGTGTTGTTGATGTGTATTTTAGACCTTAGGATTTTGTCTAGGATTTTTGCGATTATGTAAGATGGTGCTGTTGTGAAATTTATTAGTGGTCTAAATGGTGTGTTTGGTTTATGGATTTTAGGTATCCCTGATAATACGGGTGCGCATGGTTTAAATGGGTATAATCTTGTGTGGTATTTTAATTTATTGTTATAGTTTAGGGTGTTACGGTGAGTGACTATTAAGTTTTTTATTGTAATAAGGTATTTGTTAGTTGGGTCTGGGATTTGTTCGTATTTGTTTTCTTTTATGTAGTTAGTCATTGAATCGATATATTTGGTATTTTCTATTATTACTGGAGTATTTGTTTTATCTGATTTTAATATTAAGTAATCGTTGTTTTCTAGTTTTTCTCTGAGTTTTATAATTTCTTTTTTATTAATATATTGTTCCGTTTTTTTGTTTTTTTCCGTTTTTATTAGGTTAATTTTATTATTAATGTTATTTCTTATGTGTTCAGTATTTTGGTGGGTAATTTTGTGGATGTTAGATTCTGTGTCAACTATTAAGTTTTTTATTATTTGTTTTTTGTTGAAGTTAGGTAGGTTATATTTGAAGGAATTTGTTATTATTATTTTTTCTTTTTCAGTAAATTCTGTTTTAGTTAAGTTTATGAATTTATTATTGTTAGAGGTGTGGGTTGGTTCTGGGCTATTTTTTAGGTTATGTTGTTGTTTTGATGAGTGGATTGGTGCTAGGCTATTTTTTAGGGTATTTTTTAGGTTAAGTTGTTTTGATAAATTTTCGATTTTTTTGTTTTGTCTGTTAATAGTATTTGTTTTATGTTTTATTATAATTTGTTGTATTTTTTCGTGAATAATAGGTGTGAGAGTGTCAAAAGTTTTCATTAATTCCAAATTGGTAGTGTATAGTTGTAAATTGATTTGGCTTTTTTTGTGGTAGGCAGCTTTAATGTTTTGTTTAATAATGTGTGATTCTGCTATTTTTGTTGCTTTATTGATAATAGTGTTTTGTTTATTTTTTATGTGTAATTTTGCGTATTTTGGTGTTATATTAAGAGTTAGGCATTTTTTATTAAATTGTATTTTGTTGATGCAATTCTGGAGTTTGATTTTGAGGTTAATATATTTACGGTACAGTTGTTTACCTTGGTAGGTATTAAATTCCTGATATTTAATATTGTCCATTGTTTTTCCGTTGCACTGACTTTATGAAGTTAATAAATTACCAATTTTGAGTAATTTTATCCACCATTAAGTGCAATATTTTTACCTTGAGTGATGAGGCACCTTTCGGTCTTTGACCATTGTCGAATCACTGATTGTTCTCTGCTGTGGATGCTATGTCCGTGAAGTCGGTGTTTGTAGAAGTTACGCGCACTATTTCTTGATCTGTGTGTATGAGGTTTCTGTATAGTATGTCTTCTGTATATGTTGTTTGTAAATTCATTAAGTTGTTGTGTATGTTTTTATAAATGTGGTATTTTTCTAGTGAGTTTAGTTCTATTGGGTTGTTATTTATTTCCAGTATGGTTAGGTTATTTTCGTAATTTGTAATTTCGTGTTTATGGGAAATTAGGTGTGCTGCAACATTTGATACTTTAGAATTTTTATTTTTGAATGCTCTATAATGTTCTTCAAATCTTATTTTAAACGTTCTGGATGTTTTTCCTATGTAAAAGGCGTTACAGTTGTTGCAAGTGATTTTGTAGATTCCTGATAGGTTATGATTTTCTGAATTTGTTATGTGGTTTTTGTTACTAAGATATTTTATTATTTTGTTGTTTGGTTTGTAAGTTGGAGTGTAGTATTCTTTGTTGTATATATTCGTTATTTTTTCTATTTTGTTATTGGTATATTTATATTTTAGGTAGATTTTTTTATTTTTATTGTTTTCGTGTTCCGGTTGTAGTGTTGTGTTGAGGTTAGGTTTTTTTGTGAATTTATTGTATATATTTTTTATAATGTGTTTGTTGTATCCATTTTCTATTGCTATTTTTGTAATGTTAACATTATACTATAATATAATATAATATATTATATATTATATAAACGGAACAATATATTAATAAAAAAGAAATTATAAAACTCAGAGAAAAACTAGAAAACAACGATTACTTAATATTAAAATCAGATAAAACAAATACTCCAGTAATAATAGAAAATACCAAATATATCGATTCAATGACTAACTACATAAAAGAAAACAAATACGAACAAATCCCAGACCCAACTAACAAATACCTTATTACAATAAAAAACTTAATAGTCACTCACCGTAACACCCTAAACTATAACAATAAATTAAAATACCACACAAGATTATACCCATTTAAACCATGCGCACCCGTATTATCAGGGATACCTAAAATCCATAAACCAAACACACCATTTAGACCACTAATAAATTTCACAACAGCACCATCTTACATAATCGCAAAAATCCTAGACAAAATCCTAAGGTCTAAAATACACATCAACAACACATACAATATAAAAAATGGATACCAATTAATTAATAAAATAAAAACGATAAAAACAAACAGCAACACAAAAATAATAAGTTATGACATAACTAACATGTACCCTAGTATCCCAATAGAAGAAACCATAGAAATAATAAAAAACAAACTGATACACAATAACGAAAAAAGTAACATAATAGATAGTATCATTATGCTAACCAAACACATATGTAACCAAAATTACTTCCAATTTAACAATAAATATTATAAACAAACAACAGGTCTCCCCATGGGTTCACCCATTTCATCTGTCATGTCAGAAATATATTTACAACACTTTGAACAAATAATAATTAAACCTATAATAAACACACACAATATCTTACTATGGACAAGATATGTAGACGATATACTTGTAATATACCAACCTACCATTCACAACGAACACCTCATAATATTAAACAAACTAAATACATACAACGAAAACATACAATTCACCGTTGAAACAGAAATAAATAGAACAATCAACTTCCTCGACATTACTTTAAATATAAATGATAATAAAATAGAAACTACAGTATACAGGAAACCTACTTCCAACAACACCACAATACACTACAAATCTAACCACCCCTGGACACACAAAATTAACACTTACAGTAACATGATAAATAAAGCAATAAAATACACACAGGATAACAAACAAAAATTAAATGAAGAATTAGATAACATTACAAAAATAGCAATAGAAAATGGATACAACAAACACATTATAAAAAATATATACAATAAATTCACAAAAAAACCTAACCTCAACACAACACTACAACCGGAACACGAAAACAATAAAAATAAAAAAATCTACCTAAAATATAAATATACCAATAACAAAATAGAAAAAATAACGAATATATACAACAAAGAATACTACACTCCAACTTACAAACCAAACAACAAAATAATAAAATATCTTAGTAACAAAAACCACATAACAAATTCAGAAAATCATAACCTATCAGGAATCTACAAAATCACTTGCAACAACTGTAACGCCTTTTACATAGAAAAAACATCCAGAACGTTTAAAATAAGATTTGAAGAACATTATAGAGCATTCAAAAATAAAAATTCTAAAGTATCAAATGTTGCAGCACACCTAATTTCCCATAAACACGAAATTACAAATTACGAAAATAACCTAACCATACTGGAAATAAATAACAACCCAATAGAACTAAACTCACTAGAAAAATACCACATTTATAAAAACATACACAACAACTTAATGAATTTACAAACAACATATACAGAAGACATACTATACAGAAACCTCATACACACAGATCAAGAAATAGTGCGCGTAACTTCTACAAACATCGACTTCACGGACATAGCATCCACAGCAGAGAACAATCAGTGATTCGACAATGGTCAAAGACCGAAAGGTGCCTCATCACTCAAGGTAAAAATATTGCACTTAATGGTGGATAAAATTACTCAAAATTGGTAATTTATTAACTTCATAAAGTCAGTGCAACGGAAAAACAATGGACAATATTAAATATCAGGAATATATATATATATATATATATATATATATATATATATATTTAACGTTATCCATTGTTTTTCCGTTGCACTGACTTTATGAAGTTAATATATTACTATTGTAAGTAATTTTTCCACCATTAAGTGCAATAATTTTACCTTGAGTGATGAGGCACCTTTCGGTCAATTGACCATTGTCGAATCACTGATGTTTTTCTGTTGTAGATGTTCGGTCTGTGAAGTTGGTGTTTGTTGACATTACGCGCGTAACGTCAACAAACACCAACTTCGCAGACCGAACATCTACAACAGAAAAACATCAGTGATTCGACAATGGTCAATTGACCGAAAGGTGCCTCATCACTCAAGGTAAAATTATTGCACTTAATGGTGGAAAAATTACTTACAATAGTAATATATTAACTTCATATATATATATATATATATATATATTTTTAGGTTAGTTTTGGTTGGTAAAGATTATTTAGATTTTTTGGACTAGGAGACTGACAGACTTACCTTGGTAAGAGTCCACACTGTAGTCTTGAAATATAAACACATGTATCTAAGTGCTATGTATAGTATATAAGTGCTATCTAAGTATATAAGTGCTTTTATGTGTTTCTATTTCAAGACTACAGTGTGGACTCTTACCAAGGTAAGTCTGTCAGTCTCCTAGTCCAAAAAATCTATATATATATATATATATTCTTGATATTTAACGTTATCCATTGTTTTTCTGTTGCACTGACTTTATGAAGTTAATATATTACTATTGTAAGTAATTTTATCCACCATTAAGTGCAATAATTTTACCTTGAGTGATGAGGCACCTTACGGTCACTTGACTATTGTCGAATCACAATTGAGTGATTCGACAATGGTCAAGTGACCGAAAGGTGCCTCATCACTCAAGGTAAAATTATTGCACTTAATGGTGGATAAAATTACTTACAATAGTAATATATTAACTTCATAAAGTCAGTGCAACGGAAAAACAATGGATAACGTTAAATATATATATATATATATATATATATATATATATATATATCGCAATATGTATTCTTGTGTATTAATAAAGAATTAAGTCAAAATACAAATACAAGAATTATAATTGAATTTACAATTCAAAGCTTTTCGTTGGCCAACAGTACCAACATCATCAGGAATATTAAACAAAATTAACATATGTGCAAATTAGATCAAATAAATAGCTATGCCAAATCAATTACAATGTTGTTAAACTTTTATTTTGCTGCCCAAACATTACAAACACTGAATATAGTATCAAATTTAGATTTTACTTGTATTTGTTTATTTATCAACTCATTATTAGTATTATATTTATGTATTTCTAAAGCTTCCTAAATATTCATTTTCAGCCCTATGTTAATTTCTCTTACAAGTATCATTCCTATATTAGGAAATATGTGATTAATATTAATACAATGATTAGCAAAATTTGATTTATAAATTTCTGGCTTTTTATATGCATTAAAATGCTCTTTATATCTATCTTTAAGTTTTGTCTTAGTTTGCCCTATATAAACCTTATTACAACAGTTACATTTTAATTTATATACACAGTTTTTTTTCATTCATATTAATAACATGAATAATAATAATATTTTTTATGGTTTTTAGTTATTCCTTTTATGTTGTAGCCTGTGTATGTGAATGTAGCCGATTTTGTTGTTGTTTGTGGTTCGATTTTAGGTTGTTTTAATTTATTTTATATTTTAAATTCTAATTTATCTATAGTTTTTTTATTGTATCCATTATTTTGGGTTATTTGATATATTATTTGCTTTTCTTTGGTTTTGTCTTCATTATTTAGAGGCAGTTTTAGCATTCTGCATAAGAGTGAGTTGTAAGCGCAATTTTATGTTGTGGGGGATGGTTGGAGTGGTTTGGTATTGTATTAATGGTTTGTGTGGGTTTCCTATAAATTGAGTATTCAATGTTACTTGTATTTCTGGTTATTGTTAGGTCTAGATAGTTTATTTTATTGTTTACTTCTTCCTCCATGGTGAATTTTATGTTAGGGTGCAAGTTATTGATTTCATTTAGGATGATATTATTATTTATTGCTTTATTTTATGAAATGTATAATCCATCAACATATCGTATCCAATGTCCGTTGGGGTCGTGTGTTTTTATGGTTTGCGTGATTAATTCGTCAAGTTTTTGGAGGTAAATGTCTGATATTATACTTGAAAGTGGTGATCCCATTGCTAAGCCATCTGTTTGTTTATATATCTTATTATTAAATATGAAATAGTTTTGGTTTAGTGTGGTCTTTAGGCATTTTGTGATTTGGTTTGTGTATTTGGGGTAGGTTTTAAGGTCAGTTAATTTGTTTTTTATTATTTGGATGGTTTTGTTTATTGGTATGTTAGAGTACATGTTTGTGATAACAAATGATAGGTGTATTTATTTTCCAATGTAAGTTCGTGTTTTAGGTTTTGGCTATTATTTGTGATATTTTATAGGCAGATGCATTTTTAAACTTTATTAGGGGTCTTATGGGATTGTTGATTTTGGGATCAAGTGATTACAACTTTGGCTACAATATCTAAAAACTGAACTTCCACATTAGACCAATGTCCTACCAGTAAGACGCAACAGTTTTCGCAAGAGACTGGTAAGATACATGGGCTGTTTCTAGTGGACCGATGTCCTACTGGTATGAAGTAGTAATTATTAGAAATATTGTTGTAGTACTCATAGTAGGTCAGATTTCATACCTTTGTTCTTGTATATCGGTCTCTAGGAATGTGTCCACCCATGGGACATGTAGGCTCTGTGTGGGAATTTTATTTTTTCCCTTCCAGAGAATTTCAAGTTGGCCAACATATTGTTTACATTTTGTGCATTCAGGCTCAGTTACTGCTGTGGTTTCACTCTGTTTTATTAGTTAGTCTTCATTGTGTGGTTTAGTATTTGTGGTTTCGATTTCTGAGTATTTTCAAGTGATGGAGCCTCGTAATAAAAAAAACTCACAGCACCTGTTCTTTTATCTTTTAGACGCTGCTTTATGGAACAGTGCCTACATTATTCTAAAAACTTATGAACTGCTAGGGAATATTTAACTTTCAGAGATATAATAATTGCAGAGTACTTTCAGGTAGAGCCTGTAAGGAGTACATGCATTCACCCAAGGAGAGATGAAGACCACAAGTTGATAAGAGTGAACCCAAGAGTAAAATGTCAACAATGCTTCGACTAAACAAAAAAGGGGGGGAAACACATTTTACATTTGTGAGAGTTGCAAGGATAAAAAAGAAAAAGCAGTAGCATTCTACCCAGTACCTTGTTTTGAAGATTGGGACAAAGAGTAACTAGCTTATACTATCGAACTATCATGATGCTGATGAAAAATTTAACTATTCAATATTCTTAGCATAGCTACTTTTTGTTACTTACCCTATATATTGCAAAATAAGTCAAGATTTAGAAAAGAATACTGATTAAATATTATTATTAGGTTTTCCCACCTTTTTTTATGAGTATTCCATACCTGGGAGGTTAGGTCTGTGGTGTTTAATTTATAACGTATACCCTATTTAAAATTTGCTACAGACCAATGTCCCACATATGGGATGCAAAAGAATGTCATAAACATTTAAAATAAAGTGGTATTGTGTTTCACATACTTTTTATTAGTTATATTAGTAAGTTTCTAGTGAAAAAATGACTAAAAAAATTTTGGTTTAGGGGTAACTGTTAGGCAAAAGTACAGTAATACAGATCAGTCCATTGGAAAGTATTGCAGCGTCCCACAGGTGGGACGTTGATAGCCAACATGTTAATTACCTGCCAACTAGAGCCACAATCACAACTATATGCTATTGAGAGATGTTGGGACAACTCAGAAAAATGATACAAAACAAAAAGAAGGAAGAGTTGTGAAAATTTTTTTTGTTCAAAGATGCTTGCCTACATGCTGTTCATTGTATTAAAAATGCGATGGAATGTTTTTAGGCATCGGCCTTAGCCCTCTGACCTTCCTCAGAGTGACCTGCTCTTGCTTCCATTGCAAAATCAATAATAAATTTTTTACTATAATCACCAAGAATAATAAGATGTAAGTAATTCACAAAACATGAAAAAATAAATATATTACAGTAATAAAAATAGCTTTCATAAAGAAAATTAAACTCCCTAATAATCTATCATTGAAGTTGCTTGATGTAATCGTCTTGAATTCACTGATTAAACTATATTTAAAAAATACCTTACTAAGTGAATACGTAATGGCTTACTTGCTGACGCATTTCAAAACATTATTCCTTTAACGAACATAGAGGGTTAGCTTCATAAAAGGAACGAATGTTCTGAAACCCACAAGCAAGTAAGCTGTTACGTATCCCCTTAGTTAAGTACTTTTTAAATATATTCTATCATTACTGACATTTTTTTCTTTTTGGAAAAACATTTATTCTTTTCATTCTCAACTTCTCAAGTGTTTGCTCTAGTTTTTAATAAAAGTATTTTAATATAAGTTAATCTGTTTGATATGTTTTATCTTAGTATTCAAATGGTAAATAAAGATTGATAAATGGTAGGGATGGGCCCATTCCTAAAATTTTCGATTCCGATTCCGATTCTAAAATTTTCCTTTCGATTCTCGATTTTTTAGTCGATTCTCGATTCTTTCAAGTTATATTAGCTTACACGCTAAGTTCTCTAATCTTTAATTTAGTTAACATCTTGGTCATATGGCAAAACCTTTTAAAAGTTCTGTTTTAATGTAATAGGCTACACAAAACCTTCAACAATGAGAGTGATATCTGTCTATAATATAATATATTAAGGTTAAGTTTCGGAGGAATAATACAGTGTATCTGTTATCCGTCTATTCGCTCAACTGTCATGGCTACGGTTTCGACAGTGACGGTTAATCGAGTTTTTACTGTACTTTTTTGTGTTTTGTTCTGACATTTAGTGAGAGAGAGAGAGAGAGAGAGAGAGAGACGAGCGATATCAAACGATCAGAAATGGTTACGATCTTGATTGCTGTTGCTTCATAAATAATAATATTTTCGTTTACTTTAATCATTTAATTCATTCAAATCAACTAATACATAAATAAGGCATAGTTGGTAATTAATTATTTTTCCACACAAATATAATAAATTTTGGTAATAAATTTTGTTTGGTAATAAATTACTCCACACGCATATTTTAATAGTTAACAAAATAGGAATCGGAATTGACACTTTTATGATGAAGAATCGAGTATCGACGATTCCTCGATACCACCTAGAATCGACGATTCCTGGAATCGAGAATCGGAATCGGCCCATCCCTAATAAATTGGAATAATGGCATCCAAAGGATTTAAAAAATGTTTTACAACTAATAAAGTAACATAACAATTAAACTTTGAACTTACTTTTGAGGGTTTTTTGCTTTAGAGTTAACATTAAGAGGTGGGACACTAGATACACTAATAAATTTTCCTTTTTCTCGAGGTAATTGTTTTTGTTGTAGCCATTGTTGCTGTTGCTGGTGTTGTTGCTGTTGCTGGTGTTGTTGCTGTTGCTGCTGTTGTTGCTGTGTATTAACCTAAACATAATACATACATAAATTAATTAGTTCACCAATTCTTGTAAATACACGGTATTACATTAAACAAACAAATAATTTCATTTTCAACCTGTATACAATATAATACAAACACTTAATAATAGCAATCTTATATTAAATGATAGCCTACGTATGTCACTGCTTTCAAAAACTGAAAATTGGTATATAGGTGATTTCAGGGCCTAAGATCCGATTGTGCAAGGTCTCATGATCCCAGGAAAATCACATGGATTACACATATTTGTATGTCTAACTTTCAAAATGACGGCTCTGACTTTACAGAAAAGTGGGAATAGCACTATCAATAATAATTAATATACAAGAGGGGGCTCTAAAAAAACTGCAATTTGATTGTTGTTCTTTAATATTTAATTTTGGGCCATACTACTTTTATCTCCTTCAAAGTATTCTCCATGAGACAAGATGCACATATCTGAACACTTATTCCACTTCTGGAAACACCTCTAGAACTCTTCTACCATAATGCCTTTCTGTGGTTTCCTTTGTTTACTACTTCTATGATAGCAAAACGTTTCCCTCTGAGCTCTCGTTTCATTTGGGGAAACAAAAAGAAGTTGCAAAGAGAAGATCCGGTGAATGACCGGGGTGAGGAACTAAGGGCAGGCTATTTTTAGCCAATAATCGTCATACTGTAATGGCAGTGTGGGCATTCCTGTTATCATGGTGAAGTGTTCACAGCTCCACAAATCAAAGGGCTTGTGTCACGCTGCATTACATCGTCGTCTCAGAAAACCCAAATATAGTTCTTGATTTACGGTTTGGCCTTGATCTATAAACTCAGAATAAACATCCCCATTAACGTTAAAAAAAACATATCAGCAATGTTTTCACATTTGATCTTACTTTCCTTGCTTTTATGAGTTGTGGAGGATGATTGCGATTTCCATATGCTTGATCACTGTTTAGTTTCTGGGTCATACCAACAACACCAACTTTCACCATAAGTTATTATTACAGAGAAAGAATTTTGATTATTTTTAACTGGTTTTTCAACTTCCTGCATACCTCCACTCAATTTTGCTTTTGTTCAGCAGAGAGGGCACGAGGAATGAACTTTACCATAAACCCAATGCATTCGTAATTCTTCAGTGAGAATTATTTGACACTAACTCCATAAAATGTTAGTTAAGGCAACAAGCTCGTTAATTGTACTTGACCAGTCGAGCACAATTAACTCACAAACTTTTGCAACATTTTTGTTGGTTTTTAAAGTTGAAGGGCATACAGGTCTAGAGAAGTCTGCAATCTACATATTGCCATTTTAAAACGTGAAAACCAATCATATACTTATGTTTTGCTCATAGCGTCTTACTTATAAGCTGGTTTCAAAAAAAAAAAAGTTTTATCTAAAAGAAAACAAAACTTCACTCATGAACATTGTTCTTGAAAATCACTCATCTTAAAAACTGACAAATTAACTATTAGCGCCTTCATATAAAAGCTTGTAAAACCAAACACAATTTTTCAAGGTGATAGCTACTGGCAGACTGACTAACTGAGGTTACATCTACTCCCTGGTATTGGCAGAAGTCGCTACTGTGACTAGTGAGCTCACTGCTACACAATTCCAGTTATTTTTGTGTCCCCTCTCGTATTATAATTAATGAACCCTATTTTAATATCAGGGTGAAAAAATCCACATTTACTTGAAGACAAGTATGCTATTAATATTATATTGTACAAGTATTAAAAATCAAGTAAATATTAAGTGCTATAACAGGATCAACTAATGCTAAACAACTTGCTAGAATGCTAACCAACTTGCTAACCAATTGCTAAACAACTTGATATTTTGTAATGGATGAAGCACCACTAAGTACGGATTGAACGACATGGGCTAATTTTTTCATACAACTAATAATCCTAATCTACCTTTTGGAGGAATTAGATGAAAGTGGATTCCTCAACCACAAGCAAATAGAAATGAATTAGTAGACCTTACAATCAAAATATTAAATTTTGGAATGACTCCCAGGTTTTACGCATTTATCAGAAAATATGGGTGTGGACTTAATATAAAGAATCATCACATTCAATGATGAATTACCAGTAAAGTCGATGGGCAAAATCGAAATACCAGAAAATATTCTTTTAAATAAAAATCTTATTGATGAGGCATTTGGTGATTACTTAGAAAGTGTCTTTATATGGAGACTTGAAGAGGCATACGAGGTATAGAACTTCTATGATCCTGTTAAAGACCGACCAGAAAGTCCTCTTCAATTCACTTTCAACTTAAATTCTACTGAAATGGCTGAATAACCACCATTTGCATTAAAACCTTTAAGAAATATCATCGCTGTGCTATTGAGATTAACATCTGATTCATTAAAACTCTCTATTCAATCACTTACCTGTTGTTTTTTCACTTGTGTGTTAACACATTTTACACTGCAATTTATCGTCTGCTGACCCTCAACTTCTTCTTCTTTTTGAGTTAACGATTTAGATATGGAAAGTGATTCTGTCACCGTGTTGCTTACTACAACAGAAAAAAGTTAACTATTTGAAATATATTTTCATGTAACAAGTAATATAAAAATGTTATTTTAAACGTAAATTCCTACTGAGGTCAAGAAAGAAACGTATCATTGTTTACTTATTTCAGGATTGTTTGTTTATTTGATTCATTTTTAACCTTACAGCACTATTTGTGATATTTTGTGGTAACCATGGCAACAGTTTAAGGTTGTACAATGGAGGTTTCGACCAACAGATGGAGCAAAAATATTCATATACGTCTTGGAGAACTTCATTTCTTGGTATTGGAAAGTTGGTTCAGTGCCAAAGCTCCCTAGACTATGAACATGAAGATACATAGTTCGAATTCGGATAGATGCCCAAATTTTTATAATCTAATTACTTAATAAATAATTGAAAAAAACTTTATTATCATTAATTGTCATCCATTATAAGTTTTAAAAAATCTGTTTGAATTTGAATGGATGAATAACGACTGAAAATTTGTACAAGATATATATCAGGAGAGCGTAAGCTAATAGGAGAAATTAAAAAAATAACAACACATGTAAAAGAACTACTTTGCTTTTTGAAAAGTATAAATTCATAAAAAAAGTAATTGTTTTAAATGTTCAATAGTTTCATTTCATTAAATAAATTTTTTTAAATATTTTTTATTTTATTTATGGTCAACAGAATTTAGAGGAGCTCATTATCCCTTAAACTCCACTGATTTTTAACTGATTACTTAGGCAGGGGGCATGTACAGCTTTACTGTATACCTGAATATTGTTTTTTTTTATAGCAGAATAAAATAAAGGTGGTGGGAACTTGCATGCAAAACAGAAAGGAGTTACCAAAAACAGTTGTTGCGGAAAAATTTTAAAAAGATGAAACATTTTCCATGAGAAAAAATCAACTTTTATGTATGAAGTGAAAGCACAAGAGGGGTGTGTTTGCATTATAAACAGTCCATAAAATGATCACTTACAAAGTGTCAGTTCATTCTCGAGAAAGACCTATTTTGAATGCAAAGTGTGGTTTTTATTCTTTGAAAGTATATTTAACTCCCACCCAATATAATAGGTTAGGTTGTGTAAATATACAGGCCTATAATTTATTTCAAAATGCATTTTTCTTTCTCTTTAAAATGATATGAACCACTAGTATTTATTTTAATTCCAATGTAAGATATTTGTAGTGAAGTGCAGTGATGTACATTGTTATTTTATTTTATTTTTTACTTTTTTATACATTTATCAAAGGATCATAATCCCATCTGTACAGAGTCGCACCCAAAAGTGGTAGGACTGATTTCCTCTGGTGCGAATGGAGCGGTGGAGGGGGGCTCTTAGCAACAGACCGACACCAACCTCATTCGCCTGCGGGCTGTCGTTGAGTCAGGACACAGTTTTTATCGAAGCAAGTTTTTTGTCCGCGTCGAAAAACAAAATGAATCCGAATTTAGAGCAACAAGTTGTTTAAAGAGAGTAGGGAGCTCGTTGAAGACGGCCATCGCTCGGGACGGCCGTCGACGGCAAGAACCGACACGAATGTGGACAGAGTTGAGGACACTGCTGAACACAGACCGACGCTTAACCAGTGAAGAAATTGCAGACCAGTTGGGTCTGTCTGCATCCAACGTCCAACGCATTATTTCACAGGATTTGGCCATACGCAAGGTGTGCGCCAAGATGGTGCCGAAAATTCTTAGTGTTGACCAACAGGCAACGCGTGTGCACATTTCCGAAGAAGTGTTAGCCAATTTGCACCGAGATGAAAATTGTTTGGACAATGTGATAACTGGTGATGAAACTTGGGTTTTTCAATATTACCCCGAAACGATGGCACACTTCTGCGTCCCCATGTCCAAAAAAAAGGCTCGCATGAGCAAATCAAAAATCAAAACGATGTTGATTGTATTTTTCGACCGTCATGGAGTGGTTCACAAGGAATTTGTCCCACCAGGGGAGACTGTGAATGCGAATTTTTATGTGCAGGTGCTCACCCGCCTCCGAGAACGCGTGAAAAGAGTCCGACCGGCCATCGCAAACTGCTGGGTGCTTCATCATGACAACACGCCGTGCCATGGTGCGCTCATCATCAGGCAGCTCCTGGCCAAATACAGCGTTGCCACGTTGCCGCACCCACCACCCCATTCTCCCGATTTGGCACTACCGGACTTTTTCTTCTTCCCTTTGATGAAAAGACAGCTCAAGGGACGACACTTTGACTCGATAAAGGCCGTTCAAGAGGCTTCGACGACGGCCATCAACAGCATCCCAAAAGAAAATTTCCAGTCGGCGTACAGGGAATGGGAGCAACGTTATACTAAGTGTATATCTGCTCAAGGAGCATACTTTGAAGATTATTAAGTCGATGCAAGTATATTGTCAATAAAATTCTTGTAAAAAAATAAATCCTACCACTTTTGGGTGCGACCAGATCTATAAGTAATCAATTCATATGTACGTATTTCTTAAAAGCCTGTTTCATTCTCTTTACAAAAATTTATAATATGTTGTAAATATGGTATTTTATTATTAGCGAGGAATATTTTATATTTTACCCAAAAACCTCCAGGCAGATATAGACAGGGGTATATGAGGGAACTAGGCTTACAAGTGTTAATAATGGTCTCATAAAAGTTAATAAATTCTATTCAAATTGAAAACTTCTTCAGCATAAAACTTAGGACTACCGTGGTATTTCTAAGATAAAAATTATAATCAATATAATGTATCTAACAATAATAAATAAATATTTCTAAAATGTATAAATGAGTTTATAAAACATCTTATACTAGTATAAAAATAATCTAACCTGTTTGAGCAGTATGCACAGGTTGGTTCTCTGATTGAAGAACTGGCCCATTGCTGTTTCTCGAAACCAACATTTGTGGCTGAATAAAAACCCCATTTTGTTCTAGACGAAACCTGAGAATAAATTCATTATTTTTTTTAGCGAAACAACTATTACAGAAACAACTATAATATCAGCTTAAACACAACTACTAAGCAAATGTCCTCTTCTTTAATTTTATCAATCTTCGTCAGCTAATATATAAATGGATAAAGTATGTTTATATTTGATATTTTTGCCAGTACAGTGACCGTCATAGTGTAACTTAAATATTTATACTACAAGGCGTCGATCATGTTGTCGAGCTTATTATCCAATCCCCGTTCAAGGCCAATCTTCAGAATAAATGTAAAATGTTAAAATTTTTATTTTATTTTTTCAATATAATATAACATATTTTCACAATATTATAGATACACAATTTAAATTTTCAGCATAACTGTATTTGTGTTTGAAAATATTTTTTCTCAAATAATTAGAATATAAATATAATCTGAACATTATTCTTACTTATAGTTGTATTGTTTCATTATAAGTATGTTTTAAATTGAGCTGATTTGCAAATTTTATATGATCTCATGAATTGGAGGAAGAAGTTTTAAATTAAAGTTTTTAGTATCTAATTTTCAAATTGTTTAATTTTATTAAGGTGAATTTTTTTAAGGATCAAATCAAATATAACACTATTCTAAAACGTAATGTAGTTCTACAAAGAAGTGTAAATAAAAATTATTTCTTCCTAATATTTCCTTGTAATTCTGAACTTTTAGTTTCCTAATAATTATAGTCTTGTAAATAAAAATTAAAAACTTTTCTGAAAGCCAAGTTCCAGGAACACACATATAGGCCATGTCAAAAACCTCATATGGTTAAATATATCGTGAATGTGCCAGACAGCCATCTGTGGCAATCTAAAGTTACGTCTACATTATCAGTCACAGGTGACCGCCATGGCAGTATAATACTAATGAAATGAAACAGATGTCAACCTTATAAAAAAGTGTCTCTGTCTTAAGAATATGATTGTTCAATATGCACCATATTACGGTAAACTCTCTATAATCTGGCATCTACATTAAACCAGCATTTTTGTCAAGGACGGAAGATGTAATCATAATCAATATATACAAATAACTTGTATAGTTTTTACTGCAAGCCACCTGGTTCTAGTTGTGTAACTTGTGATATACAAACAATTTTGAGCCTTATGTTATTGTAGTAGTTATGTATAGTGACTGCTACTTAATTGCAAGTGAACAATGCCATTGTTGTACAAAAAAAAACTTATTTAACCTTTTGTTTTTACCATTAAAGATAAGGTTTACAACCTTTTGTTGTAAAATACAGACCAGTGCATTCATTCTCGTTTTATCATTTCAAGTAGAGTACAGGACTATTTCCAATGTAATCTTTATTTTTGGGCAATATACATAAATGTTGTACAATTTACGTTGTGTTTTTAACTTATTAAGTCTTTTGCTGAAACAAATCTACAGCAAATGCATAGATACTAATTTTCATGGAATTCTGGGATAGTGAGTGCACATTACCTTAGCAATTTAGCATTCCCTCAAACATCTTTATTAAAAGTGTTTTATGCTATCTAGAAATAAGAACAATATGTTAACAATCCATTAATCTTAGTTCAATGCATGGAGGGAATATAATGGATGTATGGATACGGGATTAATAAATACAGTGGAACCCCTCAGATCCCATCTAATTGGTGCTATAACCTGTTCGGATTTGGAAGAAAAGTTTGGATTTGCCAAAAAAGTTCGGATTTGTGGTATATTTTGCATTTGACAGAAGTGTGTGTTTTTTATTAATGAACTCTACTAGAGCATTTATTACATATTTCTGTATCAAAAGTTGAACAGTTTTGCAGTACTACAAGTGAAAAGTCTTTGGAACAACGCCATCATGCGAAAGTTTCTGTGAATGAAAAAATTGACGAGACTGTATTTTTATGGTTTACACAGGAGAGGCAGAAAGAAGTTCCTATTAGTGGCCCATTAATACAAGAAAAGGCATTACAGTTAAACAAATTAATGAACTGTGATTTGGAATTTACTGCAAGCAATGGATGGTTTGATAGATGAAAGAGAAGACACGGCATTAGACAACTAACGATAAGTGGGGAGAAGTTATCAGCTGATAATCTTGCTGCAAACGAATATTTAGCCTTGCTAATTAAGAACAAAAGTCTTGCTTCTAAAGAGGGATCTTCTGCGCCATGCTTTAAAACGAGCAAACCGTGCCTCACAGTTACCGTGCAGTAACAAATAAGCTACCATTAATGGCAGTTGGAAAATTCATGAAGCCACGAGACCTTGAAAATATGAACTTGAATGCTCTCTTAGTTCATTATAGAAATCAGTGTAAGGTGCGGATGACTGGTAATATTTTCAAGGAGTGGTTCAAAAATAAATTTGTTCCTTTAGTAACAAAATTTAATGAAAAAAATGGACTGCCACCAAAGCTATACTTTTGATAGACAATGCTCCTTCACATCCTTCAGACATGCAGTTGGTATGTAAAAACATAAAAGCAATTTTCCTCCCACCTAACGTGACATCGTTGCTTCAGCCTATGGATCAAGGTGAGGTGCAGAAAAGAGCTCCCAATATTAATTGAAGAAGATTGTTCTCTTTCTATTCCAGAAAAACTTTAAACGATTACAATAAAGGATGTAATTTACTGGGTAGATGAATCCTGGAATAATACCAGTAATACTTTACTGTAGAAATCTTGGAGGAAGCTCTGGGCTAGCCTCAAATTTGTGGAAACACCATTTAGAACACGGGATGATAAAATTGAACTTCTTCAGCACATTAAAAGAGTACCAGGATGTGAAGATGCTGAAGAAAGTTGCCTGGAAGAGTGGACAGCACTAGATAACAATGAAGACTATACCAAGCATGACATGGTCCAGGACCAACACGATGACAGTGTAGCAAATAGCGATAGCAAAGAAAAAGATGCATCTACGAGTGCTGTTACTCGTACCGACGCTACCGCTGCTCTCGACGTTGCGTTACGTAGTGCAAGATGCAGCTCCAACACCCAATGATGTTATGCTAACGCGACGGTGGCACATCATCGCATCTCCGGGAAGGCTTACGTCTCTTTGCCAGATAAAGATTAGTAGTTTTAAATGAAAAATATAGTTAAGTGTTTGTGTCTTTTCTTTTAAAGTGAAATATATAATTCTATGTTAATGATGTGATACAGTAGTTCAGTATACGTCTTCGTATTATATCATATTTTTACAGTGCTAATATATTACACATCTCAGTCCTGTTTTACGTAAGTAGCAAACTTTCAGTACATACTTCATTAAATTTTAGATCAAATCATGTTCCGATTTCATGGGGGTTCGGATTTCTGGGGTTTGGATTTAAGGGGTTCTACTGTAAAAACAGAAATATATTATCCCAATGTTTTATTTTTTTTTTTAAATCCAGCAACAAGTTTTATTTAAAAATTACATCTCAACTCACCATACTACTAGTATTACTTTAAAATTTTGAATATAATATAGATTAGATTTTCATAAAAATTACACTCTTTAAAACAACAGATACTTACTGTTGAGGTATATGTGTTGTTTGTATAGGTAAGCTTAAATGGACTGTCTTTGGTACAACTGTTGTTTGTTGTGGGTGTGACTGATAGAACACAGGCACAGTCTTTACTTGTTTTGACTTTATGTATAGAATATTCTGTCCTTCATCATCTTCATCATCATTATCATCATTTTCTAATTCTTCCTCTCTTTCTTCATCATCAGCTTTCGCCCTTGATTTTTTAAACGTTTGCACTTTTGAAACTTTTGAAACTTTTGAAGTTTTTGCAGTATCTTTTGGATTTTTCTCTAATGGTTGAAGACTAATATCTGGATAACTGTTGCGAATGATCTCTGCAGTTATGTCAGTTTTAGGCACAGATGTTTTTTGATGGAACATTTCTTTGTCCATATTTTAAATTTTTACCATGAACTAGCCATTACTGGCTCATAATGCACTGGGCAACTATAAGCTGCACAACACGTTATAAGTAATTATGCCTAAACAAAACAAAATGAACAAGATTAACAAAGAGATTTTAACTTTTAAATTATAGTTTTTCAGTAATTATATTTTTAGCACATATGCACTACTTCAGCTTATAATTCTTCTAGTGAAAAATGTATATGTTTATTTAGTTGCAATATAGAATTAAAACCTTATATAACAAATACATTGAGCAAAGCAGTAACATTATTTCAAACTAAACTCTACATATAAAATTTATTCTATCATACTCAATTTTCAAAAAAATATTCAGAAAGTATACTAGAGTCTCGATAATTCAAGGTAGATGAACAAGACCCCCTCAGATTACCAAAAACTCAGATTACACGAAAATATGTTTCTGTGATTTAAAAAAAAAATAGAGGAGTGTTAATGAACCCTAATACTATAATTTACAATGAACTGATATAAGTTTATAGAACCTAACATGAACATTTCTTGGAAGTCCGACTCATTTCCTTTGCATCCCGTATTGATATAAACCTATCTTGAAAGCCCAACTCATTTCCTTTGGGTACCTAAAGCTATAAACATATCTCGTAATCCCAATTCAACATTCTCTTTCAAATAAAAATTGGCTCGAATTTAACGGAAGCTCAAAATACCAAGACTTGCAATTTCGAGACTCTACTGTATTAAACAGAAACCACATTTGACATCCAAATAGAATAACTTGTCACAAAACTACTATTAATAATAAGCTATACTAAATAAACTTAAATAACTATACTAATAAGCTATTTAGTAAACTCGTGATTTTGAGTTTATGCTAAATTAGTTAGCACAGCCGTTTCACGAAATTATAACTGCAGCCGACTCTTAATTATCCGCCTTTCACTTACACAACATTCTGTGATATCAGTCATGCCATGTAAAAATATTAATAAGAAAATGCATTGCAAAACCAATTTTTTGACACAGTTGTGTCGTACTACAATCCTACAGCTTCTGCAACAGATTAATGCCATTCAGCTCTAGTCTGTGAGTTATATACAATTCATCTCATCTCATCTCAGTGCAGTGAGAATTTCTCTATATTTGCTGTGATCCTAATCTGAGTAGTTGTGTACTGTGTTTGTTATTTTTTTTAATGCCTTACATTTTGCCTAATATAGTTCTTAATTATAAACGTCTTACATTATTATGGCAGTTTTGCCTAATATAGTTCTTAATTATAAACGCCTTACATCATTATGGCAGTAAAAAAAATGTCATCTATGCAAAAAACAACAACCAAATGTTTGCTTAACCCTTTTAATCCCAACGTCTGAATTTTCAGACGTGTTCAAAAACCACGTCCGATCCCGTCTGTATTTTTTTAAAATATAATATAAAATAATTCTTGTATATATTAGAGTATTTGTAATGAACTCATATACAAAGTTTGATTTAGCAACTCTGTTTAAGTTCAAACTTGATAAATGTATCTGCTCAGCGCCATGTACCAAGTCAGCTACAATTTTTGTGAGTAATGAGTGAGTGGTCTGACTGTTACTCACAATTCTGTTATGCAGTTGATCCTTTTGTTTGAAAGTTTAGTGTTTACATTGTTTACAACAAGTTTATTATTGTTTGTAGTGGTTTATGTTAGTGTATATAATTTAAAAACATTTGATTAAAGCTAAAACATAATTATTTGTGTTTATTTTGTAATTTTACAAGTGACAATTACTTTTATTTGTATACATTTTCATGTGTTTTTCACAATGTTGTGATGTGAACTAAATGTTCACTTTTTAGTTATAAACCTATATCTCTGTTGTTTGTGGATATGACTAAGTGAAAATTTGGAACGAACTCATTTTTATGAGTACATAAAAAAAGATGCTTTTATTTAGGAACTGATTTTTAACTTTATATACACTATATAAAATGGAAACAAAATTTTGGAAAGATGTTTTTTAGTAAACAATATTTTCCTCATATTTTTTTTGCATGTTTATTATAATTCTAGGTAAGTGTAAGTTATAGTAGAGTCTTAGAGAAGTAAATTAAAAAAAGAATCATGAAAATCCATTTATAAATAAAAATTGTGTAAGTTTTGTCAAAACACTACATTTTCAATAGATCATGGATGGGACGGGAGCAGATAACCACGTAGAACGTCCCAGGATCAAGGGTTAAAGAGAGACAATGCAGGTGTTAGATGACTATGGCATCCGGTATTAGTAGGTAAGGAAAAGAAATAATTAAAAGTAGAAAAATTGGGTGCTTAAAGAATCACAGAAGTGTATTTGAAGATAGAAAAATAGAACACATGTGAATATGAACCAGTGAAAGTCTATAAATTTGATTTACCTATTACAAAAAAGGTGTATTTAATTTTAGTCTATCTTGCTGAAAAAGTACTGGACTTTAGAAATAGGATTAATACAAGTGAAACAGATTTCACAGTAAGAGTGGGGGTGACTCAACCAGTAAAAGAAGCATTATAGAATGTGCTAGTTAAATGTTTTTGATGAGAAACTGTTATCAAATTAGGATATGATATTTAAATATTTTCAACCTTTGATTGAAAAGAAAGTTATATATGAAAAAATTATGTAGTAGGATGACAACTGGATTTTGAGTTGTTGCCTAGAAAGGTTTTGTGGGGGAAAAAAATAAGCATCAGTCCCAAACTACAAATATAGTAAAAACAGTTATTACAGAAAAATAATTAAAAGATAATGATTTTCTTACAATAAACAGGCTTGTTGCTTAGACATCATATTCATTTATTTGCAGAAGAGCTTCTAGATATTAAGACTATGAACGCTCAGCGCCCAGCATGACTGCAATTTGTCAATCTGTAGATCAAGATGTTAGAAACTTATCAAAATTGTCAGAAGTTGATGATAGGCAAGTTATTGCGACAGAAAAATTTTAACACATTAATGTAAAGGATGTCGCTTATTTTATTGCGAGAGTTTGGGCCGATATTAGGTCTACATTGTCTACAATACCTAGATTGTGTAAGAAACTGTAAGGCTAAAATGTAACTATATAAGAAAAAGGCATTAGTGAAAATTAAGAGCATTTTAAATTTAGTTTAACTTATCCCTAGATGCGAGTGAGGATGGATTTCTGGAAGGAGTAAAAATCAAATGATGGAAAACATTAACTTCCAAACACAAACGAAGAAACGTTACTATAGTCAACAGTGGTGGCAACAATATTGATAAAGAGGTATCAATTATCAATCCTCACAAAATATCATTTGAAGTTGAAGTAAAGGTCCTAAAGGGTTATTGCCAATATGAATTCTCATAATGATGCCCTAAAGCTAGCAGACATGGCAGAAAAAAAACACAATCAATGGCAAAACAGCAGAATATAAAGTTTGTACATCTCAGTATATCTCTTATAGAAATACCTATTGGATTTTCTACAAATTCATAACTGTGAAAACCAAGGTTATAGATTTTTTTAGGTTGAAAATCATAGTTCAAGATAAAAAAATTAAATTTAATTTACCTGTAGAATATTTTTGGTATTTATTGTTGGCAGACTAAATAACAAATGATTCTCAAGCCCAAATGTTAGTGAAAAAAAATGTTACATGGCCATGCAACCAAACAACAAAAAGTGTATACATCATCATTAGTGTAATAGTTTACCACCTCCAACTACATCACCTTTTTTGTGATCGCATATGTTACTTAAAAATACATTCTTCATGAAGGAAAAATTATTTAAAACCTCAAAATCTATAAATAGTCCTTAAAAGTTTTGTTAAATACAAGAACATAGACATAACCTCCCTTCACAAACACAAGCTCCTTCTGTATAAATAATTGTTGAAAAATTAACATACTATCTTATCACATTATTACAAAGCTAATGTACTGTAGTACATAAAGTTACACAATATGTAGTTAAGATAGATTTTTTTCAATAAATTACCTCAGGTAGCACTGAGATAATGGTTTTTGGTAACAGGCTGATCAATTTTGCACCAAAAAAATTAATTATACTTTTGCTAATTTATAAATTGTAATAAAAAGTAGTTGTAAAAATTAAAGAGAATTTTTATGACGTTTATAGATATATTCCTTTTGTTAAGTCTACTGTATAAATTTCCCATAATCATTTCTTTTACAATTAAAAATTACTGTTAGCCATTCAAGGACCAATTAGTCATTTCATATGAAAAATTCTATTGTATGTGTGTTTTCAAATGCATTTTATCTCATTATAAAGTGTTACTACTTAGTGGTTGTATCTAGCCACTATGTAGGGACTATTTATTTCAAAATTTTCAAACGTGTCACATTTTTTAAAATCTAAAATTTGTTTTTTAATTGGATCGCTTTTTGTTAAAAGAGAGAGTCAACTTTTTCCAAATTGAGTTTTATTGTATTTTGTATAGAGAATATAACACATTAATTTTGTTTAAAATGGCACCTCTTCACCTTCCCACTGAGGCAAAAAAAAATTTGAATTTTTTGTTTTCATTGAAAGGCCTTAAGTCATTGGCAGGTTTTTGTTGAAAGGCCGTGAGTTAATGGGATTGGCCTAATCAGTTGTTTAACAAAACTCAACATGACGCTGAAGTGTATTTGTTGGTGAGTGAAGAAATGTCTACAATGTATGAGAGGAGAGAACAGTCTGAATATTTTTAATAGGTTTTACATCTCCACAAAAAATGAACAAGATCTTTAATTCCAAATGTCCAAAATCTGCTTCTTTCAAGTATTTTGTTGTTGTGGAAACATATGGAAGAGGTATGTTTTAATAGATTTTTATCAATATTTAGTCTAAGTGAAAAATGAATGAGACAAATCTGACAACTTAAAACTAGTTGGAAGGACAAGAGAAAAACAGATTCATTATTTCTTACCACCAAATGTGAGTCATACAGTAAGCAGACTTATAAATTCATTTTCACTTAAATGTTTCCATTACAGTAGGAAGGAAATGTACTATCTCCCAGCATAGCTCAACATCAAACTCATGTAGGTGTTTTGTAACAAAAATCCCACCTACAAAGTCAGCAAATCTTTCTATTGGAATTTATATAGGGAAAATTTTTAATGTAGGTTTGGACGTCTCAGGGGCTGCACATGGGAGGCATTAAGGAATAGACAAAATTCCCCACACCTAAATCCTGTAGCTAAACGAGTTGCTAAAGCTGAACGCACAGTCATTAAAAAAGTAACAAGTTTTATTCAGCTATAAAATGAGTCATCTGTTACTACTAAACAAAAGAGCCATGTTTTATCACGAAAATAATATCTCTTCCAAAAACGCTAGTACAAGAGTTGCACTACCTAAGACAACTCTCTAAACATTTGGAGGAGCATACTACTTTCTAATTGTACTACATAATATTTAAGGCAGTAAAACTAGTACAGTAAACTCCCGATTATCCGTGGAATAGGGTGGCCCGGCAACGGCGGATAACGAATTCCCCGGATAATCCGCTATGAACAAAAATACGCAAAATTATCGATAATCGATTATTATACCATAAGTTACACAAATAATGACCCTGGTTAATGCAATTCACAAATGATCTTCAGAGAACAAAATAAATACAGAAAATTTTTTTAAAATGTCGATGTATTTGACGGATTATAACATGTACATTTATATGTCTAACTATTTACAATACGTACATAAGTATATGTCAAAAGTAAGTATGTATTTACATATGTAATTTCCTTTAAACATAACACTTTCACTTTTTAACAAAAAAATCTGTCACTTTCGTCTTTTTTTGTGAGCACTGATTTAGCTTTAATGTGCGATCTAAGTTACTTGAGAACCATTTTGTCGCACAGTGTCGGCTTGTGTCACAAAGCCATAAAGATCGATAATGTATATGCCAGACATGGATAATGCATATGTCACGTCCTAGACTATTTATAGCTGAGATTAGTTGACATTTGTTTACAATCTTATACACATTAGGTTTTCGGGCGTCCAATAATTTTGTCATTGTCTCTTATATACAGTAGTCTGCTCGCTCCTTTTATTTAGCTGGCCCGCGTCGGGATGCTTCCCTTTCAATGTAAAAATTAGTACGTACATATTTACATATCTATTCCCTTCATCTTAACTTCTATTAAGCCTTATATGTATTTACGTCGTAATTCACCGTTTGGAAATTTAAACACATGAATCTGATTGGAATAAAAATTAGATATTTGTAAAACAATGGCAGACCCCGGATAATCCGCAAACCGGTTAATCCGCCCACGGATAATCAGGAGTTTACTGTATTTTGTACCACAAAGGAGTAGGAAAAAAGGCACCAATTAGGTTTCTTCATTTTTAAATAAGTATTTTAAAAACATACCTGCAAAATACCTTCAGAATTATGGCTTTTCTGTGATAACTGCAGTGGCCTATATTGTGTTTTGACACAATGGAAGGACTTTTCAGGTCGCCTAACTATTGTCAAATGAAAACCCTGGAAGACTGCTACAGCAAGTGTTACTGTCACCAAAATAAAGCCTAAACTGAACATCCTTGAAACTGTAGCATGTAATATGTCGGTGAGAAAACATAGGTGGTTTTCCCTACAAGATACAAACTGTCCAACCTTAGAACTGTATAAACAAAACAGCCAGAGTTCAGTACTGCGCTTTGATGTTAGCAATGTGATATGGAAAACCTATTTTCTGAATGTTGTATGATTTTTTTGGATGAATGTCATGTACCCCTTAGTGGATTCATAAACAAGCAGACAAAGCATTTTCTTAGGTTTGAATATCCTGACAAATTTATACAGAGGCCACAGAATAGTAGGTGTGTAACTATTTGGTGCACTGTCAGGGAGAGGCATAATTGGTCCATACTTTGTTGAAGACAATAAAAATCCTCTTACTGTAAATCGGGACCCATATAGGGTCATTCTTGGTCGTTTTATAAGAAACCTCAGGTTTCTACTATGCACGAAACTTTCCATTTCGTTCACAATGGTTTCAGGAAGATTGCACAACCAGCCACAACACCTTAGACAACATTGCTCCCTTAGAACAAACTTTTCTTACTCAGCCCACTCCTTAGATCTTACAGCACCTGATGCTTAGGTCTGGTGAATGATGAGGGAGAAGTTCTTCCATGATCACCCACCAACCACCATCGTCCACAGTCAGGAAAAAGTAACCATGTGCTTGTCTAACAAGGATGAACGCCTTTTCACCAAAATGATGGAAAACCTTCAAGAATGTTACTAGTGTTGCCTCATATTAAACGGTCATATATAATATGTTTATACCCGAGTCTAACCAATTTAACTTCCTTTTACTTGTAGGTGTTTGTAAAACTATGTAAATTATATAAAATGAAACAAAAAAAATTTACAACTGTTTCAGTGCTCTTTATGGTGCGTTTGGTAAGAGACTGATAATGTTAGGTTAAGAAAGTTTTTTTGGTTCCATGTAATGATATATACCAAATTAAAAACTTTAATGTATGTTTGCAAACTTTTTTTTTCTTTTAGCCAATACTTTGATTGTATATTATAATGTAAAATAACCCAGTACGGTATTTGATAAAAATACTATACGTTTATAAACATTTGTGTTAATGTTTGTTTTAATTTCTAATTTCACTAGTGTCAAAACCTGAAGTTTTACTATACTTTCTGTCCTTCTAAAGAGTGTTGGTATTTATTTCCCATTCTCACATAATCGATTTTAGAGAAAAAAATTATAACAGGCAATGCAGAAGTCATCAAAAATACAAAAAAAAGTTACAAAATATATACGCTCATGCTTTAAATAGCAATTTCCCCCTCCATGGCACACCAAAAGCATTATTAATTCAACGTTTTGGCTTTATTTTTTTTATGTACTTCCAAGAAATTACAAATTTAAAAAAAAAAAGGCAACTGTAGCAAAACACTATTATCACTACATTTCACCTATCACACAAACTTTATACAACTATAAAACTCGTACACACATTTTAATGTGAAAGTAAGTCGCTAAATTAATTAAAACAATGAAACAAATGGTAAATAAGCAGATTGCCCACCCCCAATGCAATGCGTATAAAATGAATCAAAAACATGTCCTGAAGCTAATTATTATTTTGGTATTTGTTTATTTTAGCCAAATAAGCAATTTCATCTGAAAATTTTGACCAGCCAATGCAGAAACTAATAACAAATACCAAAAAATAAAAACATTTTCCCTGACATCCAAAATAATTACAATTTTTGAAAAAAATCATTTCACCGAAGGTTAATTTTATATACCTATCAAGCATCCAGTTAGGATAGATTTAGTTGTAATTGTATACATTTAACCATACAAATGTACACATGTAAGGAAAGAATAGATTACATGACATGACCTGTCAAAAAGTATTACTTAAGTTAACGTTTAATTAGGTAATGTATAAAATTACAACCAAATCTATCCTAACTGAACACTTCATAGGTATAAACTGGAGGCTTTATAGATATAATAGTCTCGAAATTCCGAGTTACGATTTTCCGAGCTTCCGTTAAATTTGAGCCGACCAAGCAGCAGTATTAATCAGCTAAGTCCCGAATTTAAAAACATTACCGTGTTAGCATTCCCAGTTTCATATAAAAACTAAAGGGCTGATTTAGATGGATAAAGAACTATTTAAAAAGCAGTTTTTTAATAAGTTTGTCCCCAAAGCTGAAAGGTTTTTAAAAGAAAAAAGTTGGCCTCAGAAGCTTATTTTACTGTTAGACAAAGCACCATCACATCCCGATGAAGACCAACTGTGTTCTAGAATATAAGAAAAAAAGCACATGTTACTTTTTACAATATCTCTTGGGAGCGGCTGAAGGGGAAGAAGGCATTGTGGGCTTTCTAAAAAAAATTACAGTAAAGGTAGTTGTGTACTGGATGCTAGAATCATGGAACAAAATAAAAGAAAAAAACATTAAGTAAATCGTGAAATAAAATCCTAAGTCATAACGAAACTGTTGACTATGTTATTGACCCACGAGAAGAAACAGATATAAGACTTATAAAGAAATTTCCAGGTTGTGAAAATTCTGATGTGAACAATTTGAGATAACAAATCTTATGTTTATTGAAATGGTACACAAAACTACTGAAGGCAGTAAAGACGAGAATAAAGATGAAGTTTTGACTGAGACAATACAAGAAGGGAAAATTAGTCATAGTGAAGGAACGACCGCCTTGGAACAGGACTATGCTATATTGAACAGACACCACACCAACAGATGTGCTTCTGCTAAGACTTCTACATAACACCGTACCACGAAAATTGTCTGATAAGCAAACGCAGAAGATACATAACTTTTTTTCAAAAAAAAGTAGCAGCCATGATGAGAAATGTATTTCAAAGCAACATTTATTTATGTAAGTAATATGATCAATAAAATTCTATAAACGTATTTTTGCGTTCCGAATTACAGTATTACGGTTCATTAGAACTCCACAGTTTTTACTATTGTACAGAGACGCATTTCCATATAATTCTAATTTTTGGTAATCCAGAGGGGACTCGGTCCCATCTACTTCGAATTATGGAGACTCTACTGTATATTTAAATATATGTATATGTAGTACAGCATGCGTTGTTACTGTATACAAGAAACAAATCCCAACTTATATTTGATAAAAAAATAACTTTTTGTATACAAAAATGTTCTTATAGATATAACTCCATAGTAAACAAACAAACACTTACAGACACTATTCTACATATGAAAGAGAAAATACTGTATTCAACATTTACACACCTTTTTGTTCCTAGCTTTAGGCTAAAAACGATAGAATTTACTGCACACAACAGTGTGAAATTGAAAAAAAAAACCTACTTTCCAAAATTCACTTTGGATAACAAAAAATTACCCTTTATTCTTATTTATGATTTTTAAAATAGCAAAAAATAGTATTCTTTAAAAAGGAAGGTAAAAATATAGTCTTAATGACGTTGGTTTAAAAAAATTTTTTCTTTTAAATTACTCGTTTCAATACGCAGAACACGAATATTAACTTTTCCCCCGCAGAAACCTATATTACCTTACATATATTAAAATATACCTAAGAAGTATCCAGTCATGATAGATTTGGTTATAATTTTATTTAACATTACTATCTACCTATATTAAAGTATACTTACAAAGTATCCAGTCAGGATAGATTTGGTTGTAATTTTGGTAAATATTTAGACTATTGCCAATGCAGAAAATTATAACCAAATCTATCCTGAGTGGATACTTCATAGTTATATGTTTAAAATAGGTATATAGTAATGTTGAATAAAATTATAACAAAATTTATCCTGACTGGATACTTTGTAGCAATACTTTAATATAGGTAAATAGTAATGTTAAATAAAGTTATATAGTAATGTTATATAAAATTATAACCAAATCTATCCTGACTAGATACTTCGTAGATATATTTAAATATAGGTAGATAATAATATTGAATCAAATTATAACCAAATCTATCCTGACTAGATACTTCATAGATATATTTTAATGTACGTAAATAGTATTGTTTAATATTATAACCAAAATTTAAATATTTAGATTTCAAGTTTAGTATAAAAATAAATTGACTTTGACATAGTGGAGTGCGCTGTAGCTACTGCGCGGCCGGTTCACGCTATACATGCCATTACAGACTAACATTAAAAATGTGCAAAAAAATTAACTTTTTGTATTTTCCGGAGGAAAAAAAGTTGATATTCTTGGTCAACACATTAAAACGAGTAATTGAAATTTTTTTTTTAACGTCAATAAGACTTGTTTACGCTATACATGCCTATACAGACTAGCATCTAAAATGTGAAAAAAGTAACTTTCCATATTTTTCACGGTAAAAAAATTGGGTAAATATTTACATTTCTAAACCGGGCCTATATTTGCATGAAACATTCCGAAACATGTAAAGAGGCTATTTTCATTGATATTTTTGGTAATTGTTTACTTTATCGGACACCTGCGATATTTCGGATAATTGGTCAAAAGCACAATATCCACGAATAATTTTTTTTTCTTTGAGGATAGTTAGTTTCATTTAATTAAAAGTAGGGGAATTTTTTTTGGCAGAGGCATAAGTTGTGAATAGACGCGGAGTGATGAAAACATTTCGTGTCGTCACGACTACTGTGACATCACGCGAACTCTACATTTATACCTACTATCTTGTGGCTCCGAGAAGAAAACATTTTGCACTAATTTTTATGCTTTCACTAATTATTTTGTGTGGATATAGTCTTTTTTGGTGGTTTTGAACAATATTCCAAAATATCGTAGATGGCCAAAATAGCAAAAATCAACGTTAACTAACCCTCCACCACACACAAAGATTTATTAAAATCGCCCCCTTTAGCCGCAAAACTACTTACCAGGACCAAACAATCACTTACAGACACTATTTCACGCACGAAACAATCACTTACAGACACTATTTCACCCACAAAACAGAAATTATTGCACTTAAATTCTACACACACCTCATTACACACAACCAGCAAATATAGAATTCTGCCGCTAAAATAAGAACATGCAGCCAACGTTGTAAATGAAAATTATTACATACAAAAACAACTGGTCGGACACGGGTTGTACAATAACTAAGAAACAGACTGAAACTAAATAATTAATATATATTCAATTAATTTTGCACAACCTTAATAATTCAAAACATTAACAATTAGTACATCTTTCATAACTCAGTTTCATTTTGTAATTTTTCAACTTAAGAATTAAAGTTTGAAGTGAATACGAATATGCACGCAAGTAATATTTTTCACACTATGGTACTTATAATTGTACATATAACTAAGCTAATGTACATATAACTACACAAATAATTAAAAATAGACCGACTTTTATCTTCAGCTGGTATTACACAACTACCTTCAAAATTTAAAACATAAACGGCGAGTATTGAAAATATAATACTTCATTTTGTTGAAATAAATTGATGAAAGAATAGTAATACTTTATAATGTTCAAAAATGTTGACAAACGATGTTATTAAAGCACAATAGCAGCTGAAGAGAAGTTACAAATATACAGACTTATAACTTCAATTAGTATTACACAACTAGCATTGAGATTGACAAACCAAAACATTGAATTTTTACTATAACAGAGGTAAACTTTAAAAGTTTTAATTTAAATATTATATATTCTCTCTTACATTTATATATTTAATAAGTTATAAAAGTATAGTTAATAATTAAAGGGGGCGATTTTAATAAATCTTTGTGTGTGGTGGAAGGTTAGTTAACGTTGATTTTTGCTATTTCGGCCACTTATGATATTTTGAAATATTGTTCAAAACCACCAAAAAAGACGATATTCAAACGAAATAATTAGTGAAAGCATAAAAATTAGTGCAAAATGTTTTCTTCTTGGAGCCACAAGATAGGTATAAATGTAGAGTTCGTGTGACGTCACAGCATGTATCACTCTGCGTCTATTCACAACTTATGCCGACTAAAAAAATTTCCCCTACTTTTAATTAAAAAAAATGTAACATTCCTCAAAGAAAAAAAAATTATTTGTGGATATCGTCCTTTTGAACAATTTTCTAAAATATTGTAGGTGTCTGATAAAGTAAACAATTACCATATTTTTTTCTTTTTTTTCCAAATGTTTTTTACTCAAAGTTAACTGAAGTACGGTATGGAGTCTTACGATAAAGGCTATTAGTCTATCTTTACTTTAAAATACAATAACAGCAAAGTACAAAGCAGAGTATAACACAAAACATAAATGACAAGTTTCATTATGGTTCATGATATATTTACAGAATTGTGCTTAAATGAATCAAGTCAATAGCATTACCATATTCTCAAGATGTCATAAGAATTGCATAGAACAAAAATAGTGAACAAATATTATACTAGACCTGTTTAGGTTGAATAAAAGCTAAAATCAACATTTAATAATTTAATTTCGTCGGAATCTGAGGAATTTAACATCGTAGAACCCATTATTATGTTCGTAACAAAAACATTTTTTATACTGGTTTCCTAAACTACTAGATACCATTAGTTTAATAAAAGGGAAATTTAGCAAAGATATCAAAATTTTAAAAAAGAGCAAAAGGTATTAATATAATATAATTTTGCTCATTACTATCTAAGAATTTAACTACAATGCTCATTTGAAGGTACCTTGGATTGTCACATAAATATATTACCTAGTTCATCATTCTGAAATTTAAATAACCATCGACCCTACTAGCATTATGTTCAAATTTTATTTCATAACGGTTGTTTCAAATACTCGTAGAAACTTCAAAGTGTCTATTTCCTTAGCTATAGTACTTACAATTGATTTCTGGGCAGACCACGGTATACGTTTATCGCAACCACGATGGCAGGTTTAGACTGGAGTGCATTATAAAATGTACAACACCTTCAATTAAATAGTTCGGTTATCCTCTATTACGATCCAAACAATTTTAGTACGAAAATTCAAGATCACCGTTTTAAAAATCAATATTTACTAAGAAAAATGAATACTGAAAGACAACGCCATTTTAACAAGAAACGTTTTCTGATCTGGGCTTTGCACTAGCAGTGATGCCAACATTTTCGAGTAAATCGAAACATGTGTTTGGTCTCCAGCTTAAACAATGCATAAATTAATTTTTAAAATGCCTTAAGTAATTTACACTTGTTTCTTGAAACATATTTCAGTATCTCTACAAATTTAAATACTTGCTCTACAATAAAAACTCAACATTTCTATAATTAAAAAAAGAAATACTGATTCCTAATTATATATTTTCAACTTTGGTACATCTTATTTCTAAAGTCTGGAAAAATTCAATATTCTCAAACCTACATTTTAAAATTTTCAAATGTACTAAATAGTAGGCCTATTTGAAAAACAAAATTGAAAGTAGTAGCCAACACTAATAAGTAAATAATGTAGCTGTAATGTTTTGCTAATTCTATTTATTCAGAAATAATGAACGTGAAATAATATTCTCTTTTAATAATATCAATCGCTTAAACAATAGTTTATAACTATCCTAACTTTAAATTTTGTAAATTTGTTAAAACTTACTGAGACAGAACGTTTTCGATCACTATGTGGCGATCTTCATCAGTGTCTTCTCTAAATTCAAGAATTAATAATATTGTTTAAAAATAGTAACATTATACTTACTGATTTTTTAATATTAATAAATTTATTATAAAATGTACTAAGACGTTTTTATGGGCAGTAAAAGATCTTCCAAAATATAATTTTTGTGTAAGGAAAAAATACACCTAAATAAAGAGTAGGTCTACTCCATGAAAGCAATGCTGCACACACACACACACACACACACACACAAGCTGTAATTTTCCCTCTTTTATACGGAGATTTATATGATATTCCTACCTTACTTTTGCCTAAAATTCACAATATCTTTTGAACATCCAAACCAATTAATTAATATATGTCCTATGCTCTTTAAAATGTTAACTCAAGAGAAATCATATAATTCATCATACTTATCACCTTAGTAATTCCATTAGAAAAATGTCAGTCCAGGATAAAACGTTTTTTTTATAATCAATCACCCTTTCAGTATCCTTCCTTGTGACACTCTCCTTGGCATTTGTGTACCAAGAAGAGTATATTAGTTTACTTTCTTCCTTTCTTCAAGTGAAACATTTATTTCTTCGAATCCATTTAGTAACAGTATAAATTAATTCCTGTTACAATATGTCTGACAGTTACTGTTGTCAAATTTATTATTCTTAGTTGTTTAGTTATTTCTTCTATTTTTTGTATTGGTTAAATAATGGCATCTAGAGGTATATTTAATGGAACAAGAAAAAGAAGTTACACATTTAAGAATTCTATTAGATGAGTATGAATCTTATGATAATGTTGACCAAGCTAACAAAAATGAACATGGTGATGAAATAAACTCATGTTAGTGAAAGTGAGATTGAGGCGAATGATAGTGTACACAAATTCAGATTTAGAAGAACATGTAGTCTTAGTCAAAAATGAAATTGTTTAGGAAGAAAAATATGTTTAGGAAAAAAAGTAAAATATGTTCTCAAAATGTAACTAATTTACCAGAACTGAAAAATATTGCATACTACATAACAGAGGTTGTAGAAGATTTAAAATGTTTTTAAATACTAAAACCTTACAAGCGGTACAGTGGAGAAATATTTATTTTAAAATATATTGCTAATTTATTTTAAGAATCGAGATTTCTAGAAGACCAATGAAGAGGAAATAAGAACTTTTGTATCAATGAAGTATGCATTAATTGTTACTAACAAATGTGCATGATTTATAAACTACTAATGAATAAGGCACCTATTACACTTTTGCTATAACTTGCGACCAGACTTTCTGTTAACCAAAGGTTGTTGAAGGTTGTACACTTGGAGGAAACGTTTTCGTCTTACGACTTCTTCAGCCTCGTATTTTTATTATTTACTTAAACAATAGTTTATGACTATCCGAACTTTAAATTTAGTAAATTTGTTAAAACTTACTGATACAGAACGTTTTCGAACGCTATGTGCCGATCTTCATCATTGTCTTATGCTTAGAGATGTTGGGTCAAGCGGTGACGGTTTTAAAGGTAGGTTTTCGATAGTATCAAAGAGTTTGTGTGATTTGTATTGGGTTTGTTCGTTTAATAGGTTTGTACTTTGTGTGTCTGTAAATTTCGTATTGTTCTAGTGTATTGAGATGTGGTCCTTTTTTGTTGATGTGTAGGATTTCTAGGTTATGCTAAATGTCTGTGTATTTGGGTCCAGTTTCTTTTATGTGATTGTAAAATATTGAGTTGGTGTTCTGTTTGTGTTCCTCGACTCTTTGTTTAAAGCTGCGACCTGTTTGCCCAATGTAGAATTTGCTACAACAAATTCTACATTGGACAAACAGGTTGCAATACAAAATACAACACGACACCAACAACAAAGATAAATTACAAGCAACAGGCTTATGGAAATTAAAGTGCAACAAATTCTACATTGGACAAACAGGTCGCAGTTTTAAACAAAGAGTCGAGGAACACAAACAGAACACCAACTCAACATTTTACAATCACATAAAAGAAACAGGACACAAATAGACAGACATTTATCATAACCTAGAAATCCTACACATCAACAAAAAAGGACCACATCTCAACACACTAGAACAATATGAAATTTACAGACACACACAAATATAAAGTACAAACATATTAAACGAACAAACACAATACAAATCACACATACTCTTTGATACTATCGAAAACTTAACTTTAAAACCGTCACCGCTTGACCCAACATCTCCAAGCAGAAGACACTGATGAAGATCGGCACATAGCGATCGAAAACGTTCTGTCTCAGTAAGTTTTAACAAATTTACTAAATTTAAAGTTCGGATAGTCATAAACTATTGTTTAAGTGATTAAGAACATTCTATTGTTTTACAGGTCACAGCTAGGCCTACATGGTAAGCAACAGGGATAACTATTGCATAAATTAAAATTAGCGATAGTTGTATAAAATACAAACCAGAGAAAAGTACTCTTTATGATTTTAAATTATTCAAACTAAGGAGAATGTTTATTCTGAAACAATTATTATATAGGCCTACTTTTTTGGTGGTAGGCCATATGATTACACTTGCTGCATGTCCTCTGTAGTAACTACCAGTTTCTTATCTACCCCTGCCTTATCTCTTCCCCAAAGGACAGTTATTATTTCATATGTAATTATTTGAAGAATTAACTAAAAACGACTTATTGGCAATTTATTATTAGGCCTACTATTTACTGACAATTATTAACTTTGTGAGAATTTGATTTATTCAGTGAAATCAAGATAATTACAACAACCAGTTATTACTCTCTGAAATTTACAATACAAATAAAAACGTTATTGAAAAGTTGAATAAATACAGAAGCTAAACAAATATTAAAACAAAAGTTGTACAATTATGTAATTGCTCATGTAGTTCAGAATGGCGATCAAACAAAGTCATTTTTAAGAGACAAGAATTTCAAAAAGTACTTGAGAAATACACTGACATGTAAAAAAAAATGTAAATGTTTGTTCAGGTGTAAGTATATTTCCAGCTGCTAAAGGTACGTTTCCATTACTACAAATTTTTGTCGGGCACATGTGCCCGACTTGTGCCGGCACAAATCCCCGAATGGAAACAATCTGGCACAAGTCGCGGCACATGTGCCGGCGACCGTTTTGTGCCAGCCGGCGGTGCGACAAAACATGTGCCGGCACAAGTTCCCACGGACAATGGAAACGGGCGGGCACATGTGCCCGCAACACGCGCATGCGCAGTTGCCCAAATCCACAACGTTGTCAGAGGATACACACAAACACAACCTCAAACTGTATTGTGCAGTCGCATTCAGTGTTCGTCTCTAAAAGTTTTGTTTTGATAAGATGGAGTGGTCGAAGTGTAAAGTGGATAAACTGATTGAACTTTAATAGCAGGAGTCTGTTTTGTGGAACGTGACGAGTAGCTCTCACAAAAATTCAAACACCAGCATCGATGCTTTGCAGCGTATTTCTGAAGTGTTGGACTGTAGTGTTATGGAGAGAAAGAAAGTTACGTGGTAGCTAACATTTCCCCAGGTGGGATTGGTTGTCGGCAGGTACCATTTTTTTACAATTTCTGGTGCTATTAGGTTTAACAAAAATTCAAAATCACTTGAAATTATTCGCAAGAAATTTTTCTATCCAGTTTGCATGCGCAAATCTCCCATTAGTGAGTTGAAGGCTTCTTCTGATTGTCTTTTTCCTAAAAAACTTCTAATCCACCACCTAGGTCGTTTTCGTCTTTTTTCCTCAGCTCATTGTATGCACCAGCCATAATAAAAAAAGCAGAAGCTGCTATGTCATCCATTATTAACACTTACACATATGTAAAAATCACTAAACGTAAAAAGACTCACTTAAAACTCAACATGTCTTCAATTCTTCACTGCAAAATAACAACTACTGCTGGGTCGTGGGACACGAGATTTGTGCCCGGGCACATGTGCCTGGAGAATGGAAACAGTATGAAAATCTACGCGCGACTTGTGCCGGCGACATGTGCCTGCGACTTGTCAGAATGGAAACCAAGCTTAATGGTAACAAAAACATCATGTATGTCAATGTGGTCATGTGTTGTCCCATAAGACCAATAGAATATTAAAGTAAAATTATAATTATAATTTTAAATTTATAAAATGAAAGTTTGTAAGTTGTAATTTTAGGTCTACTAGTTGAAATGTACAAATTTTTGGTAATAGATGAAGCAAAAAAATTATGATGATAAAACAACAATTTCTTGTAAAAAATATGATAACACTGGCCAACAGCTGTTTTGGTGCCGGGGTATAAACAGCTGATTTTATATGACTTTGATGCCCTGAATTCAAATATGGCATTAGTTTTTGCCTAGGAGCTCAAATTTTTAAGATATAACATTTTAGTGAAATATACGCTACACTATTTTAAGTTAAATCAGTGGATCAAATTAAACACTCAACACGAAATTTTTATTACTATATTATAATTATATTTTTATTTTATTACATTATACAAATATTATTATATACAAAAACAGAAAAAAACATAATCGTCTACATAAGACAATCAAACCAGGTATAGTCACTGAACACTTCGGAAGCTTCTTTTTCATGGCTTTCTTGAATGTAAATTAGAACAGTCCCTTTTTAAACTCCAGCAGTAATCTGCCATCATGTGTATATCCCATCTTCCTTTGTAGCGATCCTCCATAGTTTTAATATCCTGGTGAAATCTTTCACCTTGTTCCTCTCTGGTGTCTCATAAAGTTTCAGGAAAACTATATAAGTGGCTGTGTAAATAGTGCACCTTAATGCTCATGTTACAGCCAAGTGATTTGAAACTGTTTAGCATCTCATTTACCATTTCAACATAGTTTTCAGCTTTGTGCTTGCCCAGAAAATTTTTGACAACTTCAATAAATGAAATCCATGCTTTTCGCTCAGTCTCGTTCATTGAATTTACGAAGTCAGGATTCTTAATGAGTTGTCTAATTTGTGGTCAAATATTCCTGCTTTAATTTTTTCCGTACTCAACTGGGGCATTTTCATTTCTACATATGAAAAGCATGATACGTTCTTATCAAGAGCCTTACAAACTGCTTCATAACTTTCAGAATTTCAGACCTTTTCTTTTCCAGGTAGTCCACTGTCGTAAATGTTCTGTACAAGTTTTACAGACCTGATGAGGTGCCCACGTTTAATCCTGATCACCAAGCCTAACACCAAAGTATCCAAGATAAGCTTGTATGTAAGCAATATATGTATATGAGCTTTAGAACTGCACAAAATACAGTTAAAACTGCACATTTTGCGTAAAACTGCACATTAAAAAAACGATTATCTGAAAAAGTAGAGCTGGTAGAGAAAAACTGGTTTCATATTTGGATTCAGCGCCCCAAATATTACTAAAATCAGTTCTAAAATCCTAGGCACCAAAAAAAAAAAAATTTTTTTGTAGTCCTGTGTAATTTTACTAAACACTTGTAAATGTTTATAAACTTGCCTATAGTAGCACTTACTTTATTTGTTGAGGACAACTGTTTCGGGCCTCAAGAGAGGCCATCCTCAACAAATAAAGTAAGTGCTACTATAGGCAAGTTTATAAACATTTACAAGTGTTTAGTGATAGCTAGTAGCTCACGCGAAGATGGAATCAACAAATATGATAATTTTACCTCTAAAAATTATTATTCTTATATTTGCCAGAGGTATATGTAGGTTTAAAATTGGTGTCAAGAGCATGCATTTCTTTTGATTGATGAGTTTTCTAAATATTAAAACATTTTTTACCCGGAATCGGTCCAGCTGTTAGGTTGAATCTAACAATTTTAGTATTTTTTAAAAATAAAACTGTTGGTTTGAGGTTAGAAAATTGTAACTGTAGTTATTCTCTTATGTTGTTGATCTGAGTGCACTGAAACACTTAAGATAAAGTTGGAGTGCCCATAATTGGCGGTAGAGGGGGAGGTTTCTTCTGATCTAGCTGCAGGACCGTTCTCGTCACTGCTAACGTTAGTTACATTTTCGCCCCAGGAATGATCGATTGTGACCTTTCTTTTAACCCTAGAGGACTCGCGCTAATACCCGTAACACCAGAGCTTGGGCTGGGTAATTTTTTACCCCAACTAGTTTCCAGGTAAATATCAGTAAAATATTTAGTGTTATAAACAAAAATTTAAACATATTTTGCTATACTATAAAAGATATGAACAAACCCATGCAATATTACTTCCTTTTTTATACATCAAAGCACTCTTCACATACTTCAACTAAATGGTCTTTACAAACACTTTTTCCACAATTAGCACAGCATTTATTGTTTTTTGTCTAAGTTCTTACGGTAAAAATCAAACCTGTAATTAGAATGTTTGTTTGTAATATTGTCAAATATAAAGCTATAGTCTCTATTGTAAATAAATGTTTTTGTTACAATAATCATGAAAACAAAATATTTCATAGACAAGAATAGTTTACAAACACAATATTTATCAAAACGTAATACTTGCAAGAGAGAATAGAATCTGTGTCTTGACATTGTAACGTTACTATATGCAAACCAGTTCTGTCTGTTGTCCATCTCTATATACCTTTAGAATTTTTGTACGAAGACATCATTGCTCCACAAATATGCAAAACCTCAAACAAAGCTTTAATTTCTTCAAAAAAAGTTTCATTTGCGTATCTCTCCCTTGAAAAATTACAAATATAAAATTTGTGTTCTCTCTTATCTCTGTGACAAAATATGAACGCAGATAATTAAAAATATATTTTAAATTTATAAGTTAAAACGAACTTCATAAAATCCTCAGAAAATACGATACATAATAAAATTCACTCATAAAAATCTTGCAAAAAAACAAATAAAAAGTAATTTATGTGATAAAAAATTTGCAAAATTCATTAAAAAATAATCTTCACTTACAAAAACTTCGTAAAATACAAATAGAAATAGACTTCACTTATAAAAATCTTGCAAAATACAAACACAATTAGACCTCATTTAAAAAAACCTCCATTTATAAGAACCATTTATTTATAGATACAAATAGAAATAGTCTTCACTTAGAGGGACCAGTATTGTAACATGAGAACTTGCGCGGGGTAAAAACTTTCCCCGCTGTTGCAAAAGTAACTTCAAACCATTCTAAGTAAATAAAAACTGTCAAACTACCTGATGTAGGGACAGAAATAGATACAGGGCAAGTCAATTAGAAAATATGTAAGGGTGAAAGAATTTCAGGATTTGCAACTGTTTTATAATCTTTGTTGAAAACTCACGGGGAGAATAACTACCCTGCGCGAGTCCTCTAGGGTTAACACTAAAAAGTAAGAATTAATTGTCTGTGATCTGTCATTAGCCTATATAATAAATATAAATTTCGAAATCTTGTTGCTGTTCATGACGAGCTAGTTGTAAATTACAAATTTACAAAAACGAGGCTGAAGAAGTCGTGAGACGAAAACGTTTCCTCCAAGTGTAAGTTAACAATTAACAACTTTTAATTAACAAATGTCTGATTGCTAGTAATAGCAAAAGTGTAATTTAAAATATAAGTTGTTAGTTGGTTTGTTGTGTTTTGTATGGTTGTATTATTTGGACTATATGTTATATTCTATTGTAATAATGTTACTGGTAGTTTATTAACGACATTATGTATAATTATTTTAAGATTTGAAGATGGAAGAAAGTGATGAAAAAATTTTAGTGATTGACAAGATGTCACATCAGAATAGTTTTATGATTCCAATGAACACTTTAGTGACCACAGGTTTGATTTGGAAGAAGACGGCCATGCAGTATATGTGGAAACAGAGAAAATACTGTATCCAGTCCTTGTTTCTTCATGTAACTGTTGACCTTCAACTGTGTTCTGTGGATGGTTAACTGTAGGTGTAATTAATGCTCAAAACATCTTCTGCTGAAGCACTGATAACATGTTGATTAGAAGAACTTTTACTACTCAACTAGGGAAACAATAGCTCCTCATCTATTGAGAAGAGCTACTGTCAATAGTCTATCAATACCCTTGAAACACATGATAAAAGGGATTATTAGAATTGAATCAACTACTCGTCAAGTGAGACTTGCCAATGAGAAGGTTAGCTGTAAATGCTGTCCTGTAAGAAAGAAACGATTAACTCAGAGCTGGCAATACAGTATGCAAGGAGCACTGCTACAGTCACAGTGGTTTGTGGTTAGTAACAAACATTATGATGGACTATGACATTATGGACAAACCTTTTTTTAAATAAATGTATTTATTTAGTTATAGTAAAATGTTCTTTACTTTCTAAATGACCCATATACCTACATGCAATTATTTAAAGCAAGGGTTATTTATTGTAAGTGGATAGTTAATATTCTACTTTAACTCTTAAAGAAAATTATTAAGGAGAGATTTATAAAAAACCTAGCCTTTCTTGTCATGTCTTTCAACGAGATAAAAGTCTAAATCTCAACTCTAATTTCAGAAAACAACTGGAAACTGTCACTGAAAAGTGGCAGAGCAAAGTGTTGCTTTTACCTTACCCCTTCTTTACTTGTGAAATGAATTCATGCACACAAAAATTGATGCTGTTCATGCAAATACTAATACAGAAAGGGGGTACCAAGAAGCAGACTTTCATAATACACAATAGGTCACCCTTACACAGACATCGACCTCACCCAATAAATTCTCCACATCAACAAAAAAGGTTCACATTTGAAACACAAGAGCAGAGTTTCCCAAACTTTTGGTACCATTTCTCCTCTTCTTAAAATGAAAGCCTCCCATGCCCCCTCCACTTTACACTATAAATAAATGGTATAGGCATATGAGAGAGAAACAAATACTATATATATGTATATATATTGTTTTTTGGTTTTTGAAAACAATTTATTCATTTATAGGTATTTTCGCAACAAACATGATATTATATTTCAAGTTTTAATTTGCAAGGTAAATTTCAACTAATAAGAGAAAAATCTGTTAGTGAGATGGATAACCTTGCATATTTTTCACTAGCATACCTATATGAGGTTGTATTCACAATTAGGTGCTTGAAAAAAGGCAAGTATAATCGAAGAGCTGCCTGTGATACATTGTTAAGTATTTTATCCTAAATGAAGATTTGTCCATTGTGGCGTCATTGCCACATTGAACAGCAAATATTCGTTTCACGACACTTTTGTAGTATTATTCTTTTCAAAGTGTCATGTTGATTTAATTTCTAGTTTACAAAATTTGCACAAGCTCTACTGTATAAGTATACAGTATTTCTTTTATAAATGCATACATTTCATTTGAATTTCCTGAACATCATGGTCAATGAAATTACCTATGTAAAAAAAACTTGAGGGGTAAGTTTTGTTTTAAATTTTGATAAATTGTTTTCTTAAATTTTAACTAAATGAAAATTTATCCAGGCCCGTATCCAAGGAGGGGGAGCGATGGGGCGATCACCCCCCCCCAACCCTCAATAACTTTGGGTCAAAAATCGACAATATATTATTAAATTAGACTTTTACTCAAGTTAATTCGTCTTTTATTGTAAATAAAAAATACAATTTTAATTTTTAATTTGAAAATGTGAAGCGTTTCCTTGGCACACCCTCGTAAACGTCGAAACGTTTTAACAACAGGTAGCGCTAGTGAAGCTTAGTATCGAACATATGATTTTCAATACATAATTTTGCAAGCGTAATATTCGCAGTTGACTCCGGAATTGTTCGTGTTGGAAGAATAACTACTTATATTAATTAATAAACTATTTTTATAATAATAGCTTATTATGAAATTAATAATATCCTCTAGCCATAAGTGTTATTGAAACTGGAATAATTCTTTATTAAAAAGTCTAATTTGCTACGAATCTTTATCACGTTACCGATTTCTAATGCAAGCGTAGAAAGAACTTTTTCTGTTCTATGTTTTTACATACACGCACGCGTGCGTGCACACACACACACACACACACACATATACATATTATATATATATATATATATATATATATATATATATATATATATAAAATGCATCGATCGCCCCCCCCAAAGCAAGTCGCTGGATACACGCCTGATTTATCTGACTATTTTCCAACTTGTCACATGTTTCCCCTGACTTGTGTTTATGGGGAGAGGGCGGATGCACTCCCCCAGATTGGAAACACATGCACTAGAGCAATATGAAATTTACAAACACAAAAGAAGAAGAAAATAAATGACAATCGTTGGTACAAAGCACATACATCCAATATTGTACTCCTACCTTTAAAACCACTGGTACATAACTCAAAAATTACTAATAATGGTCCACCTTCATACTGATGAAGATTGTTAAATGTACTTTTAATAATTTGTTGTAGAAAGGTTTTTTAAAAATTTACTCTAACTATAAATTTATCATTTATATTGCTACGGTAGAACTCAGTTATTCAAACTCCAACAATCAGAATCACTGATTATCAAAATCGCTTTCAGATTTTCAGAAAAAGGTCAAGATCAAATCATACTGTGATTTCCAAAATATTGATCCTGTCTACAAACGGTTTTGTCCTTTTCTCTGTGAAATTATTTTAAGTACAGTGTAAAGACAATTTGGCTGCTGAGTTACTGTTTCAGAGCAGTTTTGTTGGTGGTTGTCTGTTGCCATGTGGCTGCCCATGGTACTCTTCTGTGTCACTCTGTTGCTTTGTGAGCAGGGCCGTAACTACCATTAGGGCAACTGGGGCAGAGTCCCGGGGCCCCCGTTTGGTTGGCTGAGCGCCGTGCATAGATTTTAACGATGAAAATAAAAATATGTGTTTTAAAAGCCGATCCCAACAAAATATTTTCGAATGATACAATTAAAAAAAATCTTACAGAGGCACCCTAAACCTCAACATAAACTTTTAGTTTTTTAATGGGGAAATTAGTCTTTTCGACTAAAATATAATTGCACACACTGCAGTTGCTTAGAGTCTCGGGTGTCGCGCTGAACTGAGTGACCTTGTGCACTCGGAGTGGGTGGGGAGAATCCTCTATTTTGGTTTTTTGTTGTTTCGGTTAGTCACTTGTCAGTACTCAGTCGACCACAGTGTGCGCTACATAGTATTGATGTTCATTGTTCACTCATCCCTATTGAATTCAGTGTCTGTAGTCTGTGATCGTTGCAGTTGTACACACCTTTATCTAGTCTTTATCGTGTCTAATGCTTGTGGGAGTGTGTTTTATTGTCGTTCAATTATGTTTGGCCGTAAACTGTAATATAGCTGTGAAAGTTAAACATGAAACGGATCTATCAAAGTGGAAGTCAGAAACGCAAAGAGAAAAAGAAGAATGAGTTGGAATCGGCTCAATGTTCTAGGGGTTTGAATGCTTGGCTGGAATCTGCAACTACTCAGTCTCAATGTAATAGTGAGGGAGCTAATTCAGGTAAGAACAATGATATTTAATCTGGCCTAATAGCTAATACAATTAGGCTAAACATTCACAATAATTTAGACTAAGCTCACTTCATATTTATATTTTATACAGGGTGTTTACTTTACGAAATCTTCGGAAATATGTTGGGGATTTTCCATCAAAAGACAAAAATGTTGATTCCCATAAACTTCTGGTTTGTTGCATCCTTTTTTGCTCCTAGGGGAAATCATTTTCAGCATGTTTTCAAAATGTTGATTTTTATTTTCAGAAATACAAGTTCAGCTACAAGACCCACAATGCCTCCAGAATAAATTAGCGGTATCTGAAAACCTTGAAGTAGAAATTTGTCATAACATTGAAGAAAATGATCAAAATCTACTTGATCTGCAAGCGGAATCAATTACTAAAGAGTCTGGTCATAGTAAAGATGCCATTCCGGATTTAGAACCAACCTCTACAGATAAAGAAGTAACCTTGTGCGATGTTTTCCCAAGAACTGTGCATGAAAGTGATCTGAAGCGAAAACTTATTCAGGAAGGTCCTTTTCAGCATGATGGACCTTTTCCAAGAGATAGAGATCAACAGGGTAAGTGTTTCTCAAACCACTTTTACATCTTAACCACTGAGGGGGGAATGAAGCTAAGAAGAAATTGGTTGTGCTACTCTAAAATAAATGATAGTGTTTACTGTCTTCCTTGCTGGTTATTTTCTGAACATAAAGAAATGCACGTGGGGTTTTCAGAAAGTGGAGTGAGGGACTGGAAGCACCTTTCTGAAGGAAAGCCAGCCATGAAGGCTTAAGACAACACACTCAATCGTGCATGGTGCATGACGAATGGCTTAAAAACTGGACTGTTGAAGATAGAATAGATAAACAATATGAGGACGAAAAAACATTTCGATGAACTGTGCGAAGATGAAAGACTTCAAGATCCCAAGTCATGCTTCAGAGTAATCGTGTTTTACCCAATGATCGACACAATATGCGGTCAGCTAGACTCCTGCTTTCAAGGAATGAAATCATTGTTAGATACGTACCGAATTGTTCAACCCGATTTTATTTTGAATGCAAACGAACAAGACCTTCAAAACGAAGCAATCAACTTCGTAAAACGTTTTCCAGATGATATTTCTTCATCTTTTCCCTCTCAAATCTTATCAGTGAAGACTACGTTTAAAAGAAAACTCGAGAAGATCACCAGTGTTGAAGAAATGTCAGACATGTTAATCATAGATCACAACATGTTGTCCTCAACCTACCCTGATGTTTGTACAGCTTGTATAATGTATCTGACTGTCCCTGTAACTGTGGCCAAGGCTGAGAGGTCATTTTCAAAATTAAGATTAATCAAGAATTATCTTAGGAATTTAATGGGAGAAGGCCGACTTAGCAGCTTAGCTCTACTTTCTATTGAAAATGAACGTGCCAAGAGGATCAACCTAGACAACGTCATCGATGAGTTTGCCTCGATGAAAGTAAGAAGGAAGGAGTTCTAATCGGGAAACTGGGGAAACTGTAGTAACCCTAAAATGTCAATGGATATTGTAATTTTATTGTAAACATATTATGTTGGATGCAACCATGATTTCTATCTGTTAAAATAAAAGAAACTACTTCTTTGAGTTTTGCGTCTAATTATTCCTCATTTTGTACTTTAATAATTTAAGAACACTTCTAAACAATCTGATTAATTCTTCAAAATATAATAAGTGAAGTGGTATAGGTATAGAGTGTATGTTAAGCTACGTTCTTACTTTTTGTCTCAAGAGATTTAAAACTAATAAAATTGAAACGGTAAAATAAAATTACTATTAATAATATAAATCTTTTGATAATAACATCATATTTGTAAAAAGACAAATTAACTTTAACATTGTTCGGCTACACTGTAGGTTTGTAATCGCCTTATACTGCCGATAAGCAATATAACGCGATTACAGACCTACAGTGTCTTAGTGTAGCCGAACAATATAATTAACATTATAGTATATTTTTTTATGAAAACAGTAAAGGTTTTATATTGATGGTACTTGGTAAAATGATTTAGCTTAAAAAAGGTGATTTCAAATTTTTTTGTATTAGTCAACTAAAATAGCAATATGTAGGTACAAGAAACTTCAGTCATGGAATGCATAAAAATGCGTTTTCAAAGGGTTAAATATAAAAAAATATTCCGGGGGAGGGGGGAAGACCCCCTTCCGCTGGGGGTTAAACCCCCAAACACCCCGGTAGGGGGCCCCCAGATCACGTTTGTCCAGGGGTCCCCAACATCGTAGTTACGCCCCTGTATTGTGAGTGCATTTCATCCATTCACCATGACTCCTAAAAGAGAATTATTGTTTTTAATTGTTAGAGAATAAACATATTGATCAAACAGATAAAGGAGTTAAGGGTAAACAGTTTGATGAGATGTACATTGTTGGATAATTAATGATTTTAGAAATTAAAAGAAGCAATCCTACAATTTTAAACTTTGTGTCAGGGCTTGAAAATTAAGATAAATGTTCTTCAAGAAATTAAATGAAGGCAGCAACAAAGAAAGAATTATAAGTTACCTTTTTTAAGAGGTTTTTGCAACAAGTTCTATGAGAAACCCAATTTTGGATCTAATTTTTAGTGGAAAAGCTCAGCTCAGCTTAAAAAAATATTTAAAAAAGTTTTTTTTACATTTGCAAGTTACATAAAATAATTTTTTTGGATTCACCCTTTTTGCAAAAAAGTCCCAACTATTTGTATTTTTGTTTATTCGAATGGTGTCTGGTTCTAATTGATTCAGATAATTGGAGTTCTACTATAACTCTAAATTCGAAATCTCGTTGCTGTTCATGACGAGCTAGTTGTTAATCACTTACTACACTTTTGTTATTACTTGCGACCAGACTTTTTTTAACTAAAGGTTGTTAAATTGTTAACTTACACTTGGAGGAAACATTTTCGTCTTACGACTTTTCAGCCTTGTATTTTTGCCGCTAGGAATATGCATCCTCGGTACCATTTTTTTGAAAACATTTGTGATCTTCGATCACAACACTTCTAACTTTGAAAAAAATGGTACCCTGAGGAAGCACAACTGCAGCATTCCTAGCGGCAAAAATACGAGGCAGAAGAGGTCGTAAGACAAAAACATTTCCTCCAAGTGTAAGTTAACAATTTAACAACCTTTAGTTAACAAAAAGTCTGGTCGCAAGTAATAGCAAAAGTGTAATAACTCTAAACATAAAAGATTTCAGGAGGAATATCATGGATAACAAAATCTTCAGATTCCAAGATATTTTATCTTCTAAAATTTACATTAAAATTATTTCAAAAGGTAGGACAATATAATATTTATGTATAATTTTTTATATTATTGTCTGAGATTACAAATTTTTTATTTACAAGTTAGTGAATTTCAATGAGTTTTCAGTGAAATGTTTCTTGCCCATTACAAGTCAGTTTAGTGTTCTTAATTTTGAACAGCTTTAAGTAAGTCTTAGTTAAGTGTAATTTTTTAATAAATTAGAGATTGCCATATCTAAATAACAAGACAAAATGCCATTTTTAAAAAATAGATACAAAACAGTATTACTGTAAAATATGCTTTATTATAAAATCACTTTATTGATTAAATAAAGTATCCTTAATTATTATTCAGTACTTACAATAAATATTAAATAAATAACATAAATAAAATCTAATAAACTATACAAAATTCCCTCAACAAACAACAATAAATTAAACAGTTTTAATAAATTCTTTGTCTAATAAAACTTACAAATTGTTTTGTTAGACAAATTTGTGGCTAAATTTCACATAACCAAGAATAAAATACTATTATTTTGTTTACTTGATTTAGGAAAGTTGCCCTTTATTAAAAATATTTGATCTAGTTGAAGTAATAGCAAAACCAATTGTTATAAACAAAATCTATATTTGGTATGGAATCTATATATAAATTTTATAACTGTTTACTATATCCATCTAGAATTAAAATTTATAAAAATTTATTACTTTCAAAATTTTATAATTGTAAAAAACTATGAATATATTAATCACTTAAACAATAGTTTATGACTATCTGAACTTTGAATTATGAATATATTTTATAACAAGGATTTTTTTTTTATTACAAAGGAAGTGATATTTTTTATTTTTGAAAATTATCTATATTTAAAAATTGTTTATTAATAAACAAGAACAGTTTTACAATCTATATACACTTCCTACTAAGTAATTAAGTAATTAATCCTTAAAATGAATTAGAAAATATACCTCTAAATACTAAAGTTTTAAATGATTTCATAAAGCTTAAAAATTTATGTAATTGTAATAATATATAATCTATCTCATTACCTTTGTCTTTGGTTAAAATAACAAAACATTATAATTTAATTATAATAATTTTTTTACACTTACCCTAAGATCACTTTCAACAATGAAAAACTACATTGTATTAAAGTAAAACAAGTTTTTAATTTAAATTTTAGTAGTCTTCTGATATGGTATTTCAAACATTTAACATTTAACATTATTTAACTTATGAAATAGTATTTTGTAATACAAATTAGATTTACAGATGATCTTTCTATAGCCTATTAAAAGTTCTAGTCATGTGACATAATACGTACCATATGTGATATATATATGCCTACTGTTTTTTAAATTGATATTTTGTGCAATAATATTAATGTACCATTTACAATTAACATTAATACAAATATCATCAAATTTTCACGTAACAATAAAAAGTTATAGGTCTATTTCTTCAATATCTTAAACCACTATAGACCTTCAAATTAGACAGATTACATTAGTCACAAATTAGGCTCAAAATCTAAAGAATACATCTTTTTACTCTGTTGCCGTTAATTAACTTATTACTTATAAATCAGATACATAAATAATAAATCAATTCACAAAACATTGGACAGAATTTTTATTAAAACATTTTATCAATATCAAATGAATAAATAAATATGTTTTTGTGAGAATTTTACACAGTTTAATATTTAATACACAAACCAAGTTCCAGTTTTATATACCTACCTTAACTATATATTAACTAATTTGTTTAAAATTTGTTATTAATTAATTTCGGAGTCAACATATGCTTTTCTAAGCATAAGGAAAAAGTCATTAGTTTGTAAAATAATTGTATACATATTTTAACAAAGTATATTAAAAATGTCTTCAATTTTATTTAAAAAGTCTTCAAAGTATATTAAAAGGTCTATAACTGTTCTTGTTGATATAGTTTTCTCTGCACTAAAATGACATTTTGTTAACACTATCACTTATAAATTAGGTACAGAAGATATTGAGCTGGAATCTGGTTGGTTTCCTGCATATTTTGGTTTACAGACACAGCCACTTTCTACCAATACATAATCTTGTCCAGTAAGTGTTACAGGGCCTAATGGTATTACCAGGAATAAGTACGGGACATATGTTTGTGTACACTCTCCTCTTACAACGTCACATTCGTTAGATCTGAAAATAGATATGTTAAAATTATTCTGTATTCAAGCCTAGATTGAATAAAAAATAACATGTAAATAATTCATAGAATTTCATAGTAAAAACTAGTTATATAAACTTTTTTTTAAAGTCAATTCCTACTTAAATCAACAAAGAATTTTGTTTTATAATTACAATTAATATAAATATCTACATACATATGTATATGTCAGAATATCAATATTGAGTGGCAAAATATAAAGCAAATTTCCTTGCAATTTTCCAATTTTTCTCTCTGTATAGTGTTGGACTATTATTTTTATTTGTTATTATTTATATGCTTTCTTTTTTTTTTCATTGCTTGCATATTGTTGTAGTTTCTTTCCACTTTTTTCCTCATTGATTGTTTGTGAAGTAAGGTTTGATACCATTAGTCTAGCTTGATACCATTAGTCTACCATTAGTCTATTTGGTAGCAATAGTCTACCATTAGTCTATTTGGTAGCAATAGTCTACCATTAGTCTATTTTATTCTCTCCATTAATTTTTAATCATAGATCATTATTTATGACATTGTGTGGTAACCATGGTAACAAATTAAGGTTGTGCAATAGAGGTTTTGATGACAACCAGAGGAGGGCAAAAGAAAAGTTCATATATATCTTTGAAAACTATATTACTAGCTATGGGATAGTTGGCTCAGTGCCAATGCGCTAGACTTCAAACACAAAGATACTCAGTTCAAACCTAACCTACACTCCCAAATTTGTATGTTTTAATTATTAACCCTGCGGTACTCACGTGGGCTACAGTTGTAGCCCAGCCATTTTGTTTGTTGTTTGGTTTGGTAGGGGGTGGCGGGGGATGGCTCTGTCTCTCAGTACCTTCTAATCTGTGATCCTCCAACCCAACTAGTTGCGATCAGGCATCTAGTTTAAGTGATAGTGTAGTTCGTTGTCGTTCAAAGTTGAGTGGGCTACAACTGTAGCCCGCACGAGTGTTTGTGTCATGGCTGTAGCAAAGTGTGTGCTGATGTGTGACGATGCTATTCTGGAATATTTGGAGCATCCTTACAGTGACGATGAAGAGGACTTTGTAGAAGGTGATAGTGATGATGGAGAAGACGACCACGTAGAAGAAGAGGCAGAAGATAACCAATTAGAATTATCACCACAGGACTCGGACCAACAATATGAATCTGATGACAGTGATCATACGCCCATAGGTAACTTGTATTATGCAAAAGATAAACTTAAAAATGTAATGAAGGGGAGAAAATTGCCCCTAAACCCCCCAAATGTCTGTACTAGGAAAAATAATATTGTCTTACGATTGCCTGGTCCTACAGGTGACGCCAGGAATGCTATCACTGAGCATGATTGTTTTGTGCTTTTCTGTGATGACCAAGTAATTAGACTCATAGTGAGTGGAACTAATACTTACATTGACTATCAAAGATAATTTTACAAGACCTAGAGATGCAAATCATACAAATGAAACAGAAATTCATGCCTTTCTAGGTATCCTGATTTTATCAGGTTGTTTGGGAAGTTCGAGGAAACGCACTAAAACTATGTGGGAAAATTTCAAGGGAAATGGGGTAGAAGCATGCTATTTACCAATAAGTGAAAATCAGTTTCATTTTTAATGAGATGCATTAGATTTGATAATGTTCGAGACCGAGTGCAAAGAAGAGAAGTAGATCATCTTGCAGCTGTTAGGAATTTGTTTGAGCTTATAGTTCATATATTTGGAAGGTTTTATACACCAAGTGAATTCTGTACAATCGATGAACAATTGGTTAAATTTAGAGGAAGATGCCTTTTTAAAATGTATATTCGAAATAAACCAGCAAAGTACAGAGTTAAGGTCTTTGCCTTAACATGTGCTAGAACAAAGTACACTGTAAACTTGGAAATATATGCTGGTAAACAACAAGATGGTCCATTTAAACTGTCATAATCTTAATAAGAAGTCACAATAAGAATATGTAAACCTATTTCAGCCACAAATCGCAATGTCACTACTGATAACTGGTTCATTTCTGTGTCATTAGCTGAACATTTATTTGAAGTAAACAACCTGACCTTAGTTGGAACAATCCGATCAAATAGGATTGGCGTACCATCTGAACTAAAACCAAACAAGGAACGTGAAGTGCATGGTTCAATTTTTGCACATCACAAGAAAAAGACTTTTTTATTTTATTACCCCCCCCCTCAAAAAGCAGTGATCGTACTCTCAACAACGCATGATGATCAAAAGATCGATCCTGAGACTGGAGACTCTCTGAAACCAGAGATAATAAGTTTTTGGGAACAATGAACACCAATAAGACCGATAATCAACAGCCAACAATCACCCACACACAAACTAGCACGCCATATGGATAGAACTATTAGAAAATACATAAAACTAGACACACCCACACAAGTATAAAGAACACAATAGACCTAGTAAACAAAATAAAGAACATTGAAATCCCTCATAACTCAACCTTAGCATCGTTTGACATCACAAACCTATATACCAATATCCCAGTCACAGAAACACTAAACATATTACGAGACAATCTAATACTTAACAATACTCCAGAAAATATCACAAAAAAGAAATCATACATATAAATTTAAAACAAATTTCTAATGAAATTACAAAAAAAAAAAAAAAAAAAATATTTCAGTGACCCTAGAGCACTATTTATGATATTATATGGTAAACAAGGCAAAAGTTTAAGGTTGTAAAATCGAGGTTTCGATGACAACCAGATAGGTAAAAAAATTCATATACATCTTTGAGAAATATTTCTAGAAATTGGAGAGCAGGCACATTGCCAAGGGGCGCTAGACTTCGAACATGAAGATACTGTGTTCAAATCTGGCTGGATCCCACAAACTTTAATATTCAATTATGGAAAAAATATTTGAAAAACTTTATTAATATCAATTGTCATCAACTATAGCTTTTAAAAAGTATTTGAACTTGATTGGATGAATAAAAATGTATTTAATAGTTGGAATTTAAAAAACAGAACAATTATTAATTTTATTCTATTTCTCTTTTATAACAATTAATAAATATATGAAATATTTAGGATTGGTTAAGATTAAAATGAATGATTTTCTGAATTATAAATGCAATTTCTACAAATATACTTTTTGGTAGAGGCCTCAAGAGATAATTAAAACATCGAAACCATATACTTTGGACAGATAAATCTGATCTTGATTATGGAGTATATATTCACAAGCTGCTCTTAAGAAATATGTTAAATAAGAATAACAAGAATAAAATCAATGATAAGCAAATTCTTGAATACTTAAAAAATATTGTATTTTACTACAAGTATTGTACTCCCATATGGAAAAAAATGTAATTACAGAAGCCAAAAAATAATGTTATTACCCCATCTAATAATAATATTTTGTTATTTAATGACTAAAATCTAAACTAATTTGTCTAATTTCACTTACAGATTTTTCATAATTTATAAAAATTGTTCTAAGAATATTAGTACTGTAACAACTAAGACAGTGTAAATATTTTAGAAAAGTACAAACAAAGCAAAAAATTATTTCGCTGAAAACATTTTTAAATTAAAAAAACTACATGTACAGTAGTTTGAAGTCACTTTGACATAATTTCACACTCCATCTACTCTGGATTATTAAGAAATTGTTTGTAGGCCTTATTAGTGAAACTTACTCGCAGACTTCATATACCACCTGCTGCAGAAGATCAGGAAATTTCTGTACAATTGTAACAGGTTGTCCTGATGTAAGAGATACACCATACATGGGTGCAGTTGTGTTGTAACGGGTTTTGCACAGTCTTCCTGGTGTGCCTCCACAAGAATCTTTCCTACTGCTAAAGTCTCGACCTAATATAAAATTTGAAAAAAAATCAAACAAAAATGTATTATATAATTTTGAGAATACAAAATTGATGTCCTGAAATATATTACTTTGATTTAATTCATAGTGTTTCATATCAAACTGTTAACTATCTCTGTCTTTTTTCGAACATACTCACATGATATGAAAATTAGTAATTGACAAGTAATCTGCAGAAAAAAATGTATGTGTTTGTGTGTGTGTGTGTGTGTGTTTGTGTCTGTGTGTTACACTGAATAAAACTAGTGAGTGATTTTTTATAATTTTAAAAAAGCCTTTGCATAAACATTATTGTGTACTTTACTCATTAAACAACAAAGCAACAGGGCAAGTGTAACATATGTACAAGTGTTTTTTGTTGAATACTAGTAGCATAGGTGAAGGTGGAATCAACTAATATAATAACTAAACAGTTTAAGGTCAAATGTTTTATAATGTAGATCTAGTTTCCAGCCAATTTCTCCATCAAAGTCAGCTACAGTGTAGCCACTGACAGTGGATGGTTTAGCTTAATGAAATTATTTGCTAGAATTCTACTTTACTCAGACCTTTGTTACTTGTTATCAGACTTTAAATAAGTTATAAAATCAAACGATATAATAGTGTGAATTGGATTAACATGAGCCACAGTAAGGCAGAATATAAAGAGAGAATCATAAAACCTATCACACTTGAAAGAATTAGTCATTGTTTTTATTTATAAGTAAACACTCCTCAAGCTATTTAACTTTTTAAACAAAATTAACTACTATAGCTTTAGCCAAAAAAGACAACTGCAAAAAATCTATACAAAATACATAGGATTTAAAGTGATGTAAATATATATATGCCAAACAGATTGAAAAACAATAAAGTTACAAATATCATAATGATGTGGCATTGTTAGAAGAAAATGAGAAGATTTTATCCACCATTCTAACAATATCGAAATCTTGTTGCTGTTCATGACGAGCTGGTTGGTATTTCTTATTACACTTTTGCTCTTACTTGCGACCAGACTTTTTGTTAACTAAAAGTTGTTAAATTGTTAACTTACACTTGGAGGAAACGTTTTCGTCTTACGGCTTCTTCAGCCTCGTATTTTTTCCGTTAGGAATGCTGCAGTTGCGCTTCCTCGGTATTACCATTATTTTGAAAATAAATAATTGTTTCAAAATAATGGTACCGAGGAAGCACAACTGCAGCATTCCTAGCAGCAAAAATACGAGGCTGAAGAAGTCGTAAGAAGAAAACGTTTCCTCCAAATGTAAGTTAACAATTTAACAACTTTTAGTTAACAAAAAGTCTGGTCGCAAGTAATAGCAAAAGTGTAATAATTCTAACAATGTTAAGTAATTATAAATAAATAAAGCCTCATAAACCCCTAAATCTTTTTTGTCCTAAAGTACATTTCGTTTACAAAGCAATCATTTTCAGACGAAATTACTACAAGCCTTTGCTTTCCAATCAAAATAAACATTACGACATAAATAAAAAAGGTGGCGGTTGTAATCATCTTGAATTCACTGATTAAACTACAATTAAGTAGTATGTAGCTACGTGGATACCTAAGAGCTTACTTGCTGAAGCGTTTTGAAACAATCGTTTCTTTTACGAAGCTAAGCCTCTAAATATATAAATAAAAAGTTATATAAATGAAAAGTTTTTGTGGTTTAAGAGGTTTTATTTATTTATAACTAAAAACTACATCATAGTAGCTCCAAGTTATTATTGTTGAGTAATTTATATGAATGCTATGAGATAAAAAAAAGAACGATCATAAGTAATTATTTAAAGAATCAAGTGAAAATAATTAGCTACTACGCTGCTGGATTTTGTAGCTGTTGTTTCATTAGGCTTCTTCAATGAAATGATAGTTTCAAAACACGTCAGAATAGTAAGTGAATGGTTTTAACTTAGTTCTTTAAATAATTTTCATGTTTTAATCAGTGAAATTAAAACGATTAAATCAACCAACTTTAAATAACAAAGGCCTCCCAAGCAACGCTTTCTGCTAAATGGTACACCAAAAAAGCAAAAATAAATTGGTTGTGTTAATATTGTTATTTAACTGAACAAGTGCATAGCTGCTAAAGCTTTGAAAGTTCTAAAAGTAGTAAGATGATCTGTGATCAAGTGTGAAAGTGATGATTACCAGCAGAGAAAACTTTTATAATAAAAACACATTTTCTATCAATTGTCTTAAGGAAAAACTAAAAAAGAGTCTAAAAAAAGTAATTGTATAAAATGTAGCTTTGTGTTTTACATTGAAGTTTAAAATTAAAGTTATGATTGTAGATAATATTTAGCTCTTACTTCTTCTATTGATTGAAATTTGTTTGACAAAGCTATTTGTAGACTCATAGTTTTTTAAAAGAGCCTTCCTGGTGATCATAGGGTCAATAGTGTTGAATGACCTTCCAGCTCTAGATGACATTCCCCATGATGGACTTTTATGGAATGTGCGAGCCACTTGTGATCTAGAAAAAAATACTAATTTATTAAACTATTTAGATTTTTAGCATGTTGTTAGTGGTCATTACTATCAACTTGTCTAATCCTGTATCATCTATGGAAATTAATAATTTTAAAATTATACACTCTTTCCTAAAGTATACTTACTTTAATGTTATAACAGGTGCTACTATTTAAACAGTTGTAATCCTTTGTCAAGGCATTTGTAGATCCATAATAAAGGGATACAAAGGATACAAAGGGTTGCCTCTGAAATATCTGTTTTGAGTAAATGTTACTTTAGGCATGTTTTTACAAATTTTAGAGTTTATAATAATAATACAGTAAAACCTCTCATATTTGGATCAATGTGGCGTCAGACCGATTCTGATAACAACAAACCGGATATGGAAGGGATTAAGTAATGGTGTAATACATAATTACAATCATTCCAATTGGAAGTAGATGTATGATTGTTTTAAGTAAATAAGTTACACTTTTTGAATATTGTAATTATATTTTAATATGAATATAAAACTATACATAGAATTTAGTCACATGCCTTTGTGTACAGTTTTGGTAAAAATAGATGTAATGGCAATTTGCTTGTTTTATTGAAAACGATTCTTCGATGAAATATCCCTCCACCTTCAAAAAAGTAGACGGTCACCTGCTGTCGCTTTGTCTTATTGTTCGACATACTCCAACCTCTAGTCAAATGCCTAGAAAGCTTCGGTATGCATCATGGTTTGTTTTCTTTTGTCATCATCTCCAGGCACTGGCTGTGGGCTTACTAAGTCTATAATATCAGTAGTAGTAAATTCATGAACTACTTAATCCTCTTTTATCCATTCATTTACACCAACACAGTCTATGTTCTTACTACCAGGAATGTTTCAGAGTAGAACACTGCGTTATTTATTTCTTTCAATAACAAGGTTTTCCATTTGTAATATGTTTTCAATCCCCTGATTGTTTTATGAACCAATAGTATTTGTCATGATTTAGATAGCGTTATTGGTGTGATTGAATCCTATGCTGTAGGAATCCATAAAGCAACATCTAGCAAGGCTACAATTTTTAGGCACTCAGAAACCCTTCTTGCACCCTCAATACCTGCGATTATAACTGCTAGTAACTTATAGCGATATAGAAAACAGTTTTTTTCTGCTTTTCTGTTGTAATGTATATTGTTTATTACAAATTCTGGATAAAATAATTAACTAAATTACCTAATTACACAAAATCCTGTAGAATATATGGAAACTAATCAATACAAATACTCGAACACAACTGATTGGGTTGGGAAAGAACAAAGAGCCGACTGATAGCGCCAAAGAACTGATGCAATGGCAAGGCGCCTAGAAAAATAAAGACAATTGCTTTATTTTCTTATTATATCCTATATTGGAGGTTCCGGATGTGAGAGGGGAGAGTATAAGAGGTTTTACTGTAATTCGATATAAGCAATGTAATTAACGAATACTTTGTTGAAAAATATTTAGAGTGCTAACATTTGTGTAGTTTAAACACTGATTGCAACACCGGTGAGTCAAGCTCAGACTCAGTTTAACAATTTAACGCAAGCAGTTTTCATCAAGCAAAACATTTTTCTTGGTATTACCACTGATACAATTGCAGAAATTTGTAGCTCATTTTAGCCAGTTTCATCTCAAGTTTTACCAAGTGAGATCATGAAGTCAGTGAACTGTTGCTGCAAGTTAACAAATAGTATCTTCAGCGACACAAATTTTACCACTTACTGTCGCTAAGTTTAAATATTGTTTAAAAGTATAATTAGGTTAAAAAATTAGAGTTAGTATCCATTTGTTAATTTTGTACTAAAAATTGTAAATTAGGTTTTTGCGATGGTGTATAAAACAAATATATGATTCAACTCACAATGGTAACAATTAAAACAATTAACTCTAAACCTCACTACACATTAGTTTATTAAAACAACCAGACTAGTTTTGGATAAGAATGTTGGCTTTATCAGTGCTAAGCTTAACTTAATATTATGATTTATCTGATAGCATATTTGCTGCAGAGGGATCAAATAAAAACCATATAGAAATACATATGACAGTTTTAGTTTTTGTTTCTATGTTATGCTAATTGTCAAGATAAATAATAGATATTACTCACAGATCTCATAATTACATCTATTGATAAGTTAGCACTAGTGGTTACAGGAAACACACTTTTACACTTTGTCTATATAACAAAAATTTACATATTATTGCTATTCTCTTAAAGTACTTGCAACAGTTTTTAATTATTCATTATTCTGGGCTCTGTGTATCCCTTCTGTGTCGCACTACCTGCAAAATAAACTTGAAAATTAAATTGAAATAAAATGTGTATGTAAAGTAAGTAATGATTTTTAAAATTTAGATGTAGATTTCATGTCTTGTTTTATGAAGGATTCAAGTTAAAAAGCAAAAGTCCCTCTTAGATCCTCCATTGGTGTGTGTCAGAGTGAACTCTGAGGTCTTCTAAACAATATTATTTTTATTTTTAGTCCATGATAAAGAAAAATATTTGTATTTACAGAGTGATAGTTGGGCAGTTCTCAGAGCTTCTGGATAAGTGGTTGGGTCATATAATGGTAAATATAGTGTCATAACAATAAAATAGATTGATTTGTTTGTCTATCTTGCTTAGTCAGCTAGCTGGGATATGTGAAAGGTATTTACATAACTCTGCCTTGCCTTTAAAAGGTTTCCCAGCTTGTTTTTGTCACTCTGTCAAAACTGTTACTGTGTTCAAACTGTTATTTAACAGTGTCAATTATTATTACAGTGTGATTATTCAAAGAGTGTCAATAAATTATATCTTGGAGAGTTTGTAAAGTAATGGTGAACAATTTTTAATAATTATTGCCTTATGTTACTTCTAAAGGATTTAAAAAAATCTGATTACTACAGTCACTTCATGAAAGGGACTTGTAATGACAATCCAATGTTTTAAACAGCACATAAATATAATTTTATTTTGCTGTTTTTATTTTAAAACAAATGGGTTTGGTATTTAAAAATACGTCTACAGATACTCGTATAAAATAAATAATTTTATTTACATTAATTTTGTATATCAAGAGAAAAGTGAGAAGTAAGTTGAATATGTTTTAAATACATATATTTAACTAAATTCCCAGCAGAGAAAAAATGTCTCCTTATAACACTCAAAAGATTTATGATTTACAATTTGTGTTTTCTTGGAACACTGATTTTTACTATTAAAATTTATTTATAATAATTAGTTAATATGCTACAATGCAAAACGTTTTACTTGAAATTTTTACTATCCTTACATTATAAAAACATTCATTTCATGATTTTTCCAAAAACTTCAATTTTTGCTGTTTGTTATTCAGTCTAAATAAAAATAAATGACAAGTCACTTGGAAGCAACTTATAGTTTTACAAGTTGAGCCATCTGAGAAATCCAAGGATAAGAGTTCTTATGTCAAGGACTGTCCTACATGCTTAAAACTAAATTGTTACTGGAAACATTTAACATTTTGTAAACATTCTTGTGAGGGATTTAGTACCTGGTGTGATGGACAAGGCTACCTGAAAAAAGAATGCTACAAGATGCAAACATTTTTATTTGTGCCAAGTATAAATTAGTGCTATAGGTCAAATTTTACTTAGGCCTTAGGTAGAAGTTGTCTATTATGCGTCGACAAAACATTCTGCATTCCTCTGTCGGCATCCCTCATCGGGACCCAAAAATCGCCCCTATCCTTAGACAACCCAATTAGTACGCTTGTCCAATGCCCTATTTACATTTGTTGCTATTAAAAAGTAATAATAAGTAACAAAATAATGAGTCAACACTATGAGTCAGCAAAATATTTAGGGTTGATGTTTTTAAAAATGATCTGCGAGCATCTCCACCCTCCCATCATCCTCGGCCTCTTGCCAAGGTCAGCAGCTCTCCAAGTGCTAGCTTATAAAATTTTACCTATATCTGGTATTGCCCATGATTTGCCAGATCAATTTCAGTGAATGTGTTTGTTTATATTTGAGTTTGTTTACAGTTTGAATACTGGACTGCAGCAATTTATGCTGATAAAGAAAAAGGTCATCAACTAAGTGAATACGAAATGGCTTACTTGCTGCAGGCCTCAAAACATTCGTTCCTTTACAAAGCTAACCCTCTACTGGCGGCATCGTGTTAGGTACAAAGGCTGTAACGGGATGGATTTATGACTGTGGGATGGTGTAGGTTATTTTGGTTGTGTGTCATGTAATGGAAAAGGCTTTTGGCTTCAAAATGTGTGTGATCATTTAATATGTTTTCTTTATCTGTTGACTAGTGTTTGTACATCCCGTATTTATCTAAAGTTGTTAGTTTTTACTTTGTTTTAATGTGTGGAGAACATTTAAATTAGTATGTATGTCCGTGTGTGTGTCTTGTGGGTTTTTAGGTGTTTTGCATAGCTGAATTATGGAATTGTTTGATTTGAAAGTTTGTTTGAAAGACTGACTAACAGTAGAAAGTATGAAAAGTACCATGGGCTGTTGGAGAGACGAATTCTGAAAAAAATGGTAACAGATAATAAATATAGGCCTATATTTGAGGCACACATGATACAAATGTTGGCAGTTACCTCTGACTGACAGGGCATTGAATATTTGAATGCTACTAACCATCAGTATAGTAGGAATAAGATCAGCAAGCAAAAAGAGGAAATAGATGTAATAACTGGAGATAAATACTAGACAAGGTGGTCCATCTAATGAAGGACAATATAATGCATATAAGTGCACTGAGAATGAAAATATTTTAGGAGTAACAAAACAAATAGTATAAGCAACAATTCTGAGAGGGGCATCCTCTGCAAGGATGATTACAGGGCACTGGTGTAACAAAGATATTGTAGAGCTCAGAAAACAATGTCTGCTTATCAGAGACCTAGCTAATGTTAAATTTATGTTTAATGTGCAGTTAAGCTAGGACAATTCTAAAAAGTCTGAATTATTTTTCAATCAAAGGGCAATATTGTAGGCTAATGACCAGTAGAATGATTAATAAAAAATCCAAGGTTTAAAATAGTCTGGTAAACATGAATGTTTGCTTTTAGATATTTTTAGTTTAGTAGGTGTGGTTGAAAAGAATATTGATCAAGTTTAGGAGTTAATTTTAATTCAAAATTTGTTCTAACTTTTCTATGGAGATTTTAAAATAAAGTCGGGGTCACTTTGAATGTTCCACAACAGTTTCTTGCATTGAGGCAGTCTACTTTGGTCATGCAACTTTAAGGGGGAAATCGGTAGAAAAACCTCTTTTACACACGCGTGCATGCGCGCGCACACACACACACACACACACATACACACACAGTACACACACAAATGCATTGGCTTTAATTGAATTTATCAGTGCATTTTACGTCAAAAGCAAAATACTATATTAAGTTCATTTTCATACAATTGCTAGAAGGAATTGTAAATATTGTACTTACATGGGATATGGAGAGTTGTTAGGCCCTATGCAATCAGGTGGGTCTGAGAGGGCATCTCCCATTAAATACTTAAATTGTTGTCCATTGCCTTGACAACGAGTTCGCTCCAGTAATGTTCCTTGGCAACTTGCTATTACAGTTAAAATAGTTATCCTGAATACCTACAAAACAAATATTAAATTAGAAAAAAATCATTCAAGAAGAGGATTCACCATAGTTGAAATGCACAAAGAGCATAAAATTGTTCGATTCACTCATAACTTTCCATCTACTATATAATACTAGCTGAACAAAAAAGTAATTTTAGTAAAATATTTGTTGCAATCATAATTGTTTACTTCAAAACGGATTTATTCCAGAATAACCGGTATTTAATTTTGTTGTTTGTCTGTGCACGACAATGAGTTACAATAATTATTAAAATTTTACTCAAATAAATTTTACAATGTTTAAAATAAATTAATAGTGAAGAAATTTCTGTTGTTACATTATGTCACATTTTGTTCCATAATCTTTTAGTGAGATTGAAATAATCTGAAGAAAATGTTCAAACTTCTGTGAAGTTAAAAGTGTGGATTTATACTTAATAGATAAACTAAATACTTTATATTATTAAAACAGTAGATTAGTAAAATGTGATCTAATAAAAATAATAGTAAATTTGAATTTCTAAGTTTTTTAATAAAGAAGTTTGTATTTTCACTGCGAAATATGCCATTTAGAAAATTAATCTAGCAAATTCAGATCTGAAAAAAACAATCATTTTTACTTTTCAACTTATAATCTAATAGGTAACAGCTAAAGGAAAATAATAAGAAATGAAACATAATGCAATCATTGGGCTGCTATAGTTTAAACCTAAGAATTACTTTTTAATGCCTATGAACATTATTAATTGTTAAAATAATATCTACAAACATAATAAAAATAGAATAATTTTTCTTATTTATCATTCAGTTAGAAATATTTTGTCTTCACTGAATTAAATTCTTTGAGAAAATAAAAGTTAAAAGAATTATTTTTATGAATTGCCATTTTGACTAAAAAAACAGGGTAATGAAATTTTTCTGAAGGCAATTTTTTCCCCTCATTACTGGACACAGGAAGCAGCCCTGTTGGTTTCAGATAACTTTGAACTAAGCAGTGTACAACTAGTCAGAATTTCAAATAAGTCATTTGGTTTTTAGGCAAGTAGTGAAATCATAAAAGCAGTGAATTTTATAAAAACCTCAAAACGGAATTTAAATAACAAGTTTAAAAATTAAGATGAAAAACAATAATTTCTTGTATTTAACTCACGTTTACACTTGCAGAAAGATAATCTAAATGAAAAAAAGCGGTTGATTTGCCAATCAAGTAGGCCTATATTGTCACCATAGGAAGTTATTGGAATTTATATCCAAGAGAGAGAAGAAAGAAGTAGTAGAATGGTACGTTTTCAGTGGTGTAGGTATCAATGTCAGCGACCCTCCAACATTGAGCTCTGCAGACCCCTTTCCACCCCTCACCTACCCATATTCATATTCCCACACATATTATATTTAGGGTGGGAGTTATCTTGGTATTGACACTAATAATATTGTAGAAATACCCGGTAGGGCTCACTTTGTTAATTTTATTATTATTAAATTCCTTCTATTAGCTCACACCCTCCTGATATATATTTTTTACAAATTTTCAATCCTTAATAACATACGTTTTTATTCATCCAACAAGTTCAAATACATTTTTTAAACCTATAGTGGTTATTGATGTTAATTCAGTTTTTCCTAATATTTATTCAATAATTAAATTTTAAAATTTGTGTGGTCCAGCCGGATTTGAACTGAGAATTTTATGTTCGAAGTCTAGCCTTGACACTGCGCCAACTTTCCAATACATAAAAGTATTTTTCACAAAGATGTATGTGAATTTCCCACCCATCTGGTTGTCGTCGAAACCTAAATTGTACAACCTTAAACTGTTGCCATGGTTACCACACAATATCATAAATAGTGCTCTAGGGTAGCTAAAATAATTTTTTTCTTTGACAACCTCAGTAGGAGTTTACTTAATTTTTTTTATACTAATGTTTTTACCTCAGTTTCCTACATTGAAGCTCGTTTTTAGAAATAATGGCGACAAATAGCAATACAAATCAATACCGTACTTACAAACAATTAAAATTCGTATTTATTATTTATTTTTGAACAAAAAATTTGTAAAGGTAGGTTGTTGTATTGGTTTAAAAGATGAATATTGTTCTACCTTTCTACAGACAAGTTTGACCAAACTGTTAAAGTAGTCAGTGTGGTGACACCGGACGGAATTTTTAATAAAATTTATTTTTTGCTTTATAATTTTGTTCATTTGACTATAGCTAGCGCCACCTGTAGGACCTACTGCGGGGATATTATCTACGTTACTTTTCCTTCGTTGTGAGAGTAGGGTAGAATCGTGGTTTACATGGTTTATCCGCCGTGGTTATTGTTCAGTCTTCTATCCTTTAACATTCTATAGACACGAAAGCCTATCCCGAATTCCCAATTGCATCTATTAGTTAAGAGATAGTTATAGTTTTAATTGTTAAATGTGTAAATTAAAAAAATTATTGTAAAATTCAAAAATAATGTAACGGTAACTCCTTCTGTTAGACCAGACCTAGTTGTTACTCGTAACATGATTGGTCGGATAGTGTAGAGGGCGTGGCCAAGGAGTTCTCGTTGCTTATAAATACGCATAGGTTTAGCTGTAAGTTAGTTATTTGTAAAAATACCTCTGAAGATGATTACATTGTAGTCGAAATGTACATAAGGTTAAAATACAATTTGTTGAATTTGTGGTGAGAGGTTGTTTTAATTAATATGAAAGAGTAAGATAAATTTGACTTGAATCTCTCACGATAATGGGAGAAGAAGGAGATCCGCGATTTACTGGTTCCTGAAGTATACCTGACCCCTAGAGTAGAGATATGCTTGATTCAAAAGAAAAAAAGGGTTTTCTGTTTATACATACTACCTATTAGAGACAGCATCTGATATGAATTCAGAATGTTCTCTAAATCCCGCAGAAAATAGAAACGTCCAAACTCTCCCTTAAAATCTCGTGAACCACAGTAAGTATGTTAGACACTTCTATACGGCTACGATGAAGAGTCATAGGGTCTACTTCAGTGATCTTACTCGCCTATACAAACGGGTTTTACGCTTCTACTTTAATTACCCTATTTAAATTCACAATTATGACCCATCCTTCTTAATCACGCGATAGTTGATAGCCTTAACACTACAAAAAAAAAAAAAAAAACTGCCTAATCTCTCCTTTATCATAATCTGTAGACAACGATACCATGATTCATGGTATTAAAAATATAAAAAATAAAATATACATCGAGCATATTAATATATGATATAAACGTATAAAGAAGTACGTTAAAGACGTAAAAACGATTCACATTTTACAATTTTTTAATACACAAGCTTTGTTGCGTACGTTAATACGAAAACACCTGATACGGGAACATATGCTTGAGATATGGGACTTGAGAAACTGACTGTTCCAGCTAAAGAGGTTATCTTGTTGAATCTAAATCCGCCATCCTGAATCTCTCTGAGAATTATCAGACTGACTAGAAGAACCATAGATTACAGAAGAAGACTAAACGCTTTGTAATGCCGGATGGATACTTTCCAGTGGATCACGAGCCATTTATATATCACCAGGCGAGTATCCAGCGACTTGCTTTGGGGGGGGGGCGGTCGATGCAATATATATATATATATATATATATATATATATATATATATATATATATATATATATATATATATATATATAATGTGTGTGTGTGTGTGTGTGTGTGTGTGTGTGCGCGCGCGCGCGCGCGTGCGTGTATGTAAAAACATAGAACAGAAAAGTTCTTTCTGCGCTTGCGTTAGAAATCGGTAACGTGATAAAGATTCGTAGCAAATTAGACTTTTTATTAAATAATTATTCCAGTTTCGATAACACTTATGGCTAGAGAATATTATTAATTTCATAATAAGCTATTATTATAAAAATAGTTTAATAATTAATATAAGTAGTTATTCTTCCAACACGAACAATTCCGGAGTCAACTGCGAATATTTACGCTTGCAAAATTACGTATTGAAAATCATATGTTCCAGACTACCGCTATCTGTTGTTAAAACGTTTAGACGTTTACGAGGGTATGCCGAGGAAACGCGTCACATTTTCAAATTAAAAATTAAAATTTTATTTTTTATTTACAATAAAAGACGAATTAACTTAAGTAAAAGTCTAATTTAATAGAAAGTCCTAATTTAATAATATATATTGTCGATTTTTAACCCAAAGTTCTTGAGGGTTGGGGGGGGGGCGATCGCCCAATCGCCCCCTTTGGATACGCGCTTGATCACTGGCAATGAAAAAGCTGACAAACTAGCCAAGCAGGGAACAACCTTACCTCAGCCTGAGCTTTTAAGTTCGCTGCACTCATCCAAGTCTATAATAAAAATGTCCACAAAAAAATGGAATCAAGATCAATTCGAGGGAATTCTCAGAAAATAGTAGGAAAGTCTTGTCTCGGAGGAACCTATTGACCATAACCTGCCTCCATCTGTTAAAGTGCATCCAGAACAAAGGCGGGTTATGTCTACCTTGTTGCGCATCTTCACCGTGTTATGTTCTGCCGACCACGGAGTGTCTGTTGTGTGGTCGTGAAGTCATGAATGTCGAGCACCTTCAGGATTGCACAGCCCTATACCAGGCCCAAGATTACGACAATCCCATCTTCAGGAAAGCCTATCTCCACTGGTCAACGCGTCGCCAAAAGGCTCAAGGGTGGGCGTCGGTTAGCTAGTAAGTAAGTATGGGAACACTTTCTGTTTTCACCATCTGGCTCACGATACTGAACGAACATACACGTAAAATAGCTTTCACATGCGTTTATTTTTAATTATTCAGAACGTGACGTCAGCAAGTATCACAGTCACTAAAAACACCTACAATACGTGCTTTGACTGACTCAAAGTCTAATGAGCTTCAGGAGAAACGTTTCAACCGTTTTGCTGCAAAGCGAGTTTTATGAAATAGACAATTAAACGGTTTATTAAACAAAAATAGCTTTTATTCCCTTTATTGCAAGTTTCCAGAACTTTCGTCTTTAGAAGACAAAAGTTGTAGAATATATGACAAGAACGCAACGCGAAATTCTTCGCAATGTTCATTAGCATTTTCAGACAATACTTTCGAACTCATCATCTCTCAAGATAAATGTCGAACAAAAATGTTACACTAGCGATATATTATTTGTCTCAAAGAAGAAAAGTGAATTTTATTTTTAGTCAACATCCTACTAGGGATAGTATTAGCAGCAGTCAACTATTCTTGATGTAGGATATCTGGGATATTAGCACAAGAGAAGTACTTTTCTACACATCAAGATTGCAGATACATGAATAATACTGTATGTATGTATTAATTAAGGACAAGCAAATAATATAAGCCCCCCCAGAGTAAAACCACTTTTGTTTTACCTTCCCACCGATTAAACGTCTTGCCGTACAGACACCCCTCCAAAAATCCAGCCCTCTACCGAAAGAAATATTCTCACCAAACTTTCTCCTTCTCCATACTGACCACCCGTGAAACCAGTATGTAAAGAGGACGAAGTCCTTACTATAAGATAGTACTAGGGTTACTTGGCTTGAGTGAATGTGAGGCCTACATTGAAAAACAAAGTAGTATAGAAACCAGGTATGCGCAAATGTATTTTGCCTTCCGTCCTATATCGCATTAAATCTAAAGGGGTTTTTAAATCAGCGCTAGAGGAAAGCACAGAAGGCATTACGATTAATGAAGACACACGTAGAAGCAAATGATGACAGAGCCTGATAATTTGATAAGCGCAAGCAGAATGGAGGAGTTGAATTGTCTAATTGTTAACATACAAAAAACAGGCGATGAATATGGACTAAAACAACAACAAAAAACAAACGAATAGATGTTTACAAGCAAAACAATATTTAGCAAGATAAGTGTAAGAAGAATGAAAGAGTTGAATTGTCTAATGGTTAAAGAAAGAACAAGTGAAGAATGTGGAGTAAAACAATACAAAAACCAAACGAATAAATGTTTATAAGCAAAACACAATTAGCGAGACAAGAAGGTGGCTTTGTTAAGTATTATTACCATTGATTGATATTCTTGGATGATAAAAACAAAAATAAGACGCATTAAGTTAATTATAGCTTAGTTAGCGAGAAGAATTCACAACGGTAAAAATCAAAACGGTTAACTCTAAATCTCCCTACACATTAGTTTATTAAAACGAAAGCACTAGTTTATTAAAACAAACACATTAGTTTATTAAAACAAACACACTAGTTTATTGAAACAAACACACTAGGTTATTAAAACAAATACACCAGTTTCGACGACGATCTCGGCTTCGTCAGTGCTTGCCTACTACTGAGTGAGTAGTAGCCAAGCACTGATAAAGGCGACAAGTTGTCGAAACTAATGTGTTTGTTTTAATAAACTAGTGTGTTTGTTTTGATAAAGTAGTGTGTTTGTTTTGATAAACTAATGTGTAGTGAGATTTAGAGTTGACCGTTTTAATGTTTACCGTTATAAATAAGACATATCAGTACTTTTACAAACTGGGCTAATTCCATTGTAAAAAGGGGTGAGCAGCGCAGACCCACCCTGAATAATTTTGGCCGAATTGCAACATCATCGCTTCGCCCAACTTGTGAAATTACCAAAAATCTCCCTCGAGCCCACGCCAAAACGAGGCCTAGAAATGCAGAGACTATGAATGCCCATCCGTCTCGTATAATCAACCAGTCCAACAAACCGACTGGTTCACTGTCTGACCTAGACTTTAAAACCAGTTTCAAGTCTGACCACGCTGAAAGCAGAACCTGATTGTATTATAGTCTGCTGTACCCACCCAGATAATACAAGTTATTATCTAGAATAGTGAAGACGGTAGAGTACTTGAATAAAAGAACTCGTTTTTATAAAGAGCTTGTAGGTTAAAACTGTCTGATAACTTCTTCACCCGTGGAAACAGAGCCTGGACTGCACGGCTGTTGCTTAAAAAACCAGTTTCGTTACACTAAATAACCTTCGAATAAATACCTTATGTATTTCTTGTCATTTAAGAAAAACACATATTGGCTAGTATAGTCCAAAATAAATAATTTATCCTTCAAGGGAATTTTTACGAGTTTTTCATTTCCTTCTATTAGTCCACACTCTCCTTATAGAGATATAACCTATCTTATTCAAATTTTCAATCGTTAATAAAACACATTTTACTCATCTAATCAAGTTCAAATACGTTTTTTTAAACTTGTAGTGGATGGCACTTGATGTTAATCCCGGTTTTTCAAATATTAATTATTAAATTGAATATAATAATGAATTAGTATGAGTTTTATATGGGAGAAAAACGTTTTACAAAAGGGGAGTGGTAGGCAATATAATTATTTCGTCTCGCTTGGCTTACAATAAGTAATAACATATGATTTCATAGAACAACTGATTTTATGTTATAGGTTATGTGGTAAAACAGCTGTTTTAACGCATAGGATATTTTACTTTTTTTATATTAATTGTAATTATTTATTAAAAAATAAACTAAAATAATGTTGTCTTCTAAATAGCAATTGATGAATTTTTTTTTTTTGTTTATATTACTTACTATAGGAAATTTCGAAAGCGTATAACTCATCAGTGTGATATTTGTTATAAGCAAGATGTTTATAGCTCTAAAAACTTAAGTTTGTTCCAATAAAACAACTGTAAATACTGGCAAGAATCAACATGAGTTGAAAACTATATTTTATCGTTTTAGAATATAGAGGTAGTTATTCTAACACTCCAAATATTTAAATTTATAGTAACTTATATTTCATCCATCATTTCATTAAAATATATAATTAGCCCTGAAAATTATAATAAAGTGCTGTTGGGAATATAAAAAGTTCTGGAATATAAAACTCCTACTGTAAGATTTAACGCAACTCACTGTATATAAACATAGAGTATATAGCTAAAATATAAAAGGTACTACGAGCGTATATTCGTAAATATAGTTAAAGCTAATAAAATATTAAATATAGCACACAGTGGTGGTTCAAGCTACGGAAAATTTTATTTTAGCTACTTTATAATAAATAATTACTAATAAAAATGTAATTAAAGTAGCATAACATATGTGTTAAAACAGCTGATCTACCACATAACATAAAATCAGCTGTCTTATGAAATCATGTTATCACTTAGTTTAAGCCAAATGGGACGAAATAACTATATTGCATACATTGCACCTTTTGTGAAACGATTCTCTTCCACATACAACTAAAATTAATTCATTAGGTTTATTTAATTCATAAATTAATATTTGAAAAACTGTATTAACATCAAGTGTCATCCACTACAAGTTTAAAAAAATGCATTTGCACTTAAATGGATGAATATAAAGTATTTTATTAACGATTAAACATTTGAAATATATATAAATATCGCAATATGTATTCTTGTGTATTAATAAAGAACTAAGTCAAAATACAAATACAAGAATTATAATTTAATTTACAATTCATATTGTAATATATATATATAATATATATATAATAATAATATATTATTATTATTTTTTTTTTTGACTTTGCAACACTGTTTTCTTGTATTCACTTATCACTTTCACTATATGTACTTAAACAAGAATCTTATTTGGTATGTATGCTATATATATATATATATATATATATATATATATATATATATATATATATATATATATATATATATTTCTAGGTTTGCAACACTGTTTTCTTGTATTCACTTATCACTTTCACTATATGTACTTAAACAAGAATCTTATTTGGTATGTATGCTATATATATATATATATATATATATATAATATGTTTCCTTTTTTAATAATCTAAAACAACACAGGTTATTCAAATACAAGTATATTTATTAATTTATATTCAAAGCTTTTCGTTGGTAAACAGTACCAACATTCCAACATTATCAGGAATGAATAATACAATAATCGTTCCTGATTATGATGATTATTGATGGTTATTGTATTATTCATTCCTGATGATGTTGATACTGTTTACCACGAAAAGCTTTGAATATAAATTAATAAATATTCTTGTATTTGAATAACCTATGTGGTTATATATATAGGGAGAGTGTGAACTAATAGATGTAATTGCAAAAAAGTTTTATGCGTGTACATGATGGAACACACGATTTTTCTGCTCAATCGTTCGAAGTTTATACATCAACATTAATTTCAACAAACCACATATTTCTTTCACATTGCGCCAAACTGCTTCATTTGGAAGCAACAGCAACTGAAAACATCTGCCTAAACACTACTGTTTACAATAAATGCTGTAAAGTTAGTTTATAAATAACTAAACATAACCCTTCGGCATTGACCTAGTATTCAGTGTAGTGTAGGCCCAGGTCTTGGTATACAGTGGGTCTTTCCGTTATGTGGAAGTTCCTGTCAACTGGAAAATGATTTGACGAGATTCTAAGATAAACAGGTTAACTAGAATATAAATGTCGGTAATCGTTGACAGAGACAGATGATTACGATTTTTCTCATATTTACATATTTACCTCAATTTGTCAAACACTCTCTTTTTATCAAAAAATTACTCAGCATTACCGCAGTATGATATAGGCCACTATATAGCTATTAACAAATAATAATTAACAATTAATATAGCTATGTAATATCCGTTTAGGATAGATTTGGTTAGAAAGAAATAACAAAAAATAAGCTAAATTTCCTAATGCAACCTAAGTTGCTGTGTCAGTGGGCGATTGATCTCCATACATATTTCTCAGTATCTGAACTACATACGTGATGTTAAGACTTACATATGACGTGTGTCTTAATTTTAATACTTTTTAAACCAGATTAATCTAATAATTTGTAGTTCTAAAGTAATGTAGTTTAAAATAGGGCAACGAGTTATGTAAAAACATTAACTTTAGTGTAGTGTGTGTCAATAAATTAAGGTTATGTTTGTATTGCATTTTTAATGTGTTTTAACAGATATTCCTTGTTTGTAACATTTATAGTAACTTTCTTTTAGACATGCTTGAGGTTATGTTTGTATTACATTTTTAATGTAAGTTTTAACAAATATCTCTTGTTTGTAACATTTATAGTAACTTTCTTCTACAGAAATACTTGAGGTTATGTTTGTATTGCATTTTTAATGTAAGTTTTAACAAATATCTCTTGTTTGTAACATTTATAGTAACTTTCTTCTACAGAAATACTGTAGACTTAAAACTCTTGAATTTTGTAGCCCATTACTTACAGTAATTTTTTAACATTAGTAACTTTAACGTTAGTTTATGACCATCAGAAATTTAAATTTGGTAAAAACATACTGAGACAGAACGTTTCCGATCGCTACGTTTCCGATTCATCAGTGCCTTCTGCTTGGAGATGTTGGGTTAAGTGGTGACGGTTTTAAAGGGAGGTTGTTTATAGTGTCAAAGAGTATGTGTGATTTGTATTGGGTTTGTTCGTTTAATATGTTTGTACTTTGTGTTTTTGTGTGTTTGTAAATTTCATATTGTTCTAGTGTGTTGAGATGTGGTCTTTATTTTATTAATGTGTAAGATTTCTAGGTTAGAAAACATACCATGAGTGTTTAGTGTCCATAAGGTGATTTGCAAAGGTATGGAATAGTATGGACTCATGTAATAGTATGGACAGTAACATGTGCATCCTCCCCACATGCAGTAAAGGCCATAAGTTAAACACACTAGAACAATATGAAATATACAGACATAGAAACACGCATAAAAATGACATCCTAAATGAACAAACACGGCACATATCACACATACTCTTCGATCACATATTAAATGTTTATTTTTCAAAAAATGGTACCAAAGAAGCACACCTGCAGCAATCCAAGCGGCAAAAATACTATGCTGAAGAAGTCGTAAGACGAAAACGTTTCCTCCAAGTGTAAGTTAACAATTTAACAACCTTTAGTTAACAAAAAGTCTGGTCGCAAGTAATAACAAAAGTGTAATAACTCTAAACATAAAATCGCTATTACTTGCGACCAGACCTTTTTGTGAACTAAAAGTTGTTAAATTGTTAACTTATACTTGGAGGTTAGTTAACAAAAAGTCTGGTCGCAAGTAATAGCAAAAGTGTAATAAGTAATTAACAACCAGCTTGACATGAACAGCAACAAGATTTCGATATTAAATAAATAGAGTTACAGTTTAACAATAAGGTCCAGTATTTATGCCTCGTTAAATAAATATTGAGTACATTTCACCTAATTATAAATACTGTAATAATGCGCACATTTTGTAGCTATAACTTTTTATGCTCGTGTACGGTCGAGTATTTCAATCACCGAAGAAGAAGTGTAATATTTTTATTTGGCCGAAACGAAATTATAATTTCTTCCTGGATAATATTATCGGAGTTATTTCTAGTTGAGAGACATGCTCCTCTACAGGCACCAATTAAGCATCTCTAACTTTACAAATAAGAATCAAGGTTTCGAGCGTCACGATATCGATTGGACACGAACACACGATTTCGACCCACAATGTATTCAAGAGCAAGACATAAATACAAACTGATCCATCAATATTTTTACATTGTTGTTATGCACAATTGTATTCTCGTGTACTTTGTTGTCCATGACGATCGAATAAACTGGTTTTTATTTTAAAAAAAAGGAGTAGATATAATGAGGTAAGGCTATAAACTTCTAAATACTGGAAATAAAGTAAAAGTATAATATCTACAGTGAAACTACTGTTGAATCTATGAAGATTCAGTGTTAAACTACAGTGATTTTTTATAAAACTACAGTGTGAAACTATGATGCAAAAACCCTGTATGACACTACAGTAAAGTACTGTGTGATATTTTAGTGTAAATATTGTGCGAAACTATAGTGAAAATACTGTGTGAAACTACAGTAAAAATAGTGTGTGAAACTACAGTAAAAATACAGTGTGAAACTACAGTTACAATGCTGCGTTAAACTTATATATATATATATATATATATATATATATATATATATATATATATGCGAATGAACTGTTGTTGGGTTTACCTCGTCAGTGCTAGATTAGATTCTAGCGAAACGTCGGAACTGCTATTTTATACACTGCAGAATGAACGGATGTACTTCGGATAGTAACTATTCATTAAACTACATATATACACAAATATACATAAACCCCAATCTAACCAGATAATTTATAGCTATATTGCAGTTCATTTTAACATAATGTTTTGTTTTATAACGTAAGCTTAATTCTATAAAATTTCGTTTGTGTTATAAAGTGAGGTTATATTTTTATTCTTGGGACGTCAACACCAGGTTTATTTTTATTTTTCCGTTTTACTGGAGAAATATATTCATGAAATATCGATTAAGTCTGAACAATCAATAATTTCTTACATGTGAAAATGACCTTATTTTTTCAATTCTGCTATTACCTCACACTATTCTGATATATATATATATATATATATATATATATATATATATAGCACAAATTTTCAATCGTTAATCAAATATGTTTTTATTAATTCAATCACTACATTTTTTTAAACTTGTAGATGGCACTTGATGTTAATACAGTTTTTTCAAATAATTGTTCATAAGTTAAATTTAAAAAACTTTATGTTCCAGTTGCTTTAGAAATTAAGAACTAAAAGTTTGATATCTAGCACTTTGGCACCGAGCCAACTTTTCCATAGCTAGAAATCAATTACATAAGGAAGTATATGAAATTATTAGAGAAAGGTTTCTTGCAATGTTGAAGCATTACAAGAGGTATATAGAATGAGAAATTATAGACCACTATCAACTTCATAGATTAGGAACTAAAATAAAAGAAAGCGAATTTAGTATAGCACTTTATTTTTAGTTCAGCACTATATAGAGAGGAAAGTGGAAAATTGCAAGGGAATTCACTATCTATAATTCTTTATTCTATAATTCTATCTATAATCTTTTGCTACTTAATAATGTGATCCTTTAATATGTACATACATATTTATATTTATTGTAAATATAAAATAAAAAGTATCAAAATAGAATTTTCCTTTGCCCACCTCAGTAGGAATAGATATAGGCTACAATTTTTTTTTCTATATATTGAATAATAATAAGGTGAGTACGGTTTTCCAAAAATTTCTAGTAACCACTGTGGCTCTTAAAACAGAAGTGTAACAGACACAAGGTTAAATTTATAGTCACATTTCCGCGTGTCCATTCAGCCTACGCTCGCTTTCTCCGCGTCAACTCGTTGACCGTAGTGAGTCAACAAATGGCCGAGAATCTAGGTTAAATAAACCAGTAAGATTCCTGACCTTATATCTTACTTGTCATCTCACTGAAATGTGGCTTAAAGTTTCATGAGACATGGAAGGGACAAATATCTCTGGGGAAAAGACGGTTGGTAGAGCAAGTTTGATACATTTAGGATTTTAAGACGGCATTACTGAAATGAGTATTAATCAGCTGATGAATCAACATAGCTTTGCTTATAACCTCAAAAATAAGTGTAACGATATTGACTCTTCTTTAAAACACCACATTGGTTGAAAAACGTTCTGTGATTTGTTTTTTGATTGCTCATGGGGAAAAACCAGACAATATATACTCTAGAATTACTAAAGTGTATGGTGAAAGTTGTATGATCCGTTTAAAGTTTTACAAGTGGGTAGAACAGTTCAAAAGTGGTCGAGAATCATTGACTGACGAAGACCGTTCTGACAGTCTTGTTGGAGTTTCAACTTCCTCACTTGAAACTCGAATTGATGACATTATTCAGGTCAATCAACAGCCAATACCACTTGGATATACTTTTGAACAAGCTGAAACCAGAATAAGAGAGGAACTTCGTGAACTCATAGGAGAGGCGTGATTCTCCAACAAGACAAACCCTCCCCCTCTCGTTGCTCACTGAACCCGTCATATCATTGGTAAAATGGGGTGGGTTCCCCCTGCGTCGTTCCCCTTATAGTACCCTCTAATATACATTTATTTAGTCCATTGAAGAAGGCATTCCGTGGGAAGAAGTTCCAGAATAACAAGTATGTCAATAGATTTGTGGGAAATTGGCTCCGACACCAAGACAAAGAGTTTTTTGCAGCCGGTATAAAAAAACTAGTAACCCGTTGGGACAGATGCACAAACGTTGGTGGAGATTATGCAGAAAAATAAGGAAAGTCTTGTTTTGTAAATATAAACGGGTTTTCTCCTACCAATTTGTTTCTTTAATTATTAAATGAGCCTCGAAGTCAAAGTTTTAAAATAATTGCGTGGTTTGAATGATATAGATAAAAGTGTATCCTAATATTTTAAACAATGAACGAATTATCCTGCCTAATTGCAAAGATAAGACGGACAAAATAAAATTAAAAAAATAACGCGTTTTCTAGGCTGTTCCTATAGAACGCCGAATTCAGTTTCATAAATTGTAATTTTTTTAGGTCCATCAGCTCTACATGTACCTGATAATATAGAATGGCCTCAAAAACACATGAAAAATAGTAATACTTGAATTGACACACCAAAGCTAAAAAAGAAAAATATTGAAAACATTCTAAATATCCTCGAAATATTTAATATACTCATCTTCGTTTCTGCTAGGAATATTTGTATATATTTGAGTACAGTGTTCTGGCTTTTCTAATTTTACAATATTTTCCTCCGTTTACGCGTTTCGGAATGACTCCATTTTCAAAACTTATATCATACGAGTACAAATTGAAAAATGTTTAAAGTTTTGAAAATGGGGTAAAATCCGAAATGCGTCAACAGAGGAAAATATTGTAAAGTTAGGAAAGGCAGAAAACTGTACTCAAATATACAACCTGAAAATCACTTAAGTATTTTAAAGACCTTGTTTTTCGAAAACTTATAGCTTTTTTCGTAACAAATGCTACACTGTTCGTGTACTTAAATTTAATGTAACTATTTAAATTTGGAATGTATTTATAATTATAAAAAGTGTAATCAACTCATTTTGTCAACTAGTGTATAATTTGAAGAGTTTGAAAAAGAATGTTTGAAAAAGGTATTTAATTTTAAAACTTTTACCTTGGGCATATAAATTATCTCCCCCCCCTCCATAATGGCAATACTAATTTTCCCTCACTTCAAAAAACATTCTAGTTGTCCTACTGTCTGATACCTTTTGTCCCACACAAACGTAAACACGAACGAACACGACCATGATGGTGTCTTGTTCTACAGTGCGCATGCTCAAACATCGACCGCAGAGCTGCAGCTGCATTTTAAAACGGTATTCACTTAAATACATCATTAGTAATAAGAGAAAACAATTACGTTCCAATTAAACGATTAATTAACTTTAACACAGCTGACCACATTTAGTTTGATAAATCTAATTAGTGCTATCCTTAAAGAAATCAATGGGTCAGCTGATTTTGTTTTTCAAAGTTATTTAATAACAGACAGATAATAACCGTTGTGAAACTTTCCTGCTTTTTCAATTCCATTTATTAACTCACACTCTCCGTACAAATTTTCAATTGTTAATAAAATACTTTTTATCTATCCAACCAAATTCAAATAAATTTTTAAAACTTGTAGTGGATGTTAATTACTTGATGTCAATAGTTTAAAAAATATTAATTAATTTATTAAATTTGTTTATTACACTTTTTATATTACTTGCGACCAGATTTATTGCTAGCTAAAAGTTGTTAAATTGTTAACTTATACTTTTAGGAAACGTTTTCGTCTTATGACTTCTTCAGTCTCTTGAGGTTGAAGAAGTCGTAAGACGAAAACGTTTCCTCCAAGTGTAAGTTAACAACTTTTAGTTAGCAAAAAGTCTGGTCGCAAGTAATATCAAAAGTGTAATAAGTAACTAACAACCAGCTCGTCATGAATAGTAACAAGATTTCGATATTTAATTAAATGGTATTAATTAATTTTAGTTTTATATGGGAGAAAATTTTTCACAAAAGCGGCAAGTTATGCAATATTGTTATTTCATCCCACTAGGCTTAAAATAAGAGATAACATGTGATTTCATTGTTGAAATTTCAGAAAATTAAGATTTTCTTTGTTGACCTAGCTAAGAATCTACTTTAAAAATATTAGTTTAAAGTACAAATTCTATATTATGTAAAGTTAAAGTTTTTTACAATAATTTTTATAAAAAAAAATAATTTGTATCGCTATTGATGATGATATAAAAGTATTTAAACAAGTTTGATATATATATATAGAAATTACTTCATGTGTTGTTACTATTTAACGATATAAAAAATGTACAGTAGTGCCTCGATAATTCGAAGTAGGTAGGATAGAGACCCCCTTTGATTACACGAAAATACGTTCCTGTACGTTCAAAAAATATGTGTTTTAGTGAACCCTAAAACAGTACTATAATTAAGAATGTACATAACCAGTTTATATAATTTTATATGGACATTTTTTGAAAGCCCGATTCATTTCCTTTGCACACAGTATTGATATGAACATATCTTAGAAGCCTGTAACTATTCCTCTGCATACCGTATTGTTATAAACATTTCTTGGATGACCAACTAATCATTTTCTTTCATATAGATAAAACAGGCTCAAACAGAAATACCCTCGAATTTAACGGAACCTCGAGTTATCGGGACTGAGAATTTCGAGACTCTACTGTATTTTAAAAGGTTAATTTACCCTTTGAAATCACTCTAGTAACAGTAATTGTTATTTTCCTTTTATTTATTTTAAACAGGAATAAATAATAAAATTAATTCTCCACGAGGAACCAGATGTGTAATTGTCTAAGCAAAGAATAAAGTTATTTCACATTTGGTCATGAGTTAATTTAAAGAATGACCATGGCAGACGGATGCTGACTGGGTCAACTTGTCTAATAATACTCGAGACTCCCTAAGGAAAGAAGACTCGCTCAACAATAGGCAAGCGTGTTCAGGTAGGTTATTGTGTCGATCAGCTGATAATTGATCTAACGGTCGACATATTGCCAGAGGAGGCGTCTAAATTAACCTTAATTATATTGCATGTCAATTAGTTTTAAAATATTTCGAACATATTTTACAACGATGTTTATTGCAAAATATAATTATTTAAACATATTTACAATTGTTTTCACTGTTAATTTTCAGATCTGCTAACGTGTTTAAAGGCCGTAAATTTGATCCATGAAAGAGGGAAAAAACCGTATTTAGCAATGACTCGATCAGAAATCCCTTCTAAAGAAGGGTTGACGTTTCGAGGGAATAGGGAGCTATTTATACTCTACAGACAACATTTTGCGATTTAAGGGACATTTTATGCCTTTCTAGAGTTATAATTAGAAGCAAGTTAAAAAATGAGTAAATAAAAAAATTGTTCTTAATTTTAAAAATCTCGAATTTAAGTACATTAATACTCGAACATTATATATAAGTACTTGCACATTATGACACTTATTTGGGTAACCAGTATAAAAGTCGGGTTTTGGAAAGCGTTTTGGTATTTCAAGAAGTAGACTACCTAATTTAAAAAAAAATTAATTTTCGTTACCACAAAGTACTACAATTCTACAAAGACTTTAAATGATCGAGTTTAAACTTTACTTTCCACAAAGTATAAAGAATTTAAATTATAAAATTTCAACTTCTTTTACCACAAAGTAGACCTAAAATTCTACAAAGAACTGAAGTTGTAGAGTTTAAGCTTTTGTTTTCCCAAAGGACAATTCTACAAGGGCATGCTAAGTCTGCTGACGCCTTTGAAAGATACTTAAAAACTTCATCTGTTACAAAAATGGTCTCTTGAATATAACACATAGCGAGTTAGGGGCGTCCCGAATGACGTTACTCATATTGAAGCCTCTCAAGGCATGGTATATGCACGTTATATATATATATATATATATATATATATATATATATATATATATATTTATTTATTTGTAGCTTTGCAACACTGTTTTCTTGTATTCGCTTATCACTTTCACTATATGTACTTAAACAAGAATCTTACTTGGTATTTATGCGAGTTAACTTTCAAAGATTGGTCGTATCTCCATCATCGGGCATCACTGGAGATACTGGATGATGGAGTTACGACCAATCTTTGAAAGTTAACTCGCATAAATACCAAGTAAGATTCTTGTTTAAGTACATATAGTGAAAGTGATATATATATATATATATATATATATATATATATATATATATATATATATATAAATGTAAAATACGTTTTCTTGTTTAATAATTTAAAACAACACAGGTTATTCAAATACAAGAATATTTATTATTTTATATCCAAATATATTATTTTATATTATTTTTAATATATATATATATATATATATATATATATATATATATATATATATATATCGCAATATGTATTCTTGTGTATTAATAAAGAACTAAGTCAAAATACAAATACAAGAATTATAATTGAATTTACAATTCAAAGCTTTTCGTTGGCTAACAGTACCAACATCATCATTCTTGTATTTGTATTTTGACTTAGTTCTTTATTAATACACAAGAATACATATTGCGATATATATATATATATATATATATGAAAGTTACACTTGTATACATTCTTTTAAGAATGTAGTTTATTCTGTTTTTTTTTTGTTTTAATTTAGTGCGAGTGTTTTGTTTGCTGTAAGATCTTTTAAAATGAAAAATAGTTTTCTATAATTTTATTCAGATATTAATGGAGAATAATTCTTTAAATATTGATTACCCTTTTGTTAATAGTTTGTGTTCTGTTCTTTTAATAAAATTAAAATAATGTTTCTTATTGAATAGTAATATATATTTTTTAAATGATATGAATTTGTATATAGGTATTTTTACGCACATATTTTACGAACAATTTGGTTTATTATGACTAATCATAGAAAAAAAGGAACAACCCGTAAGTAGATTTAATACATCGCTCCACGTTTCGATACACAATTGGAGTCCTCTTCAGGAGCTTATAAAAATATTTATAATAATGTCAATCATATGAGAGACAGCTGTACAGTCCAAAAACATTATAACAAAAGGGAATTTTTTTAGTATTTTTAATTATGTTCTTTATCTCTCTCTCTCTCTCTCTCTCTCTCTCTCTCTCTCTCTCTCCCCTATATATTGTAATGAATAATACAAATAAATTTTTTAGCCCTGATTATTTAGTTACCAAAAGGTTTTATCACATTTACACAAAGCAAAGGTGTATATTTGGCATTTCATACCTCGTCCAAAAAAACCTTTTCCTTAGTTGAACACATTACGTTTTTTTTTTGAACAGTTGCTAAAAACATCCAGGTATTCCGGTCAAGGAACTGTATAAAAACCAGTAAGCGTACAAGGAAGGTGTCTGCAGGAGGAACGAACCGAGTTAGAGAAGGGATACGTGGCGGAAGTTGATTATACGTAAAACAATCAACGTTTTGGTCAGTTGATGCGTTTCAAGGTTGGTGGACTGAGCATGAGCGTGACCTATGCAAATTTGCGCCCTATTAACATTGCGTGTAGTGAGTATAGCCTATCTATAAAGGGGAGACTACTGCAATTAGGTGTAGGTTTTTATAAAAAAGCCTATGATGTATGTTGAAAACAGGTTTATACGAGCTTATAAGAATACATTTTAATATCTTGCAGTAAAGAGCTGGAAGAAATATCAAAGATCATTGTCGAGGTATGTTAACGCTTAAATAGGGAACAAAAATCACTGTAGCTCGTCATTAAGCTGTGCGCAGTGCAATCGTTTTAATTGGTACTGCCAATTTTAGTAGTGTAAGAAATGCATTAATCAAGGATAATAAAATTAACGTTTCTAACTCTATAGAGAGGTAGAAATCACTTTTTGCAAGTTTATTTATTATTAAATTAGTAAAAACGAAAATGGTTAGGATCAAAATAACTTTTTAGTATTATAATCCCTCTTTTGATACATTTAACCAGTTTTGTTTCCCCCGATGTGTACACACTCCCTCTATTTGCGTTCCCCCCATAGTGTTTCCTACCCCTTATATCCCATACATAAAATTTAGATTCTTTTACTTTCTAAAATATTCGTGTGTAATTTCCCTTTAATCAGTAAGTTTCATTGTAAATCAAGCTTTCCAAAATTACTGTTAGATTGTACTCAGTGTTTGTTTAGTCTTACACATCATGAGCGGAGTTAAGGGGGGGGGGCAAGGAGGAGAATTCCCCCCAACAATCTGGACATATGTATAATTTTTTTTAAAGACAAAGCTTACAATGAATTCATTAATATACTACAAAAATAATAATAAAGCTGACAAGAAATATACTTGACAGTTCCAGCTGTTATTTTGTTCGTATAAAGGTTATTTTATAAATACTATTGTGAGTTCAGAGAAAAATATTAAATTTATTTTAATCCTACAAATCATGATGTTCAAAATGAAATTTTAGGAATTGTTTTAGACGAAGTTTGGTATTCAACGTTATGTTTCTCATAGAAACAAAAAATATTTGGATTTAGCTACAACTTTGTAAAATTCGGAAACATTTTTAAATGTTAAATTTTGCGAAGTTATAAGTCTAAAAGCCTCCGATTTGCGTTCTATGAGATATATACCCTAGCTTACATATAGCATACCCTAACTTACAATTAAAAAAGTTGTTTAAAATATGTTCCTTATAATGTAAGTTTTTGGATGCTGGGTCAAGGTCGAGAAGCTTTTAAATATACTTTATGTCTTGGGGAGAGTACTCCGGGTCCTATTTGATACCCCCAGGGCAATCTTGTGACCCCCAGAAAAAAATTTTTATCTCTGCCCATGTTAAACATGTACCTATACGTGCACATGTACCTAAGGCTATTCACCTGTACATGCTTACATGTTAATACATTTACCAAATATATTAATAACTTATACGTCTGCATCTTTTACAATTGTAAATTTGAACAGGGAGAAATAGCCAGGCAGCCTTTCTCATTCATCTCCGTGAGAAGCATAAATCTCCGAATACAAACCTTTTACTCGTCTCAAGCACATTAACGTCCTTGCACATTAGGCATACCCCCTCCTTAATTCCAACGCTAAGCCAAAATTCCTGTTCTAATAATACCACACGCAGCCAGTCACACATGATAGGTGATATATATCCAAAAGGGTCACAAATCCCCTCTTTCTCTCACCAACCGATCCTGACAGGGCAAAACGTGAGAGTGAGGGAGAAGATTTTTATGTTTTGAATAAACAGAAATATAGATTACATAATATTTTAGTAATATTCTCCATGGTTAAATTTGTATTTAGACTCTTAAAATGATAATCGTTCTGCAGTTAATGTACTTCCAATTACTTTAAGCTTTGAACTGAACGTGTTTTTAAAAGTCCCGTTCATTTTCTAGCCAACTGCAGCTCTGGTAGCGAGGAATGCGTTGACATGACGTGACGAGAGCGGCATCAGTGTGTAATCAGTAAAACTATGCTAATGGGGTCTCGGAGGAAATGTATGGCCATGGCGTGTGGAGCGGAGAGAACACATATCTACACCTGAGTGCACAAGAATATCGTGGCAAGAAACCCTCGTGTTTACGTGTTAACTGTTACGGTCCATCCGTAACTGTTACGGTTCAAATTGACAAACGTGATGAATATCGTTTGGATTTTATCAGCTGATTAAGATACGTCAAGGAGGAATGATTTCAATTTGAAAACGGTTGGAACCTCGGGCAGATTACGAAAATACTGATGGGCTAGTGGGCGTTTGTCAGGGTCGATTCAAGTAATTACATTTGCTTTGTTTTAAAATAAAAACTACCTATATTATATACATTAAATATTCCAAAAACAACTTTGCATATTACGTGAATGGAACTTTTGTCGTCTTGGTTTGAAATAACAGCGATGACTCTTGGACCTTTCGAGTTGACCTATTAATTGTTTAGTGTGCATCTTTTAAAGAGTTGTAGGAGTAAGTGTGTAAATAGTTGGAGAGAGAGTGAATGAGAGAGAGAAAGAGTGAGTAGGAAGAAAGAGAGAGTGATTGAGACAAAGGGAGAAAAGAGAGAGTGAGAGAAGGGAGTGAGTGAGTGAGAGAGAAAGAGAAAGAAGGGAGAGGAAGAGTGAGCGAGAGAGTGAGAGGCGAGAGAAAGAGAGAGGGACAGACAGAAAGAGGAAGATACAAAGTTATAATTTATATTTCGATTTGGACACTACCTTTTTATTAAAACATGTTACACATTATAGCAACCCATCCTTTTTCTTGTTGATAAGTTCTTTATAGCCCTTGTCTTATTTCTGTAGCCACAAAATTTTTGATGGCTTTAACTGGAGCCCAAACATCAGTCTTTTGTTTAAACGCAACACGTTCATGAATGCTAACTTTTTGAAGTGAAACCTAATATCGTGTGGGATATTAAAAAAAAAAATTGTATTCTAAATGTACTATGGACCATGTGAAGACATAATTTAGGAGTCTCTAAGAGAATGCGTAACAATCCAAACCTGAACGAATTGTCCCGAAAATTTGCATCAAACATTAGGCTACTGTTAAAGCTAACAATAGTTTTTGGTGTCCTTAACATTATGTTTGGAGGTTATGTTTAAATCATTCTCAAATACACTTTACTATAGGGCCTTTATCCAGAATTATAGTATAATTGATTAAATTATGTAATAACGAAGAATTTTGTACAACAGCTGTTTTATTACTTGTAGATCTAGTTCCTGTTTGTATTACAAGTTAGCAGAAAGTAAACGTATAAGGAAAATCATATTATATCCTAATATTTTATAAGAAAATACAATTTTCCTAATATTTTAACTTGTTTGATTGAGATTGTATGAATATTAACTCGGTTTATTTACTTAGAGTCTATTAATTAAAATTAAAATTATAATAACTGATTCCATATTCTTATTTAAGCTACTAGTTTTTAATTAAAACCACTTGTAAATATGTTACAATTGAATATAGAAACACTTTCTTTGATAATTGTTGAGGACTGCGGTTTCGGGAGATGACTGAATGTCAACTGAGTTTACGATCTGAGTGAACAATGGGACAGATCTCCTGAAACGGTCGTCCTCAACAATTATAAAAGTAAGTCCTTCTATAGGCAAGTATAAACATATTTACAAAGGATTTTAGTTGAAATTTAAAAAACCTAAGATTTTTTTCAATTGTAAAATTAAAAATATAATGTTATAATAAATAAGGATAGGTTACGTTCTAATTGATTTTAATTTTAAGTTTTTTGTATTGGACATTAGAATATTCTATAAATATCTAAGGAAAATAAACTGTTAAGTGCTTCTTTGTAGTTATGTTAATATTTTTATTGACGTCTTAATGATTTACATAATTTTATTTTATAATTAAAACTATCTGAGGTTACGTTTCTGTCAACGGTCCCACGTTTTTTTAACGTGCGTTGGTGATGAATTACATTATTATAACCCTGTCCTTTTTAAATTTCTTCTATTAACTCACACTCTTTAAGTCGGATTCGAACTGTGGATCTACATGTTTGAAAACCAGCACTTTTCCCACTGAGCTAACTTTCCCAACTCTAAAACTTACGATGCACTATATAAAATTGATAAAAAAAGGGTCTTTGCATTAGTGAAGCATTACAAGAGTAGGATAGTTATTGACCACGACCAGCTTTTTAAATTTGAAAAAAAAGGAAGAAAATATATAGTAACAAACAAAGATCATAGTCCAACACCGTATATTTTATATAAAGTAAAATCGAAAATTGCAAGGAAATTCGCTTTATATATTGCCACTTAATATTGCGATTCCGTTATATATATATATATATATAAATATCGCAATATGTATTCTTGTGTATTAATAAAGAACTAAGTCAAAATACAAATACAAGAATTATAATTGTATTTACAATTCAAAGCTTTTCGTTGGCTAACAGTACCAACATAATCAGCCCAATTAAAATTGTAAATTCAATTATAATTATTGTATTTGTATTTTGACTTAGTTCTTTATATATATATATATATATATATATATATATATATATATATATATATATATATATGTATATATATATATATGTATGTGTGTGTGTGTGTGTGTGTTAATTGTAACTATAAAACAAAAAGTAACGAAAATAATTTTTTTTTCATTGTTGACCTGAGTAAGAATTTACTTTAAAAAATTCTTTTTCTAAATTACTTGTTTATACCGAAAGAAACTTTACAACCTGGAAACTTATTCTTCCGCCTTGGCTTTTTTCTCTATTGGTGGTGCCTCTGTAGTCTGTCTCACTTCATGTGAAGTCGCTTGGCTTCTATCTAGAAGATTAGCGGGCATTTTTTGTTTCGTGTTAGCCGAGAACTCGACTTCTGAGAAGGGACGCCAACCGCAACGTTTTACCAAGAAGAGTTCGCATTATCGGTCGGCAGGTTCTTGCTGGGTATGCTTTCGAGATTTCAGCATGAATAAAGTAGTTCCTTACCAGAATTCATTTCTGACTAAACTAAATACGTTAGGTTCTGTTGGAACGAATAGCAATACAACGAAAATTTCAATGTAACGAATATTCTATCTTGTTTTGTTTGGCTTGCCATATGAATAAATGTGTAATAAATCCCATTTTAACAAAACAATAACACGTAAATTTCAGTCTAGTGAAATATTTTCACACTACAAAACTATAATTACAGTTTAAGGGTCATGTTTATCGACGTACTTACATGGAAACACAAATATCTGTATCATTGTAAAGAATTATACAGTACATTACTGTATACAGTTCGTGTACAGTACTTTAAGTGTCTGTAGTCAATGTGTTTTAGTGAATAAGTGTATAATGGAGAAACCAAGAGGCGAATAAACAGCAGTTTACGATCAAAGACAAACTCGAGATAATAAAAAGTGTTTATTTCTGCAGGAAGAATATATATATATATATATATATATATACACACACACACACTTTAATTAATCATACTAATAGTTACTTATACTTATGGCTTTAGGATAACTCATTTATAACTAAGGTCCTATTTAATTGTCAAGTTTTATCGTGCTTGTAAGTTGATGTCATGCAAGGCCTAATCATCATTTGCCTATGCACGTGACTCCTTAAAAAGTATAAAACAATTGATATTTCTACGTAGGAACCTCTTCTTGCATGATGTTACGTATTACATTTGTATTATATTAGATTATATTTAATATATCAAATACTATTTATTTTTCAAACATTTAACTTAGTTCCACGAAAATGTTCAAACAAATAAAACGTATTCTTGATTTTTGTAGTCCATTACGTTCGGCGAATCTTATTAATCACTTAAACAACAGTGTATGACTATCCGAACTTTAAATTTAGTAAATTTGTTAAAACTTACTGAGACAGAACGTTTTCCATCGCTCTGTGCCGATCTTGATCCAACATATCTCCAAGCAGAAGACACTGATGAAGATCGGCACATAGCGATCGAAAACGTTCTGTCTCAGTAAGTTTTAACACATTTACTAAATTTAAAGTTCGGATAGTCATAAACTATTGTTTAAGTGATTAAGAACATTCTATTGTTTTACAGATCATAGTTAGGCCTATATGGTAAGTAACAGGGATAACTATTGCATAAATTAAAATTAGCGATAGTTGTATAAAATACAAACCAGAGAAAAGTACTCTTTAAATTATTCAAACTAAGGAGAATGTTTATTCTGATACAATTATTATATAGGCCTACTTTTTTGTGGTATAAAACTCCATGTTATTACACTTGCTGCATGTCCTCTGTAGTAACTACCAGTTTCTTATCTAACTTTGCCTTATCTCTTCCCCAAATGACAGTTATTACTTCATATGTAATTATTTGGAGAATTAACTGAAAACGACTTATTGGCAATTTATTATTAGGCCTACTATTTACTGAGAATTATTAACTTAGTGAGAATTTGATTTATTCAGTGAAATCAAGATAATTACAACAACCAGTTATTACTTTCTGAAATCTAACCTGTGCATATGCCACACAGTAAGGACTAATTTCATAGCGATGCGCTGCTAGTATGCCTCTCTTCGTCCACAATGTTTATTCGATTTGTTAGTAGGATACGTAAATGAATGAACCTGAAGTCTGGTAGCTAATTAGAGAATTATTTCAACGTATGCGTTTTATAGAAACCTATTGTGCATGGTAGGAAAACATAAAACATGAGGGGTTTTAATATATCGTTTTGGGGTTTCGGTTGTTACTAAGTTAATTAATAAATACATTACTTTCTCATAAATGCACTGCACACACATACACACGCGCGCGCGCGCGCGCGCGCGCACACACACACACGCCATAATATACACCAAAGGAAGGAACATAAAAAGAAACCGGCTGGATGAATAACAGAGAACCGGCTGGATGCTTCTAACATCAAAGAACAATCAAAAGAGGGTGGTAAGTGCTTCAGAATCTGGTATGTAAAATAAATATATAAACACTAGCCAAAGATAACGGCGGCTTAACGAGAAATAGACCTGCGTGAGGAATCGTCTAGAAGACCTGCGTGAATTAGGCATCATGTTGACGATTAACGTTATTGTTTAAGTTTTAACACACACAAAAATCAAAAGAAAAAATGAAGCATCTAATTAAGGAATAGAGAAAACTATTTAATTGACAACGGAGGAAAATACAATAGAATTAGAATTTTTTGTTCGATAAAACAAATTATTTAACTTCATAAAACAATTTGGTTCAAATAAATGAGATCTAAAATTACAAGTAGGCACCTTAAGAGAAAAACAATTGTTTGTGAACACTTGCGAAGCCACTTTGATTTCGTGTGGGTTCTCAGCACGGTCACATCTCGGCCAAGTGGCCTAACATAACCTATATATGATCGTGGCGCATGACGAATCCTATTCGTGTAAAATACCTGAGTTTAATGCAAATACCTTGCTTGTTGGATTACTTACCGACTGGCCTAACTGTAAAGCTGTGTGTAGCTCCTCGCCGGAGTGGGGGAAGTTACCGTTAGCACAGTGGTTCACATGTGATCTCGAGACCTGGACGAATCGATTCCTTGCCGTATCGATTAAATGCAGTTTTTTCACAACAGAAAACAGTTCTACGATTTTACTCATATTACCGGAAATATTGCCACATCATAACGCGATGAAAAACTCTAAGTAAATTTCACGATAACGACCGTTATTTTAATTAAATAATTAAAAAGATGTAATACTCATATACTACCATTTAAAATAGAAAATTGAAAAATAAATTTAAAAGATAGATAATGTGTTTATAACTTTTGTAACCTACTTACATTGAATCTTTCCTACAACGCAAAATATATTAATCTGTACATTTGAGTACATTTGGCTGCCTTTCTCAACATTAAAATATTTTTCTTTGTTGACACGTTACGGCTTATTATTAATTAAGATAATCAGAAACGCGCCAACAAAGAAACATATTTCAATGTTGGAAGAGGCAGAATATTCAATCAAATATATAATAATATTTCCAAGTTAAGACGAGTATATTAAGAATTACATTAATCTATCTTTATTGATTGTAGGAAGTAGAATTTTTAGACTTATTTAAGAACAAATAATGACGATAATAATATGCGGGGCTTCATAAAAATATAAAATTTCATTTAAACTTTAAATCATACGTAGAGCTAAATTTCGAATATCTAAATCTTTGAGCATACGTGCCTATACTCGGGGGCAAGGGGGTCGCTTCCATATATACTCATGTGCTTACCCCCAAGTTTATTGAAAAAACAAAAATAAATATCTAAAACCAGTAGATTTAAAAAAAAAACTATTTTTAAAACTTCAAGATTTGTATGATTTAAGATTAGGATATGTATACACAAGAAATGAATATAAACGTGTGTTTTCTGTAAATATTTATATATTATTATTCTTTAATAAAATGTACGAGTAATTAGGTTAATGTGCTTATATTATTTATACATTAAATACATTAAGTACAGTGGCCTAGTACTTTATAGGTAGTAGGTTCAAACTTGAATTATTTAGCTGCCTAATATTTTAATATGGAATGTCCTCACGTCCAGACCCCTTTCTACAAACTTTCATATAGACGCCTATGAATTTGAGTGTTGTTAAAATGTCCTAACCTATTAGATATTCCGTAAATCTAATGATTTGATAAAACTTAAAGTAAACTTTAACAGAATAATTCTCGTCTGGTTTGCAATCGATAAAAGTCCTTAATAATACCCCTTTCTACAAACGTTTTTATGGGTAGACGGTATCTGAATGGGGGCAAGTAAGGTTCTACAGAAAACAATAAAACTGTACGACCCTTTCTCAGGTAATAAAACACTACTGTCAACCTTTGTGTAATGAAGCGTTAGCCCCCATCGAGATGCTTCTAGGTACTTTCATTTACTTTTGGCTGGATTTGAGCATTTTAATGTGAATCGTACACGTACAGGCTGTCAAAGTTTTGTAAGCGTAGTTCGCGCATGTAGGAGATGTGAGTGGGGAGTACGGCCGACTGTAGAAGGGATGACTCACGTTAGACATTTACGTTTGCGCATGCGTGCTTTGGCTCTTTCTACTCCAGCTGACGTAAAGAAAGGAGAAACACAACTTCCCATAGTTTCCCGCATTCATGTCGTTGTGATAATCTCCTGTTTTCTGGCCTGTTCTAAAGACCAAAAGGGCATTTTCCATACTTCCTGTTTCACTGCCAGCGTGGACTATGATTAGTCTTGATCCCTTTGAAATATTTTTTTTGTAGCCGTTAACAGATTCATCAGTCCATGTTAAATTCGTGGTATTCGTCGAATGAATATAAGGCTCATCTGAAAATATTATTGGCCTATTTTCCGCTCTATACTGTCTAATTTTATTTAAATAGCATACTCTTTTAAAGCGTATGCCATGTTTTTCGATCTTAACCCTTCTTTTATTTTCAGTTTTTTTTTCATTTAAATCCCATGGATCTTAAAATTTTGATTAAAGTTTCATGAGTGAAATTAAATTCTAATTCCGGATATTTAAGCTTTAAAACTTTTAGCACATTCTTCAATGTTGGAAGCGCGTGATGAGTCGTATGAAAATTAAGAACTATTTTTCGTAATGCACATTTTTGAAAATCATCGATGTTGACTTTTTTAATTTTTCTTGTACGAATTTTACCTGGTGTACTGAATGTTTCGTTTTCTCCTAGTCGTTCTTCCTCCGTCAATAATTTCCTAAATGTATGAACAGATATTCCACAAAGGTTAGCTACGCGGTCTTGAATTACCGAGCGAAACATGTTGGGATTTTCAGAATATATGTTTTTAAATACATTAATAATAATGCATTTAGTTTGGCTTCTGAGCGCCACTCCTTTGACGAACAGACTTGTTGTCTGCGGTTGAGGCATATTTAGTATTGAAAAATACTGTTTTGGTCGATACACTAAAGACATAAACACTGTCACACAAACTAAAGCGATAACGGTACTATTTGCTGTGTTGTGCATTCCAATGAGTCAGCTGTAAAAGCCCCTCCCCTACCGCTCTACCCACCCTACTCTTTCTCCCCACCATCGTATCTTTACCAAATCCGTCTCTGCGCATCACGCTAACATAACTTTGACGGCCTTGTACCTTCTTGAATCCTCCTGAATGATCGTAGCATACACACTCAGGGAATTGAATCAAACTGGGCTAAAATAAAAAGAAATATGAGGCGGCGAATCGGTAAAATATCTCTCCTAATATAGAGACGTACCTCACAGAATACACTTAGAGAAGTCTTTATCCAACCAGTGGCGCACTCAGAAAATAATTATGGGGGGCTGACCGGGAGACCCTGGGCCAACCAACGGAAAACTTTTTAAAAATTCGAATAACCGGTATTTTAAGGCATTACTTTAAGTTTATTTTAGCTCTTTGAATGCAAGTTTTGAGTAGGGATTATAGAAATGAATGATATAACCCAGCAGATAAAATAAGATTTTAGGTTTTATTTTGACAAAATCTTGTTATATCAGCTGTCTTACAAAACAAAATTGAGTCTTCTTTTGGCCTTCTTCAGTATGGATAATACACTGTCTGTGTCAACTGGAATTTCCCTGTGGATATTAAGATTGGCTAAGCCATTTAGCCTACTATCAGACATCGTGTTTCTTAGGTATGTCTTGATTCTCCGAAGAGTGGAAAAGGAGCGCTCTGCTGTGCTGGTGGATACAGGTATAGTGATGAAAATCTTCAGTAGGATATGGATGTTTGGAAAGATTGTTTTATCACAAATATTTAGAAAATCAATTGCATTGACATGGTGTGCATTGTGTTGTTGGAGAAAAGCTTGCCAAACTTCCATTTCTGCCATCAACACGTTTAAGTTGTTGTTTTCCAAATCTTCTTCATAAACTTTTTTTTTCTTTTTTTCTTGAGGGGGGCTACAGCCCTCTTAGCCCCCCCCGTGGGTGCGCACCTGCATCCAACAAGTGAGGAGTTATTTATCGATTTCATAAATGCAGTCAACAATTTTTATCCTGTTAGGCCTAATAAGTAAATTAAAAGATTAAAAAAAAACAAAAAAACTAAAAAAAAATCTATTCTTCAACAGGAAAATGTAAAAAAAATATAAAAGTATAATACAACAAAAAATCTTCAAGAGGACAAGGCCCTATGGGCCGCTAATTTCATTAATTGATTGGGCAGTTTTAACATAGATGGCAACCAATTTATGTTTGATCAAAACCATTTGACTGGGGGCTAACGCTTAGCTATTGTTGACTGATGACAAGGGTTGACAGGGTGGTGTTGTAAACTCAACTGGTGTCATAAAAGGCCATTGTTCCACTCACAACCTTCCTTGCCCCCATCCAGATACCGTCTACCCTTTTTTTATAGACGCCTATGAATTTGAGTGTTGTTAAAATGTCCTAACCGATAAATCTAATGCTTTGATAAAACTGAAAGTAAACTTTTGCAGAATAATTCTCGTCCGGTTTGCAATCGATAAAAGTCCTTAATAATGTGGCTTAATATTGCTCTGGGCCATAACGTCACGAAAATTAAGGAAATATCGATTTAGAAATCAATGTCAGACACTCGATTTTCGTCTGCCATTACAATGTAATTGTACATAGCGTTGATATAATATAAAGAAATTTTAATATATGAGAAAGACGGTTTAGTTTTACTTTTATTTATATATGTCACTTAAAAGTACATTAAAAAAAAAGAAACAAATGATTATAGATGTCGTAAACCAGAAAAAGTGGGCTAAACTTCAATGAATAATCTAACTTAATTCAAATAAACCTAACCTTATTTTAAATAAATACAGCCTCTTAACCACAGAAACGTTTAATCTATATCTTTTAATAGACATTTCGATTTTAAAGCAATTTCAGAGGAAATTATTACAAGAATAACTCTGAAGAATATTAGCTATTCTTGTAATAATTTCCTCTGAAGATGATTGTTTTGCAATCGAAAAGTACATCAGGATTCAAATAAAATATTTTTTTGGGGTTTTTAGGCTACGTTTATTTAAAAAAATTACACTACACTCGCTCCAAGTGGTTAAAACTTAATTATAGTTTACAAATATAAAAAAGGTTTTAATTTTGAAACAGAGCATTGTGTTATTATACATTGCTATATATTTATATTACAAATAGCTACAAAGAGTCTGTTTATTATAAGTTCGCTTAGAAATGTAGAACATATTAAATTTACTCATGTAAACTAACCGATTGCTAAAGTAAAGGAATTACCTCAAATCTCTGTCTCACAACAATGTTATGCTAGTAAATTATAACTAACGCTTAATTTTTATGCCCAAGATTAATAGTTTTAGTTCTCTGTCAGGGCAAACAGTTTCAACAATGAAACTATTACACCTTTCTTAAAAATTATCGGTCACTCAAGTTACTCGTATATCTGACGTCTCAAGCTGCTAATAGTAGCCACTCATGAGTCATCAAATAATCGATTAATGAACTGCTTCGAAACTATTAGAATAGAGACTTGATGAACGTGAATTATAAGTCAGGAACTAACTGAGTTATGAAGTTTTTAAATGCATTTAGGATCGTCATCGTGTCAGTATTGAGACACTGATGAAGCATGTTTAGAACGGTTCAAAACGTTCCAATTTCAAGTAGGTTTATCATGATTAATTATAAGCTTTTCAAATCGTTATATAATTATATTCAACTATAGAAGTTTTTCCAATCGTCTTAGGGAGCAAAAGTCACTACAATTACTGCCACTTATAAGTTAATAATCACAACTTATAATAAATTTTATGATAAATAGTTTTTAAAGATTTCAACTAAAAAGTATTTGATGCTTTAAATTTACAATAAAAAAAATATTTCTGAAAATAAAAGGCAGTGATGTTTCAGAAGCTGCAGTAATTGTTTTATTCTATTGAATTTATCACTATTAAGTTATGTACAAACACACGTATTAGTTTATATAAACGTACTTATTCAATTCCTTCTATTAGTTCACACTCTCCATATATATATATATATATATATATATATATATATATATATATATATATATATATATATATATATAATACGTTTTCTTGTTTAATAATTTAAAACAACATAGGCTATTCAAATACAAGAATATTTATTAATTTATGTCCAAAGCTTTTCGTTGGTAAACAGTACCAACATCATCAGGAATGAAAATTACAATAATCATTACAATAATTAATTATTGTAATTAATAATAATATATATATATATATATATATATATATATATATATATATATATATATATATATATATATATATATATATATAGTGAAAGGTTGTGTATTTGAAAAGAGCTAAGTAGGGATATAGACGCCTCCGGTACTTAATATAGACTAGATATTGTGGCATCTCGTGTGAGAGGTTGTTTATTTGAAGAGGCAAAGTAGAGACATAGAACTCGCCGGTACATAATATAGACGAGATGTTGTTTCATCTCGTGAGAAAGGTTGTGTTTTTTAAGAAGCAAAGTAGGGACATAGAAACGCCTGGTACCAAATATATGAGACTTATTGTTGCTTCTCGTGTTGAAGGTTGAGAATTTGAAGAGGACCTACTTTCTACTAAGCTGTTACACAACCCGGGGGTGAAGGGAGGCAGTTACCCGCTATCCGGTATAAAAGAATGTCAATAGCATACCTGTAGATTTGTATTTTGACAGATGTGTTTTTACGAAGGAATAGATAATGGCAACTATTGTTATCTCAAACAAACTTTAGATGTTTGAAGAGGACCTACTTTCTACTAAGCTGTTACACAACCCGGGGGTGAAGGGAGGCAGTTACCTGCTATCCGGTATAAAAGAATGTCAATAGCATACCTGTAGATTTGTATTTTGACTTATGAATTTTTACGAAGGAATAGATAATGGCAACTATTGTTATCTCAAACAAACTTTAGATGTTTGAAGAGGACCTACTTTCTACTAAGCTGTTACACAACCCGGGGGTGAAGGGAGGCAGTTACCCGCTATCCGGTATAAAAGAATGTCAATAGCATACCTGTAGATTTGTATTTTGACAGATGTGTTTTTACGAAGGAATAGATAATGGCAACTATTGTTATCTCAAACAAACTTTAGATGTTTGAAGAGGACCTACTTTCTACTAAGCTGTTACACAACCCGGGGGTGAAGGGAGGCAGTTACCCGCTATCCGGTATAAAAGAATGTCAATAGCATACCTGTAGATTTGTATTTTGACAGATGTGTTTTTACGAAGGAATAGATAATGGCAACTATTGTTATCTCAAACAAACTTTAGATGTTTGAAGAGGACCTACTTTCTACTAAGCTGTTACACAACCCGGGGGTGAAGGGAGGCAGTTACCCGCTATCCGGTATAAAAGAATGTCAATAGCATACCTGTAGATTTGTATTTTGACAGATGTGTTTTTACGAAGGAATAGATAATGGCAACTATTGTTATCTCAAACAAACTTTAGATGTTTGAAGAGGACCTACTTTCTACTAAGCTGTTACACAACCCGGGGGTGGAGGGAGGCAGTTACCTGCTATCCGGTATAAAAGAATGTCAATAGCATACCTGTAGATTTGTATTTTGACTTATGAATTTTTACGAAGGAATAGATAATGGCAACTATTGTTATCTCAAACAAACTTTAGATGTTTGAAGAGGACCTACTTTCTACTAAGCTGTTACACAACCCGGGGGTGAAGGGAGGCAGTTACCCGCTATCCGGTATAAAAGAATGTCAATAGCATACCTGTAGATTTGTATTTTGACTGATGAATTTTTACGAAGGAATAGATAATGGCAACTATTGTTATCTCAAACAAACTTTAGATGTTTGAAGAGGACCTACGTTCTACTAAGCTGTTACACAACCCGGGGGTGAAGGGAGGCAGTTACCCGCAATCCGGTATAAAAGAATGTCAATAGCATATCTGTAGATTTGTATTTTGACTGATGAATTTTTACGAAGGAATAGATAATGGCAACTATTGTTATCTCAAACAAACTTTAGATGTTTGAAGAGGACCTACTTTCTACTAAGCTGTTACACAACCCGGGGGTGAAGGGAGGCAGTTACCCGCTATCCGGTATAAAAGAATGTCAATAGCATACCTGTAGATTTGTATTTTGACTGATGAATTTTTACGAAGGAATAGATAATGGCAACTATTGTTATCTCAAACAAACTTTAGATGTTTGAAGAGGACCTACTTTCTACTAAGCTGTTACACAACCCGGGGGTGAACGGAGGCAGTTACCCGCTATCCGGTATAAAAGAATGTCAATAGCATACCTGTAGATTTGTATTTTGACTGATGAATTTTTACGAAGGAATAGATAATGGCAACTATTGTTATCTCAAACAAACTTTAGATGTTTGAAGAGGACCTACTTTCTACTAAGCTGTTACACAACCCGGGGGTGAACGGAGGCAGTTACCCGCTATCCGGTATAAAAGAATGTCAATAGCATACCTGTAGATTTGTATTTTGACTGATGAATTTTTACGAAGGAATAGATAATGGCAACTATTGTTATCTCAAACAAACTTTAGATGTTTGAAGAGGACCTACTTTCTACTAAGTTGTTACACAACCCGGGGGTGAAGGGAGGCAGTTACCCGCAATCCGGTATAAAAGAATGTCAATAGCATACCTGTAGATTTGTATTTTGACTGATGAATTTTTACGAAGGAATAGATAATGGCAACTATTGTTATCTCAAACAAACTTTAGATGTTTGAAGAGGACCTACGTTCTACTAAGCTGTTACACAACCCGGGGGTGAAGGGAGGCAGTTACCCGCAATCCGGTATAAAAGAATGTCAATAGCATATCTGTAGATTTGTATTTTGACTGATGAATTTTTACGAAGGAATAGATAATAGCAACTATTGTTATCTCAAACAAACTTTAGATGTTTGAAGAGGACCTACTTTCTACTAAGCTGTTACACAACCCGGGGGTGAAGGGAGGCAGTTACCCGCAATCCGGTATAAAAGAATGTCAATAGCATATCTGTAGATTTGTATTTTGACTGATGAATTTTTACGAAGGAATAGATAATGGCAACTATTGTTATCTCAAACAAACTTTAGATGTTTGAAGAGGACCTACTTTCTACTAAGCTGTTACACAACCCGGGGGTGAAGGGAGGCAGTTACCCGCTATCCGGTATAAAAGAATGTCAATAGCATACCTGTAGATTTGTATTTTGACAGATGTGTTTTTACGAAGGAATAGATAATGGCAACTATTGTTATCTCAAACAAACTTTAGATGTTTGAAGAGGACCTACTTTCTACTAAGCTGTTACACAACCCGGGGGTGAAGGGAGGCAGTTACCCGCTATCCGGTATAAAAGAATGTCAATAGCATACCTGTAGATTTGTATTTTGACAGATGTGTTTTTACGAAGGAATAGATAATGGCAACTATTGTTATCTCAAACAAACTTTAGATGTTTGAAGAGGACCTACTTTCTACTAAGCTGTTACACAACCCGGGGGTGAAGGGAGGCAGTTACCCGCTATCCGGTATAAAAGAATGTCAATAGCATACCTGTAGATTTGTATTTTGACAGATGTGTTTTTACGAAGGAATAGATAATGGCAACTATTGTTATCTCAAACAAACTTTAGATGTTTGAAGAGGACCTACTTTCTACTAAGCTGTTACACAACCCGGGGGTGGAGGGAGGCAGTTACCTGCTATCCGGTATAAAAGAATGTCAATAGCATACCTGTAGATTTGTATTTTGACTTATGAATTTTTACGAAGGAATAGATAATGGCAACTATTGTTATCTCAAACAAACTTTAGATGTTTGAAGAGGACCTACTTTCTACTAAGCTGTTACACAACCCGGGGGTGAAGGGAGGCAGTTACCCGCTATCCGGTATAAAAGAATGTCAATAGCATACCTGTAGATTTGTATTTTGACTGATGAATTTTTACGAAGGAATAGATAATGGCAACTATTGTTATCTCAAACAAACTTTAGATGTTTGAAGAGGACCTACGTTCTACTAAGCTGTTACACAACCCGGGGGTGAAGGGAGGCAGTTACCCGCAATCCGGTATAAAAGAATGTCAATAGCATATCTGTAGATTTGTATTTTGACTGATGAATTTTTACGAAGGAATAGATAATGGCAACTATTGTTATCTCAAACAAACTTTAGATGTTTGAAGAGGACCTACTTTCTACTAAGCTGTTACACAACCCGGGGGTGAAGGGAGGCAGTTACCCGCTATCCGGTATAAAAGAATGTCAATAGCATACCTGTAGATTTGTATTTTGACTGATGAATTTTTACGAAGGAATAGATAATGGCAACTATTGTTATCTCAAACAAACTTTAGATGTTTGAAGAGGACCTACTTTCTACTAAGCTGTTACACAACCCGGGGGTGAACGGAGGCAGTTACCCGCTATCCGGTATAAAAGAATGTCAATAGCATACCTGTAGATTTGTATTTTGACTGATGAATTTTTACGAAGGAATAGATAATGGCAACTATTGTTATCTCAAACAAACTTTAGATGTTTGAAGAGGACCTACTTTCTACTAAGCTGTTACACAACCCGGGGGTGAACGGAGGCAGTTACCCGCTATCCGGTATAAAAGAATGTCAATAGCATACCTGTAGATTTGTATTTTGACTGATGAATTTTTACGAAGGAATAGATAATGGCAACTATTGTTATCTCAAACAAACTTTAGATGTTTGAAGAGGACCTACTTTCTACTAAGTTGTTACACAACCCGGGGGTGAAGGGAGGCAGTTACCCGCAATCCGGTATAAAAGAATGTCAATAGCATACCTGTAGATTTGTATTTTGACTGATGAATTTTTACGAAGGAATAGATAATGGCAACTATTGTTATCTCAAACAAACTTTAGATGTTTGAAGAGGACCTACGTTCTACTAAGCTGTTACACAACCCGGGGGTGAAGGGAGGCAGTTACCCGCAATCCGGTATAAAAGAATGTCAATAGCATATCTGTAGATTTGTATTTTGACTGATGAATTTTTACGAAGGAATAGATAATAGCAACTATTGTTATCTCAAACAAACTTTAGATGTTTGAAGAGGACCTACTTTCTACTAAGCTGTTACACAACCCGGGGGTGAAGGGAGGCAGTTACCCGCAATCCGGTATAAAAGAATGTCAATAGCATATCTGTAGATTTGTATTTTGACTGATGAATTTTTACGAAGGAATAGATAATGGCAACTATTGTTATCTCAAACAAACTTTAGATGTTTGAAGAGGACCTACTTTCTACTAAGCTGTTACACAACCCGGGGGTGAAGGGAGGCAGTTACCCGCTATCCGGTATAAAAGAATGTCAATAGCATACCTGTAGATTTGTATTTTGACAGATGTGTTTTTACGAAGGAATAGATAATGGCAACTATTGTTATCTCAAACAAACTTTAGATGTTTGAAGAGGACCTACTTTCTACTAAGCTGTTACACAACCCGGGGGTGAAGGGAGGCAGTTACCCGCTATCCGGTATAAAAGAATGTCAATAGCATATCTGTAGATTTGTATTTTGACTGATGAATTTTTACGAAGGAATAGATAATGGCAACTATTGTTATCTCAAACAAACTTTAGATGTTTGAAGAGGACCTACTTTCTACTAAGCTGTTACACAACCCGGGGGTGAAGGGAGGCAGTTACCCGCTATCCGGTATAAAAGAATGTCAATAGCATACCTGTAGATTTGTATTTTGACTGATGAATTTTTACGAACTAATAGATAATGGCAACTATTGTTATCTCAAACAAACTTTAGATGTTTGAAGAGGACCTACTTTCTACTAAGCTGTTACACAACCCGGGGGTGAAGGGAGGCAGTTACCCGCTATCCGGTATAAAAGAATGTCAATAGCATACCTGTAGATTTGTACTTTGACTGATGAATTTTTACGAAGGAATAGATAATGGCAACTATTGTTATCTCAAACAAACTTTAGATGAATCTACAAGTTCAATTCAAATAAACCTAAAATATGAAAGTTTAAAAGTTAGTATAAGTTCACATTATTATTTTTGTAGCTACTAGGCCTGAGGCCTGATATCTTCGACAGTTATTCTTAAGATAAATCGTTCTAAGACAGGCTTCTTAAACAGGACACAGTAATGTACCTTGTCTATAATTATTGCCAATACATCTCGTGACATTCTTCACAGACAAGCAATAACTGTTTCTGAAATTGGAACATTTTTTTATCTGTTTCTTTTTTCTAAATAACAATATCTTCAGACCTTTCACCTTGGAATGTACTATATATTTTAAAAGAGTTGTTTCATTGACCGCAATGACGATTGGTCGTGACGATATTTTATTCACCTGGACGATGAGTGTCTTGTCACGTCGGAGACTGTACTTTATTTTAAGCACGTAAATAACTGCGGTCGTGAAATTATAAGTAAAGTGAAATTCGTGATCGATTCAGAGTCAGAACAACCGCCATATAATCAATTGTCTTCGACGAATTTCTTTTGTTATAATTTTTACTCTTTAAGACTCATTAAAAATGTTTAGTTTTTGAGATACAAGGACATGCAATACATGATTTTCCGTTAATTAAATGAACATGGCAGGATTAGAGAATTAGAATATTATTAGGCATGAAGTAGAAATAAAGCTGTGTAGGATGATATAGAAATATAAAATTATTGGAGGGAAGTGGGTAAATACCTGTCTTTACCCGATGCATTATGTTAAGAGCATATTTAATACAAATAAGTGTCCTGCTCAACCTATATAATAATTTTCGCCATAATGAGGAAACAATAGCAATTGACGAGGGTGAGTCGTAAATATGACAAACGAAAAAACATATAAACCAAACTCCAGCTGTCAAGCCAGGTCATCTACCCTTTAACTATTTGCTAATACATAGCTCTCTAGGTTTTGGGGTTTTCCAATCAAAATGCGTCAAAAAAGGGTTTCTACTTTGTCAGTGGTCACTTTAACTGTCGTAGCGATAAGTTCGATTTAATCGAAAGAGACTGAAACTTCGACTCCTATGCACATGAGACTGGAGTTACAATGAGAAGGAAAGAGAAGAAGAGCAAAGTGTATTATGTTGGACGAAGGAGTTAAAAAAAAAAACAGTATAAAAATATTTAGAAACTAGAGACGAATGTTTTGTTTAAGATCTCTTCTTACATTGAAAAATTGAATTAGGTTAGGCCCAAGAAAACATAGGGTAAGATCAAATAAATTGGTCGAGTTTAATTATAGATTAAAATGAAAAAAAACCTAAAAAAATAATTAAATTTAAATATAAAACAAAAAAATAACCGAGGCTACAAGCTGATTTTAAACACGCCAAAATGATAGCTCAGCGCATCTCTATCATTTTGCCAGTTCATAGCCTAAAAAAGTGTGATGGAAATCAGGTTTAATAGATACAGTTTTAAAGAACTTCCAGCCCTAAGAAACTAAGCGACATCTATGTTTACCTGAGAGATAAACTCATTTATGTGGCTCAATGATTTTAAAATATCCGTGTTCGCCTAAAGGTTGTACACATTTTTCGCCTGTTACAATGTTCTGACGTCATAGCTTACCCTCGTCATCTGTCAAAACGTGATCCTGTAAGCATCTTTCGCATTATTCCTGGTGTACGCGTTTTTCGTTGTACGAATTTTTCATGTATTCTTTCCTAGTCCCACCTGTTTGTTTTGTGCAAGAGGGAGTAATTAGTAGACAACTCTTTAAGGCCTGGATAGAGAGTAGATCTACTTCTGAATCGTGACGTCACCCTACCAACGTGATCTGGTATTATCCTTATACCATGTACCCAGAGGTTTTATGTTCCTCCTTAATTCTACCTTTATTCGCCATCCAGTCCTTCATAGCCGACGAGAGTCATACGTGCTCTTAAGCTACATAAATATTGACAAAATTAAAATAAAGACAATTTTGTTTATAATTTAATCAGCAATATATTTCAACAATCGAATTTTGTAGCCCTATGGTAGAATTTCTAATAACATGAATTTGCTCCATGTATTTTTAATTACTAATTTTTATTTAGTACTATATACAGTTTTATCGAAAACAGAGTATTCGATAGCTTATAGATTTACACACATTATACTATTGTATAAAATTTGAAACAAGTAATATAAACAAACAAATTTACGTCATTTCCTACTTATACAACAACGATAAAATTTATTTTAGTAACTGTTTATGAAATAATTACAATTAATAAAAATAGAGTAACATAACCTTTGCGTTAAAACAGCTGTTCCGGCACTTAACCTATAACATATAATCAGCTGTTTTTTAAGTCATATGTTATCACTTATTTTTAACTTAATGGGACGAAATAACAATATTCCAAACCTTCTTCTTTTTGTAAAAAAGGTTTTCTTTCATAAAACTAAAATTAGTTATATAATAAATTTAAGTTAATAATTAATATTCGAAAAAATTGTACTAACATTAAGCGGGATCCAATACAAGTTTAAAAATATGTATTTGAACTTGAGTGGACGAATAAAAATATTTTATCACTGATTGAAAATTTTAAAAAGAGTGTGAACTAATAGAAGGAATTGAAAATACTAACAGAAAAGTTAGTCGGTAGTTAGTAATGATTTTGTTCCCATCATCGAAAATTTCAAAAACAGAATCGATACTCGCTAAAGTTAAAGAAAATGAAGAATTTGTAAAAGTAAAATAATTCATTGACTCTAAAAATCGAAATACTCAACAGACTCAACTACATTTAATGACCAGTGGCTGGAGCTCTTATATAGTAACCGTTCCACGTCTGGAAGCCAAACGTAAGTGTTCAGTTTTCTTGTGTATCTGTGACAGATTTTTTAAAATAATTTTAAAGCGATGATCCAGTAAGACTATTGTTGTCTAAGAGGTATAGGAAAGGGTTGTTGTGAATAAGGGTGGGATTTAGGCACGAACCTGGATTCCGTGTCTAGAACTGGATGCTTACTCTCTTCCAGAACTGGATTATAATAAATATTTTCTCGTTACGCCCATTTTTTTAAAAAAATCAAGTAATATAAAAAAATGTTTAAAGTCAATTCCTACTGAGGTCAAAGAAAATATTTACTAATTACTTTTTATTTACTACAAATAATATACATATGCATATACATAAGGCAGAATCACAATATTATGTGCCAAAATAGAAAGCGAATTTCCTTGCAATTTTCCATTTCCCTCTCCATACAGTATATATATGGTGCTGGAATATTATTAGATTGTTTTTATCTATTCGCTTTTTTTCTCGTTTCTAATTTATGAAGCTGATTAACATCTCAGTCTATACATCTCTTGTAATGCTTCATTATTACAAGAAAACTTTCTCTAATAATTTCATATACATCTTTAAGCAATTGATTTCTAGCAATAGGAAAGTTTGATCAGTGCCAAAGTGATGGATCCCAAACATGTAGTAATTCAGTTCGAAACCGACCGAAGCACCATCTTTTTAAAGTTTTAGTTAATGAATAAATATTTGAAAAAACTGTATTGACATCAATTGTCATCCAATGTTAAAAAAATGTATACGAACTTGATTGGATAAATAAAAACGTATTTGATTAACGATTGAAAACGTGTGAGACATATATCAGGAGAGTGTGAGCTAATAAAAGGAAGGGAAGAAGGAATTATACAAAACATAATGATCGCTTAGTATTGGAAATGGTGGGAAATTATGATATTACTTTGGAGGGTTAACTTACCTCAGGTAGAGCTGTCTCAAGCGGATCGAAGTTTATTAAAGCTCTAATGATCTTTATAGCTCTACAGTACGTCATTAAGCTAATAGCTCATATTTTAAGTTATATACATTTGAAAATTATAGAGGAGGATACGTGTATAGAGGAATAAGATAAACTATTGACAGGACCAAGGCAGTTCATGAATCTTGCTAAAGACCAACTAAAAACATCAAACGTACAAAAATAAAAGAACGACCAAGGGCTAATAATTGGAAAATAGTTGGCATTTCACTTCATGATCAAGAAAGTAAAGATTGGTAAGAAACACAACCAACGACCTAGATGTACCTGAGCAGTTAGCTTCACTAAAGTAGAAGCAGTTTAGCCATAATGAATGTCTACAAGGTCGAAGCTGGAGTAAAGAAGTAAGTAACTAGACCGCGTAATAGAGAAATACTAATAGTGCTAATGCGTCGGACCGATACCAAGAGAGAGGCTGGTATAATGTGCGCAGAAGAATAAAAAAGCAAGGGCGAATTCAGCCAGGAAAAGACAGGGCAAATGTAAGGTAAAAACTGCAGGAAGTTAACCTTAAATGTGTCACATGTTTCCGGGAAACCGTCAAGTTTGAACGCTAGAAAAGATATTTTTCTTGTTGTTGTTGTTGTCGTGTGACAAGTGCAATAAAAACAATAAAAAAAAAGAAAAAATGTTCAGAGAAAGGTAGAGAGAGCACAGTTACACTGGTCCAAAGGCGTGAAGCACTGCACTGGCCACATCTGCAGCTTTGTCCGTATAAAGGGTCTCTTAGAACAGTTTAAGTCAATTTTAAATAGTGCTGCAATGATGGACGGGCAGTCGAAGAGGTGATCGGGATTAAGCTGTATCCCTGGGCAGTGCCTACATTCAGGGTAAGTTCTTGATCCATCAGGTAAGATTTTCATGTCTTTGAGGTGCATTGTCCTCAGTCTGGCAATTGTTTTTGTTATTTTCCTGTCGATGTTATGCTCGGGAAGTGATGATTTTCTTCGGTTGTTATGGCAGAGCTTCTGTTTTGCAACGGCATTGACGTCGGAAGATGTTGTAATCACGGGGGCTGGTTCGATGGTCCTCGCTTCCTTGGCCAGAGAATCGGTCTCTTCGTTCCCCTTTATGGCGACGTGTGCCGGGATCCATTGAAGCGTACAAAGCTTCTTATTTTCCTCAATTAAGGACAGGAGGGTATTGATCTTTTGGGCGAGGTTTGTATTTCCTTTTTGGAGGGCCTGAAGAGCAGATCTGCAGTCCTTGAAGATTACTATGCCATCAGAGGGGTTTAGTGTTGTCCAAGTGAGGTAAATACTCAGAGCTTCTTTGATTGCGATGAGTTCGCTTGGGAAGTTGGAGGCGATTTTGCCTGCTGCAATTTTGTGTCTGGAAGTTGAGCTATCAGGGTAGGTTATAAAGATTCCGGATCCACCTCTATCGCAGTCAGAATTCGAAGAGCCGTCGGTGTAAGCAGCGACCAAGTGTGGTTTTAAAATCTTGGCAATAGTTTCCATTCCTTTCCTCTTGATTGTTTCTTGAGGCTCTTTTTTGGAGCAGGGTTCGAGGAGATTCAAGTTTATATTCAAAAAGGAGGGTGGTTTGACCGGGAACCTGGGTTCTTAAAAGATGTCAAGGCTCGTGTGCTGTAGGTTGATGTCCTGTCTGATGTTTTTGTCGTACTGGAGAGTAGAAGATCTTTTTACCCTGGTTTTTTCCGACCAGTTCCGAAAGGTGACTTTTGAGATATGTTGTTCGTGATTGCTCCTGATTTTGTTTGTGAATTTTACTGTAGCGAATTTTCTCCGATATTTTTCTTATTAATTATTAAGGAGGACACTAAAAAATTGCCATTCGTTTAAACACCACTTACTAAAAAACTTATAGATACTTAATCATGATTAAGGTAATTAATTGAGTTTTCGCAGGTTGTTTTGGAATGTTAATTTTATTTAATTTGTGTATTTTAAAACTATAACTGTAATACATTCCTGTCTTGGTAGTCATTGTATAGGTAAAATTTTATAAGCTGGCATTTGGGGGCTGCGGACCTTGGCGAGAGATAAAGGCCTAGGGAAGCGTGCAGGTGCTCGCAGACCATTTTCAAAAACTTCATCATAGGGTAGACTCATTATTTCGTAACTTAATAATAGTTTTTAATGTAGAGTAAAAATAACAACAATTGTAAATAGGCCATTCACAGAAGCGTGCAAATAGGATTGTCTTAGGTTTGGGACGGGTAGGCCGCGATTTATGAGAGATGACGACAGTGCATGATGTTTTCTAGACGACTAATACATAATTCCTACCTAAGAGCCAAATGCCAGCATATAAAATTTTACCTATATCTTGTAGTACTTGTTAGGGGTTATTTCATGTGTTTTATACAATTAAATATGTAATATTTTGTAATGGTTATGTTAATAATGTTTTAAAAAAATGATTTTTTTAAACTTTACCCATTTTAGTGGTATATTTATTGTTTTATAATCATAGAAATTTCATTGTGATGTGTTTATTTGTGATCTGTGTTATTATTGTTGTTATTTTTAATTGTGTACTTATGTATTGTAGGCCTGAAAACTGTAATGTAGCCGTTACTGGATCGTTGCTTGTATAAATAAATTCTTATTACACTTTTGCTATTACTTGCGACCAGACTTTTTGTGAACTAAAAGTTGTTAAATTGTTAACTTACACTTGGAGGTTAGTTAACAAAAAGTCTGGTCACAAGAAATAGCAAAAGTGTAATAAGAATTAACAACCAGCTCGTCATGAACAGCAACAAGATTTCGATATATAAATAAATAGTTGTACTTGACTCGCAAGTCAACCGCTTTTATTTAACAATGATTTTTTTCTTATCTAAAATTTTGTATTGCAACTTTAGTTGATACTAGCTGAGTACATGTACTTTTTTTTGAAAAGATTTATTAAAAATGTTCACTGCAAAGTGTCACTATTTCGGTGTATAAGAATGTAGTTAACCTATGTAAGAAGAGGTAGATAAACTATAGTACAATCAACGGCAATTCAGCGTGTTGTTTGTTGAATTATTACAAAGTTATCTCACTGGGAAAGAATCATTCTTGATAATATTCTTGTTCACACAAAAACTGGGTTCAACGGCGAATCAACGAAGTGTTACTCTTTATACACGTTGACTCACGGAAACCTAGAAAAACCGGATCACGTGACTTTACAGGGATCACTAGACCCTAAACCTTATTCTACAACAATGAAAACATCACCACCAACAATTAAAACGATATATTTTATATTAAAAGTGTTTTAATTATCAATAGTACTAGAACGTAAACATGAGTAGGGCCATAATTACACATGCCCATCGCGATGAATACTATCATGTTTTAATCGAATTATTAAACTACTATCGATACTTCTTATAGCCGTTGTGACGTAGATTTTTCGTACATAGTGATGAACGAGAAAACGTGGATGAGATCAAAGATGGCGGAAGATCAATTGGCCGGTTTTGCTGTTATTGACATCGCGATGTATAAGTGAACATGGATTTGTAAAATCAAAACGATTACGCAAATCAACGTTTTGGAAAATTATTATTAATTTTTGTGGAATAATTTGGATTTAATAATCGTAAACTATAATAATAAAACTATAAATAATTATTTCTATATAAATATTTCGTAAATAATCTAAAATAGCGTGTATTTAAAATATAAACACTTGAAGAGAGATTTGGGGAGACATGAATACATTTATTTAAATGATAAAAAAATCAACCGAAGAATATTTTAACAATAATTTTAACAAATAAAATTAATTTTAATAATAAATTGAACTCATCGATGATCAATGCCGAGTTTATTATTTTAATGAATAATGCTACATGAATACATTTATTTAAATGATAAAAAAATCAACCAAAGAATATTTTAACAATAATTTTAACAAATCAAATCAATTTTATTAATAAATTGAACTCATCGATGATCAATGCCGAGTTTATTATTTTAATATTATACAAGCAACGTTTCGGTCACATTTTAGGTGACCCTTTTCAAGCTTTCAAACCTACAAAGATAAAACAATAATCGTTATAATTTAAAAAATTAGAGATTCACAATAAAATTGCAAGTTCAACAACTTTATACACAATATGAAACATACAGGCACTGGATAAAAGTTAGGCAATAGCAATCAGTGCTTACACTCTTACGCTCATACTAATACTGAGACGAGCAACAGCAAGTTACAATAAACAGACAGTAGTTCCATTAACTTTATACACAATATGAAACATACAAGCACTGGATAAACGTTAGGCAATAGCAATCAGTGCTTACACTCTTACGCTCATACTAATACTGAGACGAGCAACAGCAAGTTACAATAAACAGACAGTAGTTCCATTAACTTTATACACAATATGAAACATACAAGCACTGGATAAACGTTAGGCAATAGCAATCAGTGCTTACACTCTTACGCTCATACTAATACTGAGACGAGCAACAGCAAGTTACAATGAACAGACAGTAGTTCCATCAACTATATACACAATATGAAACATACAAGCACTGGATAAAAGTTAGGCAATAGCAATCAGTGCTTACACTCTTACGCTCATACTAATACTGAGACGAGCAACAGCAAGTTACAATAAACAGACAGTAGTTCCATCAACTATATACACAATATGAAACATACAGGCACTGGATAAAAGTTACGCAGTAGCAATCAGTGCTTACACTCTTACGCTCATACTAATACTGAGACGAGCAACAGCAAGTTACAATAAACAGATAGTAGTTCCATCAACTATATACACAATATGACACATACAGGCACTGGATAAAAGTTAGGCAATAGCAATCAGTGCTTACACTCTTACGCTCATACTAATACTGAGACGAGAAACAGCAAGTTACAATAAACAGATAGTAGTTCCATCAACTGTATACACAATATGAAACATACAAGCACTGGATAAACGTTAGGCAATAGCAATCAGTGCTTACACTCTTACGCTCATACTAATACTGAGACGAGAAACAGCAAGTTACAATAAACAGACAGTAGTTCCATCAACTATATACACAATATGAAACATACAGGCACTGGATAAAAGTTAGGCAATAGCAATCAGTGCTTACACTCTTACGCTCATACTAATACTGAGACGAGAAACAGCAAGTTACAATAAACAGACAGTAGTTCCATCAACTATATACACAATATGAAACATACAGGCACTGGATAAAAGTTAGGCAATAGCAATCAGTGCTTACACTCTTACGCTCATACTAATACTGAGACGAGAAACAGCAAGTTACAATAAACAGACAGTAGTTCCATCAACTGTATACACAATATGAAACATACAGGCACTGGATAAAAGTTAGGCAATAGCAATCAGTGCTTACTCTTTAACGTCCATACTAATACTGAGACGAGAAACAGCAAGTTACAATAAACAGATAGTAGTTCCATCAACTGTATACACAATATGAAACATACAAGCACTGGATAAACGTTAGGCAATAGCAATCAGTGCTTACACTCTTACGCTCATACTAATACTGAGACGAGAAACAGCAAGTTACAATAAACAGACAGTAGTTCCATCAACTGTATACACAATATGAAACATACAGGCACTGGATAAAAGTTAGGCAATAGCAATCAGTGCTTACACTCTTACGCTCATACTAATACTGAGACGAGAAACAGCAAGTTACAATAAACAGACAGTAGTTCCATCAACTGTATACACAATATGAAACATACAGGCACTGGATAAAAGTTAGGCAATAGCAATCAGTGCTTACTCTTTAACGTCCATACTAATACTGAGACGAGAAACAGCAAGTTACAATAAACAGACAGTTCAATCAATCACATGAAGCAGCGATATTCAAAATATCTTTTAATCAATTTAAGAAAGTTATTAAATACTCTTTTTAAATTATCAGTAACTGAAACTCTATTAACACTTTTCAACTTAGCCATTTAAATATTGTCTGACAATAATCTTTTTTCTTTGTTGCTTTCTTATCCAAAATTTTAAATCCGTCAAAATCAAAGCCAAGACAGGTTTCTCTCATGTGGTTGACTAATGCAGACCTTTCTTTATCATTTTTGCAATCAGACTTATGTTTCTTGATTCTCTGTTCTAAGAGTCTACAAGATTATATCACGATATATCACTGCAATCACTGTCAATACTTGGAATATTATATACATTAGTAGTTTCCTCTTTGTCTGTAGGGTCTTTACCCAACTTGGTATTGAACATCTTTTAAGTTCAATTTATTGTAAAAAATTTCCTGTAAAGAGCAGAAATCTCTAGAAACACAATAATTTACCCTAGAAAATATGCTTTATACTGTAACAAGTGCTATCCAAGGCAGAAACTGTTTCTGACAGCGGAAATTACCCGAAAAGTGCCACTTAATGGTGTAAAAAAACAATTACAGGAAAGGGGGAAAGATTGCACTCATTTTAAATTCAAACCCGAGATAGCTCTTGGAACCCTATTGTACTTGCTCGCTGTGTTCCCAGCGTGACATCTGATCTCTAACCTAACTTGCCTAAACCCGTTAGAACCAGGAAGGTGCGTCCGATCCAACCGTAGCACAATGCCAGCGGAAATTTCTTCTGATATGCCTGGCGTATATCTCTGCTTGTTTAGGAACAGCTTTGGCCCGTGTAGCGTACAATTAGGAGATTTCAATAAAATGGATGAATGAGCTGGAACGGCAGCTTGGTAAAAAGCTCAAAAGTCCTGAATGAAGAGGAAAAAGTATGTCTCTAGAACGGAACTGATTTTAAGTAGCCTTTGTGCTATAGAAGTATAATTACAGCCTAAACGGTGTTTATTTTGCGAAATATCTTTACCATTGATTTTCTTTTTAATTATAGAATTTTCTCAGCTTAAATTCAGTCTTTGAGATCGGTCGGAGAAATAATCATTTAGAATATACCATGTAGAACTAATTTTGTTATTAATCTTGGGGCTTGTAATTTAATATCATTGATTAAATACGAGTAATATCTTATACCAACTTACAATCAATAATTCAGATTATCTTACGGGTTTCAATGACAAATTTATCATCAGTGATTATAGCTTATACAACATCTATAGTTAAATTAGCTACATTCTCTGAAGATGACTTTGTCAAAAAAATATATTTGAAGAATAAATGATTGAATTCTTTCTATTAGTTCACACTCTCCTTATATATATATATATATATATATATATATATATATATATATATATATATATATATATATATATACATATATATATATATTTTTTTTTTTTAAGATTAAATAATATACACTAATTACAGGAATAATTTATTGAATAATACACTCAAAGCTTTTCGTTGGTTGACATTACCAACATCCTCAGGAATTACAATACTAAGAATCATAGTAATGTCAACCAACGAAAAGCTTTGAGTGTATTAATCAATGCATTATTCCTGTAATTAGTGTATATTATTTAATCTTAAAAATAATTCTAACAGGAAAGCATATTTGATATTCTACAGACACACACACACACACACACACACACACACACACACACACACACACACACACACACACACACACACACACACACACACACACACACACACACACACACACACACACACACACACACACACACACACACACACACACACACACACACACACACACACACACACACACACACACACACACATATATATATATATATATATATATATATATCTTGTATAAACTTTCAATCGTTAATAAAATACGTTTTATTCATCCATTTGAAGCTCAAATATATTATTTTAATTCTGCAGTGGATGACAAATAGTTTTTTTTTCAAATATTTATTGATTAATTTAAATTTTAAAAACTTGATCTCCATGCCAGATTCGAACTGAGAAACTACATGATTGAAATCCAGCACTTTTATCACTGAGCCAACTTTCCCATAACATGAAATCGCTTAGTAAAAGATGTATATGAAACTATAGGAGACAGGTTCCTTGCATTCTAAGAGATGGATAGAATGAGAAATTATAAATCACCATAACTTTTTTAAAAATTAGAAATGAAAAAAATGCGAATAAATAGTAACAAACAAAAATAATTGTGTAAACACCATATATTGTATAAAGAGAAAAATCGCAAAGATATTCGCTTTCTATTTTCTCACCTAATATTGTGATTCTCTCATGTATATACATATTTATATTAATTGTAATTGTAAAATAAAATTTTTCTTTGTTGACCTGAGTAGGAATTGACTTTATGCCTTGATCCTGCCTTTTTTGTTGGTCTTGAGCAACATCCATGAACTGCCTTGATCCTGCCAATCATATTCTTCTTCTTCCATGGCACTACAATCCGTTGTAGGCGTCGGCATCCCAATGAGCCTTCGTCAGGTAGCTCGAACCTGTGCTACGGCTTTTCAGTCCCTCACTCTCCTCCATCCGGGCCACATATCATGCCCATAGCAGTCTTCCAATTCTTATTTTCTCCCAATATTAGGTTCCTCAAACAGCCCAATAAGGCTTACGATTTCTTCACCTTCTCCACTGCCCACCAAAATTCACAGGACCAAGAATCCTTCTGAGAATCTTCCTCTCGAAGATAACCAGGTTGATTTCCTCCTTCCTCTTTAATCTCCAGCCTTGAAAGGCATAAGCTAGTACAGGACGGATCAGCGTCTTATTCTGCACCAGTTTTGTTGATCCTAACGATAGCTTACCTTATTCCTCCTATATGATAATTTGCCAATAGATTTTACCTGAAATATTAGCTAAATACCGTAATGACCTACCGTAGAACCTTACTTCCTGAGCTGATAGATAACTCTTCTCAACTCACCAACGTGAGAGAGGCTACCTAAAGTAAGTTGATCCTGGTAGACACGATACCATAACTTCTTCCTTCTTCCCAGTACTAGGACCATATGTTCTTTCCTAAGTTCTGTATGATCTCGTTACTATCTATTTTACTTCTTTTAAAGAAGGGTTGTATTGCGCAAATGTATTTCAAGTTCGTACGTAAATAATATCTTTTTTTGTATTCTTCGTAGTCATCACTTCCAAATAAAATAAAAAAACTTATTGATACTTTAGTACATTATACGTTCACTTTAGAGTTTCTTAAAATGGTTAAAATTTTTTTTTATGAATAGAATAACGATAAAACTTTTTAAATGAATTTAAAAATAACTAAAAATGTATATTCTTATTACACCTTTGATATTACTTGCGACCAGACTTTTTGTTAACTAAAAGTTGTTAAATTGTTAACTTACACTTTCTTCAGCCTCCCGAAAGTCGTAAGACGAAAACGTTTCCTCCAAGTGTAAGTTAACAATTTAACAACTTTTAGTTAACAAAAAGTCTGGTTGCAAGTAATAGCAAAAGTGTAATAAGAATTAACAACCAGCTCGCCATGAACAGCCACAAGATTTCGATAAAAATGTACACACACACACACACACACACACACACACACACACACACACACACACACACACACACACACACACACACACACACACACACACACACACACACACACACACACACACACACACACACACACACAATTAAACAACACTTTCATAAACAAGAATTTGTATTTAATTTTTTTCTAATACATTAAAGCATTTTGCTGATTGGCAGTATCAGCATTATCAACATTTTCAAAGTATTTAATAGTTCTATGATTACATTTGGACTCAGATCTACATCTAGTTGAGTCAAGATGTAGTCTTAGAACTATTACGTAATTTGAAAATTTTGATAATACTGATACTGCCATTTAGCAAAAAGCTTCAATGTATTAAGAAAAATAAAATAAAAATTCTTGTTTATGAAAGTATTGTTTAATTATTTATATATAAAACAAGAAAAGGAAATTCATCCAAGGATTACAATATATATATATATATATATATATATATATATATATATATATATATATATATATATATATATATATTAATAGTTACACATGTTTTAATAATAGTGACATGATGGAAGGTTGTATGAACTATTATTATGATACTCCCATAGGAATGTTAGCAAAAACAATACACTTTTACGAAGCATAACATAAAATGTATAGAACATTTTATAATATTATAAAACGTATATTATAAGTGGTATTGAAAATTCAAATAACAATTTAAAACAATAAGATAATTTCTTTCAGAAGAAATAAACAGAATACTGAAGAAAACATTTGTAAACTGCCGGTCGACAGGTGTTAATGGAAAGAATAAAACCTACCTCGTGCAGGTATAATAGTGGTTGACATTCTTTTCCCTATTTCAAGCGCGTTAAAGTCACCATTTTGTTGCTAGGTAGAAACTATTCTTACAATGTTGTGAAATTAAATCTATAAATTGGTCATAATCGTTATTGATGTTTTAATAAAAGCACTAAAACGCTATTTATTATTTAGCCAAGAATTCTAATTTATGCATGCAGGAACCAATGCATGCTTTCTGAGTGCAGAAGTAACCTCAGACATAAAACAATAATACAGAAAATCGTAATCGTTGTTATAAATAAAATCTGTTTTCCTTTCTAGTCAGGGCGAAAAGCCAGTATAACGACAATTACCAACGAAGGGTAGGAAAAGGGTGTCGTGTATATATAAATAACTAAGATAAAAACATCAAATCCCCTATGTAGAGGATATGGGAGGGGGAACATGATATATCATGTGCAGGGTCGAATCCTGTAGTAGACGTAGTTTATCGCAGTGAAGAAGTGTTTCGCAGTTACGCCCTTAGTTTTCTCGAAGACATATAAGCTTGTAATATAAATGTTAGTTTATTTAATTTTAAGGCAAAACTTTGAAATCTGACAGGTTACATCGTATGATGATGACTAATGACCACAATGTTTTTCTTTAATTTTTCAATAGTTCTACTTTGAGTTGGTTTGGCGGATGTTTTCTGAAAAATATATTATTATACTAATAATATATTATATACTATTATTAAGTAAATTACTGAGCTTGTGTGTTTAATTGCGTTTCTTAATTAATAGAATTTCTAAACGGTAAATAATAAAATATATCATTCAAAATCTCACTACACACTAGTTCATTATTACATACAAACTATTTTGATGACAATGTCGCCTTCGCCAGTGATTGGCTGCTACTGATAGCCACTATTTCATTACAATGAAAATATTGGAAAGAACCCCAACACCACAAAAATAACAAATAAAACAAGTTACTTAAGATTTTAAGAAGTTTAATCTCAAGTAACTTGTTTTGCTTGTTAGTTTTGAT